>CM027125.1:52863805-53463805 GCA_015476505.1 Urochloa ruziziensis | reverse complement strand
GCATACCATGTGGTGCACACGTTCAGAATGCTTGTGGGCTACAAGTTCGTTGTGGCCACATTCGTTAAAAAAAAATGTTTCAAGAATGTTCTGGCCACGTATGCACGCAGCTTGAGCCTGGAGCTAGCTGCAAATATACTGGCTGATCGGCCGTTCAAGAGCCAGAGAAAGAGAGGACGAGGCAAACAAAAACACATGAGCTTCAAGCAAAATCTCATGTTGCATATTAAACGACTTCTCGTGCTTCACGCGTGTCAACATATTCGGGCCGCGCACATCATGTGGTGCATCATCCGTGCGTAAAATGGCTGCACTATTATACGTCGCCCTGTTTAGATTAGATCAATGTTGTCAATAGCCCGTTAATAGTCCGCTATAGCCTTTTGAGATAGATGTCGCGACGATATTGCAAATATTATCGCTAGTGCCGCTAACTCTGATAAAAAAAGGGCGTACCCAGTGCCGTAGGCTCCCGCACTATACAGGGCCTGGGGACAGGTTATTTAGCACACAGCCTTTCCTGCACATAAATGTGCAGAGGCTGGGGCTTGAACCCTGGACCTTCCGGTCACAGGCGGTGAAGCTCTACCACTGTACCAAAGGCCACCCTTTTTGCCGCTAACTCTGATATAAGTGTAAAATAGTGTCGTTAAATTCAATAGCCTAGCGCCGCTAACTCCGCTATGACTGAATTATGAACTTATATACTTGTGATTTATGAACTTACGACTTATAACTTATGACTTATTGTGTATACCTTGACTTATTTTTATATGTTTACTTATGTTTGCACTAATGGCTGGACATACACTTATGAAATATAAGATGAAATTCTTGAAATTATAAAGTTTTAGCCTAAATTTCACTGCTTTTTTACATACCGTTAAAGACAATAGCTTCTGCTATAGCTACGCTATAGCTTTTATAGCTTTTCTAGAAACACTATTACCAACATTGGTTTAGATTCTCTATTTTACATAAAGTTTCTCTCTCGATTTACGTGACTTCTCTCATAATGCACGTCTCCCAACACATAATCTTTTTCTATTCTTCACTCTCTCTACTGGAACTAAACAAGTTGCATGTGAATGTAAATGTGCAATAATTGTGTATTTGTATATAGGCACTAGCGCTGGAGTGCAAGGAGGCTACTAGTTTTTTTTTTTGAAAAGAGAGGCTACTAGGTTGGTTGTCGAGTACTCAGGCCAGTCTCAGTGGGAGTGTCATGAGTATTAAATATCATGTCACATCAACAAATTTACTGACATAACAGTGTTATTTACGAGAGAGTATCATGGGAGAGAGGATATCATAGTGATGACACTCCCTGACACAGTTCTCATAGTTTTCAGTCTTGACAACCGTGTGATGACACTCTCCACGAGATTGGCCTTACTACTGAGCAGGGACTGCCTGGCTGATGCGTGTCGTACTGTCGTGTCCATTTGCTTCATGCTGCGAGCATCCCAGGGGGCAGGAGAATATAGAGCGCTGCCCACCACCAATCCAACATGCAATGCAACCGTACCCACAGCAGGAGAGCAACAGGAGAGTCAGCAAGCCAGCACCACCCAGAATATTTTGCTGAATTATTAGTGCTCTCAAGGCAACCCAATGCATATTTAGCGAATGTTGGAGAGCTACGAGTTAGGCGCCTTATTTTTTCGTTTACAAGGATGGTAGCACACAAGCACACCACCTGCTCTTGGATGCCAAAAAAAATGGTACATGTGACAATATGAGATGGTTGGAGTGTACTAGGATATATCCAACCGGGTGCAATTAGAAACAAAATTTATTTGAGGAAAAACAATATTAGAAATCAACTAGCCCCTTATATATGATATTAATCCCCCACAATTCATTTCCAATTTAAATATACGAAGGAATTTTATCGAGCTTCGAGCCAAAAACTATTTTAATTCTAGAAAGCAGGTATGTTAAAAAAACATCTGGAAAACAATCGATTATGTTTTAGAGCTAAGTTTGAATTTAACTTGAACCTTTAGCTGGGAGATCGTCGTCGCTACAAATTGATATATCAGCTTTGAATTCCTAACTCTCAACACATGGGGCCTGAAGAGAACGATTATTGTTTCCTAGTAGAGGTGAAAGTGGCAACGATCGACATGCACGCACCGTGATGGCAGAGAGTGACAATTTAACAAAAGATCAATTTTTTAAGTGGGGGAGCCACGTGTGGGGTTGGAGGTTTGAACCAACAGTACTAGCTGCAAGAAAGTCTGTCCACCTCATACAAAAAGATATAAAAAAATATTACATCTCTCCAATGGTTTATCGACATTAGATTTGCTCAAAACATTTTGGGTTGTGTTTGTACTCCCTCCAGTTTAGTAAAAGAAGTCATTTAGGACAGCGACACGGTCTACAAAGTACAACTTTGACTTCTTATTTTTATAAAGATATTTATTAAAAACTAACATATGTATACTTTTATGAAAGTATTTTGCAAGACAAATCTATTCATGTAGTTTTCACATTTCCAAACTCAACGACTTAAAAGTTATTCACGATTTATATTCTCAATATTTGACTCAAATCTTGTCCAAAACGACTTCCTTTACCGAACCGGAGGGAGTATTTCTCTAGAAAGGTGTGTTGAGTTGAACTAAAAGATGTGTTCCGTTATGCAATTCCAAGTTTCTCCATCTGTTTCAAAATATAGGTAATTTTGTGTTTAAAATTTTTCAGCTACTTATAAGTTCCCAGAGACACCTTTACACCACTGGATGTCAAAATACCCCTCCGCCGCTCCGCCCATCTGCATCCGCATGCTGCGCCATACGGAGTATACGTTTAGTTTGGTTGCATGCAAATAAATTTGATAGGCATGGTCATGACTGCCACACACAAGAGACACAGGTAAATAAAGGGCATGCAATTGAGACATTTAATTTTTTTTATGGGCAATTGAGACATTTAATCACTCTGACTAAGCCTGAAGTCATCAAGATGAAGTTGGTGCTATCATCATCCGTGAAGCTGGGGTAGTTGTACGTGGTTGATGGGCGTTCTAGTTTTGCTGGGTTTGGTGTAACCGTGCTGCTGCAGTGCTGCGCATTATATTAGTTTACTCAACGTATGTGGATAGCTGCTGCCTGCTGTGCTGGCAATGGCAACGTGTCAATTTACGAGTACAGCGTAAACTGTTTGTGCTAAATTAAGCAAGAGCCCGGATGCCAAAGCAAGGTCATTTGCCGGAAAAATCTGGCAAGTTGCCTTCAACTCCTCCGCAACAAAACTGACGGCTATGGCTAATCGCCCACTGTTGGCAAAAAAGATCATGGAAGGAAAAGCTTTCGGGGCACGCGCTCCTCGTGGGCACCCTGTGGGCCGCGGCCGGCATGAAGCCCCTGGATGATGGACAAGCAATGAAACAAGCACCTTGGCGTCGCCTCTCCTGCCTCTCGCGTCGCCTTGCACTTTTGCTGCCGTGCGGGACACACCGATAGTCACCACACGTATGATAATGCGCCGGTGTGCTAGTGTAGGGCGCAAATCGAGTGCGGATGCCGGAGCCGGACGCGCCGGCCTCCGCCGTGGACCCTTGTCCGCCACTCCCCCGCCTGCTACGGGGGATCCGCGCGCGTGGCCCCAGAAATGCTGGAGCGGCGGGGGCGGGGCGGTGAGCGGAGGCGGCAAAGCCAACCTACCCGGCCCAACTGACAGGCCGGCCCCAGCCGCCAGTATGAAACCTCAAAGGTAACCCAAGCAAGGAGCACGTCAAACGTAACGGAGCCCGTGACCAACGCACGCGGGGGGCAATCAATGTGGCCGAACTCGCGCCGGCACCCCGGCTCGCGCTC
Organism: Urochloa ruziziensis; assembly: GCA_015476505.1. Classification (NCBI taxonomy): domain Eukaryota; kingdom Viridiplantae; phylum Streptophyta; class Magnoliopsida; order Poales; family Poaceae; genus Urochloa; species Urochloa ruziziensis. The sequence goes on along the minus strand of CM027125.1, from coordinate 53,459,978 downwards.
TCGTGCACCGGAATGGTAGTCGCCGCCCCGCCTCGCAGCCACGCCACACTCCGGCCGGCCAACACAACACAACACGCACGCCTTCCTCGCGCGTCCAACCTATAAAACGCCCCCCGCCCCCGCTCAGCCGCTCAGCACAGCCAAAAAGGGCACTTGGATTCGGAACGCAACACGCCCCGCGCCCCCCGCGCACCGGCCGGCCGAGGACGCGCGCGCGCCAACCAAGATGGCCGGGTACCGCCGCACCATCTCGTTCCCGGCGCCGAAGCCCGCGGCGGCGGACGCCTTCTTCGCGCTGTCGGCCGGCGAGCGACAAGCTAGCCGCCTACCGCGTCCGCTCCGCCAGCCTCCCCTGCCGCTTCCACCCGCTGCTCCTCCAGCTCGACGACGACGTCGCCGCGCTCCGCCTCGTGACGGGCCAGTCCCCCCCGCCCTGCGCGGCTTCCGCTCCCTCGACCCCCACGGCGTCCTCCGTCTCCGCCGCGGCGTCCCAGGTGGGGCGCGTCCTCGTCTCCCTCTCCGACCTCCTGGCCCACCCGCAGGCGCAGGACCCGCTGCGCCGCCTGGCGCGGTCCCCGCTCGCCGACCGCCTCCTCGACGACTTCCTCCGCCTCGCCGACGCCCACGGCAGCTTCCGCCAGGCGCTCGTCGCGCTCGCCTCTTGCCAGGCCGAGACCCACGCCGCGCTGCGCCGCGGGCAGCGCGGCGGCGGCGACCCTGCACGCCTCGCCTCCGCGTCGCGCGCGCAGAGACGCGCCGGCAGGGACCTCCCGCGCCTCGCCGCCGCCGCGCGCGCCGTCGCGGGGAAACCCCCTGCGCCGCTCCCGGACGGCCTCCCCGCCGACTCCGCGGCGCTGGCGGCCGCGGTCGCCGACGCGACGGCCGCCGTGGCGTCCGGCTCCGCCACCGTCTTCTCCGGCCTGGCATCCCTCTCCAACGCCGCCGCATCCGCACGCGTCGAGGTCGCGTCCACGCCGTGCTGGGCCACCGTCGCAGCCGCCGGCTCGTCGTCGTCGGACGCGCCGGGGGCCGGGCGCCACCGGATATGGTGGGTGGCCGACCTCGTGCGCTGGATGTCCCGCGCCAAGCGCCGCTCCGCCGAGAAGCATAGCGGCGCCGCCGGCGACGAGGACGAGTCGTCCACCGTGCAGCTCCGGTCGGAGACGCGCATGAAGCCCGAGGAGCGGGCGCGGAGGGCGGCATTGGAGCGCCACGAGAACCTGGAGCGATGCATCGCCAGCGTCGACGCCAGCGGCGAGAGGGTGTTCCGGGCGCTGGTCAACACCAGAGTGTCCCTGCTCAACGTTCTCAGCCCCAGCTTCTGATGTCCAAACGAACCGCTCGAATTGAAATTTCAGATTTTTATTCTAGTCCGCGTGTTTGGACAAAATCTGTACATATAGGAAAGAAATATCCTCCTTTCTGGAGTCAAATGTGTTCGTTCACTAGCATCTAAAGAGATTTGGAACCAGGCGTTCTAAAATTGCAAAAGTCGCAACTTTTGGCCGTCGTCTTCTTGCCAACAACAGTTCAAGTCGTAATGCAGCAGCATTCTTCCTCCTCAAAGTCTTCGTCCTCCACCCAATCCAGACCCCGGAGAAGCATCTACCAGTAGATTCAGCCAAACTGTTGATCTATGCAAACAGAATATGCTCAGTACTGCCTCGGCGAATCCGCTAAAGAATTTGATTGCCCATCCATCCATGGGTGATGGGTCCAGCCCCTGAAGAAGAAAACCCCTGACCAATCTCTACAGCATGTCCCTGTTCCTGGTCCAAATTAATGGTGCAGGTTGTCTATAACTCAACCAAAATATAGTACAGCACTTCCAAAATTGAATGATTGGATTGGATCAGATCCAAAATTAAAACACCCTGTTCTATTAATTTTGGCTGATTCTCTCAGATTCATAGCATTCTGTGAGGAAAAATAAGTCAGAACAAGCCAAACGTTCAAACACAAATGGAGATCTAACAAAAACATCACGCACCACACTGTCTTCAAAAGTATTAGTAGAGCAAAAGGTACTACTGGTATTCCCTGTTCCAATCCACTGGGGTCCTCTTGTTGCTCTATGAGGCTATCACCTGAATACTACTGCCGTCGTTGGCCTATTCGGCAGCCGCTGTCACAAGCCGAGGCCACACGAACTGTGGGATCACGAGTAAAACAACAATCTTTTTCCTGTAAACCAACGACGAGCAGGTCACGTGCTGTCGGGTCCCGGCTCGTGTCACCTCTGCCCCTGCCGAGACATGCTTCTCTGGTGACGGTTGTGCGCTTGCGAGGAGCATAGCTGGACGCCCTGGCTCTCGCGCAGAGGCGACTGGAAGAGAGCACGCGCCGGCCGGCTCGATCGCCGGACAGCTCCGACCCCTCTGGTGCCCCGGCGTGCGCTGCGTGAGTTCGTTGAGTCGGTGAGGATTCCCCGATTCCTGCTCGCCTTCTCTACACTTTTGTATTGCCCTTCCCACGCCGCGCCAATTTCAGAAAGACCTCAAAGGGCTCCCCCGCGCTTGTTCCTGGCGTCATGTGTGTGAGTGTATCATGTGCATCGCGCATTGCGAGCGTGGGATTTGTCAGTCGTCATGTGATCAATACATGCAACGACGTGGCCTGGAGCGAGACACAGAGAGAGAGAGATTCCATTGCCTGCAGGCTGCAGGTTCCTCGTGATGGCATCATGATTCATGAAAACATGGAGACAGAGAAGAGCACATCCATCTCGCGAAGCGGCGCATGTTCCTCCGATGTTTAGCTGATCACGCTTCGCTTGTGCAGCGTTTAGTTTCAGTCGTCTCGGGAAATTTTAGGACCCTACGAATCCAGCAGGCTTCCAAGCAATGCCCATATGGCCGTTGGCCGGCACAACCGGGGGAGCCATTACTTGCAGCGGCAACGACCTGCATCTTGGACGCGGTTTCGGCACGAGGCACCACCAGTGCGTCGCACGTTATTGTATACGCTTAAGCTTGACCACAGGCCAGGCTCGCCACGCACGCCAGCGATCAGCGATCAGTTGATCAGTTCAACTTCCCCCCAGCCCCATGTAGAGAACAGATCGGAACGTCGCGACGGCACATGCGCCAGGAGACCGGGTCCCCATTGTTTAAGCCGGAAGAAGCTAAGGCTAGATCCATCGTCCATGGCGTCTCGCGTCGGCGTCCTCCGCTGGCACTGCTGGGCGAATATGAAAACGGGGGACGCGCAGGGCTTGGCTGGGTTGGTGCCCGACACGGCTGCTCCCCAGTCCCCTCGGGCACCGCTTGGCTTATCTTCCTGGTGTTCTCTGTGGTCAGCGTCCTGGGGCTCCTCGCTCCGAAGCGGCTGCCGGGGCGCTGCCGTGTCGGCAGAAACCCTGTTTCAAAGCCTTTTTCTTCCAAGTTGCAGAGGATCCAGACATCCTCCGGTTGGTCAGTATGGGCTTCAAGTTGCGGTCATATTGGTCAAATTGGACTACTGGATTTCAAAAGTTTCGGCCCAATAGCGTTCTTAGGATCGGGTTTGACTCCAAAACGATTCGTTCATTATCTTCTAAACGGATAAAACTGAGCGCTCAAATTTACATTGAAAATGCATGATCCAAATTAGTCTCTTTAACTGAAATCGCTCTATATAGGTTTCACAAATTCGACCGTTCACAAATGGATGTTTGGGCTAGGTTCACTGGGCCCAATATGGGCTTCAAGTTTACCATCATGTTATATTGGGCTTCTTTCAAAAGAGATCATGGGCCCAATATGGGCTTCAAGTTTACCATCATGTTATATTGGGCTTCTTCCAAAAGAGATCCTGGGCTCAATTCTCTGCATTGCTGCTGCCTGGCATGTCCAACTTTTTGCCCGGCCTACTAGTTTTTTGGACCATTGATGTTGTTGCTGCATGCAGCATTTCAATTGACTCGAGCCCAAAACACAATGTTCTGTTCGAACTAATTCGTAATCTTTAAATAAAAGAGAGCGTAAAATTTTACCGATTCATCTGCAAGAGTATTGAATTGGACGGAATAAATTAATGCGCTCGTCTTGACGCCCTTTCTCACTTTGTGCTACTACAACCTAGTACTAGAAAGCAGGGAACAGCAGCACTATCACAGAGCAGGGTAAGTGAGATTCAAGAAATGGGGAGCAGAAATTGCTCTGCATGCACCGAGGCAGGTACTGATCTTTACAAGATGGAGTAGTTGAAGGTTCTTTAATATAGCTATAGGGTATCCAATGCTCCATCCATGGCTCCAGCAGGTCACTGAACCTCTCCACGATCCCAATGGTTATCCTGAACCCCTGATTATGCAGTGGGCCAACAGCCCAACACCAATACCATCATGGCCTCGCAGTTGTGCCTCGTGATGGCGGTGAAGGCCAACGCAAATCATTTCCGCTCCGGTGCAAGTTTATTCTCTTTCGACCGTACCGGTAGCTCCTTGCTTTGGCTCCAGAGAATCTCTGAAAGTTGATCTGGTCAGCCAGCGGCCGGCCACACCACGCATATGCGTAAATGATGACTGATCGGCGCAGCAGCTTGCGTGCGTTTTCAGTACAAGATTGCAGATCTTCTTTGCTCCATGTTGCATTTGTGCTCTTGACCTCTTGTAAGTTGTATGTATACTCAATGCACAAGTGATAGCCGAGTAACAAGTTGCGAAGCTGGTTAGTTTTGGATCCTTTCTAAGCAAAATCCTATTTGCATGCAGCAACAATCCCTGTACACGTGATCGCCTATTGTCTCTGTTGGGCCGCTGTCGGTTGCCGGCGTCACGTGTTTGCCCGGAGCTGTCATTTTCGCTCGCTACGGTGTGGGGGGTGAGCCGTTAGCGCACCCATCATCATGTCGCTCACGATTGCTTGGAGACAAAGCCGACGATGCATCTGTTCTTGGTAAATAAATGACTTGCCCGTGTCTAGTATTCCTTTCATGTACCTGCAGCTGCAGCACAAATGGTTGTTTTTGAGCTGGGTTTTGTTACTGCGAGCACGAACAGATACAGAATGTTTACGTCTGGCGCGCACCCCTTTCGCACAGTACGAAGAGACAGACCCGAAAAAGGAACAGCAAAAGAGCAGAAATCTGCGGCGAAAACTTGGCACAGGATTGAAGAGGGAGGAGCCCGGCAAGGACAGAGCGTTGGAGAGCATGTGGCCTGCAGCCCGAAGGGAGGAGGCTTCAATTCGGAGGAGGCGGCTTCACCAACTATTGCTTGCTGCTCCTATGCTATGAACTGTGCTGAGAGCCTGAGAACAATAGAGCACTTAATCGAGGTGAGCATTTGGCTTGTCTTTGGTTGATGAAAGATCACACTAGGACCATCAAAGATACGACCGAATGAAGCATCGTATAATGATTTCGCTGGGACATAGCAGGAGAATGCATTTTTCCGCTGCATGGAAATGTTGGTTCAGGATGCAATGATATTAGTATAAACGGCCGGCACTCATTGTCCCTGTATCTTCAGTTTTCGTACACCAAATAACATGCAGCCATGGTTTTACACTTTTACTGCTCGTCATCAGAATAAGTTTACTTGACCCTTCGCTTGTTTAAAATTGACTAGTTAACCACATCTAAATAAACCACGACAAGGGAGATTATTTTGATGGTTTGGATAGTAAAAAATCGATCTTGATTTGAGCGAACGTATGGGGATATCTCTGTTGACAATCCGTACCTGGGAGCGATTAACATATTAGTATACTCCATTTGCCATGCACTACTATCATTGATTTCAAGAATTGACTTCGTACGCCGGCTGGCAAATCCAAGGGAGCTCGTGCATCGAGCAAGACTTCTTGCAAGGAAGAGAGAAATGGCCAAATGGGCACGACATAACAGGGCGTGGCGATTAGTGAAACGATTTGTTTAAGTCCCTGCAGTTAATTTTTCGAACAACATAATTTTTCGAAGCTGCGTGGTGAGCACAAAGCGAACTATTCTTTCGTCCCTGCAGTTAATTACAGTGCAATTGTTTAGCCAAGTCAAAGGCTAGCATTCAGGATTTTTGATACATGAAATATTAAATGTAAACAAAAAAGGTGAAAAGTTATATGGATAGACTGTAAATCGCGAGACGAATCTAACGAGTCTACTTAATCCATGATTTGCAACAGTAGTGCTACAGTAATTATCCGCTAATTATGGATTAATTACCCTCTAATTACCATCGTTAGATTCGTCTCGAGATTTCCAACCTATCCATATAACTTTCCACCTTTTTCGTCTACATTTACTACTTTTAAATTGATAAAATCAAAACCCTAAATCTTTTCACGAAATGTTTTCGCGATAAACACGGGCAGAGTAGTTTTGTACGCCATATGGTTTTTTAGTCATGCTGCTGTAAGGGCAATACTACACGGATTTATCACTGTCTGCATTGGCCCCCATGTGTTTTCGAATTGGTGGTCGATACGAAAACCCTCCATATACAATCACGCTGCGATCATGGTAGGGTCTTGGGCCACATGATAGAAGACTCACTCCTCAATAGAGTAATCATGTGTGTTGATGCCGATTAGGTGCTTCACAGCCTCGCGGGGCCTCTTGACCTCGAGAGTGGGCGTGATAATTGCTGGACGTCACCGCGCGGTTTCACAGATCTCGGCCTCTCGTCAGCGCAGTATTTTTTTTTCGGAACATATGGTGAAGCTGGTGTTGTGTTTTTAGTGCTACCGTTTAGGTCAGAGGATTGTCAAGTGATGATGACCTCAGTGGAGGAGAGTCAGGAGACACTGTCAAGCAGACTGACAGCCATGGCTCTCTGCTGATATGCTTTAGAAAATTGCAGGACGTTGCCACATCTTGAAGCTTATTAGCAATTGAATACTGACCGGATAGGACTTCGGAACGTGATTTTTATATAATGATGTCTTCCCTCACCCACAGAATCATGGCACCATTCTGCATGTACCATCTCCTCTTGCCACCACGTCAATTGCTCAACTCGCATGACAAAGATTATGGAATTAGACTAGAACCATTAGCTGCTAACCAGGGCAGCCAGGTCTCTATTTTCTGCATTAGCTGATATCTTACACCGAGACTTCCTTCTCACCGTAATCAAAAGGACCACCCCTCCAATGTACAAAACAAAATTGATCCTACGACTACGACATGTCACCTTTTGCCTTAACCTAGAGTAGACTCACGTGGCCTTCTTGTCCCGATCGTGAACAATTGCTCGTGGATGAATGACATGCAACCTTTTCTGTCACTCCAGTCCTCCACAATTGGGGCCATGCTGAGCTGCGTAGCACGATGGATACTTCAAATCAAATGGGCCCAAACTGAGAAGAATATACATGGGTTCAGCACATCAGCTCCAATATTTCAAAAAAAAAAAAAAAAGCGCTTCAGCTCCTTACTCGGTGCGTAGCCACCTTGCCAGTATAACTATCAACTATCATGGACCGTGGTCGAATTAATGAGGTTTCTGAGGCGAATCTCAGTCTCAGATCAGTGTTCAACTGTTCATTGAGGAGGAGGAGGGTCAGGCACTCAGGTTACAGACCTGATCACCTGAACGGGTCACTGGACCGCTGGACCGATGTGTGGCCGAACAGCCGAAACCTACTGTGGCAAAAGGGCAAAGGCCTGAAATGAACAGTGGGGGCACGTAGAATTGATGATTGAAGCAGGGAGCCAGTAAAAAAAGCATGGCCTGGGACTGGGGATCAATGCCTATCCATCTCTGGGCAGTGGTTGCAAGGAGTTAAAGGCATGGCCGGTGTCCCTGAGACAATCCCAGAGCAAGAGCTGAAGAAAGCTGAACAGGTGCGAAACGTGGTGCCCCAGCGTGATCGCCTCGCAGGGGGCAGGACCGCAGGAGGCCAGCGTGATCTTCTTGTCACACCATGCAAATGCTTCTCAGATTTGTCTCGGTTCCTGCAAAGATTTGGGAGCAGCGGACAGATTATTTGGATCAAGAACCACGTCGACAGGTTATTTCTCAGCGTCAGATTATTTCTTCAGATTTAAATACTTGACACTTTAGAGTTTAGACCATGCCAATTGTCACCATGGTAAGTACTCAGTAGTAGCCTTGTCACCCCGTTTTATGGAGTTGTGTATGTATACATCTCTACGCCATTTGTGTACGTCGAACTTTACTAATGGATCCAAATCAATATCTTTTTTCTTTCGCGCAGAACAGTCTGTACTGCACCCCGCCTACTGTACATCTGAAGACAGAAAATGCTGGCGTGGCAAAAGGCCGCTGCCGGCTGCCGTGTTACCTAGGCAACACTTTGTCCAGTAGTAATACAGTATCCCTATCCCACTACTACCACAGTAGCAGTAGCGATTACTAGGGTGGCAAGCACAGTACTTGATGGAGAGCAACATCTGCTTCCCGTACGTTTACGTACCAGGCCCACTGTTCCAGTCTCGCGTTTCATGTCGTCGCGTGCGCACGTACGTACTTGGTCTAGGAGATGTACGTATCGCTATACCGACGCTGTTCACTCTTCACTGCTTGGAGGGAGCGACCTCTAGTGCTGTACTGGAAGCAGCAGCAGCAGCAAATGTTTGACGCAACAGGCCGGCCGTGTGGTTTAACTGCGGGCGACTGGGCAATTCGGCGACGCGACGCGCGGCCCTGACTTCCCGGCCCCGATTCAATTCCCCGAATTCACCGAGGCAGGGGGATTCGGTCGCGGTGCACGGGGCAGTCAGCAGACAGGCGCATGGCGTGGCTACGGCGGCGGGGATCCGCGGCGTGCGCGGGGCGCCCCGGCCGGCCGGCCGGCCACCCTACCACCTGGTGACTTGGTGACCCCCTGGTTGATCCGGGCCACCAGGCCACAGAAGCAATTGCAGCCATGCCGAGCGTCAATGCGCCGCGCGGCCGTGAAAGTCAGGGTCAGGGGCACCCGATCCACCACTACCGCGAGCTCGGCTCTCCGATCCGGCGACCCCAACCAACCAACACATTCACCGTCGCCAACTCCTCCGCCTCGCGGCCGCAGGAGGGTTGGGTCGCTGGGTCGTCGGTCCCCGGTGGCCTGCTCCGCTCCCGTGCGGCCTGTCCGCCTTGTCCCGCCCCCCCGCGCGCGGGTCCAGCACCGAGGAGGAGGAGGAGGGAGCGTCGCGTTCGCACAGCCCCCCTGGTCGTTGGACTTTTCCCTCCCGCTGCTCCGCCCCACGACGGCGCACGCACGGGCCAAGCACCCCGTGCCGCGGGGCGGCCACTACTAGGCAACAAAGAACTATGCGCTGCCACAGCCACGACCACCCCCGGGAAACAAAAAAGAAAAGCGCAAGCAAATAAAAGAGAAGATTCTACCACTCCCAGCGATCCCCACGCCGCCGTCGTCGTTTCACTCGTCCGTCTCGCCCTCCCAAGTCTTCCATTCTTGGCCACCTTCTGCCTCCACGTTTTTGGTTTACCTCCCCGCCCCGTCGGTCCGCCCCGCGCGCGTGACCGCATCATTGCCCCATCGGCACCAGCCAGCCAGAGCCAGCGCCCCCGCGCCGCGCCGGGACGACCCAGACCGGACCAAATCGCCACCGAACGCCATTAATGGGGGGCAAGTACGAGTAGCAAGGGAGGAGAGGGTTAAGGGTATAGTAGTATACACTGCCCGCTCCCACTCCACTCCACTCCACCACTCGGGAGAGTGCCGCGTCGGTCGTACTTGTACCGTTCGCGCAGCCTGCCAGCGAGCGAGCGCGCCATGGGGTGCAAGGGGTCCAAGCTCGACGACCAGGAGGCCGTCGCGCTCTGCCGCGCCCGCGCGTTGCTGCTCGCTGCAGCAGTGCGCCACCGCTACGCGCTCGCCGACGCCCACGCTGCGCTCGCCGACTCCGTCGAGTCCGTCGCCGCGCCGCTCCACCGCCTCCTCCGCCTCCAGGCTGACTCCCCGCCGCCGGAGCCGCCGGGGCTCGCGCTCCCCTCCGACCGCAAGCCGGCCTTCGACACGCCGGCTCCGCGCGGCCGCGCCTCCCGCCTCCAGTTCCGCGCGCCGTCCGGATCCGAGCCGGCGTCGCCTCCCCGCGCCGTCCCCGAGCAGCACCCGCCGTACCCGTACCCGCAGTACGCGTACGGGTACGCGCCGCAGCCGGCGTACGCGTACCCGGCGCCGGCGCCGGCGGGCTCGCTGCAGTTCTACTACGCGCGCAGCCGCCCGCCGCCGGCGTCCGTCGCCGTCACGCAGCGCGCGCCGATGCAGCCGCACCGCGTGCGCTACGGCTCATTCGACGCCGCCGCGTCCGCCGGCGGCGGCTACCCCTACCCGCAGCACTACGCCTACGGCGGCGCCCAGCAGCCGCCACCTCCTGCGGCCGCCCCGCAGCGGCCGGCGACCGCTCCGCCCTCGCCGCCCAAGGCCAGCTCGTGGGACTTCCTCAACGTGTTCGAGAACTACGACTCGTACGAGTACGACAGCGGCTACTACTACGGCTCCTCCGCCGCCGCCGCGGCGCCGCCGTACACGCCGAGCCGGAGCTCGCGGGAGGTGCGCGAGGAGGAGGGCATCCCGGACCTGGAGGACGACGAGGAGGAAGAAGAAGACGATGTGGTCGTCAAGGAAGTGGCCACCGGTGAGTACCCGGGCCATGGGAGTGGCGGTGCTCGCAGCCGGCGCAGCTCGCTCGGCGGTGTCAGCAGCGTTGGCGAGCTCGACGACCCGGGGAATGTCATCGCGCACAATGACGTGATCGGCGAGGTACGGCGAAGGCCGCCAGCACATGGGAATCTGTTCGTGCACGCGCCAGCCACGCCAGCGCGGAGGGTCGCCGACAATGGTGGTGGCGTTGCCGGCGAAATCACGGCGCAGCTTGTCCGCACGGCGGAGGCGGCACGGCAGCTCGCGCCATTGCTCGAAGTTGGGAGGCCAAGCTACCAAGAACGCACCAGCTCGGTGTACCATTGTGAGTTCCAAATCTTGTTTGCTTCGTGTCCAATTCAACTTTGTTTATCGCTAACTCATTGTATCACTGGCTCATTACTACCTTGTGCAGCTTCAGCGAAGATGATATCAGCTATCGCTGTATCTCGTTTGGGATGCAAAGATATGGACCTTTTGGATGTTGGAGTAGCAGGGAAGGTGGTGGACTCACGGAGCCTATCGTCGGCACTTGAGAAGCTCTATTTCTGGGAGAGGAAGCTGTATAGTGAGGTTAAGGTATGCCCACATAACACTCAGACGGTGTAATTTTAGTTCAGTGTCTGAATCTGCATTTGAACTGTGGTCTTGTGCTTGAACCAAGAGCAATTTCAACTAAACTAATATAGGGCGTGTTTAAATCCACCAAGTTTGCAAAAAGTGTAAAAAGTTTTCCACCTAGAAAGCATGATTTTGTTTTTACATATAAAGCAAAATCATACCTCTAAGAAAGTGAAAAGGCTGCTAAACTACATATTTGCAACCTGATTTGTTTCTAGTGCTAACCAATTAGTTGAGTCGGTGCTAGTGTGCACTTTAGGTCCTGAGCATGATAGCTAAGAGTTCAATTAGGATAATACTATGGAAAGTGGCTTTCTGGAAGCCTAACGGCTAGATTTGGAAGAACTTGTCTCCCTAACGTTTCAAAATATTCTTCTGATCTGATAGAGTGGAGTTTTATTCGGCCAGCTAGTTGAACATGGGAGAACAAGTTGATATGTTTTGAGATTCCATTTGCATTCAGTCATGTACTCATGTGTTACTGTAAATACAACAATGTTTATTTTTTAAGACCACAACCATCTTCATTGAATCTGCATATGCTGCATTGTGGAACAATCAATTTCTTACCACTAATTTCATGATTTTATAGCACTGTAGTTTGTTAGATTTTGTCCATGCATATATTCACCCCGGCTATCCAGTTTACACAGTTTTTTTTTCTTGCCTGCTGTATTTCACATGCAGGCTGAGGAGAAAATGCGCTTACTTATTGCCAAGAACTCTAAACGATTGAAATTATTGGATCAAAAAGGTGCTGAAGCTCAAAAGATTGACACAACTCGAAATTTGTTGAGGAACCTTTCGACAAAGATAAGAATATCTGTACGTGTTATTGCCAAGATTTCAAGAAAGATAAACAAATTAAGGGATGAAGAATTATGGCCGCAAGTAAATGCCTTGATCCAAGGGTATGTCCCTCTTTTAACTCAGAGTGTGTTGCTTAATTGTCTTGGGCCTTCTAGTATGCTGTTAAACAGGATGTTATAATTCCCGTAAATACATTCCAATTGCATTTTTGACATAATGCACTATGATTTTGGGAGGAACTAGAAAACATGTATGTAGGAGAGTCTTCCTATATTTAATTGTGTTATATGGTGAACAATGTTAAGTGATCCAGAGGAAAATGTAAATATTGAGTTATATGGTGAATCATGTATTTACTTTTTTATTTGATTGTTCCCTTCTCTTTTTCATTGTTGGGCCCTTCCTGAACAAGTTGTCGTTTCCAGGTTTATATTTATGTGGCAAGATAAACTAGACTCCTACCATAGTCAGTGTCAAATGATATCAGAAGCCAAAAACTTGACTTCAGTTGTGTCGGGTGGAAATGTCCAGGATTTGGCAATAGAGCTTGAAGTAGAACTGATTAAATGGATCATCAGTTTTTCATCTTGGGTTAATGCGCAAAGGAACTTTGTAAAGGCACTGAATGGATGGTTAGCGCTCTGTCTCAACTATGAGTCTGAGGACAATGCTACTGGAGCTCCATCTTATTCACCAGGAAGCATAGGTGCTCCTTTGGTTTTTGTTATCTGCAACAGATGGTCTCAGGCTATGGATCGGATTTCCGAGAAGGATGTGGTCAACTCCATGCAAGCTCTTGTGTCTAGCGTGCGACACCTATGGGAGCAGCAGCATCTTGAGCAAAGTGAACAAACTATCGCAACTCGAGAAAGGGAAAAATGGGTCAAAATTTTGGAGAGGAAGACGCAGGAGATCAACAAGGAGGCCGATGACCTAAACAAGAAGCTTGCACTAGTACCAAGCCGGCAGAGACTGCACGTGCCTCGGAACGTACAGTTGTATGAGGCCCATTGTGTTGAGGCGAGCAGCTTGCACATTAATCTGAGGTTGGTTCTTGAAGCCTTAGAGAACTTTGCTGCCAACTCGCTGCAAGCTTTCCAGGAGGTATTGAAATGTGCTGAAGGGGCAGGGTTGCAAAGGGACAATGTGAGGAGAGAGCACCGTAGCTCGAATAGAAGTTCAAACTACAAAACCAGCTCGTAAGATTTGAATCATCGCCTAGCTATTATGATGGTTTCCTGTGCAGAAGAAACTTGGATGGCGTTTTGAGCCACTGAAAACACAACTTGAATGGGGTTTTGTGCCGTTGAAACTCTGTCACCCGAGGAGCTTGGGCTAATGATAGCAGAGGATTTAATGTTGGGGCAAAGGATAAAATATCCTGACGGACCGAAGACCATTTTGCGGAGCGTGTTCAGGTAAATGGTTTGCCTTGGTTCAGGGAAGTGTATATATCCCTTTGTTTAACAGGACTTAGATGCAGCTGTTACCCAAGTTGATGAATCATATAAGGGTCCTCCCCCGAAACAAACCCGTTGGATGTAAAATCAGTCAAATGCGCAGTCGGAAACGATCTTTTGATGTATGTATGAAATTGTACATATCATTATGGTTTTTTTGCAATCATCTCTGCTTGACTCTTGCATGCTGATAGCCCGTGCCTTGAATTGACTACTACTGCGAATTATTCTCGAAACAGAAGTGTAATCAGTACAGTTTTCTGCGAATTGAGTTTTACCTTCTCCTGAACTAAAGACGGTGCTAACTGCTGACGTAGCAGATTAACGCCAAAATGAAACCATACAGATCGGCGATGAGATGCCGCTGTTAATCGAAAAGCAAGTATATACTGGCGTTTTGATTGAATTGGTTATATTTTACGCGCTCGAAACCATCTACGATCTGTACGTGGTGGAGGTCTGGACGAACTTGTCATCGGTCCTAGGCTAACATTGTGCATGGATTACGGAAAACCGGGTGATCTCAACAGACAAAACATACCTCCAATGTTGTCCAGCCTGATGTTGTTTCCTCGCCCTGCTGGACGGCCGGACGTCACCTACACCGTGCTCCAAGCACCGGAGCAATCAGCACGCTGGTGGCAGCGGCAGACGTGCCGGCACGGGCAGAGGCGAGAACCGGGAACGGACCGAGAAGAGAAGATATAGGACCATTGGGTTTCCGATCTATCTCAAAAGGAAAGATCGAACAGAACAAGCCCAACTCGGTCGAGGAGAGCACTCTGCTGGGAGGGTGGGGGCTTTGGGGTTTACCGATCCCCATCACCTGCAACAAGAAGGATGGAAGGACGAAGAACACCCCGATCGCCGACAAAAGTTCACCTCTCTCGCCATTGCAGCAAGGGCATCGAGGCTCGTACGCGCTGTCCGTGACAGACGCGTCCGCCGCGGCCACCGACGCCGACGTCTTGGGCTTCCTGGCAGGAGCTACCTGGTGGTGGTCCAGGAAGCCAACCCACCAGCATCAGGCGTCGGAGGATTTCGGGCATATGCTTGGGCCAGATGCGCTGCCATTTTTGGAGCTGCCTGGCTCTCTGGTTCGGATGCAAACAGAGAGAGCGCCCCCGGCTCGCGGCGACGCCGTCTGCCCATCTCCATCCATCCATCCATCCTGTAAGTTCTTTGTGCTCTATCTCGTGACAAACCAAATCGCATTCAATTGTTCGCTGTGCGTGTTTGGACGCTACTAACGTTTCCAAAATTGCGGTAGGTGACGATCGATGATGGTGTGCCCGTGACGGAGAGGGACGTCGAGTCGGTTGAACCAGTGTGGGCCTTGTACCAAGGAGGATCGTAACCGTGCCGAGATGGCTGGCACGCCGCCTGTTGCTCCGGCCGCGTCGGCGACGGCGAGCGCGCCCCCTCCGCTGTAGGAGTAAGTACGTTCATGTCGTGGCCTGGTGGGGTTCAAACGACAGGGCTAATCTCAGCCCATGGGCTCCAAAACCTCAACCGTTACTGGGCCGGAAGGGCCATCATTTCATACCTTCCTTTGTGCCAATTCAAGTCCAAAACATCCGAACAAAATCCGACTATTCTTACATAGAAAACGCGATCCAACACGACAGGTTCGAATGTTTCTTTACTGCAGACGACAAGCTTTCAACTAGCTGCTACGGAGTACACGGGATCTCTGGGTAAACTTGCCCGGAGATGACCACCTGCGCGTTCCGGCACCGGGCGACAGTTTGCTGGCCACCCGGTCCCGTGATGTGCATGGAGTCGACGTGGATGTCTGTGCAGCTGCCGCCGTCGCTGCAGTCGAAGGACACGGCCGTTTGCTGGCTCGAGGTGCCGTTCAGGTTGCTGTATGTCACGTTGCTGATCGACACGGCCCACTGCAAATTAAACCCACAACGCATGTAGGTATCAGTTGCTTCTTCACTAGCAGAGTGTTCCTCACATAAACCGGCTTTTTTTTTTTTGCCATGGGTGTCTTTGATTTAGTCTCTTCTCATGAGAAAAAAAAAATCAGGCTTTGTGACAAGATGATACAGTCACCGTACCTCGAGAGTGTGGTCTCGGTAGAATTGGTCGATGACTACGGGGTGGTCCACGTTGTCGAATTCTATGTTGGTGAACGAGATCGACTTTGCGTACCCTTGTCCACCCTACAGCAAGGAGTCAAAAAAAAAAAAAAAAATTCAAACACATCCGTGACATTTTAAACACAATGTTCGTTTTGTTATGTTAGAGTTATATAAAAAAAATCATGGTTTTGGTTTACCTCCCACGTCTTGATCCTGGCTCCGTTCATGGTATTGTTGAAGTGTACATTCTTCACGTCGATGAACTCCACGGTGGCCGTATCTCCATGCTTGCCAAGGCTCCCAATACTGGCCAACATGAAAACCATAGGTTGATAGCTGGGTTAAAACTTAAGACACGCATTTTGTGCTAAGAACACGCAGCACATATAATTGTTCTTCCAGTCGCATCGACCGAGGTTACCTTACTCCGTGGCCAGGCCCGCAGTTGATGCCGTCGACGGTGACGAAGCGGCTGCCGGAGCTGATGGAGACGCAGTCGTCGCCTGTGCCGATGCTGGAGCTGGTGATCTTCACGTTCTGGCTCCGCTCGATGTGGATGCCGTCCGTGTTCGGGCTGCTCCCCGGCGCGGCGATGGTGAGCCCAGACACGCTCACGCCGCTGCTCTCAAGGATGACGATGTGCATCTGCGGGCTGTCCACGCTGCTGAACTGGCTCAGCTCCAGGTTGTTGCAACCCACCAGCTTCAGCGCCTGATGCAGAGACAAACACATCTCGGAATAAAGGTTTCAACTAGCTAGAGGGGATTTTTTTTATAAAAAAAAATGCACGGTGTTACATACCGTCGGTGCAAATTGGACGCAATCCTGTGGAAATTGAAAAGATTAGAACACTTGAAATGACAAATGTCTTTGCTTGCAGAAAAGAATGTAGTGTAAAAACGGAATGGCACTCACGACATCGTCGTAACATCTCCTGATCCACCAGCTCTGGCCATTGCCGTCGAACACGCCGCTGCCGGTCACGCTGAGCCCGTCCACGCGGCTGAACATGAGCCAGTAGAGGTTTTCCACGCTGCTCCATGTGCTCGCCGCCGTCGATGGTGGCGCCACAATCTTGCCCTGGATCTGTGCCAACAGTAAGCCAGCATGTGTATTTGTCGTTAGGCAGTACCGTGAGAGTTAATTTCTTTTAAACAAGTTTGACCGTACCATAATGTCATCTGCAGTTTAGTCAACGAGATAAGAGAGGGTGCTTACAGAAACCACTAAAAAAAAGGTAACAGAACACAATCTCTACGTGTCGTCAAGCGTCATGGTGGTACAGAGACGGCGGATCGGACTGACATGCAAGCCCCTCAGTTTCTGCCCCCTACTTTCACCTTGTTGACATTTTTTTTCGACAACGTGTTGACGTAGCGCACGTACCTGCACGATGATCCTTCCTGCGGCGCAGGGACCCTGGAAGTTGACGGGGCCGACGAGGAACGTCCTCTGCTCCGGCACGACCATCGACGCCGACGGCCCCCTGGCGCCGCACGCCGCTGCCCACGCGGCCTCGAACGCCTTAAGAGATCGAAACGACACACACACACACACACACCACGAGACGTGAGCACGACCGGCCGCACCATCGGAGGAGCAAGAAAAGTAGAAAACCACGCGAGGAACGCGCGTACCTTGGTGTCGTCGGTGGTGCCGTCGCCTCGCGCGCCGTAGGCCACGACGTCGAACGCGAGCTCGCCCCCGGCGCCGGCGTCGTCGTCGGCCACGCGGCGCGCGGCGGCGAGGCCGGCGAGCAGGATGGCGGCGGCGCAGACGACGATGATGCCGACGGCGCCCTGCGAGATTCACCATTTCAGCGCCTCGTGCATGAGCATAACAGCATCGACCGTGTGCTAGTTGCGTCACGAGCTACGAGCTGCGAGACGCCAAGATTTTTTTTTTTCAAGTTATAATTTGCAAGCCTTACCATGTGCTCGTCACTCGTCAGTGCAGGCTTCTTTGCAGGTCGCGCGTGTATTGCAAAGGGTTTTGCTATGGGACGGAGCTAGCAAAATTGCTTTGTTATGGTTTTAAAGGAAGGATTTATAAACTCGTCCTCGTCTCATTTGGGAAATGAAATGGATAAGTACGTCTAGGCTTAACAGCAAATGTGCATTCATGTGGAAAATGTAGACAGATCCTTACAACTAATGAAAGTATTTCCTTACGGATAGAATATGATGCACATACTGATACTCTGTAGGTGGGATTGGAGATTTGGAAAAACCTACTGTGCGTCACTCTTTCACTTACTCGTAGGCCGGATTTTATCCTTTATTAAAAAAATCCAGCTCATGGATTTTATCCTTTATTAAAAAAATCCAGCTCATGGAACCAGCTCCTGCAATTACTCCTCATTATTTTTTTTTCTCCTCTTGAAAGATTATGGTGTCATCACATGGGTACAAAATACTCCGTCCGTTCTAAACTAATTAAGTCATTTTTGACTATTTCTGATACGTATTTTAATTTTTTATTATATATCTAGGCATAACGAATATCTTTGTGCATATCAACATATTTATATAGAAAAGCCGAAACAAGTTACAATTTGGAGCGGAGGGTTTGGCTGCTAATACAACATTTCATACAAAAGCCAAGCATATGGAGATGAATTTTCATTTTTTTTTTCTCGAATACGCGCGTAGCGTATCATTATATTAAGAAGAAAAAGAATTTGTTACAAAGTTCGGTTACAACCCAAATGGAGCGGACTCCATATAGACACAAGCCGGCGGGCCAGCTGAACACAAACCGAAAGAAATAATCTAATATGAACTACTCACATCCAAGACAACCTAGGTGACTGGCTCTACGCAGAGCACTCAGTCAACACTCAATCCCGTAAAGGGAGAGGTCTTACTCTTGTTCTTCAACATCTGGAACATATCTGACAAGGTGTCCCAGTGGTGGCCCTTTTTGAAAGAATTGCTCACAGTTTGCTTCGTCGAAGCCGCCAAAGGTAGATGAATTTTCATTTTGTTAAAGAAAGATCAACAAGGAAGCAAATTGGAGATTCAGCTATAGATTGCAGATAGTACATAAGTTGAACAAAACAGATAAACAATTAAATTTTTGCTTTAATATTTTTACCAAGTTACCGCTAAATTTGTTCAAACATTGGTTAAAGTTCACCGGTGAGCGCATGAAGTAGACGTGTGGAAAGACAATGGTGCGCTTGAAGTAGAAACGTGCAGAGTTAAAAGTTTGTGCCAACAGTATGAAAACATTGTGAAATAAAACAAGGGGATAGCATTAGAACGCATCAGAGTTAAAAGACTCATTGTCTCTGTTGATTTCTTCGCCCATCACTAATGGCATAAGCCAGACTAGATAACAACAACAGTCTTTTAGACTCGGTGACAAGTTTAGGGGACAAAATGGACTTGTCTCTGTATTACACCACGCTTTTCCCCTTGCATGACAGTGCATGTAAAACCCGCCTCTGCCTACTAGCTAGCTGCGGCACGGGATCACTGGATAGACGTGTCCAGAGGTGGCCACCAGCACGTTCCGGCACCGGGCGACCGTTCGCTGGCCACCTGCTCCCCATGATCATCATGGAGTTGACATGGATATCTCTGCAGCCGCCGCCGTCGCTGCAGTCGAACGCCACGGCCGTTGGCCTCGTTGAGGTCCCCTTCAGGTTGCTGTACGTCACGTTGCTGATCGCCACGGCCGCCTGCAAATTCCAGATCATGAATTGATGCGTGAACATTTGTTGCTGCTTTTCGAGCTGGTGATAAAGGTGCTGCACTACTATCCATACCCGGACAGATTGGTCTCGGTAGAATTGGTCGATGAGCACGGGGTTGTCCACGTTGGTGAATTCTATGTTGCTGAAGGAGATGGATCTTGCGTACCCAAGTCCACCCTGTTGAAAGAAGCAAAAAAACACACACATTTTACCCGTCTTTTTTAGTGCTCGATGTGGATGTAATGTTTGACACGTCATATTTCAAAAAACAAAAATTTACCTCCCACGTCTTGATCCTGACACCGTTCATGGTGTTGGTGAAGTTGACATTCCTCACGTCGATGTACTCCACGGCGGCCACATCTCCATGCTAGCTAGCCAACGACAATAATGCACATGATCACCAATTACACCATACCCAAAAATGTGCTAGAACTAGAACACGAATAATTGTCCTTCCAGTGGGCGTCAGCGGGGGGTTTTGCATACCTCACTCCGTGACCAGG
This sequence comes from Urochloa ruziziensis, assembly GCA_015476505.1. NCBI lineage: Eukaryota > Viridiplantae > Streptophyta > Magnoliopsida > Poales > Poaceae > Urochloa > Urochloa ruziziensis. The sequence continues at coordinate 53,440,253 of CM027125.1, read as the reverse complement.
CCCACACTCGACGCCGTCGACGGTGACGAAGCGGCTACCGGAGGTTACGGCGACGCAGTCGTCGCCGGTGCCGATCCTGGAGCCGGCGATCCGCACGCCCTGGCTGCGCGCGATGTTGATGCCGTCCGTGTTCGGGCTGCTCCCCGGCGCGGTGATGGTGAGCCCCCACACGTTGACGCCGCTGCTCTCGACGATGGCGATGTGCATCTGCGGGCTGTCCTTGCTGCTGAACTGGCTCAGCTCCAGGTTGTTGCACTTCACCAGCTTCAGCGCCTGCATGCAAGCATGTCTCGGCACGGTAATTAAATTTAAGCTTCTGTTATCCGATCCACATGCGAATTAAAGAGAAACTGTAAATATGTAGACATAGTACATACCGTCGGTGCAGATTGAACGCGGACCTGCGTAAGCAAGAGAAATGGGGACAGGAAAAATTATGTGCTGGGACTGGGATTGGCAGGTGTTTTTGCTCATACAAAAGCATGTAGTAAAGCGTAATGGTAAGTAGTACTAAGTAGGAGAAGTGCTAATGGACTCACGGCATCACTGCGTCTCATGGCCCACCAAGTCTGGCCATTGCCGTCGAGCACGCCGTGGCCGGTCACCCTGAGCGCGTCCACGCGGTCGAACATGAGCCAATAGTCCTTTGCTCTCCATGCCCATGCGCTCGCCGGCACCGCCCTAATCGTGCCCTCGACCTGCGTCCAGTTCATAAGCATCGGTCGTTATACACACGTCGGACTACGTACGTGGCAGACAGAGAATTGGGCCGGTTAATTTGTTTCTGCTACCACACTTTGTTACTTTTTTTTAACAACAACGACGCACATGTGTTGACTAAGGTCATGTACCTGCACGGTGATCCTTCCGCAGGCGCAGGGCCCCTGGAAGCTGACGGGGCCGACGAGGAACGTCCTCCACGCCGGCACGACCATCGACGCCGCCGGCGACCTGGCGCCGCACGCCGCGGCCCACGCGGCCTCGAACGCCTTGAGGGAAATGAACGTGAGCACGTCTGGCCGGCGGCGTCCGACAAAGAAAATGACGCGCGCATATATACCTTGGTGTCGTCCGTGATGCCGTCGCCTCTGGCGCCGTGTGCCACGACGTCGAAGACGAGCTCCCCGCCGGCGACCGCGCAGCACCCGAGGGCGAGGCCGGCGAGCACGATGCCCGTCCAGATGACTCCGACGGCGCCCTGCAAGAAGGTCCATTCAGAGTCACGCGCATGCATCACGACTAGCTTCAAGATTTCTTTCCTTTTTTTTTTTTGAAAAAGTAAGATTTCTCAGGCTTTGCTATCCTTACCATTTGCGTGTAAGCTTGCACTAGGTGCCTAGGGAACGGAGGCGAACAATGAGAGGGAGCAGATGTTTTTCCTAACACATAGAATGATTCGCGTACTGATAGCTTTACTAGTAGAAAGATATATAAACTCCTCGTCCCGCTACGGGAAATGAAAAGGATAAGTACGTCTAGGACTAATAATTAATGTGGAAAATGTTGAAAGATCCTTACAGATAAAATGCATTCATGTGCACTGATAAATGTATTTCCTTACGGATAGAATGATGCACATACTGATAGATACTGTAGCCTGTAGGTGGGATTGGAGATTTGAAAAAACATGCTGCGTCACTCGTTCAGTAGCGTATCTATATCCAGCTCATGGAACCACATCCTCAATTACTCATTAATTTTTTTTCTCCTTGGGTACAAAATACTCCATCCATTGTAAACTAAGTCATTTTGACTATTTCAGATTCATAGCTTTTATATGTCCATATCAAAATCCATGCATCGACAAAAGCCAAAACGAGTTACAATTCGCAACAGTGTATCTATATCCACCTTTTTTTTGGGAGGAGTGTATCTGGGCCGCGTTTAGATAGGTTGCGAAAAGTTTTCGAGGGTAATAAATGCACATTTGACCAATAATTAGGGGTATTAATTAAATGCAGTTTATAAAACTATCTCCATAACCCTAGGTAAATTCTCGAGACGAATCTAATGAGGTCTTTGACCACACGATTAGAGGATGGTTACTGTAGAGTTACTGTACCAAATCATAGATTAATTATGCTCATCAGATTCGTCGCGCAAAGTTGCACCCATCTGTGAAAAGGTTTTACAAATAAACTTCATTTAGTACTTCATGCATACAAGATTCTTTGCATTTAATGCCTCCGAAAAATTTTTCGGAGGCATCTAAACACGGCCCTGTATCCACCTGGAACCCGCTCGAGCGATTTCTCCTCATTAATTCTTTTGGATTCAGCCCAGAAGAGCTAACTGCAGGTCCGCCCTGGCCCAAAACCACCTACTTGGGCCAAAACCTATCATCATGGTACAAATCTCCCGAGGAAGGCACCAGCTTCCATCAAACGTCATAGAACAAAGGACAACATACAGGGCTTACTTTCGCATGTAATTCTGCATTCATACGCGAGAACACCAAACGGACATTCATCAGTAGCTGTCTGTCCAAGATATGAACGGAGTTCTCATGCAGACCATGGAGAGTGTTGGCTTGTAAAACAGTCTGAAGAACTGAAATTCTTGACAGTACAACAAATAGAACATGTCGAGGAAATCATCTGGGTACCAGCGTAGTGATGCCTCATTTTTTTAAAAGAAAAAAAAGGAAAGACAACGTTAACGGCAAAATTTCCTTTTCATTCTCATGTTCCAAATTGTATATACAATTTCAATGGAGACCAGCAAAATTGATAACATACATTTATCTGTGGAATAAAAAGAAGAAAACTAAAACCCAGCACTTTCTGTTTATAACACTACACAGTAAAAGCTTCAAGAGGCTACTTATGTAGCATCTATTTACGGTACAAACTATATGAAAGAAAATCCAACAAGGAAAAATGTCTTCTAGTTTATCAATCAGAATTTCTTCATTACTTAACACTAATCAAACACTGTACAGTTGTTTTGCTCATACTGAACTGAAGGCTCCCCTGCATTAACACGCAACAGAGCATGTCAATACTGATAACTTAGTGCAAAATAGCTATGAAGATATGATAAAGGTGAAAAGTTATATGATGAGAGTAAAACATGAGAACATTATGTGACGAGCCTAACTTTCATTTCTCAAAGAATCAAGTGCACTAATGGCAAACTACATTTGCATGGTTCAAGAACTTCATATTTACCTGTCTTTTAGCTGGAAGCTCTCCCTGGCCTTTCTTTTTTGTCAGGCCAGCAAAAAACTCTTACTTTCTTAGTCTCCAAGAAATAAACAGGAGAAAAGATAAACTATGCAGCAGCTTCTGTCAACAAAATAATTTATCACCAAGCCCTTTGAAAAGAGAAATAAAGCTATTTTGAAATATCTATCTGTAAGTATCTAGTCTGACATCATGTCCTCCAATTCAGGAATGTCTGATCCACCAACACGAATATCATCCGATTCAGGTTCATCAGATGAATCCCTGTCCAATGGTGCATGCTCTCCATAGTCCAAATCCCTCCAGCTGAGGTCTCCATCACTAGAATGGTTCTCCACAGCTTCTCCAGCACGTTTAATTTGGTGATGCCTATTCTGTCCAAGTTTTCCCTTTGATTTTGCACAAATGCAATCCATAGGATGCTCATGGAATTCACCTCTTCCTGGTTTAACCTCATTGGGCTCCCCCATGAATCCCTTTTGGAATGTCCGAACTTTGGATGCAAATGTGTCCCAACTCATGCTTGTTCGGTTCAGAAATAGTGAGTACAGCTTCTTAGCATTGGGCCTTATGGTTCTCCTGTGCCCAAAATATCTCCTGAAACCAGCAATTTATCAGTCAATTATCATTGGCTTGGATTGTAAGTAAGACATAAAGCAATTTTACTTTGGTTAATCAATTGCTATTGAATTTATGTTAGCATGAGACAGTAATAGAAAGAAATAATACCTTCGACCAGCCAACATTCTGGCCATGTTGCCATTGTTGTTCGTGACGAAAACATTGCTCCTATCGCACACAATAAAATCAAGAGCAGCCATGCGAGATGAATATGGTAAGAAAGGTGCCAACTCCTCCTTGCTTGCTAATGTTTCCTTGGAGTGAAAGTTTGGGAAGAGTGCTTTCAGAGGTGCCAATGTTTCCTCGCCTCCATATACGTCTCCTGATGCAACATATAAATGTACGTCCTTCCCGAATCCCAGTGCCCTAAGCATGAGACCGACTTCCTCTGGTGTTAGAGGGCACTTACCATGCCGTCGTTCTCTGTCTGGGTTACTTGCCTGTACAATATTTTCAAATGTGTTACAACAAAAATCTGAAGTGGTTGTACTTTAAGAAACATCACTAGCTAACACCATAGTACTATCTTACATGCAGGGTTTTCCACCTCTTACGAATCTCACCGAGATCTCTTCTCTCAATGTCTCCACCCCCATAGTAGCAACCAGAGAAAGCGAGCATGTCAGGTTCAAATCTGTCAGTATGTGGGATGATAGTTAGCACGTGTGCGATGCAGATGTTGGGCCAACAAAAAAAAAAGATATATAATATCACCTTAGATGAAGAGCAATGAAGCGCCCACTTTTCGCCCTCATTCTTTGGACTAGCAATTCACCCATTCCTAGGATTGGATCTGTGAATTGTAGTGCATGATAATTGACTCTACACCTAAGTTTTTGAAGATCGGTATCTAGCCTATTGGACACTCTGTAGTCAAATTTTGTTAACTGAACAACCTGTGTGTGGAAAGCAATGTCAGAAATGAGCATTTTTAACAGCAAACATCAAACGTAAGGAAACACGTCGACTTCAAAGCCGTGATGCTTACATGTTTTTTTAGAAGAGCAGGTAGCACTCGGTTCTCATAGCACTTTGGAGTGCACTTTCTAGGAATACGCATCTTATACGGTGAAGGAGTTTTCCCATTCCTATCAGGTAATTGTCGTATGACCTTTACATCATTGGAGAGTGAGGATATGAATGAATCGACATCAAATATCTCTGCAAAGTCACTGCAATGCAGAACTCAATATTAGGGGAAGGCACTTTACTTGCAACAAACAAGAGAGAAAGTAATGACTCTAACCTCGCGTCTTTCCAGAAGGATTCTTCATCCAGCTTTGGAATGACAAGTGTTGCATTCAGTATGCGGGCTGCAACAACAGCATCTATGATCTGGAAATCAGATAAATTGAAAAAAAGAATTTTCGCATCAGGTTCAGTGAAAGAATCGATCAAAAGGTAAACTGAAATATCATCATAAGAAAACAAATGATGTTGGAAGAGAAGAATTTCTCAGTTACATTTACTTTATCATCCAAGTATTACAGACAGAAGCCTGAATTGAGCTCACACACATTCAACTAACTTGCAAGATGCATAGAACACATGTGACCAACCTTTAAAGTTTGGAAACAAATAAACAAAATATTCAGATTTGTCATTAACAGAGCTGCAGTGTAACTATTCTTTTGTACAAGTTATGATAGCATATAACTAAAAAAAAGCAGCAACCAAAGGCTATTTGAATTTCTGTCCATACCCAATGATAAGTACTCAAAAAATAACATAGGTAGTACTAATTAGATTTGGTAACACAGAACAGGGTCACATCTGCCACCAATACAAATATTAGGAAGTAAATGGTCAACCACAAGCCAGAACATTCTAAATAGGAAAAAGTCTATTTTTAACCATTGAATTATGCCCCCAGTTTAGTTTTGACCATCGAACTGCAAAACCAGGAATCTTTGGCCATCCAACTCTCAATACCGTTCATATTTGACCATCTGGCTGCCATCCAACTCTCAATACCGTTCATATTTGACCATCTGGCTGTTTTGCTGAGTGGTTTCGCGGACGTGGACGACACGTGGCAGTGGGCCCACCTGTCAGCACATCCTCTCCCTCTCTCTCTTTCTTCTCTCCTATTCCTCTCTCTCTTTTTCTTCTCTCCGTCGGCCCCCCACGCCGGCCGCCCCTAGGCAGGCTAGCCGAGCTCGTCCACCATACCCGCCGCCCCCCCATGGCCCCTCCAACCTCCTCCCCTCCTTGGCGCATGGGGGCAGACGACAACATGAGCAACGCCTCCGGCGCCGCTGCAATAGCCCTCCGCCCGAGGTTGAAGACGACGGGGGACGCAGGGAGGCCAGCGTTGGGGAGGGGAGGGTTATGGTGGCGCGAGGGTGACCTATGTTGTAGAAGCCGGCGCGGTGGCACTCGGCGGCGCTCATCCGCCCGACGATGAGGCCTTGTGGCAGCACGCGATTTGTCCCCTTGGCGCTCGATTTGTCCCTAGCGGCGCTCGATTCGCCCGCGTCGGTGCTCGATTGACAGCCGGGCGGGGGCTCTAGTGCAGCTCGCAGGTGGGGGCGGAGGTGACGACGGCACCTCACGGGCGGGGGCAGTGGCGGCAGCGGTCGCGCGCGGGCGGGGCCTCTGGTGACGGGCAGCAGGAGCTTTAGCAGCGACACGTCGCCGGCGGGCAGGGCTCGACGGTGGCTCATGGTCGGCAACTGCCGATTGGGCAAGAGAAGAGGGAGGGGGAAGAGAGAGATAAAGAGAAGGAAGAGAAAAGGGGCTGACAAGTGGGCCCCATCGCCATATTGCATCCACATCAGCAAAACTACCTACCAAAACCACCTAATGGCCAAAAATGAACGGTTTTAAAAGTTGGGTGGCCAAAGATTTCTGGTTTTGCGGTTCAATGGTCGAAACCAAACTGAGGCAACAGTTGGATGGTCAAAAATGGACTTCTTCCTTCTAAATATGATAGAATGTGGGCACCTGTAAAGATTATTCACGAACAGAACTGGCAAGTACTAGTAAACATTACTTTCAGATTTCCAGACAGAATAGTTGCTCACAGGTGCCAATCGGCAGGAAATGAAACTAATACATAGATGCAACCACTAAAAGTAGTTGGAGCATACCAACAAAAGACAGAACTGCACGGGCGCAGTGGCGTAGGGGGCCAACAAAACGAGTGGTTGGAGTATTGGAGTGACTGGATGATTGCCAAATACCGATCGTCTCAAAGAGTAGTTGGAGTAAATGACCAACTGGTACACGCTGGAAGCGTACAGCTGACGAAAATGAGCTCGGAGCTACAATGGTACTCCGTAGCACACAGTGTAGCATGTACTGATAGCCTATGGTTTCAGATAGCCCATGCGTGTACTGGAACCAGGGCACAATTTTCTTAAATTTAACCACGGCACAATCCGATAGCCTATGATTTTTAACTGAAATGTTCTGAAGGTGAATGCTACTAGCCAGTACTGTATAGCAACTACCAACTAGCACTGTAAAATTGGCAGTTTATCTCCTCTTACCCCTGTTCTCTGCTGATTCAGCCCGCCGCTCGTCGCGATCATCAGGTAACGGTCCGACTTCGTCACAGCATTGGCATCTATCGAAGACCATATACAGAAAAAAAAGGTAAGCTTTTATTGCCACACAACACGCGCGCAGCGTCAATTCGTCCCCAAAGCGAAACGTTTCGTCGACGAAAAGAAATCGACATGTCGCGGGGGACGCGTACCGGCGAATTGCTTGGTCGCGTTGCTGCAGCCGAAGAAGTTGCCCGCCGCCTTCGACTCCCAGAGCTCCTCCCCAAGCTTGCTCCCTCCGCTCTGCAGAACACCACGAATTCGACGGAATCACCGCTCAATTCCCCCGAGCAGCGAAAGAATCAATGAACCAAACACGGAATTCCGCACTCACAGGAACAGTGAAATCCACGGCGCCGATTACACTCCTGGCAACCTCCGCTGGCTTGTTCAACTGCTCGGAGAAACAGAAGGGAGGGGAGAGAAGAACAGGAACCCGTCAAGCGCGGAGCAGGAAGAAAGAAATCGGCGACCAACACAATTTGACCATTCGGGAACGGACGAATCGTAGGAAGCGTACCAGGAACGGCGGGTTCGGGCGCCGGACGACGCGCGCGCCGCCGACTTTGCCGCCGTCGCCGAGCGGCGGCGACAGGAAGCAGTGGAACGCGACGACGAAGAACAGCAGCCCCGCCGCCGCGCACGCCGCCGCCGCCGGCGCCACGGTGGGCACCACCCACCGGCCGTGGTGGTGGTGCCGCCGCCGCCTTGACCCCATGCGCTCCACTTCCTCCTCCTCCTCCTATCCCCTCACGCACGCGTGCGTACGGCGCACACGCGCACGCGGGAGTGCACGGCGCACACGGATGCCGCTCTCCCCGCGCCGCCGCTCCTCGAACACGGCGCCTCCCCTTCTCGGCCGGCCTCCTCGGCGCCCTTCCCTACGAAGCGAGCGTGCACCTCGCGCCCGCGCGGAGGAACACGAAGGGGCGGTGGATGCGCACGAAGCTTTAGCCGGGTGGCGGCCTGGCGGGCGGCACCGGGAATGGGAAGCAAGTGAACCAGAAGAACAAGAGGCGGCGAACCAGGGGGTGTAACTGAGAAAGCGCGACGTTTCAGGGGGTGGGATGCAACAAGAAATGGCCCAGCAACCAAACCAAAAAAAATTAGCGACAGATATCAGAGGAATCTTCGCATGCTAGCAACCGTTTTTTAACTTTTAAATTCCCTGCGCCCGTTCGTTTTGGGTAACGAGTGGGATTAGCACGCAATTATTAGTGTTATTTTATTATTTCTTTTGTTTTCTTCTTGCGTGGATCGATCTGGCATGTTCTGTAGGTGTCTCTTTGTGAAAGAGTGAGTTGGTGGCTAGTGTGAGTGTCCAGCATGATGGTGTCCAGTAGTGCCTGATCAGCCGTAAAAGTTAAGTATAACAGTTTCTACGGCTGCTGTCTGTTCGGCACTAATAGACAGCTTGTACAATGAGCTGTCTGTTTGGCTGTCTGCATGATATTTAATTCATCATTTGACACACAAATTATGGTGATCTAGTGCATACTTGATCTGGTGTGGTCATTTGTTGCATACATGAGACGGTGTACAATTCATTCAAATATTTCGTGTCATACGTAAAATAAACATGTATATAATAATTATTGTAACACCTCGGTTATTAATCATTTTTTATCCCCCTATTTTTTTCTCTTATTTTTCCTTCTCCTTTTTTATCTTTTCCTTTTTTCCCTTTTCTTCTCTTTTATTTTTTCTTTTTTTCCTGACGCATCTCAATCTCTCTGGATCTCTCGTCCTCATCTCTCCACGAGAAGATATTTCTCCTTTCCTCTCGCACTTTCCAGCCGGCGTCGACAGCGGCAGAGCAGATGCTCGAGCTCCGCCTCTCTCTTTCCAGCTACTGCAGCGACGACGACAGCGGCGGAGGGGGCTGGCTGCAGCTGCGGCAGCGGCTTACGCGGTTGCCGACATCCTCCTCCTCGGCACCAGTGGCACGGAGCAGGTGCGGCAGGTTGAGCTCCTCACGGCGGGCCTCGAGGCGGCCTCCGGCAACGGCGATGCGGAGGAGCAGATGCTCGAGCTTCGGCTCATCCTCGTCATCTCCGCGCGGAGCAGGGGCGCGGCGGGGATTTGGGTGGGCGTGCGGATTTGGCCGTGCGGAGCAGATGCTTGAGCTCCACCTCTTTCTCATCCTTCTCTCTCTATCCCCGGTTCGTTGATTTCTGCTTCGATTCGACTATCTGTGCTTCCAATCGATGATTTATGCTTCGATTTGGTGATTTTCTGACCCCTCCTCCTCGTCCTTCTCTCTGATCCGCGGACCTTCCATGGTAGCTGAGCTCGAGCTCAACATCGAAGGGAAGACGAGAAGGGAATTCCCGCGCGCGCAACGGATCCCGTTGCCGTCGTCTCCCTGCATCGTTCTTGTACAACGGCGCGCCGAGTCGTCGTCTTACCTGGGAGCACGAGCTCCACTCGTAGACGAGCGAGACGACGAGGGCGTCGCTCGACCCATGGTGCAGGGGGTTTTCTGAAAAAGTGCTGCTGCATGTCTACGGCGATCGACGCCGTTGTACGTGCCCTTATGCAGATTTTTACCGTTGCAAAGACTCTAATCACCAGCCATGAATTTTTATTACGAGCGCATTTACTGTGCAGGCTATTTCGTGCTTAATGCCGAGTTACTGGATGGGATGGCATATTTTTGTCATTGTGATTTCCATAAATATCTGTTCATGCCACTTAAACATGTTACTTCCCTCGTTCAGTTTTAGTAGGCAAATTAGGATTGGAAAAGATCTTTACTGGTATCTTTTGACGACGATCAATTTCACTACAAAAATATACCATCACCTACAAAATCAATGTTATTTATTATTAGAAGATCTTTGAAGTGCATACATATCTATTTACCGGCGCTTTTACATGTTAAGCTTGCATATAATTTGACTACCTTTGGATCAAAATAAAAAGAAACATTTTAAAATCTCAATACGTCTAACGGAGCGAGCAGTATTTTTCCTGTGTTGTACCATCAGAAAGAGGCGTCCCAACTTTCCAAGTGGGCGACTCTGGTCTGTATATGTAGGACGTACTCATGTCAATCATGTCACGTCTCATCAAACACAATGGGTAAATAATGAGCAGAGAAAAAAACGCACACCCTTAGAGAAACGACGTTTGGTTTCTCGTACGTTAGTTTCGGTCGTGCTATAACCGGTATTAAAGAGCGAGTTTAGTCTCGATTTGTAAGAACAGTGCCTCGGGATGCAGTTTAGTACTGGTTGGAAAAAAATTGTTAAACCCACCATAAAAGGAGTTTATGTTTGGATGGTTTTTATTATTTGTTAAATTGTCACGATATTATGGGCCTAATGGCCTAATGTCTGCTATTGCAAATTCATGACAGAAAATTGTTAACCGTCACAGAGTCCATAGGGTTAGTGATCGATTTTGAAACTGTCATGAATAATCTATCACAGAATAAATAGTTTCATCTAGTGATAAGATTGCTGAGCCATCACCAATGTTACATTTTGCAATTCCTCTAAACAAAATGTTCATGCGCCATATATCCTTCCATCAAAAGGAACCAATTTCTCTTGTAGCATGCTTAGATTATCTAGAGCGTTCGATCATCATAAAATCCGACGGTGTAGGAGGGATGGCCCCACCTATCAAAATTTGATGAAGGAAGAAACGAAAATTTCATCGTTCTTTATACTATAGCATAGATATGCACGTTAAATAAAAAAAACTTGTACCCTTATACGCGTGTACTGTAACCAAATAATTTTTTTCCTCTTTCTAATAAAAAGAGAACATGCCACATTCACCTTCCAGATACAGAACCGGTACTAGTAAAAAGAACTGAGAGAGGAAAAGGGTGGGAAGGAAAAGGGATGAGGGCAGGGAATTAGGCTTTTTTTTACGCGTTGATTTATTTAGTACAAATTGTTGATCTCAACCGATAGTAAATTGTCTCTTTTAGTACCGGCTGGTTTCACAATCGGTACTAAATTACACACTCATTTAGTATGAATTCTTTAGTCCCGGTTAGGAAACCAGTACTAAACCCGGCTTCCTAACCGGGACTGATAGTTGTTTTTCATGTAGTGGCATGCAGGAACAGTCCATGTGATGTTGGGCGCGTGTACTTCGATCCGATCCCAACAGGGAAACCGATGGATGTCGTGCCTCGCTTAGTTTCATGTGGATTGGAATCGTGGAACATACAAGAGGAAATTTGATCTGGATCAGTTTCATCATTGGCTACAAAAGTTTGACAGCGGTAGGTTAGTAGCAGTATCTTGGGTGATATACTAATAAAAAAGAAAAGCTGTTGGGATTCGCACGCAAAGATCGCACACAACACATGCAGGCTCTGTTTCAGTTTGTGCCAGCTTGCATTAGAAAAAACAACCGCGATCCAGAGGGTCAAAAAGCTCAGCACCTAGCGTTACAAGATGGGAAAGCTTTGTCCCCTCACCTGCGCCATTTCTCTCAGAAATGCTTATAGTCGTCAGTGCGTGCTAATCTCAAGGCTCAACAAATAAACATTATTTGTACAATCCATTAATTGATGACAGTGATTTTTAGTTGTGATAAGCCGGTTCCGTTGGTGGATAAGTTAGCTGGTTGTGGCTGATTTTGATTGTTTCAATAGTATTATGTAAGGGCAAAAAAATATAAAATAAGCCCCTGGAGTGAAGGACTGTTGATATAAACTTAGCTCCCTTCACTCTTGATATAAACTCAGCTAGAGTGAAGGACTGAAGGTGACTGGTATACTAGCTTACAAGATGTGCATGTGAGGGGGCATGGAGATGGATGGTGTGGTACTGTGGTGGGTGGCGTACGGCACGTGCACAAGTGGAGCTAAAGGAGCCTAGGCTGGGGCGAGGAAGACCTCTAACAAACAGTACACACAAAAAAGCAGCAAATGATGTGCTGGGAGCAAGGATTAGAAGAGAAGTCACCATCAATCATCAAACGAATTTCAACCACTGGCCCCCGGCCGGCCCATGATCAGCTCAACTCCTGAGGGGTTTCGTCTTCATAATTGGCTTGCCAAAAAAATCTGTTTGCTATTGTAGTAGTTGTGATTAATTTCGTCCATTTGATTATTTGGGATCAAATCTTAGCCGCCATATGCAAAGAAAATTCTAATTAACATGGGTCGTAGAATGGCTCGTAAGACTCTAGAATTATTTGGGATCAAATTCTTTCTTTGTAAAGTTCCTCTTGTGTTTTTGTGGGGAAAAAAAGTCTTAGTCATCTGAGTGACTGCACGTACATATGACTTGTAGTAGAATTATGCTGTTGTCGACCAAGCATTCAGCTACGCTGGATAAAGCATACAATTAAACTAGACTATTTTGAGTGGCAGTGTGTGATCCAGTGCCTGTTTAGATGTTTCGCGAAATTTTTTCGAGTATGTTCCCTCACATGCATGGCATATTAAATGTAGTCGAAAAAAATAACCCATTATATGGATGGAGTGTACTTCGCGAGACGAATCTAATGAGCCTAGTTAGGTCGTGATTAGACAATAAATTGCTACAGTAAACATGTGCTAATGACGGATTAATTAGACTCATTAGGTTCGTCTTGCGATTTACTGACAGAATCTGTAATTAGTTTTGTAATTAGTCTATATTTAATACTTCAAATGTGTGCCCGACATACTCGAAAAAAATTTCGCGAAACATCAGGGCCAGTGTAATGGAGAACCTGTCCTGTCAATGACTTTAATAAGCTTTGAAAGATCCTTTTCTGATTTGCCTTTTCTTCTTCTAGATCAAGGAATCATCATAGACAATTTGGGCATGAATTATTGGTCCCAAACGCTGTTGGTTTTCCCTTGTGGAAATGGCGGGCGAATATTCATCTGGGAGAAAAAAAAATGGATGCTCTATAATGCCGTCCCTGTCCATGATTTATAGTGTATGTACAACTAAACAATGTACGAGGCACTGTTCCTAAGAGGAATTTCAGTTCAATTGTGTACCGTCCAATTCAGCATATTAGCATATGTTCTCCCACAACCAAGACGACAAGACGAAGCCAAAATTCTGCCAGAAAATAGCAATAATGAAATGCCAAGTCGAAGTGAACAATTGAAAGAAAGGGAAATTTTGTGAAGATATACGCATTCCTCCTCTTCTCTTTTTGCTTACATATTAATTTCCCGGGAGGAGAAAGTGAGATGCTAACAACTAACCTGATAACAACTTTGGCTGTGGCCCACATAACGAGACACTGCTACATTAGCGGACTTTTTTTTTAAAAAAAAGAGAGAGATAGTAGATGCATGATTATTCTCTATGACTGTTTGCACCAAGCACTTGGCCATGTGGTGTCTCAAAGCTTATAAATATGGGCCCGTTTTGAGGTGACCAATGCTCTATTCAGCATCGAGTGTGTGACGCGGCCAAAAGGCTGTAGTTCGTCATGCAAAATAAAGATGAACAATGTCGACAGCAACATTTCCCGGATTACTTGCGTGCTTGACCAAACTTGACATGGAGCAGTTTTTCTGAAAATTCCACTGCATTGGGAGAGAGTGATACACTAGAACCTGCGTGTCTAATTTCCAAAACTCTCCATGCTTGACGAGTCGCCGAGCGCAGAAGGTCGGTGGCCACTGAACCATTTTTTTTTAATGGCACGAGGATGAGGGGATATTTGGGGAGCAGCAGTTTGTTATACGAAGGCATCTCTCTGCACGTCCACTCAAAGTCTCAAATAAGTACAGTATACAGGTGCCAAGCTAGCAGCAAAACTAGTTTCTCTGCTGCTAGCAAAGTAGCAATACCTTTTCTTCCTCAAGGAAAAAAAAAACCGCATCCCATTCGCCAACAAAAGAAAAAGACGAAGAGAATCAATCTGCCTGCACCGGCACCTGCACAATTTACTGCGCACAGAACACGGCTGCACGATCAGGCAGCCAAATCGGCCGGCCAGGGCCGTGTCAGTCAGGTCAGGGTGAGAGGCATCCGGATCCGGCGGTTACGTGCGACTGGGACAAAGTTGGCGGGCAGGACACACGCTGCACGGCTGCGCCACCGACGCCCAACTGACTCCCATGCAAGTCCGCGCGGTGCGATGCGATGCACGCGTATGCTGCCGATCCCGAAGGGCATTCCGCCCCGCCATTTTTTAAGACCTCCATGGCGATTCCGCAGGTAACATCTGGGCTAGCTTTTCATTAGTTTTGGCTTTCTTCGTGCATACTTCCCCAGGACGAACCCACGCATGGCAACGCATCAGCAGCGGAGGATGTGGAGCCCATGTCGTAGAGCAAGCTGCCAAGCTCCATCCCGCGCTGAGGCGCTGACACCCTTGCAAGCTTTAAGCATTATTACTGCTCACTGATCTATCCCCTGAAAATAGCGTAGCAGAGCGGGAGCCTAAACCGCAGCAACAATCCGATTCAGTAGCATGTTCTTTCTTTTTGCGAGGACTATTCAGTACGTATTTCAATAGCATGCTATGCTACAAGTACAGTAGTAAACAAAGGGGAGAAATGTTGCAGGAAGCGGCGTGGATATGTTTAACTAGATTAAACAAGGGATGGGATCGGGTGCTTTAGCTAACCAACCTGCATCTTTCATTGGAACGGCGGCCTCCCCTTTGCCTTTTTTTTCTTTCGTCGTGCGTGCCCATAGCTTTCGTTCACCGGCGGTGTGGGCCAGACCGAAGCTGCCTACCAACTCCATTTGACTATCCATCACAAAAACAGAAACGAGGACGTGATCCGATGGATCAGGTTCAGGCACATAATAATTGAACCAACTCCGATCGACTGAAAGAAAGCAGCTAGAGTGCCATATGTTGTCGACAGATAAGAAGCGTCGAGGCGTCGCAATCAAGCACTGATCAGCTGGGTTTGCCGGCACTTATTGGTAAGCGGCTCCAATAATTCAGTAGTACGACCCACCACGGAGGAGCAGGAGCGATTTCCTCCACACTGACGTCGTTTGGGCGAGCGCACAGGTGTCCGGTGTGCTATCCTCCTCGCTGCTTCATCATATCGTCCCTGCCGTGCTGGATAACGTCCATTGCCATTGGTCGCCATGATCGTTCGAGCCTGCAGAGAGCAAAGTACTTTGTCCAATTTACAGCAGATGATTCGAGAGAAGCCATTTGGCAAGCCCCTTGAGAGTTGCATAGGGATCCACGGTTTGCTTTGCTGGGTGAGGATTGAATCAATGAAAGGGTGTGCACTTCATTAACGGCCTGCCGGTCACTTTTGTGCCGTCCCTTTGCTTGGAATGGCGCCAACAAACCGCCGGCCGGGCGGACTTTTATGATTGTGTTGGTGCGCAACTGCGGATCACGTACGTCGTCATGCACGATGCGTGGGGGAAAAAAAAAACAGACGGCAAGTGCAGAGGAAATCAGGTGTTGGCGGGTCATGCCGATACCCGGTACTTCCTGCCACGGCCGCCTGGAGCTAGCACTGGACGAACTGTACAATAAGACTCCCTTTGGGTCAAATACTCAAATTATCTTTTACTATTACACGTGTAGAAGTAAAAAGAACAATAGTCTCACATCATTAGTGTCCAAAACAACACAAGGCTATTTTGGACAAAGTACTTTGAGGTCAAACATCTTTACCTCCAGAACGCAGCATAGCAAATACAGTAGGTCCATTTATAAAAGCTGTAAATTGGCATGCAAAACTGAACTGCTTTGCTGGCCAGAGTACTGCCCGAAGTAAACAACTTGAGATTCTCCGGGATCGGATTCAGCAATGGCTCGTCCCTACCCCGGTTAACGACAGCCTCAGCTAACCATCAGAGCGGAGAGCAGCAGGGGATCGTGGACCGACGGACAGGTGGGCCCCGGGGCCGCACGCGCAGGAGGAATGAATTGATCTAGACCATCCCGGGAGTGGGGCCCTGTGTCAGGGAGCGAGAATGTGGCGAGCAGCCGATTGGATGGACGACGGGGTCCCAGTCTCCCCAGAGTCCTTTTCTCATCGTAGTTGGAGCAGATCTGTGTCTGCAGGTTGCGAACTTGCGATACGAGTTATGCTTCTTGGATATACTGATATACACCAAAGTCCGATATACACGAGTTGTTTTTGAGGACGGTTCACGTAACTTCCTCTGCATGAGTTCAAATTCCAGCTGCATACAACTACAACACATCTCGAAAAAAAAAAACATCCGTCATCCACATCCAGAAGATGTTGATTTGGGCCCTATTGGCCCATGCAGTCAGACAGGCCCATCACCGGCTACTACTTGCTTGGTTTTGTTTTTAACAGGAACACGGATATTAAGGCATCACATTATTTTTCGAGAAAGAAAAACAAAATATCAGCGTTTCCTTCAATACAATTCTGGTATTCAATTGAGTATACAATTTTGGCACTTCTCAGTCATGCACTGTTTCATTGCACAGACTTCCATGTCAACACCAGCAACCATACACATCCTGAATAAATCTGTTCTAATGGACACAATCACGCAAGAAGAAAAAATTCCTTCTTCATTTACCAAATATCAATATGACTTGGCCAAAATGGAAAAGAAAAAAGTTAGCAACCTATGAACAGAGGCTATCTATACACTATCTACGCAAGACTGCAGCAGAAACTGATATGGTTTGAATTTACCAATCCTGCAAAGTAGTATCGTTAGTTCTTTACAGCCCAGCGGCGACCCCTGATCTCGTACCCATCAGATGCATGATCGCCACCTCCCCAGCTGTCCATAGCAGCAGCTGAGCTCACAACCCTGTGATGCTTCTTGCCTTTTGTGACGCCGCTGTCACTTGCACTCCCACTTAATAATGGATCATCAATCCCACGAATTGGTCTCTCTGGTGTTGCTGCACTCACCCAGTTGTCATCCTGGGTTATCTTACGCTTGTCCTTCTTTTTCATCAATTTATCAAAGCGCTTCTCCACTGGCCTTACCGCTTGGTTAACAGTGAACTTGAAATCCTTGATCACCTAAGGTAAAGAGGGAGGAAAAGAAGATAAACATGAGGATTATGCTCACAAACATATATGCTACTAATCCCATAAAGTACAGAATACTAGAACACAACATATTTGACTGTGTAAAGGTAAGATTTGTTTCACTGGTTCAAAAAACTTAAAGCCCAATCTAACATATAAAGAGAATTTATCTGTACACTGAAAGAAAGAATACCCAGAACTTACATATTCTCCACTGCCGACAACAAAGTCCCGAACACTTTCTTTTATGTTTGTCACGCTTCTCTCATCTGCTTCCAACTGTGGAAGCTTCATTTTGGTAGGCCGGTTGCTTTCCTTAATTTCAAAAGGGTCCACAGGATCAGAGGATACATAATCCCCAAGTACAGAAATGTTTCCAGGTGACTGATTAGCTAAGAGCGCATAGGGCTTGACTGGGAACACATAGAGGTGAACAGCTGAAGCAATGCCCATCTGTCCTGGTGGAAGATACAGCGCTATCAGATATCTACAACAACTAGCCACAGAATCATGAAAGAAATAGAGATTCTTTGAAGCTAAAGCTAAGATAGATAATCAAAACAGCCTAGAAGGATAAATACCTCTATGCAAATAATGAAGTTTTGAATGCTTGATTTTAACTCCAAGCTTTGGGCTAAAGGACTTCTAAGAAGGCCCAAAGCATACAATATTGCAATCACCACACCTTGCCACCAGGTCAAGAATACTATAGATTTGAAAGAAAGAAACTTAGCCAGAGGCTTTATAGGTGCCAATTCGTCCTTGGTAGCTGTGTACCATGCTACTAGGCAGTACAAGGCCCAATATTGGCTAAAGTTGAGAACTGCAGCAAAGTAAGGGTACCTGCATCACAAAGATGGTGCGTTGGAGTTTCAGAGCAATATGTGAAAACAGGAGAAGAAAATAACCGATTTAGCTATCTCAGCATTGGTTTATTCATCACAATGGAAAAGGAGCAAATAAGATAGCAAACATATTTTTCCAATTAATGGAGCGGTGACATGTATCATGAAGATGACACAGCAATTCCATTCTACATTTCTACTAACATAGTTTATGCATAGACAAAACTCAATGGATTGAAGATGTAATGTCCAAATTTGAGGACAGAGTCAGAAAAGAAAGGACTATCTTACCCGCATCGTAAATTGAATTCTCCATCACAATACACACCAAAAGGTTCTAGAAGAAGAGATAAAATAGCTGTGAGGGTCTTTATGATCATCTGCAGGTGTAAATGAACATAAATAAGTTTTATTTTCAACTTTTCAGATTCAATAATTTGCAAGAAGGGCTAGTGGAAATACATATTGGAAGATTCCAAATTTGATAATCAGGTAGAATCGCGTCCCCAATCTCCAGGGTTTCAATATAAAATTTACAGGAAAATGATGGTGTATGATTCCCTTCTCGGAGGCATGATGCAGTAGAGGTTGCCCAGAACCTGAGCCACCCTCCCTCTTCAAAAAAGCTATAGTTTTATCTTCCCCACCTACAATCAGCCATAATAAACACACGCAAATGAAAAGAGAAAACATACGAAAGCTGCACCAAACAATATACTTTATAAAATGTATCAGAAAAATAAATGTAAGGGCTTGTTTGTTTTATCTGCAGATTGTGAAAAGCAGCTTGTAGATTGCAGTTTTTTAAACGCTGGTGAAACCCAGATAGATAGATAGATTGTTCAATCTGGGGGCTAGATTTATGTAATGTGGAACTGAAATCTAGGCATTTGTTTGAGCTTTAGATTGTGCAAATTACAATCTAGCAATTGCAAGCAGAGACAAACAGACCCTGAAACTACCAAGTGAAATGATATAGATATACTGCCTGCCACTGGACAAAGATAATTACCAAGCCAGTGAATGAAAATGTTTGCGCTCTGAATCAGTGGCTCCATTCTGTCAATGCTAATGTAACCTTACTTAGCATCTGGTATAATACATATGATAACAGGATACATTTCTCCATTTTTTTTCCCAACAATTACATTGATGCGGCCGAGAAAAGAGCAAACTTGTAGTTCTGGGATGGACAATGGCAAACTTGCAGAGGTACATACAAGTAAGTAATTAAGGACAACAAACTGCATTGCTCAAAAGCATGTTACATTCCTGCTCTCTGAAATGATTTTTGCATATGCAAAATATAGCAACAGCTTGTACCAAACTTATTTGCTTTCTAGAAAGCAGGAGGAAACTCGGACCCAAAAAAAAAAAGTGACAGCTAAGACTACAACACTAAATGTAGGTCCACAGGCAAAGACGATTGATGGATGCAGGAAATTAGGGGTTGTCACGATGTCTAAGACAGGTATTCTCAATGAAGCACATAACTTACCTAGACATGCAGTGATATATCTTCCAAAGCAGTACATTGCAAATGCTTCATAACCATCTCGCAGGATGCCACAGTAAATACTTGTATTTGGATTTATTAAAGAAATATACTACACCAAAAGAAGAACATTAGACATGCTGCTGGAGCAACATAGCACAAACATAAAGTGTTTAGAGGCCTTACCGACTCAATTGCATAGCAAGGGACCATAAGGATAACACCCAGTACAAATTTCTGTTCCTGTCCAAGTAGAACAGAACCCAAAACAGTAAAAATTATGCTTCCATTATACTGGTAAAGAAGATAACATGAAAAATGATAATAGAATGCAAAAGCAGAAACTAGAAACCTCCGGATTGTTGTAGGCCGAGAGATGCTCAAATATCAGGTACATGGAGAGCGAAAGCGCAAGAACCATGAAGAGCCCTGCAACTATAGTAGCCCATGCGGGAGCGGAGTATTGTGCCATCACTGGCACTAGGAGCCCAATGTTGACCCTCATGGTGGTGAAGAAAACTTCCTCGAACCCGTGTGCTTTCAAAGCCCTTCAGCGTCATCCAGCATCACCTTCCTTTAACTAGCAGGCATCTAACAGCAACGAGGCCAACAATATACTGACCAAAAGCTGACACTTCAATCCAAATCAACGAGATCGAATTTCCAGGATCAACACGCGGAACCTATTATCTGCAATGAGGTCAAAAGTGTGAAATCCTGAACTTGTAAAATTTATACCCACAAAATGACCATTTATCCATTATAAGCATAAAATATTGAAGAGTTCATATATGAACTAAATACAGACGCGTTCAGCTACATTGCGACCACCCCATACGCGACCAATCATACCAGACGCGACAAAAAAAAACCTAGAAAACGGAAAGGGGTTGCAACCGACCAAAATTAAACACGAAATCACATCAGATCGCTCAATCTCCTACTCCAAAAAGCACAAAAACGGGCGCAGCGGAGGCCACTAGGCGCGCGCGGCCACCGGGCCGGGACGGGCAAGAGAACATCGCCTAGACATGAATTTGGAGGAAGCAGGGAAGCGTGAAGGATAATACCTCCTGAGCCGAGCACTCGCCCAGGCGCCCGCGCGGGTGGGCCGGGGAGGCTGCCGCGCGCCGATTCCGCGGTCGGATCGAGGGCGATTCGGGCGCCGCGGCGCGTGATTTCCCGCGACGCGGAGGAAGGAAGGGGGGGCGAATCGCAGGCGGGTGCGGATCGTGACGGCGTCGCCGCCCGTGTTTCCTCCTCTCTCTCTCTCCCCCCCTGTCAGGTTCTTTGAAAAGGCGCCGACGTGGCGAGTACCACGGGGCGGGCTGACACTGGGCTCCTAGATGAGCCATAGCCGGAATAAATTTTCATCATGGGCCGGGTGTTCGAGTCGCATTCTGTCTGTTTCCAGTTGATTTTGTGCGTGTGTTATCTGCGGAGATATGGATTCATGGAAGCATGCTTTGTTGGACTGCAATATGGCTAAGTGCGTGTGGGCGCTAGAGCATGAGGACATTGTTGAGCATATGAGTAGGATCCAAGAGCCCCATGCTAAAAGTTGGCTATCGGTGGTAATTTCGGCGGCTTGGCGCATCCCCAATCACGATCCCTGTTGAAACCTTCCGCTTCTTCAGGGCAGGGGCAGCCTTCCCACCACTCGGAGACAGCACGTCGGGAGAAGGAGAGGATGACAGAGTGAAATCAGAGTCGCGCAGATCACTCTCACTTTCCCCGACTGCTTCTTCAGTACCAACGGCCCTGCGCCGAGCCGGTTGATCCACTCCCTTTGGCATCTCAGGCAAAGGAGGGAGGGATATAAAGGCAGCTCGACCCTGCAAAAAGTTGGGTTCAGTTCTGAGATTACACCCAATGGGTGGAATTGAAATAAAAAACAACAACAGATCGACTAAATACCTCAGGGCGTGGATTCCCTAAGTTGAACGCCGGAGGACAGTCAGTAGTCCTCAGGGAGGTTCCGGTCGCGAAGAATTTGCCAAGCCGTACTGCGGCTTGGACTTTGTCAACACGCTCGGGGGCTTCACGCGTGTTGTCCCCCTCGGCGTAGTACTCATACGCCGGATGAGCCCGCTGCTTGAGGGGCTGGACCCGGCGCAGCACGAAGTTGGCTGCCACTCCAACGGCAGACAACCCTCTGTCCTTCAACTGGGCTATGAGACCCAGGAGCTCCCGAACCTGATCCATTTCACTCTCCTTGGGAAGAGCAGTCCAGGATTGGGAGGGAACAGGACGAGAATCAATTTCAGGAGAGATGGCAGGCGAGTGGTTTCCTACGTAAAACCACTCGGACTGCCACCCTTTGTTGGAGGTAAGAAAAGGAATGTCAAAATACTCCCGAGTTCGACCCTCGCGGAGTTGGAATCCGGCGCCCCCGACTACTTGCGGGCACTCGGTTCTGGGATAAGGTTTCAGAAGAAAAAGATGAAGAAAAAGATTGAAGTGAGGCTCTATCCCAAGATAGGCCTCACAGAGGTTGATGAAGATGGCGATGTGAAGAATGGAGTTGGGATTCAGTGCGCAAAGACTGATCCCATAGAAGTGCAGCAGCCCGCGGAGGAAAGGGTGCGCGGGCACACCAAAACCACGAAGAAAGAAGACTCAAACACCACCAAATCAGAGGAATTTGGGGTGGGGAAAGACTCACCGGCGGCTGCGCGCCACTCGGCGGTTTGCTGGTCGGGGAGGATGCCGTCGACGACGTGCTGCTCGAGGCGCCTGGTGGTGGAGATGGATTCCCTCCATTCGGCGGCGCGGTCCACGGCGACTTCGACGGTGGCCTTGGCCTTGGACGACCGGATCCTTCCCGGCGACCTCTCCTTCCGCTTCGGGGCTTCCTTCCTCTTGGGCGCCATGGCGACGAGCGGGGGCTGAAGATCGAGGAGGAAAGCTGCGGGAGTGGATCTAGGGTTTGCTCTTGCATGCTGAGGAGAACTGGAGCGCTGGAAAGGCAAATGGCGAGTAAAGGAAGAAGATTGCGGCGGGGATGGCTTATAATGGAATGAACCGTTCCTCCCGCGCGCGGCGCGATGCGTGTCTCGGGAACCCAACCGACGCAGGCACGTCCCGTCGCTTTGAATTCAAAGATGCGGTAAGGAGTCGCGATATCTCGCGATATTTCGCCTTCCGTAAAGCAACCGTTAGGAAACAACGGACTTTGCGGGAGTAGTGGGCCTAAATGGGCTGAAATGTAGCACGACCTTTCGGTTCTGTTACGCTAACAAATTTGTGGGTTCCTGAGCTAGTGTTCAGGGGCAGAAACCACTCGGTCGTGAGGCTAAAATTAGTCGGCGGCCAGGCTTGATTTTACAATTAATATTGCATCCTTGCAATTGATTTTTACGTAAGGCATGCGATACTATCGCTAAATTCGCTCAGAAATCTGGGTCAAATGCTGACAAGTATAAATCTTGTGAGAAGATGGCTTACCATATGGTCAAGCTGAGTCGTGGGACACGACTCGGAGGTCATTCCGAGTTCAAAGAACTTGAGGACAGAATCCTTATAAAGGGGAAACAAAAAAGCCCCAGAGGGAAAAGATTATCTAAAAACCATGTCCAGAGGCATGGGGGCTGAAATAATCAGTCGGAATTCACGGCTTTCAGAGTCTTGACACGATCATGCTGAGTCGTAACAAGACTCGGGGGCTACACCCAATGGGTGCACCTGGAGGTGCACACCATTGATGGATTAAGATTAAAAAGAGATTCATAATATTTTATTTTTGACCCTCGACCAGAATATTCTATTCTGCTCAAGGCTCGGGGGCTACACCCAATGGGTGCACCTGGAGGTGCACACCATTGAAGATCAAGATATAGATGGATAAAAGTTGAAAACCTTTGGCTAATTTCATATTAAAATTTCCCAAAGCTTGGGGGCTAAGTGTGTTCACTTCGCTGTCGCGTCGTGAAAAAGAGCACTCCTTCCCCTCACTATGGTCATAATTGAAAAATTGTTTTCAGGAACGTCTGATCATGTACTCAGATCTTCCTCGAAACCACTCGGATCTTCTTCGAGATCACTCGGATGAGATTTTAAACAACTTGGGAGCACTCGGATCATGCAAGAAAAGACGGATCAATTACAGCCAACGATCGGTCAAGAAGTGCTCGGGGGCTACTGTGGGGGATATAGTACCCGGGTACCTCACGAGCGAGCCTGGCAGCCCACCAATAGGGGGCGGCCCAGCCCTCCGTTCTGGACCTGAAGACGTGCGGGACAAGTCGGCGCACGGAGGAAGGATCTGGAAGGAGAAGTCCTAGTTGGAATAGGAATTATTGTAAAGTAGGAAAGGATCCTTAGAGATAGGATCGGATACAAACCGACTTGTAATCCTGCCCCCCGATATATAAGGCGGGCAGGGACCCCCTCCAAAACACCCGAACTCACCACATCTCAACTCATAGCGAAATCCACGCAATACAACACCCCAAAACAGGACGTAGGGTATTACGTCAAGTCGACGGTCCGAACCTGTCTAAACCCCCGTGTCTGTCCATCCTAACCATCTTGCTTCCGATCTTTGCGATCTTCCCTGCAATACAAATCACTTCCGTGGGCTACCCCGTGGAAGACTGCCAGAGATAATATCACCGACAGGGTCCATCCTTTAGTAAATATAGTCCTTAATCGAGTCCTAGGTATAGGGTTTGTTCACCGTCGATGTTTGGTGGCGGAACTAGGGTTTGCCGGAGGAGCACGACTTCTATGTGGCTTCTTGTTCCTGGTGGTGTTGGCGATGCGGAAGCGACGACGTTGCAAAGGAATAATTTCTCCCGGCTTCTTTCGTTCTTCGGTGGCGATCTACTCCGACGCCAATGGAGAGGGCGGGGAGACCTGTATTGGAGTCCAAGGCTGGTGCATCGTCATCTTCTTCAGGTGATGATGTTGCTGACCTGTTTAATCATGAGGAATATGATCTTTGGTGGAAATCCGAGTTTTGCTCGGGTTGCCGGCGTTGGTTTTGAAGGTTGCGTCGTGGGTGTCGGAGTTGACCGATGCGCTTGGGAGGAAGTGTGGGATACAGGTACCCAGGGGCCCCTCACCAACCAGGATGTCAGTCGGCTAGGGCCCACATCTGACAGCAATGTGGGCCGACTCATGAGCCGACCCACAAGGCAGCCCGAGCTTGCCGGAAGACTACAGAGACTTAGCCCGCAAGGCGTGCGACGTGACACCCGGATCATGCGAGATATGTGCGACCCAGCTGGCAGATCGCGCCCGGATATCTTGAAGATTATGTTGTAACCGACTTGAATTACCTTTTTAACTGTAAGCCGGTAGGATTAGATCTCAACCGACTTGTAACCTAGGCCGTCAGCCTATATAAGGCGGTTTTAAACTTCTTTGTAATTCTCCTTTTTTCTAGGTTCTTGTTTGTAAAAGAGCCGGTGTACTGTGCTAAGATCAATACATACACGTTCCAGAAAAAACCGTAGCAGTTGTGAAACTGACACTGGAGTGCCAGATGAACCGGTCAGACATTGATTTTGCATCTTTTCAGTTGATTTTGCTATTTGCCCCACCGGATACATTGATTTTGCATCTTTTCGTTGTCACAAGAGCGAGCGACGCGTCGTTTTGAGTCGAGCACTCGAGTCGTCGAGTTCTCCGCCAACAGCGGGCTTCTTGTCCCTGTGCGCCTCTCCCTCTCCCTCTCCAGTCTCCACTGTCTCTATACTTACGAGCTGTTGTATTAGGTTTCTCAGATCTCACCAGAGTGATATATCTGTTAGAAAACACGTCGTCAACGTCGGATCGCCTCTCTCTCAACAATCACAAAGGACACGAGAACACAAAGTATGAGGGACAAATCTTTATTACTCAATTGGATGATTTACAATGAACATCTCCCTCATATATATACTCCGAACCTAGTCTAAAGATATGGTAAGATCCCACAAACAACCGGACTAAGACTAGGATTACTAGTACTCATTTCCTTCTAGGATCCTCAGTTTCTATAACTGGAGATTGAGTCCTGGTGTTTTACAACACTCCCCCTTGGGCGATTTACCACGATATCTATGCCTCATCAAAAACTCCATCCGAAAACCCAGTGGGAAAAAACGGTTCTTTGGAGAAAAGAGTACATATATACCGTACTTGTTTGTTGCACTTTTATATTGCCTCATTAAAACCTCTATGAGAAACTTCAGGAAAACTCATATTAGGAAAAAAGAGTACAATATTTGTATGATCTTCAGGATTTTGTTAGACATTCTTCTAGAATAGTCATTAAGTCTTCTAGACATATTTATCAGGTTTTTTTTAATCAACGAATTCTCCCCCTGATTCTTGTATTTCTCTTAGTCTTTTCATGCCAAGTCCACGAATACATTTCTCAAAAATTGGTGGAGCTAATACTTTAGTGAATACATCTGCAAGGTTATCACAAGATTTGACACTAGTAACCATTATTTCTCCATTCTTTTGCAAATCATGCGTGTAGAAGAATTTAGGTGCAATATGCTTCGTGATATTTGACTTTATATAACCTGATTGTACTTGTGCAACACAAGCTAAATTATCTTCATAGATAATAGTAGGAGTAGGCGCAATCATTATGCCACATGCATTTTGTACATGCTGATGTACACGCCTAAGCCAAGTGCTTTCCTTAGCTGCTTCAAATAGCGCTATGATTTCAGAGTGGTTAGTAGATGTTGCTACTATAGTTTGCTTAGCTGATTTCCAAGAAATAGTTGTTCCACCACTAAGAAATACATATCCAGTCTGCGATAGTGCTTTATGGGGATCCGATAAATACCCTGCATCCGCATACCCAATTATGCTATGATCTTGTTTCTTCTGGAAATATAATCCAAGATCGATCGTACCTCTAAGGTATCTGAGGATTCTTTTAATGCCACTCCAATGCCTTTTAGTAGGAGCCGAGCTGAACCTTGCAAGTAGGTTAACAGCAAATGCAATGTCAGGCCTAGTACCATTTGCAAGGTACATTAACGCTCCAATGGCACTTAAGTAAGGATATGCAGATCCTAACAATTCCTCCCCTTCTTCTTTTGGTCTAAAAGGATCTTTCTCTATGTCAAGAGATCGTCCCATCATGGGTGTACGTTCTGGGTGTGCATTTTCATGATGAAATTTTTCTAATACCTTCTTGGTATAAGCAGACTGATGCACTAAAATTCCTTCTTGGGTATGCTCTAGCTGCAGGCCTAAGCAAAATTTAGTCTTACCTAAATCCTTCATTTCAAATTCAGATTTTAGGTATGAACTAGCTTCTTCAATATCCCTTGTCGTTCCTATGACATTCAGGTCATCAACATAAACTGAAATTATGCAAAAACCTTTTTCAGATTTTCGTATGAACACACAAGGACAATCATCATTCTCCTGGAATCCCTTTTCTTCAAGAAATTTGCTAAGACGATTATACCACATTCTTCCATATTGTTTTAAGCCATAAAGTGATCTTTGTAATTTCACACTATACATGTTATGTTCTTCTGGTTTAGGGACAGTAATTCCTTCAGGGACATTCATATAAATATTTGCATCAAGTGACCCATATAAATATGCTGTCACGACATCCATTAATCTCATCTGCAAGTTCATACTTGCTGCCATAGATATTAAGTACCGAAATGTGATTCCATCCATCACAGGAGAATAGGTTTCATCGAAATTGATGCCGGGTCTCTGCGTAAACCCTTGTGCTACTAGTCTCGCTTTATATCTCACCACCTGGTTATTTTCGTTTCTCTTTCGAACGAAAACCCATTTATGTCCTACAGGGAATATCCCTTCAGGGGTTCGATCTACAGGACCGAATACTTTTCTTTTATTAAGCGAGAGTAATTCAGCTGCGATTGCTTCTTTCCATTTGGACCAATCAGAACGCTTCTTGCATTCTGCTAATGTTTTTGGTTCCGGATCTAGATCAATTTTTGCAATCTTCTCAGCAAAATATATGTCGACATTAGTAGTCTTTCTATCATATACTTCTCCTGTTTCAACATAATTTGTTGAATTCTCCATTATTCTTTCACATTCATCCTGATCAATTATTACATTTAAATCAGGAATTTCTGGTCTCCCAACGTGAGTATTTTCTATGCGCGCATTCTCACTGGGTTTTCCATCTTCAGGATATGTCACTACAGGTGTACCTTCACTTTTATTCTTATTTTCATTCTGCCCAGTCTTAAGCTTCTTAGGACGTCTCCCTGAAGCTATAGTCTGAGTAGATGCACCATTTTCTTTATTAGTATTTCTACTTTGTCTCCCCCTCTTCAGGGTATGAGGAGTCAGTGTATTTTTAATTTGGAATTCCAATTCATCCACTTCATGTGGTATTTCTATTCTTTCTGGTGCGTTTACTGCAGGTATATGAGATTTCATAATCCCTTTAGTGTTAGTGAAGGCTTCAGGCAGCTCTTTTGCAATTCTTTGCAAATCGATTATACTTTGAACTTCATGTTCGGTTTCTCTAGTGCGAGGATCCATTCCTAGGATTCTTGTACTTTCCCATGTTATTTCTCGGCATTCGTCCCTAGCGAGATACTTTCCTGCCCCTAATGCCGGGAAATGATCTTCATTAAATATACTATCAGCGAATCGAGCCGTATGCAGATCCCCAGTTAATGGCTCTAAATATTTAATTACAGATGGGCTTTCAAATCCTACATAGATTCCTAGCTTACGCTGAGGCCCCATCGTGGTTTGCTGAGGTGGTGGTATTGGTATGTATACAGCACATCCAAATTTACGCAGATGGGACATGTTCGGTTCAATTTTTCGCACTAATTGTATCGGTGATACTTCATGATATGCAGATGGTCTAAGTTGTATTAATGCTGCTGCATGCAACACGGCATGCCCCCAACAAGTGGAAGGTAGCTGACAATTCTGTATCAATGGCCTTGCTATTAACTTGATCCTCTTAATTAATGATTCTGCTAGACCATTTTGCGTATGCACATGTGGCACAGAGTGCTCAACTTTAATTCCCATTGCCATACAATAATCATTAAATACCTTCGAGGTAAATTCCCCAGCATTATCCATTCTGATGGATTTAATTCTTGAATCTGGGAAACTGGCTCTTAATTGAATCATTTGGGAAATTAAACGTGCAAATGCATGATTTCTAGTAGAGAGAAGACATACATGGCTCCACTTCGTGAAAGCGTCAATTAACACCATAAAGTACCGAAATGGCCCTGACAGGGGACTAATCGGACCACAAATATCACCCTGAATTCGTTCCAGAAATGATGGTGATTCATCTCTCACTTTTAATTTCGAGGGTCGAGTTATTAGCTTCCCTTTGGCGCATGCAATGCACACAAAATCTTCATGATTAGGGAAATCATTTTTCTTTAAACTATGACCATTTGAACTGTTAGTAATTCTTTTCATCATACTTAGACCAGGATGTCCTAAACGATCATGCCATATTCTGTATGACTCATTATTTCTAATAATTGTTTGCATAGTAACATGTTTGTGTATAGGCTTAATGTAAGTGTAGTACAATGCTTGGCGCATGGAGGGAAAAGTTTCGACAATCTTCTTGTTGTCTCCTATTTTTTTAGTCATGATTAGGCATTCTTCGCCATTATCATCATTTGTTTCTACATGAAAATCATTTGCACGTATATCCTTAAATGAAAGCAACGTTCTAGTTGATTCTGGATACAATAATGCTTCTTGTATTACTAATTCAGTTCCATTAGGGAGTATAATAGTGGCTCTACCAGTGCCTACTATTTGCATACCACTGCCAGTGATAGTAGTAATATTTTTATCATTCTTCTCAGAGTCTGAAAATATTTGTATCCCTAAGAATTGTATCAGTTGTGCAACTGTCTACTAGACATAATTCCTCTTCCATAGCCATTTGTACTCCACAAGTTCTATAATAAAGCAAAATATTCCATTCAGATAATGCAAAACAAGGACATGCTTTAAATAGAACAAAGGACATACGTATATATATAACTCATACTAATATTTATTTAAGCATAAACTTGTCTTCAAGACACTTATTACATTAATAAGCTCTACATGAGCCGACTCCAACCACAAAATTCATGCTAGAATTAAAATACTAATACTACTACCAGTTTACTACTAGTTTGCTGGGTACAATTTGGAAGACTTAGATAGAGTCCCCATGCATATCTTCAAGTTCTTCTCCAAGAAGATCATCTTCATCATCATTTTTCTTGATTGCATCTTCTAGATTCTTCAAGATATCATCTACAGTGTCAGTAGGTTTGATATCAATGAGCATTTCTTCATTCTCTTCTTCAGAGGCAGGAGCTGAGGAGGAAACTGAGGAAAGGCTGGTCATGGAAGGGCATGTCGTGACAGTTGGTGGTTTGGTACGGCCCTGCCACAGAGTGCAAGCCCCAATCTGTGCCGTCCTGGCTGCAGAGAGCAGATCTCTGGTTAGTTGGTGTAGGTCCCGTTATTTGGTCGGCGAACAATTCGTCAGATGAACAAGATTAACGCGCGGGCAAATCCCGTGAACCACCGGATAAACGAGAGGAAAGAACTTCTGGGACAAGATGCGGTGATTGTGCATCACCAGCTTAGGGACCACTAGGTAGATATTTTTTTTTGGCAGCTCTGAATTTCTGGAGATTCAACATGATTCTGACAGTGTGTATGTACAATAATATTCAACATCAGATGCTTCGATAATACAAACGCTTGGCCTACCACGACAAATGTACGTAAAGAGTGCTTCATCTGAGATCACACATCATGCTGCTGTGATAATACTGTTGAGGTCATGATTATCAACAGCCGTACAGAACATGCGTATGCTATAGATTCAGGAGATGTAACTTGCCTCCCGTCACTTCGCTCCTATAGTCATGTGTTTAAATTCACTGTCAAATTTCAATCACCACTTCCACTGATCCGTTCCTCTCCTGGCTATTACTTTGGCTACTGTGATCTTGACGAACAGGTAGGAGACACTGAGGTGTTGGGTTAACAGAATTCTCTGGGACGGTTGGGAGTTGCTGGATGCTACATGCAGATGACATGGCCAGCCTGCAGCTCTTTCAGTGAGACCCGGCATATCGGGCAAGTCGTCTGCTTCTGCAACCATAAATCTAAGCAGGCAAGGTGAAAGTTGTGCCGACATGTTCGGTATGATTCTAAGAATCTCTTTCTCCTTGTATTCACCTAAACATATGGAGCACCTGTTAAAACAAACCAACCATCAATTGTTAGTTGTCTAAAAGAACAAATATAAACAAATTGCATCCATTACAATCCAAGAAACATGAAGAACCACAGCTTGCAAATTTAATCGCAATTATGTCAACTTTGAGTTGAATTTGCAGAAAGTATGTGCCAGCACAAAGGGAATTGATAATTCTTGTCAGCTTCTGAATTTGAGCTTTGTTGTGCTTCCAGACAAAGCATATATAAAGCTTGCAGAAGCACGAGCTGTACCGAAAATGAAGCATAAAGCCGTTCAACTTCAATTTGAGTGATGCAACAAATTATCGTTCTGTATTGAGACATCTTGGCCTACAATCTCCAATAGTCGCATATGTGGGTTTCTTATGTGTCTATGTTTTGTCTAATGAAACTTCCAACCAAGATTCAAATGATTAGGGGATAGAAGACCAAAAATGTAGAATTAAAACATGGGATTAGGGGCTAAGAGAAGAAAATAGAAGAGAATATGCATTATATTGATAGCTCATACATCAGAGGTCTGGAGCTACTCCAGTTAGACCTCTAGGTTGTAAAATCAATCACAAGTGACAAACTATTTAGATCACCACCTTCATCACATTGTAGCGAATAAAAAATTTTCAGAGATACAGTTTGGAATAGCTTCATTGATACTGGGACTGTGTTGTATATACTGTACACATTGAAGCACATAAAAATAACAGCTAACATTTTAGTTTATATGAAAATATTTAGACTTACAGGGCATCGTCTTTGGACTGGAAAGCCTCACAATCATACTTCAATGTAGGAATTGCAGCAATAACCAAAGGTTCCAACCCAGTACGAGTATGCTCTACCTGAACAATGTAGAAGGATACGATTACTTTCCAATTTCCAATCAAAATTTCCTCTAGGGTATTGGCAACTGAACATTTTGACCTTCAGGAATCACTTTTTTATATATAATACACTATCAATGAAGAAAAAGTGATAGTTTAACTGTGCAGGGATAAGAGATTACTTGCCGGTTACCACAAGCCTAACTATCGAAGCGATATGCGTTATGAAGAAGATACAGCACTAACTCTGAGAACCATGCTTTTGCACAATTGGCATTTCCATTTTTTTAGATTTTAATACAACTATGGGGAAAAAACACTCAATGGGCGTGAGAGCATTGAAATATAATAGAAACAAGGGTGAATTGAAATAAATCATTGATCAAGATCGTCGAGCTTGAATCAATGTGAGTTGCTGGTTAAGAAAAATATAACAAAAACCAAATATAGTCCAATACTATGAGCTTAAATATTTCAGCTTATTCTATGCAGATATTCTTGTCATTGTTCATTGTACTGTTTGTTCATAATTGTTCATACATGCAGAGGGAATCTTGAAGATCTTTAGAGAAACTTTCAAACGATCAATGACTAGACACGAAATATACGAATCCCGATAGATCAAACTTGCACTCGCAACTATAAAGGCCAACTGTGAGAAGATTAATAATAGAGGAATTAACAAATTTGATGTTTCAACAACTGCTTATACATGTGCTTAAAGGTTAGGAGTTCAGTTTGTAATCACATACAGATAGAAAAATAACATGAATGCAAAGTTTGTATTATGTTACTTTAAGGGCCACCAATTCATAAAGAATCTAAAAACTGCCCTCTAACTCAAAGGAATCTAAAGCCACCTTGCCTGCATCACACCCACTGGTAAAGCAGGTTCGCCACTTGTGTCCCTATTTTATTCACCCATTTTGATTCGGTCCGCACTAAGCTCATAATGCATAGCAGTTTCCATGGCTAAAATTAGAAACATATGGGACGTGCTAAACATCTTGGCTTGCCAGGACATGCCCATCAAGGCATCACCGCAGGAAATTCTCATCGCACACTTTGGATTTTTATAGCAAAACGGAAACGGAGCACAATCAAGCAGGGGACACTTCAGGGTCGATGCCTTTACTTCCACAGGAGAAAATCCCCCTTTCGAGAACGACCACGACCGCACTACTACTAGTCACAGCGGCATACTTGCAGCTCTCAACAGCGATGGGGATCGAGGCGTTGCACGCACCGGGTCGTCGAGATCCGCATCCAAGTCCAGCGACGGCGGCGCGCCGGAGCCGCGGCGGCGGGCGCGGCAGCAGATGAACTTCCCGCAGACGAACGCGACGAAGGCTGCGGTCATGCCGAAGCCGAGCGCCGTGCTGACCAGGTTCAGCCCGGACCCAAACATGGCGGCTGCTGCAGCAGCTAAGCCGAGTTTCCCGTTTCCCCCCCACCTCGGCTCCTCCCCGTCCCCACCCAACCAGCCACCGAGAGGCGCGGGATGTGGGCCTACCGCTTGAACAGGCGGCTGCCGCTGCGGCGGATAGCGAGGAGAGCGGAGAGGGCGCGGCCGGGGGCGCCCATTTGGTGGGGTCGCGGCGAGGAGCGAGGCGGACGCCTGCCGCCTCTGTGCGATTGGGCCGCGGGGAAGGAAGGGGCGACCGGTGCGGCGGCGGCCGGCGGCGAGGCGCGGGAGGAGGGGAAGCGGTGGCCGATGGAGGCTGGAAGGGGCGGCGGCGGCTGTTGTGAACGAACTGGGCGAAGTGGTGTCCTCCAAGTCAAAGGCTACCGCGATACTCTGCGGGCGCCGGGCCGGCAGGGCGAGAGCGAAGGAGAAGAGGCATGGGGCCCGCTGCGCAGCGGC
Organism: Urochloa ruziziensis; assembly: GCA_015476505.1. NCBI lineage: Eukaryota > Viridiplantae > Streptophyta > Magnoliopsida > Poales > Poaceae > Urochloa > Urochloa ruziziensis. The sequence continues at coordinate 53,406,729 of CM027125.1, read as the reverse complement.
AGTTGGAGGTTGGGTCTGGGCTTTCCGGCTGCCGTGACGGAGACTGCTTTCCTTTTTTTTTTTTTTTTTTTTTTTTGGAAAAAGTCCCTTTTACCTCCCTGGACATCAAGCCGAGTCCGCGTTTCCTCCCTAGACCGCAAAACCATTTATCTAACACCCTCAACTATCAAAACCGTCCGTTTTACCCCCCTCGGCGGTTTGGTTGGTGGTTTTGGCTGACGTGGCGGTGGGCCCCACATGTCAGTGTGGGCCCCACCCCTCTACCTTCTTCCTCTCTCCTCTTCTTCCTCTCTCTGCTCACCGCCGACGCCGCCTCCTCTCCTTTCCTCTGCTCAGCGCCGGCGTCGCATCTCGCCCGCCGCCGACCCACCTCACGGGACCCGGGCCGGGCGGAGCTCCCGCGACCCAGTGCCAGGCGGAGCTCCCGCAAACCGAGCGCCGGGCGAAGCTCACCGCGACCCCCGCAGCGACGCTCCTCCGCGGTGGTGGAGGACAAGGGAGGCCGGAGGAGGGCAGCTGGCAGCGGAGGACGCCGGTGCGGAGGAGGACGCCGGTGCGCGAAGGCGGGAGCCGGTGTGGAGGCCTAGAGGAGCGGCAGCCACTGGACGCCGTGGGCGGCGTCGAGGTCGAGGATGTGCGAACCAGAGGCGGCAGAGAGGAGGACCCCCGCGCGCCACCGCCGCCGCCGCCGATCTGGTTGAAGGCCAGGTACGCGCCCGACCGCGGCGACCGCACGGCGGCGGCGGAGGAGGAAGAGGGCGCCAGGTGGCCCGGCGGCGCGGCAGCAGCGTCGGCACGGAGGGCGCGGGCGAAGTGGTAGGCGAGGCGGTCGGCGGCGGCGGCGCGCGGGGAGGCGGCGGAGAGGAGGACGCCGGCGGCGCGGCGGGCGGAGGAGGACGCCGGCGGCGCGGGGAGGCGGCGGCGAGGAGATGGCAGAGAGAGGGAGAGGAGAGAGGAAGAAAGAGAGGGGTGGGGCCCGCGCTGACATGTGGGGCCCACCGCCACGTCAGCCAAAACCACCAACCAAACCGCGAGGGGGGTAAAACGGACGGTTTTGATAGTTGAGGGTGTTATATAAATGGTTTTGCGGTTTAAGGAGGAAAACGCGGACTCGGCTTGATGTCCAAGGAGGTAAAGGGACTTTTCCTTTTTTTTTTTTTTTTTTTTTTTTTTTGAGAGGAAGACGGCTTTCCTACTTGGTCGGTCGGTTCCTGTCAACGTGTTCCACGATACGTCGGTCGCGGCCCATCACAAAGGCCCATGACGAGCCGCGTCTAGGGTGCGCGTCTAGGCCCATGACGAGCCGCCGCTGCGCGGCCTTGGTGGCTCTCCTCTGTGGATGGCGATTTGCCGATTGCTATCCCTGTCCCGGCATCCATCCACGCACCGCAGGTCCGCAGCTCTTGGGTGCCGCCGGAACGTTTGCGAAACACATCTCGCCGGCCAACGGCCATCGTCTGCAATCGCTGGAAGAAACAACATCGCGTCGCCCTTTTCCGGAGCTATGGGGATTGGGGAGTAGCACGACGCTTGAAGGCGGATCGCGTTCCAACATGCCGCTGGGAGCACAGAGGTCCGTCAAACCTAATGCTCCATCCATTTGCATGCCCTCTTTTGCTATGAACTGTAAACATGTGCCTAGGACCAATGACAGTCGCGTTATAGATTCAGACTGTATCGTAAGTTATTGGCCTTTGTCTTACAGCAGATTTAGCACCGGATTATGTTGCTATGGGCTATGAATCAGTGATACGCGATACCGGTACGGCAATAAAAGATTTTCAGTGTGCTGCCTAGGGATAATTTAGCAACAACAAAAAAACAGAGTGTTGACGACAAAGGGATGGAGACGTCCTCAATGAGGAATATTCCCGCTGCATGTGGGACGACCCCGTCCGGCAAAAACGGGCGGACGGGAGAGTCTCCTCTTCCGTTTTGCACAGGCCAGAGGAGATGAAGAACAAGAGCTCCCATGCGCCGGCGGGGGGAGCTCCGCGAGCCTGCCATGGCCGCGGGGGCGAGCTCCGGCCGCCCACCATGGCCGCGCGTGGAAGCTCACGGGTGCCCGCCATGGCGACGATTTAAACAAAACTGTCTATTAAGCAAAAGGAGTGATGGGCAATTGGGCATGTCACAGGCTTCGGCCTATATACAGAAGCAGAAAGATACGGGCTGGGCCGTATCTTCCGAAGCATATCTATCTGGGCCGAGAATGCAATTATTGCTCTAATTTCAGGATTTCTTTTTTATGTGAACTTGTAAAGACTTCTCAATCTGACATCCATAATGATTATGAAAAAAATATTGCTTAAACATTTGCAACTCCTAAATAAGTATGTCAGTCCGGCATGAGAATATAGAATTTGAGATGCATAACCAATTAACCAGCACATAAAACAACTAAAAGGAAATAGCAGACGCCAACTGGCAGCTGCTACGGCAAGCCATCTCATCTTAACTAGACTTCATTGTAGTTTTGTATATACCTTGATTCGTTTTGTAGACTGAAAATGTACTTCGAAGATTCGAGAGTGTAGCTTGTATTCACCTTTGTATTTATGATTCTGTCCATGGCTTTATCAAGGTTCTAGAATGTGTAAAAGATGAAGGAATGGCCACGATTTTGGATTTTTCTTGCCAGTGCCCTTTGCTGGAAAAGGAGCACCCTTTTACGGAGCTGCTGCACTTGATCAATTTGATCTGGAGCCAAAAGGGCTAGGAAAAAGGGCTCTGTTTTACCAAACTCTAGCTGTTATGTTTCAGCGTTCTGCAAGTGCGCCACCCTACTGTTGCCCGTAAGTTCTGAACACTGCGCAGCACTTCTGATATTCGGCCTTTGTCCACTCTGGTCGGAGGCCCTCCACTCCGTCTCCGTCCTCCCCTACAAACAGTAGGCTATTGGATGGATGACAGTAGGAAGTACTGAGGTCGTATACAATAATAGCACTGTGTTGTACATTATCAACTGTCAAGGTCAGTGGCAAGGATCATGCATGAATGGCCGCTACAGTGTCGCCACCATCAACGTGAACTGACCCCCGCCGATCGGCATAGGTGCGGGCGCCAATCATTCGACGAAGCCTGCGCGGGTATAGACTATTGAATTGCACAATCAGATAGTCAACCTGCTCCCTCCTATCACCACCAAAGCCAGCAACGAGCTCGTTGCTCTATCCTCTTCTTTCGAGATTCTGATTCCATGCCTGAAGCGACGGGCGGACCTCACATCAGTCCTCCTAGGATGAAGGCCTAACCGAAGCGATCACGTACTTTTATTAGCTTATCCGGGACTAATATAAGCTAAAATAACTCATCCGGGCTAATAATAACAAGATAATTAAAGAAAGGGTTATCCATGCTCATACATTACGAATTTTAGGCGGCTAACTGCGTACTGTAGCATGGCTATGTTCATTGTTTTATGCATATATAAAATCTTATCTCTGCAGGTCTAACTTTTGTTGTACTTTTTTTTTGCTCTAGGGCCTCATCTTCTCCGGCCCAACAGCAAACGTGCGCCATCAAAGAACGAAGGATGAGGAATCCGCAGAAAGAAAAGCTATCTCCAATTCCATGAACGAAGGATGAGGAATCAGCAGAAAAGAAAAGCTATCTCCCCGCCTCTCCTCCCGTGCCGCGCACCCGACGGCAGGTGAAAAAAGAAGAGTAAATTTCATGCCCGGTCCCTAAACTATTGGGCAGTTCTCATCTAGTTCTACGAACTATAAAATTGCATTTTTGGGTCCCTAAACTATCTAAGTGGTTCATCTAGGTCCAAATCTGCCACGGGACATCCAAGAGCTGACATGACACGCTGATTGTGATGCCTATATGGAACCAGACATGTGGGGCCCATATGTCAGCCTCCTCCTCCTCCCTCTCTCTCCCTTCTTCTTTCTCAACGATTCCCCACCAACCGAGCTCCAACCGTCGTCCAACTTCGGCGTCGACGCTCCATCTCCACCCAATTCCCCACGCCACAAGCTCTCTCACCTCCCTAGCTCTGCCCTGAACCATTATTGAATAGCTTCGGTGATAGGGACCACCAGAATCATGAGGAATCATGGCTCCGTGGGCCGAGCGATCCTTGCCGCCGGTCGAGCGAGCTCAGGTTCCACCCAGGGGAGCTTCGCCGTGGGCGGGGAGAACAATGCGAGGATGACGGTGGCACAATGGCGCACGGAGGAGGGCTCCGGTGAGGAGCAGGCATGGGAAGGCGATACCGGGAGATGGCCGCTGGGCGAGCGAAGTCGAGGTTGTCACGGGGGAGACAGACGGGCGAGCGCGAGGCGAGACAGCCAGCGTCGCCAGGTAGAGACGGCCTGGGGAGCGCGGGTGACGACCGACATCGCCAGGGGGAGAAGAAGGTCAGGCGAGCGATAGCGGGGCGAGCGGGGCTGGGGTCGCCAGGGGGAGACCACCGGGGGAGTGCGGGGAGACGGCCCACGTTGCTAGGAGGCTAACATATAGGCCCCACGTGTCAGGTTCCACGTAGGCTTCACAGTCAGCACACCATGTCAGATATTGGATGTCCCCATGGTAGATTTGGACCTAGATGACCCAGTTAGATAGTTTAGGGACCTAAAAATGCAATTTTATAGTTCGTGGACCTACATGAGAATTGCCCAATAGTTTAAGGACCGGCCATGAAATTTACTCAAAAAAGAAAACATAGATTCAAATTCAAGCATTAATAATCTACTTACAAGTAAGTACTAGTATGCGTTTTAAAGTCGGTATGCAACGCCGGAAAACGGCGGTACAAAGTCAGCGTACGTATACGTACGTTCCGCATGAATTGAGTCGTGGAAAATGAGCGACCAATCGGATGGCGGATTTGTGGGCGTGACCGTGGTAGAGTACCAGATGAGACTGGAACTCGATAAACACTAGCTAGTATAGGATGACAGCATGACATGTTATTAGGATCACGTAAATATATCCGGGTGTCACCGGTAGACTTTGTGCTTGTAGACTGGTCCAGGACCTGGGATCATGTGACGGCTCCGGATAGGATTACGTTGTTTACGTAGCTTCGCTCTTGCGGATAAGCTAGCTAGCGCTTAAGCAGCGCTAACAGACTAGCAGTACGTGCTCGCTAGCTTAGCTGTGTGCAGTCGATCGAAGACCGGAGAATCGAAGCATGGCACGCGTGCGGATCAGAACCCAGATGGCGCTGAATGTTTCCTCGGAAGGAACCAATTCACCGGTCCAGCTTCGCCGCACCTGGTGCGACCACCGCGCCCCGGCCGCCGTGCCGTCTACCCCACCCCACACCCCCGGTGGAAATGGAACGTACCAACCACGCACGCCCCCCGCGGCGAACTTTCCTGTCACGAGTCACGACTTGTTCCTGCGCCGTGGTGGTGCGACGCAAAATGCGCGGCCCGGAGGCGTCCACCTCGCGCCCGCCCCGCAAGCAGCGGGCAGCTGGCGACGGCGAGCGCGCGACGCCGACGGGGGGGCCCATCCCATCGACGGCCCGCGGCTTTGCGCCTTTCCCCAATGCAAGTCCCCATCCCGCGTGCCTCCTCACCACTCGCGGGGGGGATCGTCGTATCCGCCCGTGCTCCCTCGCCACTAGACACGCTCCCCGGTCAGCACCCCGCGCCGAAAAATCCAGGAGCCACTCGCCTCCCCCACAGTCTCGGCTCGATCGGCAGCTGCGGCGCGGGAGGAAACCGCCCGGGCGCCGTCGCGCGGGGGCGTGCAGGCGGCGTGCGCGATTTCCCTTTCGCCTCTCCTGCTCCCCTCAGCTGCCCTGTTCAAAGGGGAAGCCCACCCAGCCAAGTAGCCAACGCGTGAGCGCGACCGCGGCGCCCGCGACAAGGGAGGTAGGCACGGAACCGGAACCGGGGCGGACGAGGAGTGCGCGCTTCGCCCGGCCCCCTGGGGCGGATTGCCGTGCCCGACTACTCGACCACGCCGATTAAACAAAAAAACTCGCCACCTCGTGCTGTAATAAGGCACGATTCTGCCTGCTGCCACGGCCGGACGGGTCGGCGTCCGTGCGCGCGTCTAGTTACACCGTCGCTGGCGTCGTAGTCAGCCGATACGTCTCGGAAGCTGAAACCGGTCGCCGGAAGCGAATCGTCCTCACTGGCCAGGAACGCCGCACGCACGGTCGTACGTACCACTCCACGAGGAAGCCGTTGCTTCAAGTGTTCTTCCGGTTGAAAAAAAAAGGCCCGAAATTAACAACCAGGCGACTCAGCTCGCACGCACGCACGGCCGGCCGCAATGAGTACAAGAGTTTTCAGCGGGCGCCTGCCGGCCGGCCTTGCGCTGGGATTGCATGGAATGGAACGGCGGAGAAGGCGGTCAACCGCGGCTCGGCGGTCGCTTTACGAGTCGGTGGGTCGGGGGCTCCGCGATCGCGACAGGAAATGCCGGGGCCGGCTGTGGCGGCGCCGGGCTTGCGCCCGTTGATCCGCTCCTTGTTGTATAATGGAAGCGACGCCGCCGCCGACGCAGCGGCCGGATCGGAAGTCATAGGACACGAGCGTTACAGCCGGCCGGCCGGCCGGAATCGCGTGCCCCGATCGAACGAAGGACGAAGTCCTGACGGCATGAAACTGATGGAGCTACGCATACGTGCCTGACGAGCGCCACCATCAGGCTGAGCTGGCTGAGCGGCGACGGTCGATCGATGGGGTCATCCGTGCCGTCATGCACTCTGCTACGTCGCCTTGTGTTGACGACGCTTCCTGCTGCAGGCTCTCGCATTTGTTTTTCCTCTTTACATGATTCGGAGCTGATGTGGACATCACCCTGCTGCGTGCATCCAGTGAGGATATGCATGGACGCCGCAACTCGGCGGAGGACACCGTGAACTAGAAGCAAAAACTAATTAATTTCCTATACGCTGCTAATTAATAGATAACAGTAGTACCCCCGAGTATGCTTGAAAAGCACCGATTTGTACGTTCATGCCGGCAAGTGGCCTTACAATACAAATCGGTGCAGTGCAGATAAGAATTACAGTGAAAGAACGCTGAAAATCCAAATGAATATCGGCCTTTACTTGGGACATATATATATATGTAACTATCTATGATCTGAATTATATACTGGAAGGATACGTACAGCCTATGAGAGTGAAGTGCCGGTAGGGCTAGTACGGAAACTGCATAGATTATGGAAACAACTTGGTATGTGGAAACCTGAAAATCGCCTCACAAAACTAGCGTAGAAGTTTTAAGTCGTATGTACTCCAGTGATGATGGTGATACTACCTGTAAAATTCAAGATACAATTAATTCCGAATAATGTTAACATGTGGAAATTATCGAACAACGTCTACTATTTTTTTTAGTAAGTCAGAAACCATTGTCTTCTTGTTTTTCTTGATTGCGCAGAAGATCGAGCTACGCTCAAATGCATCCGCATAGTTTGAAACACAGCTTACCACTGCAAGTACTGCTAATATTTTGCAATAGCTTGCGCAACGGCATCTCGTAGTGAAATTAGTAAGCACTACATATATTCAATTCAGGTCATGCGCAGCGGTTCCTTTAATTTAGTACGCCTAGTCTGCATCCAGTAGACATGAGAAATAATTTTAATCCTAACACAGCTATAAAAGATTTGTAATAGTCAAAGCTCGATTAACAATCGGCCCAGAGTTGACAAGCACTGCAAGGTGCCAAAGGGTAATCAACCCAAGGCCGTTCTGACACATCCTCCGCCCCAATCGGATGGTGGCAGCGTGCAATGAATCCCAGCCATGTCAAAGAGAGAGGTGCGAAGCTAGCTGTGGTCCATCCAGAACGCGAAGCACATTGCTAGTTTCTTGGGGACACCTCTAGGGCTCGCCCCAGCACGAGGGGACATGAATGAGCTTCGATACTCGCTGGAGCAATCCGATTGGGAAACGACCGCCATTGACTTGAAGCTGCCTGCCGTTTCGTCTCGTTCTCATCTCTCGGAAAACTCAGAATCTGAGATTGATAAACGGTTGACTGGAAGGGGAGATGGATGATCCCTTCTTCCACGACAGGTGTGCCCGCGGATTGGGCGCGAGTGCAATAACGATACACGCACACACCAATCATGCTTTCAGTTTCAGCCACGGCACGCACGCACGCACAATGGGGGGGTCATCAGATTCAGATGCATTGCATCGTGCGCCGGCTCTCGAACAGAGCTCCTACAGCTCAGTCACGAACAGAAGCAGTACAATGATATTGGTAGTTTTATCTTTGATTTGAGATGATAATTTCAGTAGCTTGTACGGATAGAGTATAATATGTATTATTAGTGTTTGGCTTTTGGGGGCATCGAAACAGTGCATCCTCTCGGGGCTCCAAGGAGTGGAGTTGAGCTCTGAGCAGGTGAGTCATTTTTTATGCGGACTGCCGGTGCCGCCGATGCCGGTCGATGCCATCAGCAGCATCATGCAGCACACGCGAACAGAGCCGAGCTAGCCACTGGGATCTCTCGCTTCGGCTGCTTTCCCGGGCGGGGCTGATCGCGCGGTACAGGTGGATCGGGATGGACACTCTGCCCGTCGCTACTTGCCTGCCTGACCGGCCTGGATGCCGGGAGCACAGGAGGAATCTTTCTTCTTGCGTCGTCCTGCGATTGCAGAGGGGTCAATTGGCTTCGCGTTTACGGCTTTTCTTGACGGCGATTCAGCAAAAATCTCCGTGAAATATTTACCGTGCCCTGAAGTGTATATTTTCCAGCTTTAAAAAAAAACGAGGATCGCAGAATCCCTGTCACCAGGGATCTCGTGGCACGGAGTCTGACTCTTCTACGTTACGGGTAGCACGCATGGTCTTACCGGTCAGGCTTTCGCGGTGTCGCCGTTCCGCGGATCACGTGCTACAATTCGGGGTTGCCCTCTTTTCGCGACCGCACGAGAGGCGGGCGGTGCCGTCGTTTTGACGGCCGACGGCTGCGCCGCGCAAGATTGCATGGCGGGGCCCCTGGTGGCCGGATGGTTTGGCGAAGCCACCCGACTTGGACCCGGTGTTGTGCTAGTGCTTTGCTACTCGTTAGCCCGCCGCGCCGGTGACCGGGTCGTCACGCGGCTCCGCCTCCCTGGACCAGACACTGACCCGGATGGAGGAGGCCAGAGCAAGCTGCGGCGAAAGCCGTGAACGGTTTGTTTGTTCCCATCTCTTTCTCTGTTTTTTTTTTTCCTCTCTCCCGGTGTGAAAATTTCTTTCTTTTTTCTAAAAAAAGTGAATGAAGTATAGAAGGAAAAGCGGAATAACATTTCGTATGTATGAGTGCTAGAATATTTCCAATCTCTTTATAACAATCAGAAAAATCTTTACATGCTAATCAGCAGATGGTGAACAAAATTGTCACTCTGTCAGACTCTGATTCCTCCCCCGCCAAAATGGGGGGAAATGGAAAGGGGGAAAAGAGTAGATTAGAGAGCAGAGCACACATGCGGGGCTCGCGCTGCTGGCTGTTGCTATCAACACCGATCAGATCGATCATTCGCTTGCTCGATGTCCGCGTCGAGGAGCGAGCAGCGCGACTTGTCGTCGTCGCTCTCGTCCCAGACGGGTGCTCCGGTGAGCTGCCTGGAGCGCTTGGCCTCGCTGGCCCAGTCCGTCTGGCCGATGACCAGCAGCATGCGCACCATGCAGGTGGCCTGCGCCGCCAGGAGGCCGAACCAGAGGCCCTTGAAGTCGTAGTGGAGCCAGAAGGCGAGGACGAGCGCCACGGGCGTGCCCACGATGTAGAAGGACCGGAGGTTGATGCTGGCGGCGTCCTTGGGCCTGGCGCTGCCGCGGAGCACGCCGCACCCCGTCGTCTGCGGGCAGTTTCCGAGCTCGCAGAGCCCCAGGATCGGCAGCACCGACGCGGTGAGCGCGATGATCGCCGGGTCCGCCGTGAACATGCTCGCCCACACGTTCCGCACCAGGAACGCGAACGCCGAGGCGAACCCCCCGAAGGCGAACCCGAGCATGAGTCCCACCGTGGCGGCGCGGCTCGCCTCCTCGTGCCGCCCCGCGCCGAGCTCGTTGCTGACGCGGGTGGACACGCCGAAGCTGAGCGACGAAGGGAAGATGTAGATGAGCGAGGTGGTCTGGATGAGGATGCCCATGGACGCCACCGTCGCCTGCGGGTTCAGCAGCAGGCCGCACAGCAGGATCATGATCTCGTACCACCACCACTCGAGGCACACGCTCACGCAGCTGGGCAGCGCCAGGCTCACCAGCTCCCCCCACCCGCGGAAGCTCTCCCGGGACAGAGCGAAGCCGCCGGTGCGCTTGTGCACGCCTCTGAAGAGGATGTAGGCGAGGAGGAAGAGGAGGAGGTTCAGGTTCGCCAGCACGGAGGCGAATGCCACCCCCTTGATGCCGAGGCCGAGCACGGTGACGAGGACGTAGTTGATGGGGAGGTGGATGGCAATGGCGAGCGCGGCGCAGACGGTGAGCGGCAGGTTGATGGACTGCGTCCTGAGGTATATCCGCACGGGGTGGATGAATGCCTGCAGGGCGAGGTCCGGGAGCGACGCCAGAATGTAGGTCTCGGCGGCCGCCGCGATGCTGGCCTCCTGGCCGCAGAGGAGGAGCAGCGGCCGCATGTGCATCCACAGGCCGCCGATGGGGACCGCGGCGGCCAGGAGGAGGAGCACCGTCCGCTGCATGGTGATGCCGATGAGGTTGTAGTGGCCCGCGCCGAATGCCTGCCCGCATATCGGCTCCATGCCCATGGCCAGCCCGGAGAGGACGGAGTAGCCGGTGATGTTGGCGAACCCGATGGCGAGAGACCCGCCGGCGAGTGCCAGGCCGCCCAGGTGGCCGAGGAAGAGCATCGAGATCATGGACCGGAGGTAGAGCAGAAGCCCGGTCAGGATCATGGGGAGCGCCAGGGCGAGAATGGAACGCGCCTCGCCGCGCGCGTCGCTGGGCGACACCGGCGGCGTCGTCGGGAACGCCAAGCCCAGCAAGAGGAGCACGGCTTTCTTCGACGCCGAGACGAACCGGCCCGGCGGCTTGCTCGTGAGCTTGGGCACCTCCTCGCAGGGCACCGTGATGAGGACCTTGTCAAGCAAGGGGGAGACGATGTCCGAGGCCTCGTCCCGGCACGCCGCCGTGGCGGCTACCGCGCCGCAAGACGTCATGGTGGCTGGAGAAACAGAGGAATAAAACTCTGCTCTGGAGGCTGCTGCTGCTGCCGCTGCGCGCGTGCGGTTCCGCAAGCGAGTAAAAAAGCTTTGCGGCGCGGGTAACTCCCAGGCGATTTACGAGACCGCGCTGCGTGGGGGAAGAAGCGTTTCGCCGCCTGTCTCCTCTTTGGAGGCTGGGATGATTGATTGCTTGGTTGGTAGAGGAGCCGTGAGCTGCGGCGCGGGGGACTGGGAAGCCCGGGGTTGCCTTTTTATAGGCGTCGGAGGCGGGGGAGAGCAGCCTCGGTGATGGCACGCCCTCTTTCCTCACTAACTTTTCTTGGTCCTTGACAGCTCTTGGATCGGTCCTGTGCTTTGTCTTTGTTGGGCCGTCCGGAATTTCTTTCATTTCTTCGATGCATTCTTTTAGTTGGATTTGTACAATATCATGTACCGGTAACGTACTACTAAATTAATTCTGAACGGCATTTGTTATATGTCTGTCCTAGGCATACATGTTGGCTGTACTGGCAGTACTTCTTATATGCTGCTTCGGTTACATACTAGCACTAGATTACTAGTAAGTTTTGTTTGCAGCTTCAGTAATTGGCATTGACCAAAATATTAGTTTCACTGCTCCTGTGTAATAAAATCAAATCTTGACGTATAAGTTGTTTTTTTCCCATTAAGAGCAAGTTACTTTTTTATGGCCGTTAGAGTTTTGTTAAAAGTCCATTGAATGAAAAACGGACGCCAAGGGAGGAAAAAAAAATCAACAATAAACAGACACCATAAAGATATTACTAGTAAAATTAATTTCTATCGACGTTCAGGTAAACGGAATTAACTAAGGTAATTTCCTGGTAAAAAATACAGTTCAGAATCTTCCTTCATTGCATTTTGGCTGGTCCAATAATAGACCAATACAGGACTCCAGATGGAAGATAAGTAGTGAACTGATGAACTTAATCAAAACCACAAGTACGGTTGCGCAGATGTGGTTCCCCATTTTCAGTCTGCCTATCGCTGACAAATGGAGAGACCTGCACACAGATTGGATTTGTAATTTGTTTGCTTCTTTTTCTTTATGTTTGACCCTTTTCGTTACTCTTTAAAAAAATGCAAAACCTGCCAGGGAACTTCGTGGTGTCAAGAGCTGACTTGTGTAGTTTTTGCAAGTAGGTGCAGTTCAATTGAGTTCGATCTGTGTAAGCTTTGAGATGAAACCGATTCGAATTTTGCTTTCAGCTGCAGTTTGAGCTGCTACAGGACCACACCACAACAACCATTAGCTTTGGACTTTTTTGGTCAACTAATATTTAAGGTGTCCAGTGATGAGTTGACACAACTTCTGTTTTGAATGCTCCAAAGCAGAAAAGAAATGAAATGAACCGCAGGCCAGAGTTATATTAAAAGTAGCATCGTGTACAATAACGTAGGATTAGAAAGTCAGCTACCCTGCAGATTCAAAATACTATTTTTCTAAGAGAAGACTGTAATTAATCAACATTTGGCGTAACGGTGTCACACCATCTCTCGTTGTCGTGCAGCTAGCTAATCGATGGGGAATACAATATCAAGCACATTTGTTTGCAAAGGTCTTCGTTTTTATACACTATCCTTTGTTGTTATGCATGTCATCTGTACTTTTGCGAGAAAAGAAAACTCCACCGTTGTCAATGCAAAAAATAAGCGGGAAGCCGGCAATTTCTGCTATGAATCGATTGGTAACAGCTTCCCTTAGACCAATGCTTGAATTCGATGTGTAGATAGGAAACAGAGGGGCATTTGAATATGGTAGCAGACGTTCTGTTGAACCAATATCATACGCGGGTGATGAGTTTTGGTCGGCAGAGGCCATAAAGGCCATATTCGTTTTGATCCCTAATTACGCTAGTATTTTAATTTAACAACGCCTAGCTAGCTCGTAGTGAAGTCGTCATAACACACATGGAATCTTCAGCCTTTGCCCTGGCACTTGGGCAAGGTGCTCACAAAGAAAGCAAGCTCGGGTAGCCCTTTTGCACCAGAGGTGCCCTGCATCTGCCGCCCTAGCACCGCAGGTTGCCATAGAAAACATGCAAGCATTGCTAAGTTGAGGAGTGATTGGGCGCTCGAAACCAGGTGTCTGCAAAACCGTGGACTCCCCCTGCCTGGTCATGACGCAAGTAAGTTGTTTCGTTTCCTAATCAGGTAAGGACGATCGATCATCTCCGCCTCGATATTCTCCACGAGGTCAAGTTGCGGCCGTCGTCGTAGCTTCACCCAACCTATCCTATCAGTGCCTCCCTTTCTAGAGGAATGATCCGCAGGCTAAGAATAGTAATGCACACCCTGCTCGCAAACGGATGGCGCCGTTGCTCGTCGCCAACATGCCATGTTATGCTTGAGGAAATCTAGGGCGCAAGTTGCATCGGCGTGAGCCATAGGCGCCGATTGCACAGTGGTGCAGTGCAGTATGTGCGCGTCGTCGTCTAGGCACATATGGCATGGGGAACGCATCTTGGCAACAAGTGGCCGTATTATAACCGGGCACCCAGAGGTTTCTCGGCCGGTGACGGGTCCATGGCTTGGGCTAGTGCAGTAGCAGAGTAGCAGTAGCAGCAGCATTGGCCCCTTTGTCTTGGCCAGTGAGTGACCAACCGGCCGGCATGGTCCACGGGTGGTGCCACTGCGCTCGCTGGACGACGGGAGGAGAGCTGAGCCAGTAAGGTGGCAGTGTAGTGCTAGCTCGATCCAAGGCTCTCGCATTGTTTTGGTTGTGCCTTGGCGAGGTGGTTGCATATGTGTGGAGATGGTCCAAGGCCGTATGCCGTGGCCTTTCTTGTTGTATCTGGGGGCGGGGCGCCGGGGGCCGGCCGGCGCGGATCGGAGGCGCGCCATTGGCTGGGCTCGGATCACCCGGCCCCGGCCCCGAGTGTAAAAACAAGGAGCAGGAGCAGGTACGCAGCATAACCCTCCGCTTGTCGCGAGACGCTGTACTCGTTTGTTGCGTTGCTCCTGGCCGAAGCCGCCAACGTCCACGAGGCGAGCTACTAGGCGGCGGCAGCGTGAGGTTGAGGACACGAGCGCGCTTTTTTGGAGCAACGACGACACCACCACACCACCCGGCCGCGAAGCGCTTGGGTTTTTGCTCACGCACATGTCGTGAGCGACCACGAGCGCCGCCTAGTTTTTGGCTCACGGCTGGGCTGGCCGATCACTGGCCGGTGGGCGATGGAGCGAAACCCGTGGTCGCGCGAAGGCGACAGGCACCCAACGGGGGAAATGAGAAACAAAACCCCCCGGCTCGTGCGTGTCAATTTTAGCCGCATATGTCTTGTCGACGACGGCCTACGCGGCACAACAAAGCAGCGGCTGTCTTTAGCCTGTGGCGACGGGGACGCTGAGGCCAAAAAACGCTTCGCTTTGGCGTGTCTGCGCGTCGTCGGCGGTGGCGCGGGGGGGCGGATGGCGGATACGTTTCCTCCGAGCGTGTCCGGCCGCGGCGTACGTGACAACATCTTTGGATTCAGCGCTCTGCGCCCGCCCACATGGGGTACTTCACCCGGCACGCGGCGTCCGGTTTCTGGTCCAGGTGCTGACGGGTGGGACCCGCGTGACAGGATATGCTGGTGATAGGTCTTACCGTGTACTACTACTTCATGGTGGCGACTTCTATTACTGGCGTAGTAGCTAGGAGTGTCACCGGAATTTTGAATAGAAATCACAGCTAGTTTATAGTTTGGACTTGATAGATTTGACCTTCAAAAACCCATTGGATGTGCTTACCTATGCGACTGCATTAGGATAGTGTGTTGAAGTACTGCGCTGGACAGCGAGCTTCACTAAGTTACCGCGTGTTTGTTCATTTGTTGACACAGCTACAACAGGTTCAAAACAATTCCGAGTATGAGATACTCGCTCTCTTTTATAGTTTATCCAATCCGGCCATGCCTGCAGACCAAGAAACTCTAATTAATCAAATCAACGAAAAGAACCAATGATTGACAATTATGTAAGGATTTCATCACATTCGGGACACTAAAATATGGGCAAGGAATAAACATATTTATATAAGAGAATTTTCTACGTGTTGGCATATGAAATTAAGGCCGTTCTTTTGAGGCGTTTTGATGGAATTTGGCTGGGGAATCCGACCGTGGCGAAGTCAATGCTTATCTTTTCAGATGTGTGGATCAAGCTATCTTTGCCCAAAAGGAGGTGCTTTCCAGACATGGGACGAATCATTTGCACCAAAAAGATGAGAGACGGGGGGAGAATATTTGGCACTGCGGCACGCATGTGCCCTTGTCTTGGTGGACACTGTGTTACCTTAACAGTAGACGGACAATTGCTGCCAAGATTGAGAAATCTGTTAGCCCTGCCCGGGAATCACAGAAACGAGACAGGCATGTCTCCAAATGCGGATGCAGTGATAAGGGGCGCGACAAAGGGCCGATGCCCTGGACTTTTTATCATGCTGATCTCAGGGCATCTGACAAATGGACGGTTGTGAAAACTGGAATCCAATACTGTCAATTAGTCTATTACGTTTTTACATGCGTCTGGTCTAAGCAAGGATCTCGCAGTAAAAAATTACGGCAGAAAGCTACCACATTGACAGCCTTCTCAAGAACCAACACGACACTCTGCTGTTTCCCCCATCTCCATCCATTTGTTGCTGTTTACTCCTTTTCCCATGTTTCTCATGCTATGGCTTTCTGATTTTTTCAGCATGATTTACTGTTCTTTACTATAAAAAAGTTATGCCTGGTATAAAGAAAGCTACTATATACACGTTACATCAGTTTTCTTTTCAAAAATGCTTTACTATAGTACCATTTGCCAGGATATTTTTGGTCTTTGAGAAAACATGTAGCTTGAGAGGGATGGACGATGACAGCAGGCACGCATGAGTTTCAGTTCAGGAAGCGTAATAAGAGTACACGTTCAATCGTCACCCATATATACAGGAGTGGTCAGAAAATTTAAGAGATAATGCTTATAAATAGACAGCGCATAAATATATTCATGTCAATGCCCGAGGTCTTCAACCTTTTCAGACTAGGAAAAAGGAGAAAAGCAATTCTGCTGTCCTTGCACGGTTAGTGAGTCTTTGAAAAACGTCTGGTGGTATTAAAGATGGGTGGAAAAAAGGTACAGTGAAATATAGTTGGAATTGACTGTGTCCGTTGTCAACTAAATCAAAAACAGTATATCAATTAAGAAAAAACAAATCTTAGTCAACGAAAGCAGAAGATCACTACTATTTGGCATTAAAAATACGAGGAAAGTGCTGCACAACAGTACAAGGTAGCATTCTCTCTACGCTATATTTTCTCAATAAAGGAAATTTTATGTATTTTAAGATCTATATATCTTGATGATACAAAGACCTTGAAGCAATCCATCCTTTGTATAACTATACATAACCTTACAAAGTGATTAAAAGTTCGGACATGCTACTAACACTCACCCATTCCCTTGAGGCTATATTTATACATGACAATTAATATTTGAAAACTTCTACACACATTATCCTGAACGGGTTTGCATTGCTATCAATAGTTAGGTTATTTCAGAATGTTCACTAATAGTGTATGACTTACGGGAGCTTCCGTGAAGATAGTTCCTCTGTCCCAAAAAGAATGCAACTCTAGCTTTCTATCAAATCCATCTATCTCAACTTTGACCAAATATATACAAAAAAATTAATATTACTTATGATACCAAATAATTATAATTAGATTCACCACGAGATGCATTTTCATAGCATACATATTCAGAGTCATAATATTAATAATACTTTATATAAACTAAATCAAACTTAAGAAAGTTTGACTTAGTTCAAACCTAGAATTGTTTTTTTTTTTTGGAACAGAAGTAAGTAGTACAGAACAGAATAGTCGGGACTAGCTTTGTCTCTCTCAGCTCTTCCTTTGGAAGGGTTAGAAGACTTCAAAAGTTTAGTCATCTTTTCATTTGCCTCTCTTGTTTTGAATTTGTTATAACACTACAACATATCGTAATATGAACCTAGACCAACAAATGATGGCTCAGAATTTAAAATAACAATTTATAGTAACTGCTAAAAGAAGCTTAGCTAGGCATGTACGACTAATCAAGTGTTAACTACTATCACTTATCAGCCATTGTGTAAGAGACTGAATGACCGATTGATTTGGACGATGGCAAACGTCTGCGATACGTCTTGCATGACTGCATGAGTTTTTGAAGTGTACAAACATTTCTCGGTGAAATATGGACACATTAAGTGGCATTCAGACGAAACACGCCAATAAGCCATTATTTCTCGTTGAAATACGAGAGGGTAACAGTTTACTGTAGGAAATTTAATTTTAGAGCATACTACTCCACTACTTAAATTTAATTTTAGGCCTGTAGGAGTATATATTTAATTTGCTTGTTTCGGTCCGACTCCCTGGTCTCTCGAGCAGGCTTTCACTTTACTTGAAGTTGTATGTTTCACATGTGCGCTGATAAATAATGATTAATTATGCTCGCAACTATCTCGTGTGTGTTCCCAGCTACGTAGTGGTTAGTCTAGCTCGCACTAACAAAGCCACCAACCCAACAGTAACCAGTGGCGTGCCTTTAATTTGCCCACCCCATATGTCCATATCAGATAGATGCAGCAGTGCATTTTTTTGTCCTTCTGTTTCGGAAGCTCGTTCCAGAGAGAATCGAGCAGTGCCGAGAAGGAAAATCTCAGGGGAAAGGGATTTGTGTGCCCCGTGGGAGGCACGCTCACGGTTACGGTCGAGAGACGCGGCAAGCGACGACCCGGGCACATGTCGCCAAGGCCTTGCTACAGGGTCGCCGCACCAACCCAAGCACACGTCGCCGCGGCGAGAGCGCCGCACCTCACGCGGCTCGATCCCCAACCAGCATGCGTCTCGGTCTCGCTGTCCCCGCGCCCACAACAGCCCGGTCTCGCCCGCCCGCGCGCGGTCGACGACCGAGCCAACAGCCAACAGGGGCCTTGAGATCGTTCGGCGCCTCGGCCCCCAACCGGCGACGTCGGCGCCTGCGTGACATGTCGGGCGCCCGGCCGCGACGACGCTCGATCGGCCGGCCGTCGGTTTTACTGCGAGGTGACATCACGATCGGCACGGCCGCCAGCAGGAATACCAGTTCAAAGTCTTTGCGCCCGGAGCAGACACCGGCGCCACAACGTACCGTCAACCGCTCTCTAGTGCTCGTCTGCTCTCAAAGTCTCTCCATTGCCCATTGCTTGCCGACATCAAGGTAGATGCGCGCGACCGGACTCATGCATGGTAACATCTCTCGGTCAGTCGGTCTTTGTTTTGCGTTCGAAGAGGTGGCATATGCATGGCTGATTCAGAGCATCTCCAAGAGTCTCTCTAAAAATCACTTTCTAAATCATCATTTAAAAGTTATTTGCATAAAAATCGTTTTCTATATCTTCATGTTTTCCAACAGCTTCTCTATATCTTGCATGCACTCTAGAGAGCTATTCTCTTTTCTATATTTTGCTAGCGAGAAATCCAGAATAGAGAGTGACTATGTTTGAATAACCAAATAGAGAGAAATCCGGAACAGAGAGTGACTATGTTTGAATAACCAAATAGAGAGACTGTTGGAAGGTAACTTTTTAATCAAAATCTCTAAAATTAGCAATCGGGAAGGATTTAGAGAGTCTCTTGGAGTTGCTCTTAGTAGGCGTGTTAGCAGAAACTAATCCACCAACCTTTGCTTGTTGCTTCTACATACACAAGCTAGAATCTTGAAGATACTACGTAGGTATTGGAATTTCGTGGCTAAATCTAGGATTATGTTCAGAATTGTTTATCTTTTCTCTGTTATTGTCCAATTCTTTGACCATATACCCATATATATACTATCTAGTTCTTTAATGGAAGGTGCGGGTAATTTAGAAGCAAATTATTAGACCCAATAATTACTATATGGTCAGTGATACGCTAATGACTAGACTTTTTTGTCTTTTTTGGAAAATTATAAAGATTTATTTCATTTATTTATCCAGCGCACCTCTTGAGGATTCACATGGAGGCCACAAAAATAAATTTTAAGAATACCCGCAAAAAAAAAGAAGTACTGCTACTTGTAGTAAGATACGTTATTTTTAGTGACACGGTGTGGAACTGTTAAAAACTAGTAGCGAGTTCAATTCAACAAATATTTTTCCTTTTTTTAAAATATTATTATCCCTTTTCCTAAAAAAATGAGAAAATATACCAGCAGTGCAGGTGTTTTTTCAATTTGGTAGACGAATATTGCAAAGGAAATGAACATAAGACTACTGTAGGTGTTTAAATGTCGATTAGCAATTCGTTTGACTGTCCAACTAAAGTTGAGCAAACATAAATAATGTGTAAAATTTTCCAAACAAGGGTCAACCTTTTACGCTTGCTTTGACTCAGTATAAGATGTGCGTATCATTATTGATTACATTTACTAAAAATTAATATGGAAAATTTGGAAGTCGCGTACCTTATTTTGGAAGCTTTCGCAGTTTTTCGTAGTTTCAAATCCGCCTCTAGCTGGAATTGAACGTGTGAAAATGCTTGCTTGGAGTGGTACACAAGGGTTAATAAGTCAAAAACTTCATGGTCAAAATGCAGGTGCAATGACAGTAACTTTTGTAACTTTATTTGTGATGCGACTGCTTATTGTATTAGTGAATTTGTATATTAACTGTAAATTCTTGTTCTTGAATGATGAAGTAACGAAACACATCATCCTAGCCTCAATATCAACTTAAAAGTCTACGCAAGGTATTTTTTTCATATATTCTAAATAACTTCAAATATTTCAGTCAGGGTCGTTTACATATGTAAAACCTGCTTGCTGAAACTTTGTGGAACTTCCAGAAGTTGACACAATGTCACACCCGTTTTCAGAAGAAAACGAACCATCTCATATGCAAGTCTTTAATCAAGGCAACTCACATATAATTGACAAAATAAATATCACAGCGTGCAAAAATAAATAGAGAGTATTAAATAGCATTATTACAAGCCAAGGTTTGTCTCCATAGAATAAATAGAGTCTTTATTTAACGCTGCGAATGAATCTCCACTGAGACCTTGAGGTTGCCTGGCAGACACGCAGCATAGGACTCCTGGAAATAGCCGGTGAACTCCTCAAAGCTCTCCACGTCTGAACAAATCCGGATCGGTCGTTGCAAAAATAAATGAACAAGCGTGAGCACATGCCGTACTCAACAAGCGAAAGATAACGAAATGATATGCAAGGCTTAAACAAGGATAGGCTGAAGGTTTAAGCATTTAGCATTTTAGTTGATCCAATTTTAATTAAGCAAGCATAAGTATAAGTTTATACCACCCACAATTAATGAATAGAAATCATAAAGGTGAAAGCCTCAACATAAAGTAAATGATTTGAATAAAGTTCCGATAAATTAAATATGTGAGTGTCCAGGCCGCTCGTGACCGTGAGCACGGCTATCATGATAGTTTTAATCCTTGCAAGGTTGTACAGCTTTACCCAGCAGAAGTGTCACCGTTTCCGGCCGAGGTTTGCAAAGCCCCATTAGACACTACCTTTGGTGAATGGCCCGGGATCCACTACGAGACCGTTACAAAGATCCCCTAACAAGATTTGACTCGCATGGTTCCGGCGTCTGGCGCTCATAAACCTCCCTAATGGGCATGTACCTTAGCCAAGACGACTTCCCAAGAGGACCGGGTTATACCGTGACTCAGTCCCCCCTTGCCCTTATCAGGTAAAGTCATTTCAAGTTAATTCTCTAATTACTAGGTCAAGGTCAGAGCCCATTAACACTACAGTTGTACGGGTGTGTCTTGGGTGGTTCTCTATGTTTCCGATTAATTACCGAGGCATAGCATAATAAAATCAAGTTTAACATTGGGGTTCAAGTAAACAGTAGAGCACTAGCAAAGGCTACAACAGATTCATTAACCCACGGTAAAGGCATGATATTCAGGATAGGGTGGCTAGGCATGTCCTTAGTTGGAAAACCCATCAAGATTAAATATTACATGCAACTAAGGTCGATTGTGCACAAAAGTAAGTTTTTAATTTAAATGGGACAAAGCATGACCAAGGCGACTTGCCTTCAGCGAAAACCTGCTGCTGCCCGAACTCCTCGAACTCTTTGAATTCCTCTCCTGGGAAGTCAGCAAAGCGGGGATCGTCTACCGGTACACACATGCACAAGCAAAAGAAATAATAAGAAAACAGTACAGTACAACATTCATAAGAAACCAACACATGGTCCACACATAAAGGTTGTGCATAAAACAACGATTCCAACGCAAAACGGAGTTAAGATGGTAAAGATACGATATAAACAAGATTAAGGACTTGCTGGTAAAGAACAGGAACTTCCAGGGGCCTAAACAGGAATAAAAGGACTAAACAGTAAGAATATTTGAACTGCGCGAGATAGATCTGCAAATAAAGAAAAGCTCGGGGGCTTTTGTGCAAAACCAGCTGACGGCGGCGGCGGGTGACGTCAGGCTGGCGTCACGGTGGACCGAGCGAAGGGTTACGGCGAGATCTAATCTCGGCCGTCCGCCAGATCCGATGGCTGGCGGTGACGACGGCGAGCGGCGGCCGGCGACGAGCTTCCGTGCGACGGCGCCATGGCCGGCGCGGCGGCAGAACGCGGAAGAACCGCTACGGACCGAAAAGGCGCACCGTGGTTACCAAAACACGGCGGAACCAAGGCGGCGACGGCGCTCGGCTAGGGTTTGCGGAACGGCGGCGGCGCGCGAGGGTCAGGGTTGGGGCGAAAGGGGCGTGGCGGAAGGCGGCGCAGGGTTTAAGTAGGCCACGAGGCCTGGGGGTGCGGCGCAGGACACGCGCGCGAGGCGCGGCGCAGGGTCGGACCCGAGCTCGGACTCGAGTCCGACGCGGAGACGGCGCGACGGTAGGGATGACAGGCGGGACCCGCCCGTCAGCGGCTCAGGGAAGGCGGGCGCGAGCGCGGGCGCAAACGCGAGGGGAAAGCGGAAAAAGGCGAGGCGGCTGCTGGGCGCGAACGCGAGGACAAAGCGGAAAAAGCGGGGGCGCCTTTGGCGCGGCTGCGCGGAGCGGAGCGGGCCGCGGCTGGTGGGCCGGCTGGGCTGGAAGAAGCGGGCGAAGGTTGAACAGGCCGGAGAGTTTAGAGGTGAAAAACAGACTTGCTGGAATTAAAGCAACACTCAAACTAAATTGGAATTCAACCAAACTTGAATCCAAGCAGCTCAAAATAGAATGCAGCAGCATGAATGCAACAATGCAACCTAAACTTTATATTAATTCCAGAAAATATTTTCCAACTCGCAATTAACTCAAATAAATTCTAGAAAATCCTTAAGAACCTTAATTGAGCATAAATAAATTCTAGAAAATTTTAATAATTGCAAAAGTTGAAATTTGAGGTGTTACATACAAACCAAAGTAAGCTTCGGCGACGCCAAAAGAAAAAATACACCTACTCCGTATAAGCAAGTAAGAGCTAGTATGTAAAACCTGCTTGCTGAAACTTTGTGGAACTTCCAGATTTTGACACGTACAAACCAAAGTAAGTAAGCTTCGGCAACGCCAAAAGAGAAAAGACACCTACTCCGTATAAGCAGCTAAGAGCCCCTAAAGAATAGTAGCCATTAGTTGCTAAATTGTTAGCTTTGTGTTTGTCATGTAGAAGCCATTTGGCAAGAGGCAGCGAAGCCAGCAGCCACTACTACAGAAAATGTTTTCAGGGGCGGGTTAACGGGCATTTGCAAGGGCGGCTCCAAAATCCGCCCCTGCTAGTGGCTGCTAGAAATGGACCATTTGCAGGGGCGGGTTAGTAGCCCGCCCATGCAAATAATTTTCACGGGCGCGTGATGGCATCATCCGCCCCTGCAAATGCCATTTCTTGGGGCGGGTGATGGCATGACCCGCCCCTGTAAGTGGCATTTGCAGGGTCGGTATCACCAGCCCCTACAAATGGATTTAAAAATAAAAAAAATCTAAAAGAAAAAAGAAACGTAATTAGTAAAAATTAATTAATGAGAAACATGATTAGCTTGAGTAATTAATGTAAATTACACCAGTAAAATTAAATAAAAAATAAAAAGAAAATGAAAAAAAACTGTCGTCGGCCGCCGTCGGCCTGGGGCGGCCGGACCCCACCCCGCGGCCGCAGAGCCCAGCGCGGGCGCCGCCGCCGGCGGCCTGGAGGCCGGCCGGACCCCACCCCGCCGCCGCAGAGCCCAGCGCGGCCTGCGGGCGTCGGCGGCCTGGAGGCCGGCCGGACCCCACTCCGCCGCCGCAGAGCCCAGCGCGGCCTGGAGGCCGGCCGGACCCCACCTCGCCGCCGCAGAGCCCAGTGCGGCCTGCGAGTGCGGGCGCCGCCGCCGCAGAGCCCAGCGCGGCCTGTGGGCGCGGGCGCCGCCGCCGGCCGGGGGGGGGGAGCGGTCGGACCCCGCCCCGACGCAGCAGAGCCCAGCCCGGCCTGCGGGCGCGGGTGCCGCCGCCGCCGGCCGGGGGGGAGGGGGGGGGCGCGGTCGGACCCCGCCCGGACGCAGCAGAGCCCAGCGCGGCCCGGGGCGCGGGCGCCGCCACCGCCGGCCGGGGGGCCGGCCGGACCCCGCCCCGCCGCCGCTCCTTGTCGTCGTCGGCCAGACCACGCCCGCCGCCGCAGAGCCTGAGCTCGGCGCGCCGGCCCGTCGCCGTCTTGGCCGTCGCGCCGCCGCCCTTGAGAGTGAGGAACCAGTGAGAGAGAGGAGAGAAACTGGTGAGAGAGAGGGAGAGAGGAAGAAGTGCCCAGCCTTATCCGATGGGGGGAGGGAGGGATCCATGGGCTAGGAATTGGACCAATGGTAGAGCTCCATTTAGGGCCTTTGGATTGATGATGTGTCAAAGTGTGTTTGTTTAACATATTTATAACTCATTTTCAAGTATCTAAACGAGCTCAAATGAAAAAATGTTCAGCTATAGAGTTTTATATTTCTTCGGGCTCTACAACTTTGGTATAGAACTTTTTTACATCCAAAGTCGTTTGAATATTTTAAAATTTTATAATTTCAAATCGGATAACATATAATGATATTTTTAACTATTAAACAATCTCAAACAAAAAAGTTGTGAACTATAAAGTTTTATATTTCGTCGAGCTGTACAACTTTGGTATAAATTTTTTTTCATATGAGATCAAATAAAAAAATTTGTATTGAAAAAAATACATCCACCAGCTCTCTCACATACAATCACACATATACTCCTACATTCACGTATACTCACACATATTAGTAGTATTTTGATGAAAATTAGTGTGTTGTATTCTTATTGGTATAAATATGTATTCTAATGCATTCACATATCACACACACTCTGACATATATGCTCATTCATTTGAAGATCATCAAAATACCGAATTTGAGATAAAGAGAGGAATAAATAAGAATTGTCACATAGATATTTATATTTTGATTTGATAAAGTGGGATGGATTTTATGATAATCATGCATAGAATTTCATAAGCTTTCCATAGACTCCAAGGTCATCAAAATCGAACTCCGAAGTTGAAAGTATGGTCAAAATACGAAGTGTGTTGAAAAGTGATGACAGGATGAATGATCAATCATCCCGTTCATACAAAAATTTGGTGACCATATGATTGAGAAATCATCCGGTGCATATAAAAACATAGCACCGTTTTATCCTATCACTTGTAAAAAAAAGAGAGGATAAAATAGTGCATACAAACAATATAGCACTAATTTATCCTCTCACTTATATAAAAAAAGAAGAGGATAAAACGGTACATCTATATTATAAAGGACGATGAATTTTTTGTACCAAATATTATGTGTTAGCCTTGCAAGGTGTAGACCGTTCTGTTGCCATTGTCGTGGCCAGATTTTCTACGATAGTGCAAGCAGCTATGACCTCACATGTGGTGCTATGTTACAATGTAAATGTTACAAAAGAAACATATATACAATGGCGTCGAGCTATCACTACATTTTACATTTTTTTTAAGTTTGCATACAGGAGGTGTCAAAGTGATTAAACAAAGAAGGAAAAGACAGTGATAGTTGAACATATTTACTTTACCAAATATACCAATATATACAATGAATACTACTTTAAGTTGGCATAATTGTAGAGCATTGTTTTATCCTCTCACTTACAAGAAAAAAGAGAGGATAAAACCGTGTATGCAAATAATAGAGCATTGTTTTATCCTCTCACTTACAAGAAAAGAGAGAGAATAAAACCATGTATGCAAATAATAGAGCATTGTTTTATCCTCTCACTTACAAGAAAAAAGAGAGGATAAAACCGTGTATGCAAATAATAGAGCATTGTTTTATCCTCTCATTTACAAGAAAAGAGAGAGGATAAAACCGTGTATGCAAATAATAGAGCATTGTTTTATCCTCTCGCTTACAAGAAAAAGGAGAGGACAAAACGGTGCATGCAAATAGTACACATGTTTTACAAATAAACTTTATTTTTATTCAAGATCATATTTTGTTAGTTTATATTTTCTTTCTTTTGGGCCATTTATAATGCCTAACTACGCTTACAGCTCACTCCTCCAACCATATATGGGTCGGCCCAACAAGTTTTTGGCGCAACAAAGTCTATACTTTCAAGATGAGAGGGTTTATAATAATATTTTAGAGCACTTAATATTCTCAAACGAAAAACTTATCAGCTACAAAGATTTAGATCTCATCGAGCTCTACAAATTTTGTATAAAATTTATCTTCATCCGAGGTCATATGAAAAAGTAATGAATTTTTTTGTGTGGAATCATTTCCAGGGCGGGGCCATGCCATGACCCGCCCCTGGAAATCATTTTCAGAGGCATGGCCCGCCCCTGGAAATCATTTTCAGAGGCGCGCCATGCCATGACCCGCCCCACCTACAAATATTATCCCATGGATTTATTGGTGCTACACTTTTTTTCTTGGCAGGAACGGCCGCCTGAGCTTCCAAGGACAAAGGTAGATGAACAGCCATTTGATCCCCATCAAAGTCCGCATTGAAGCCGGTCATATGTATCGAACTAACTTCGGAATTGGACACAGTATCAAAGATCTTTTAGAAGCACATACTCCTCCGGGGGGTCGATTAGGGTTCATAACTACCCCTCTTACTACGGGCGTTTACCTAGCCAACACTTAGATCCGGTTCTTATTCGAAGAACCCTTGCCTTTTGCCTGAAAATGTTTTCCAGGGGCGGGTTATGGCATAGCCCGCCCCTGGAAATCATTGTCAGGGGCGGCCCTTATCTACAGTAGCACTGTTTGCTTCTATAGGGGGGCGCCGCCTTTTAGTCCGCCCCTAAAAAAAGTCGGGCTCTTACAAATGTTTTCTGTAGTAGTGAGCTTCGTTCAATCCCAGAAGTCATGGAGGGTTAATTTGGTCCTGTGTATACATCTAGGGGTGAAAATGGTTATGGGAATTTCCGACCGACCGAGCTTCGTTTCCGAAAAAATGGTTTCGATTCCGACCGTTTCCGATTCTACTCAAACGCAAAACTTGATATTTTTAATCGTTATCAGCTCTACATTGCATATCTTACATAATAGTTGATTTAGAAAATATGGTAAATTTCCGATCGAGCGAGCTTCGTTTCCGATAATGCAATTTCGTTTCCGACTGTTTCCGATCGTTTTCATCCCTATATACATCTATACATGCGTGCTTGCCAATTGCCATTCGTGTGTGTGAAGTCTAGAGACCTGATTCCTTTTTTACCATGAGTTGAGAGCGCGCGCACCTCGCTTTCGCTATGTGAACTGAGGCATGGCATGTCAAACAAAGAAAACGCATGCACGGCGGGACAAAACAGATTTGAATTGCAATATCTAAGCAACCCAGATACGGTTTGGGATTGCACGCGTCGCAATGAATTTTAACAGCGTCATGGGCAATGACTTATCGGAGCCGACATGCATGGCCTGGAAGCAACGTACTATACGTGTCTGAAGATACCCCAATTAAGCAATTGAGCAACAGTGACAGCACACACATGGTAATTAGCGCTACAGAAAGCTTGAACACAAAAAGGGTCTCGATTCGCGACCAAGTGCAGTCAACAGTACAGTCGATGGCTATGTTGACGCGCGTACGTAAATGATGTGGCACAATGGGAAGACTCTTGGCCGTTGTCCATTCCAGAGGCGCGGAAAACCTTGCCCATCACTGTCGTGATCTTAATTAGACCCAGAATCCATATCTACTTGCTGGCCGTTGGTGGCTAGCTCTAGCGTACGGTTTCTAGACCAATGCATCTCGCTGAAAGATGACCAGATGCGAGTAACATTTATTGGTCCTGCGCATTATACAAAGTGCGTGTAACTAGCTTGTTTTCACGTGAAAAAGCGCCTCCACGGCTCCACATGCATGCTTCAAGAGGTCATATTGCCGTACGTAATGGTAGACCCTGCAGGTCACTAAAGGTTAACAGTTAAAACTGCAAGCAGGTCGATCCGATCTGCAGCCAAAATGTTACAGCAGGGAGGCATGGAGGACTTTCACGCGATCCAGAACCACCCTTGCTCGCGGAGACGTACTGCACCATGCCGCAACACCAACGGCAGCTCGACACGTCCGTCCATGTAGAATACTGCGTGTACACACTGACGCGCCATCGTGGCCCCTCCCATGTTATTCAGCAGCGCGCAGCAGGCTCTGCGACCTGATTTTCCTGCAGGACCAAAAAGATCGTGGCAACGATGGCGCGCGCGTCGCATCGTGTCCTGGCGCCGTACAGGAGCCGTCGGCGGTCGGCGCCAAAGTCCCCTCGGTAAAAGGTCGCCCCGCGCGCGCGTGCTCCCACCACCGGCAGAAGGGCGCCACTACACTAGGCCACAGGACGCGATCACTGTCGCCGAGGCCGTTCAATGACCGCGCGGTGAGCCGGTCGCTCAAGTGACGCGCCGCTGGTGGTATACGTCTTGTCTAGTTAGGCAGGTGCCACGGGATCAAGGGACCAAGCTAAAAATTTAAAACCGAAGAGGGAGCTAGCTAACAAGAGCATCTCTAGCGACTAGTGGTCACTATGATTCCCTAATCCAAGTGTTATATTAGGAGAGTTGGTGTGTAGGAATAGTGTTCAGATCCCCATTGTCTTTCTCTTTTCCAATAATTATTGAGAAAACTAATAATCTATCCCAACTCACTTGAAATAGAGGGAGAATTGTGGCTCTCCCAACACTGTAGTTGAATTGGGGGATAGCTAATTTACGGGTACCCGGTACTTGGCTTCCTTACGCTCGATCCGACACCACACAACAGGCCAGAGTCCCCACGTGTGGTCTCCCTACCCAAAACAGGCAGAAAAAACAGAAACAAAAAGTATTTGAAAAACTCTGAAAAAAGTTTTGCACAACATTTGGAGCAAAAAAATTAAACAAAAAGTTAGAAAAAAAGTTTTTTAAAAACGTTTTTAAAAAGTTTGCACAACTTTTGGAATAAAAACTTTGGAACAAAAAAGTTAGAAAAAAATACAAAAAACAGAAACAAAAAGATTTTTTAAAAATGTTTTAAAAAATTTGGAATAAAAATTTGAGAAAAAAGTTTTGGCAAAAAAAAATTGGCACGTAGAAATTTCAAAAGGAAAGAAACGAAAAAAGAAAAAAATGCGACGCAAGGCGACGTAGGCCACGGGAGCTTCGAGGTCTTGTGCGGGGCCGCCCGCCGCCATCCCCCAAGCGCACTGGATCTGGTGGTGAAGAGAATGAAGGTGAGAGGATAGGGGAGAAGAACGGGAGAGAAACTAGAAGAGAGAGAAAGAGAGAACACAACAGAATGAGTGGTGGAGAAGGGGAGGAGGTGGACCGGGGAATGGGTGAGTTGGTGGATGGTGGGTCCCTGCGCACATGGGCACACGCGCGTCGAGCGCTTGGTTGGACACGTCCGCGCACGCGTCAAATTAGCTTTGCGGTTGAATTGAGATGAGATTATTAGACACATGCAAAAGTAACTTCTCTAATTATAAGAAAACGATATTGAGACATTCTATTTGGGGGGGGGGGGGGGGGGGGGGCTTTTGCCCCTACACTTCTTATGATGTAAAAACATAATTTGGAAATACTTTGTTTATTAATAATATATATGTATATCTTTACCTTTTTAGCAAGCGATATGTCACGCTTCACTTAGATAAGATAGTGGCATCCCATCACTCCTTTAAAATTATTTTGGGTTCTTTGTGTGGCCTTGTCCATATCTTTGCAGCGTCCATCCTATGGTTGTCACATGGAACATATGTAGTTCCTACAACCACATTATCGGATCGGTCACCTTTAAAAATTGAAGCAATCTTGTTAGAGAATCGCCAATGGCAATCCAATCTTTGTTTTTTGAAAAAAGACAAAGTTTTCTTGCTATTCATTACAAAGTAAAGAGTGTGTCGGTTTATATAAAGAAATTTGGGTCCAAAAATTACGTTATGATCCTGCCACCAACTCTGATAACGTAGGACATTCTGTTAATTATTTATTTGGGGTTTGCGTGAGGGGGGGGGGGGGGGGGTTCGCCCCCCCATACTTCGGGTTGATGTAAAAAAAACATAATTTGAATAGTTTGTTTGTTAATAATATATATGCATACCTTTGCCATTTTTAGCAAGCGAGTTGTCACGTCTCGCTGGTATAGAGATAGTAATATCCAATCATTCCTTTAGATGCGCAGCCTACTTCTTTAAAATTGTTTTATGTTGTTTGTGTGGCCTTGTTCATATCTTTATAGCATCCATCTTATGGTCGCCAATGGAGCAGATGGAGTTTCTGCAACCACGTTATCAGGCCGGTTGCCACTGAAAATTGAAGTAATCTTGTTAGAGAATAGCCGATGGCAATCCAACCATTTTTTGATAAAACTTTGAAAAGGGATAAGGTGTCCTTGCTATTCATTATAAAAGAAAAGAGTGTGGTCCGAAAATTATGTTGTGATCTTGCTATAATCTTGATGCAGAGGACAAAGAATAAGCTTAAGAAATTTTGCAGTGTGGTATTTTTAAGAATTTACGAACGCTAAGGTACCAGAATTAGCACGGCAATGGAAGTAGAGCACGTATGTGGCGATGTAGCAGCCGCAGCGGTGAAAACCGTACTGATAGTAAATTATCTTTCCCGCCTCAGGTGTTTCTCCCCCCTGTTGTTGCGTTTCTGGGGAGCAGGGGGTAGTGTCCTCTGTCCTGCTCCTGCATGCATGGGCAGTCTGAGGCCTGAGGGGAGCAGGCGAGCTGCTGCTGGCAGTTGGGCAACAGCTCCCTCTCTCCCTCCCTCGCCATCCGTTTCCCATGCATGCAAGTCAGGCGGCGCAGGCGCAGGATTCTCTGCAGCACCACCACCAACCCTACGTGCCTGCTCCCGGCGCTGGAATCATATCATGCGCGACCCATTTGTCTTGGTGCTTATCCAGCAGGATGCAGGCCCTGGCCTGCTGCGTGGTGCAGTGGCCCTCGCCTCGAGCTGGATCCGGACCTCACTCCCACTCGCTCGCACACTCAAGCTGCAAGTTGTTGCCAAAACGACAGGGGCGGTGCAGTGCAGTGTGATGTGATCGAGTACGAGTAGTAGCTAGCGCGAGGCAGCCGGCCGATTCGCTGTCAACCTCTTCGCAGCACAGCCACTTTATGTAACTGTGCCCCTCCCTGTAAACCGGCCCATAACAGTCTCCCGCACGCTGGTGGATTCCCAGCCAAAATCGGCTTTACAGCTCGCTGAGTCGTGATACCATGCAAGAAATTATAATTGTGCCTGCGGACTCCCTGCCCTGTGCCCTGACTTGCGCCTGTGCCGATGTCAATGCGCGCCCTGCCATGCCCCTACCCTACTACCCTCAATAACGGGCGGGAAGCCTCTGGAGCCCCCCCTGCAGGCGCGGAACAGAACGGGGGGCTGGTTGTTTCCCTGATGATCACCTGACCCCCCGCGCGCATGCGCACCGCCTGCAGCCAGGGATCCGCGCGTGCCGACGACATGGGCGCGGTGCTCGCCGTGTCGGCATTCACCGCGCGCGGCGCGGTCGGTAGCGAGGCAACGACGACGACCCGGTCGTCGTCCCGTCCCTCCCCGCCGCGCCACCCATGCATGCTAGCCGCCCACCAGAGCGCGCGGTGGTGGACGACTCGTCGCCGTTTCGTCATACACCAACCGCCAACCGGAGCGATCACCGCGCGCGTGCGGGACACGGCGGTCGTGTGTGCGCGGTGAAGCCGGTGCAACTTGCCGCGGGAATCGAGCGGGGGCGACAGCAACGTGACTCTCCAGCTTGACACGCACGCCGCTAGGCCTTTCTTTATTTCGCCGTGTTTAGTTCCCGAAAACTTTTCGGTGAAAAGATTTCGAGTTATGATTTTATTAATTTAGGAGTAATAAATGTAGACGAAAAAGGTGAAAAGTTATATGCATAGGTTGGAAATCTCGAGACGAACCTAACGATGGTAATTAGAGGGTAATTAATCCACAATTAGCGGATGGTTACTGTAGCATTACTATTGAAAATTATGGATTAAGTAGTCTCATCAGATTCGTCTCGTGATTTACAGCCTATTCATATAACTTTTCACCTTTTTCGTATACATTTAATAATTCATGCATCTAAGATTCTCCTTCGATGTGATGGGTGAAAAGATTTCGCGTTGGAACTAAACAAGGGCTTTCTTTCTTTCTGCTGGTCAATGACAGTGTGTATGTATGGCAATCCGGGATTTTCAAACCTTGACTGCAATAACCACAACAGGCTGGCGATCGATCCGGTCCAAGGCCGTCGTCAGAAAATCATCGAGACGCCGGCCGATCGTTGAGCACTGCTGTACCAGACTATTGGTGGTGGTTTGGTGTGGTGCCGGCCTGAGCTGATGCTGGCGCTGGAGGGTGGCAACAGTGCCCCCCAGGCCACACACACTGGAGACTGGACGTCTGGACCTCAAGGCTGCTGGCTGCTGCAGCTGCAGCGCAGGCACCACCACGCGCACGCCGTTGGTTGCGATCGCGACGAGATGGACGCCAGGCTGCTCCGCACCGTGCACCTCCTCGCCTTTCCCCTGCATACCACTGTTTGGCAGGGTGGCAGGGGCGCCTCCACGCGATCGACAGGTCGACACGTACTTGCCGCTGGCCCAGAGCGCGCGGGGGGGAAGGCCGGACGAGAGCGAAGCAGCCAGCGCCTGCGCTTGCGCTGCAACAACCTGCACAAACGGATCGGATTGGAGTGGACCACCAATAGACGCAGGCACAGCAGCAGCAGCAGGCGGGCAGCCACCACCCAACCCAACCCATAAAGGCCAGAGACGACAGGGCGGCATCGCATCGGCGTCGGCCCGGCCGGCGTCAGGGTCTCCGTGCCAATCCACACTCTCTCTCTCTCTGGCCTCTGCCCTGTGCCAGGGGCCGGCTCACGCCATCATGGTGTCCCGACCCGACGGGTTTCAGTAGGGATCGTGCAGTCGCCTCCATTATTCGCCACCGAAAATGCACTCGCGGCGCATACCAGTTCAGTCAAAACAATGACGAGATCGGCCTCAGTTCCATTCCAGTGGGTAACAAACTAACAACTCAGATCAGCTGGCTTCCGGTGCGTAGAGGCCGGCGGCGTTACAAACACAGGGCTGCGCTTGACGAAACGTACGACCACGAGTGCTTACGGACAAAATCCTACGTTATCAGATGGAAGATAGGCTTGCGTTGCCACGTTCCCGTGACCAGGAAACAAACCTCGGCGAGTTCCCATTCCCCAAAGGCACGCGCGCTGGCTGGCTCCAGCACGTAAATCCCGTCCGCAGGCGTGAAAAATGTAGAGTCGCCACGTGAATTCCATTCCCGTGGGATTTTGTCGTAGAACTCGTAGATTCGGATTCGGACGAATAAGTGCTTCTGAGATGTGATGGGCCGCTAAAATATACTCAACCTGCCTGCCTCGAGGCTTGAGGCCAGAAAAGGGACACCGTTTTCATTTGTTGTGTTCTGAATTAATATATCAGAAATACTGATGATCTGACTATGCTATGCATATGCGTGCTGTAGCAATATCTGTAAAAAAATGTAGGAAATCAGACAAAGGATAAGGTTACGGAGATGGAAATCACTTAAGAATTGCCTAGATGATAAGGACCGGCGGTGCACGGCAAATTTAGAGAAGACACCTGAAGGCTTATAGGTAACTGGATTTCTGACAGATTTTTCATCTGCATATGAAAATGGCAATCACAATTAGAACCGGAAGTTGCCACTTCATTGAGACAGCTGAAGCCGTGTTTCGTAAGCACTAAACCTTGTTAGTTAGTCAGGTAGAGAAGGGACCTGCAAAGCTAGTATAGTAAGTCCATGCAGATTGATGATGCAGTTTCTGACTTTCTGCTCAACTGTAATGGCAGTTTCCATGTTCCTTTCTTTGAATGTGCATTCATCAACAAATGAACAAACATTATCACTCAAAAAAGAACAAATAAACAAACTGGTATATAGAATACTGAAAAGAGGGCAAAGAGCTTAAGAGCCCACGAATATACAGGAATCACAGGATATGTGGCAAGCACGACGGAATGGGCCAACAAAAGTTTAGGCCCACCATTTGGAGTACGACGCACGGCCCAAGTAGATTTTCTCGAGATGAACCGACAACTTTTTCCCAAGTAGGCCCAGCGAGCGGCCCAACTAGCGGCCGCTTGTTCAGTTTGTTCAGCGAGCGGCCCAACTAGCGGCCCAACTAGCAGCCGTTGGGGCGGCGACTGAACAGACCTGAACCTGAATAAGGCTGGAATCTTCCCACCCTATCTCTCCACAAGCCTTGCATCTAGCATAAAAATCAACAAGGCGAGAAGCAGTTTCGACGAGCTAACACAGTAACACATGCTCTCGCAAGACATCAGCAAAATCGAAATGCTCCGACAGCCGATAAGAGAATTTGCAGCCTGTACTGGCAGTGGCAGATGATAGGCCTGTATGTTCAGCACATGGCAAGCTAAAACGACCAAGGAAAAGCGAGCTCACCGCAACATATTAGCAAAGGCAGATTTAAGCGGAAGAGGCTGTAAACATTCAGTCTACCCAAATTCCAATCACATACAAAAACAAGATCTCTGCACAGATAACGGGGAGGCATTATTGAACTGAATATCATGGCTATTCCAGTGGACAACAAATGAAACATCTCCTACATACAGGTGCCAAGCACTCGAATCATATAAGGCTATACCTACATCTAGTCTTCCTGACCTCCCTACTTATTTGACTGACACTAGAAAAATAAAATAAATACAGAACACAACATTATGTTCATGCAAAGCTCTCTGAAAAAGAATATGCACACTACGCTTTTGGACAAGAATGACCATAGCAAAGAAGAAGAAACATGCTGGCCATTCATGCAAGTGCTCCTACAAAATTTTCTGGCACAATACACACTCCTCGTACTGGTGATCTTTGGGGCATATGAAGACTGAATCAACACACAGGCCGCCTTTCGTATGTGTACAATCAATTTGCATCATAGAGAACTTGAGTTCCGTCACCTCATCTGAGCTTGGTACGATAAAATCACCAACGTGGTAAAGGATCCATCTTCCTGGTTTAGTAAGATAACATTCAGACTCGGTGTGCTGATCATCGGAAGTTGAAAGCTGGAACCGTGTTGGTTTGATATCCCAACCATGAATATTTTCAGCACCACGGCTTCGGCGGCCCATCCACTTGTGTGGTCGACCCAAATGGAGCCGAAAGAATAGGCTGTATGAACCAGCGGGGAAGCAGAAATCAAGCTCCCCGCACACCTCAAGCCACCAAATCTGCTGAAGATAGGCAACACTGTGAAACCTGCAGAAAAAAACATAGCAAGTTAATCATGTCGTGTTCAGTAACTTCAGAAATGGTTGGATACGAAATTGATACAGGTCAAACATATAATGATAGGATGGACGAAGTTACAACACCAAAGCATGCAGTGCAAGGTGAATTTCCTTTTATGAAGATATTTGATGTGACTGTATGCAAAACTATCAGTGCTATGGCACAGGTGACAATGAATCAGCTATAATAGGGAGTGTTTTGGATGGTGGGCTTAGTAATTTCCAGATTCAGTTCGAGTGTTTCTACTACGAATTATCATGAATATTTGAATCCAAATAACATGTATTAGACATGCTCTAAGTTGCAGTAACAGAAACTCTATAAAGCTATCATTCGGATATTGTGGTAGATGACAGCAACTGATAATGCTGCTGATTACATGCAAGAACAGGACAAAAAACACAAATGTTCTCAATGGGCAACAGCCAACATGTAAGCAAACTAATCACTTCAGAATCAATATTCTGGATTTGCAATTTACATCAGAAATGATCAGATTGAAGGTACACCTACATGCTTTTTTATGACACTGAAGTGACTGGCTTTGGTTTTATGCAGCATTGAAGGATGATGGTTGTCATTAGGGTTTTATAAGTGGCATAAATAAAACATAACAAAGTAGCATAGCACTGAATTAAAAGGCAATATCTGCACAGACAGATATTTCAGCCTATGAGCTTAGCGGTAGGGGATCACACCCCTCCTGTTCCCTAAAAATGCGTTTAACAATAGCACAAAACCTGAAGATATACGGCGACCTCCAGCTGTACAAGTGTCAACTACTAAAACTGATCACTTATTCAACCACCGGTGTCGGTATGTGTCAAATCACCCTAAGTAGTTGGCTAACTTGCATGGTTGTCAGTTTACAAACAGTTTGGGTAAGTTGCCTGGGATTATGGACATTCTGAGTTTGTCTGAATACTCCATGCACCTTATTGGTTGAGAAAACACACCATCAATCGTCACAAAAGTAGACGATAGGCATTTCTTCTGGGTAGATATGCAAAAGAAAGATACATGTACTAAACAAAGTTATTTTAAGGTTGGGAAAACAAACCTTCATGGCAAACAAAACCGAAACACTAAATGATCCTTTAACAGAAGTCAGCAATTAACTATGAATTTCTAATTAATCAATGATTGTGGACCGTATACAACGATGACATGACAAGTATTCCATGATTTTAATTTTCTCATTCTGCTAGCAGTTTCGTGGAATTCAATATAAACTTCTTGGTTAGTACCTTTACTAAGAAAAATAGAACCAATAGCAAAGTACCTTGATTCCTCTGTGGATAGGTGGCTCCAATACCTCCGATCATCTCTACCTGTGATCGACATAGCCTTTGAGGAGATGGACATGCAAAAACCTCCCTTGTCCTTCTCAATCCAAAATTCCTACTCACGTAACTGTTTTCAATTAGATCATCACAACAGAGATAGAACAAATGGGCACAAATAAACATCATTAGAGACAAGCAAGTTGTACTGGTTCGACTTAGATATTCCCTTGATAATACTAAAGATATTAGTTTTCCTCAAAAAAAAAAACTAAAGCTATCCTCTTACAAAAAGAACATTGTGACCGGTAGATATACTGATAGAAAAGAAAAAGGAGATACCTTGGTGCCGCCGTCGAAGGGGTGGGCCGGCACAGGCGCGCGTATATCTCCTTCTTGATAGCGGCAGAGGAGCAGCACCGGCCATTGCCCTCGGCCGTGCCGTCGCAGCCGCAGTCGTCGTCGGCCGCGGCGGCCAGCGCGGCGAGGTACCGGTGGTTGGCGGGCAACTTGGAGGCCCAGATGCAGTCGGCGGAGGCCGCGCCCCGGAACGCCCGGTTGAGGCAGGCTACCTGGCAGATCTCCAGCGGGTCGAGGTAGAGCAACACCGCCGCCACGCAGCTCTCCGGCATGTCGCCCAGCGACGTCTGCCCCCACCCCCGGCCGTACCCCTCAGCCCCCACCACACTCGACGCCCCCGCCCCCATCCAAATTGCAAAAGTTCGACGCGCGCAATGCGGAGGAGCTGGGGCGTTTCCTCGGATTCCGCCTCCCAAGTCCCAATGCGTGGACACCTTTCTCCTCTATCCGGTCGGGCTCTTCAATTCAACCGACTTGCAGAAGCGAAGAACAATCAGAACCTCGTCCTCAGAGCAGCCTCCGCGACCATCCCGGCCAGCCTTGACATCAACTGCAACCCAAGACCAAATATTTTTCCACCTGGCGAACCCAAAATGCTCAGAATTTTCGCGCAACACGAGATTCGGAGGAGGAAGAGGAGACTTTTGGAGGAGTGGCTTGCGACGGGAGAGAGAAGAGAACTAGGCGCCGGGTGTGTGTCTCCCTTGCTGACCCTGTGATGGCCGTATAAAATAGAGCGCTT
Organism: Urochloa ruziziensis; assembly: GCA_015476505.1. Lineage (NCBI taxonomy): Eukaryota > Viridiplantae > Streptophyta > Magnoliopsida > Poales > Poaceae > Urochloa > Urochloa ruziziensis. The sequence goes on along the minus strand of CM027125.1, from coordinate 53,369,457 downwards.
TTCAGGCCGATGGTTTTGGACAAGGAAACAGTGTGAAGCCCTGGTCAAGTGGATATTGTTGCTTTGGCAAATCATCGCCACGTCGTCCACGGCTAAAGATTAGCATCAGCAGAGGTGTACGTGGGGGCGATGGAGATCCGAGCGGGAGTTGGGCGACAAGACACAAGACTGATTAGGTGTAACCGCGCAATCAGTTTGGTGTCGCTGTGGATTTGATGTGTCGTTATGGCTCTGGTAGCTCGCTTCATGAGGAGGTTCGTATCAACAGTGTCCGTAGCGTGGTGGCACAACAAAATATACTAGCGTCATGGATAATCCTTGTACAAAAAATTATCTAGAACGATCCAATTCAGATAAGTTGGTGCACACTCGTAATCATGCAAACAGTTTAAGTCGCTGTTAACATCGACTGTTGTCACCATGTAAGTTAAAAGTCCACTTTATTAAAAGAAAGCTGGCCTTCGCTAAGATGGAATAGTTTTTTTTTTTTTGGAATAAATTTGTTGGTGTATAGGTATAGCTAACACACCAGGGTCCAAATCCTAGAGTTAACGTTTGATGTTAGGATTTCCAAAAGCACAGTGAAAAGCATGTACGCGCATCTCGCGTCGTTCCTTTTTTTTACCTTAGTCTTGTTAATGTCTAGCATGTGTGTGAAGTGCATGTACGTGTGTGCACGGTGGCATGAGTAGGAGTATGTTCCCAAATTCCATTTTGAATAAGTGTTAATGTAGGCAAAATGTTTGCCTTTTCCACCGGATTATGGATACAAGCTTGGAATTTGTCATAAAAATTGCATCCGAGAACAACATTTTCCCGGCTTATAATTGAACTATTGCAAAGGAGCAGCTGGCAATATCAAATCATTTCACTCTTTTAACCTGTTTGCTTACCTTTCTTGCATGACGTGGACTGAAACTTTAACAGCTGTGTGTGCCCTAGTTTCCAAACAAATTAGTGCACCAGCACATCATAAAATTCAGCCCTTTTTTGTGAGGACAACAGCATCATGTGACATCTTAACGGACGATGAAAGTCACGGTAATGGAAACCTCCGGCAGGACCAGCACCGAAAGCAACAGCATAGCAGAAGCAGCCATCCACGTCGGCATGTCTGCCCGCATCCACTGCACTTTTCCTCTACAGCCGAATTAGCTGCCCCTTTGCAATCAGAGAGGCCGGCCAAGCCAAAACCACCACCCAAGAGGAGGATGTCGTCAGAAAAACGGAAGAGCTCGAAAGCGAGGCGTCTCTGATTGCCCCAGATAGATTCTAAAATATCTAATTTTCAAAAGAAAAAAGGATTCCAAAATATCATCAGCGGCCGCATTGCTTCCCGTCCCTGTCTGACACAGAGAGGAGGTGATGCGCTTTTCGATTCATCTGCAGGACTGTGCAGACTGCAGAGTAGCGACGAGATGCTGGGGGTGTCGCGAGTCGTAGCGCCCAACAGCTAGCGTCGAGGCCTGGAAGGATCGGCTCCGGTTAGCGAGACCCTACCACCGACCCTATAGAAGAGCTTCGTCCGATTTCGATCGGGGTGGCAACGAGCGAAGCCGGCATGTGGGAGAACGTCTGCAGTGCTCCCACCTCTTTGCGTACTCCCTTGCTCCCATTTTTTTCAAAAGTCATCAAAACATGCAAACAAAAATCAATCAAAATATAAATTGATAGATGATGCAAAGATACATACTCATGCAAAAATTGAGGATGAACAAAATTTTATGCAAGGAGAAACACAAAAGAGAAAATCAACATGTTTATTGGATCAGGTGAAATTACATAGATCCACAACCCGCACCTATTCATAGACTGATTTGTCTCTTATGTTTCTCCTTGTACAAAATTATGTTCGTCCCCAAATTTTGTATGAGCATACATATTTGCATCATGTACCCATTTATATTTTGGTTAACTTTTTTCACAATATCTTTTTTAAAGTGGGAACAAGGCAGTATGCAAAGAGGTGGGAGCACTGGAGACGTTCTCTCCACGGCGCTGAAAGGGAAAGGGCGCGCAAGGGCAAGTGTGGCTCGTTCCCACAATGGGTCGCGACGACGAGGCTGTCGGTCATCGCCGTGGCTCGCCGCGGGGAGCTGATAAGCCCGGAGGCGGAGCGGCGCACACGCCGACACGCGTGCATCAGTGCATGCGCGGAACGGGTGCCAGTGCCACACAGATGTTTGGTGCAAAGTTCGCTTCGGTTTTGTGGTGGTCATTATCTGGATAAGCTTCGTCACGTTTTCCCCTCTGGGTTATCGGTTCCGTTCATGCATGGCAGAATAAACATTCTTCAGTAAATTAGTTCCCTTAAAAGCTGTGTTTCAAAGACAGGAGGAATGTGAGAAAGGCCTCTGTCTCTCCTCTCCACACGCTTCACATCTTCAACTATTGACAACCAGGGCATGTAATCATGTGTGACCACTGACCAAGTGACCAGGCGGCATTAACCTATGGGCCCCGAATCAGCACTCAGCAGCAGGGCTGCAGGGGTCCAGTCCTCCGTGGCACCCATATCCACATCGCATACTATTTAGCCCCGAAGTACAAGGTATGAACCAATCAATTTATAATTTGTGTGGTTTGGTTTGAGGAATATACTGACCCATAACTATCGTAAACATTATCCCTCGTGTAATAATGTAGTACTCAGGTAATTTTCAAAAGATAATGGATTCAGATAGTCAGATAATATCACGTAGTACTTCGTAAACCATTGATCCCTCGAACCAAACAGATAGAAAGTCCAATGCACTAACTCTCACGTGCTGTTCCCAGTTCCCGCTACCGTGCTGGATGTAGGTGTCGCCACTCAGAATGAAACTTCCCAGCGTTACCAACTCGTGCATTCCTAAGGGCTCGTTTGCTTTCATTGGAATGGTTCCACCGGATTGAGATGAATATAGTACAAACTTTATGATACTTACAATGAGAGACCGGGATTTAATCCAGGTGAAGAACCAATTTACCCATGATAGGGACAAGAAGAGACCGGGAATTAATCCACTAGTCAAGAGGTGGGGAACCAATCCAGGTCTTTTGTTGTCCATATCATGAGTAAATTGGTTCTTCACCTGGAATAAATCCCGGCCTCTCATTGTAAGTATACTGTATTGATCTCAATCCAGGTGGAACCATTCCAATGAAACCGAACGAGCCCTAAGGGGAAAAAAAAACTAGTTTCGATGGCTGCGCATGAACGATAAGATCAGTGGAATCGGATGGCCACATTTGGAAAACGACCCGCTTCCGTCATCTCATGTCTACAAATCCAGCAGCCGCCATGACAGTTCGGCAAGAGCAGCGTCAGGATTGGCTCAACACACCATGACACCAATCAATCAAAGCTAACCTAATTAACAAGCTGGTGTTCCGGTCACAATTAGCTTCGGACTCGGCAGACGGCAGCATTCCAGCTTTCAACATGGTGCACTATGATTGCGTCAGTTACGTGCATGGCATCGACTTTCAGATGAGCTTGACGCTTGTGGTTTCGTAGCGTGCTCTCTTTTCTCCTCGTAGAGTAATTATTATAACAAGCATTGCCTTGGTCTGTAGTGTAGACAAGAGACGAGTTTTCAAGGCTTGGGCTGCTTGCTCGTGGAATTCCATCATTCTTAAATCATCTGGCGATCCAAAATGTTGAATTCCATACAGGACCCGAACGAGCAATCCGAAGATAAAACTCTGCTGCAGCCATGGTCCAAAATGGTTGGCCGAAGAAATTAGAAGTCAAGACTCCAGCAATTGGACCATTGGCTAATCATAGTGACTGCTAATTTACATAAAAAAAATCGTCAGTGCCTAATTTTCATACCGGTACAGATTAGATCCAAGTAGCAAAGTTGTAGAGTGTGGCTGAATGAGGTAGATCCAAGATACTGAAATGAATTGACCAATATACACAACCAGATGATAAAAAAGATTACACCGCTACATCAAGTTTGGATGTCCCAATGGCCCAAGTTCAGAAGCAGAGATCATACTGATTTTGCTCGAGACATCACTAGTTTGGCTGGTGTGTAATGATATCCTTAAAGTGATACCTGCAGATGGTAACCATGACGCATGCTTATATGGATAGTGCACATCTAACTGTAGTACTCAGATGGTTGTTTGTTATCTAAATAAACTTCAGATGGTTGCTGGAGCTGGCCATCAGATGAATCTGCATTCTGCACTGCTGATTTTACTAGCAGAAAACCTCCTTATTGCAAATAGGGCATACCTGCAGCGGAATGCATGACGCTAAAGGCTTAGCAGTGACAATGCATTCTCAGAATTCGTTCAAAAAAAAACAATGCATTCTCAGACACGGTTGCAAATATGGAAGTGGTGTAGTAAAGACATTTTGTCTGAAAATGCCGGCTTTTGTGAGGTTGAATCTAAAGTGAAAATATACCTAACAGTTACTCCACAGCCATAAGGAATGCGTAATATGATTATTCAACAGTCCCTCTCGTCGTCATGTGTTTTTTTTTAATTATTATCTTTTTGTGAACTTGTAAGATTTGTTCCTCAAAGTTAAACCTCCTTGGATCGCACTCAAGATAGTATACTATGATCGGCAGGCAAATTTGCTGCACAGTATAAAAACGATTACATCTACAAGGAACAGTAGCTTTCCTTTCAGATATAAACCTCCTAAACCCTAATAAATTACTATGAAACAAGTAAACTGATGAGTATCCATCCACAGAAACTATGACAAAAACGAGGACAATGGAAGCTATGCCATGATGCCAACAAGTTCTGTACACTACAATTAAAAAGTAGACTAGGTAACGTACCTTATTGATCTGTAACCATTTTGCAACACAACATTGATGATACTGATGTCCACAGGGCAATTTAGTCAGCCTATCTCGGTTCTTGTAAGCCATACAGCAGATCACACATCTGCATAAATACAAACAGAAGTGGCTATCAAGATTGCTGGTTACCTTCAACATTAAGTCATACAAACATGCAACTATATACAGCAAACAAAAATGAACTGTAGCCCGAGGAACAACATCTGGTAGCACAATGCCATAGTTGCAGCTTAAGATTACAAAACATTATTCTTCGAAAAACATTAATTTATAATTGATTAGTATAACAGGGTGTTGCATATTAGGGTAAAATTTGTGGATGACCCACACGGCACCGCACCTACAGATATACAAATTTGTTGAGAAGAAAACGAATAAGTAATAATCTCTTAATCAGCTCTAGAACATACTCATCATGTTTTTCCTTTCTTGAGAATATCCTAATTTTGTAAGTTGAAGTCGGTAAGAGTGCTATGACATTTTCCGGCAACCCTTTGCTTTCGGTACCAATGGCTTCTCCTAACTGTTGCAATTCCTGAAATCATAAAGAGTTCAACAAATGAGATGCAAGGTACCAAGCAGCAACGGTTTACCAGTTTATAGTCCTGAACCACATATAAGCCCATCAGGCACAGCTACACAATTTCAATGACCAACCAATCTTACTGCTACGCGGGGGGTGGGGGGGTGGGGGGGAAGGAAAAGTCCATCTCTCTGATACTCGACAATAAATCTCTATAATATCAATACATTACCCACAAGTGAACAGTAAGGCAGAATATGGAACTCCAAGCAAAAGGTAGTGGTTATAAGAACCAAAAGCTAGCTCGCACGTACCACGGATGTGGAAGCAAATAACCAAATGAAAAACAAATGACTTTGTGGAACGCACCTCATAAGTCATATTATCAGGATCAATGCCATCCTCCACTACCTGCACATTGGCACTTGACACAATAAATGGAAGTGCATAATGATTGACAAAAATAAATGCCAGAAACAAATACCTGAGGAGGCCTTCTTGCAGAACTATTGCCTCTATCAGACGCTGAAGAAGATGTTGGCTTTCTTCCTAAAGAGGCAGTTTGATAACAGATCAGCGCACTTATCCTGGAAAATATATTGCCTCCGCCATCAAAGAATACGAGTATTCCACTAACCGTTATTGTCATTAATTGATGTTTTGGCTAGTTGGCTCTCCATTTCTTGCAACTCTCTAGCTAGAGCTTCATCAACCGCTAGTTGCAACTCATAGTCATAGTTTACAACTCCTGATGGTTTTTGTTTATTTGATGTCCGAACAAGGCCATACCTAGAACTGGGATTTGAATGAGTTCTAGATGAGCTGCTACCATTATTCCCTTGAAATAATTGATACAATATTTCCTGAACATGTTGCATGAACACCCAAGTTAACATACAAGGTTTTGTCATACTTGACAAATGATGCTGAACAGTTGCACTACAAAGGAGAACAATGGCCATAAGCAATTCGCACTGTTGCCAACTTATGAAAATGGTATTCCATATGTTCTAGTTTCCAGTTTTTTCGCCCTAGCAAACAGAAATTTATGTTGCAGCTATTTTACCCATGACAAACCCATGTGAATGCACAGTATCATCAAAATAGTAAGAATTGTTTTATAATTTTTCAGCAAACCCGTTACAGATCTAGGATTCAATACAATAACTAGTGCTTACAAGTTAAGATCAATTCCCCAAAACAACCGTTAACTAACCATTTCTGGTAAATCTTACCAACACTGGGTTCTTTTTTATTTATTTATCCCAGGAAGTTCATAGTGATAAAGTTCAGGAAAAGGGCTGTAATGTTTTGACTAAATTTGGTTAGGCTTCCCATAACATCAGAAACACACATATGAGGAACGCATGGCCAACCAATTAAAACGGTGAACGGGAAATGGTACCCAACCTGATCTTGAAGAACTTGTGCAAGATCATCGTCGTCTTCGAAGAAGCATCCACCGTGATTCTCTTCAATGGCGTAAGGTAGAGGGGCATTCATATAACAGACAGCCGCATCCTTCTTTCCAGTTGCCTTGTGTCGCCCATACATGCTCACAAGCACCTAACAAAGGGACTCAACAGAATATTGCAGGATCAGGGCCCACCCAAGCATACCACGTCGCAATCACACTATCCCAATACGCATATAGTACTAGAAAATCCTCAAACAATGGAAATAATCGCCGGCAATCCCTAGCCAACTTTGGCAACTTTGACATGGACTCCTAGAGTACTTATAAGCTCGTAAGCATTGTTCTACAACGACAAGAACACAAGCACAACAGCAACCCCCTCTAAAGCTGCAGCTGTAGAACGAGATCGTTATTTAACAGGACCGACAGTAACAAGGATTATCCTGCGATAACTTTACAGATTGAACTCTTCCGATAAAAGAACAGATTGATCTCGCACAGTGAAAAACAACAGACTGATTCTCTTCTTCCTATAAAAGAAACAGAACGATCTATTCCAGCAATCTACGCCCAATTCCTCTGATGCAGCACAACAATACCACCCGACGCGACAAGACACAGATCAAGCATCCGAAACCCATCTCACACCCAGCGCATTTCGAGAACAAACAAGTATTGAGCAAAAGAATCTGCGAGAACTTAGAAGCGGGAGAGGAAGCTCACCTCGTGCGCAGGAGCAGCAGAGAGATCGCTGCGCGGTGCACACAGATCGGATAGATTCGGCGAAGGCGAAACTGGCCGAGTGAGGAGTGAGTGAGGAGGGAGAAGGTGCGGTCCACAGCTTTGCCTTGGGGTGGGCCGGTGGGGGCGTCGCGCGATCACGGTCTTGGTGGACCGATACCACCAGGCGTCAGCCCACGAGGCGGCGTGCGGGCGAGCGGGACCCGCAGTAATGAGTAGTTAGAGGGGCCACCTGTCGGAGCGAGGGACGAGAGAGAGTCGTGTTGTCGCCGGACGGCCGCTCGGCATTGTCCGCTCCGCCGCGTCGGCGTGAAGGCCGGCCGTTCAGATGGCGACACGCAGCCGTTGGCGTGTGCCGTCTGTGCTGGATAGGATTGTGCAAGGCCAGCATCCATGTTCCTCTACATTTGGTTTTTTTTTCCCCAAACGAACCTCTACATCTGTTTTCTTTCATGCGTAAAATGAAGTTTAGATTGTGGAGACTTCATCTGTGGAACTAAGTCCATGTTGCAGTAATAAATCGAAGCTGTTGAGGAGACTTGTCCCCCTCATAGCCTGATGCAAAACAGGGCCGTCCCGGAAAATCAGGGGGCCCTGTACAGAGTACTAAATGGGGGCCTAAATCATAAATCACAAGGAGAAACAAAATTATGGTCCTTTTATAAACCGGCCTCTGCATAGCTCGTTTTGAGGTTAAGTCAAATCCACGTACTTGGCCACTTAATATGTAACTGCAAGATCACTGGAAAGAAGATGAAGCGAACGTGATTGTAATTGAAACGACGCTAGTTGCTCTCCAGGGCCATAAAACTAGACTATAGATAATAAAAACAAAGGCTAATTAATACTAGTTATACATGGAAACTAAACATAATTTGGGGCCCTTTGTAGGTGGGGCCCTGTTCGATCGCTCGTGTCGCACGTGCTCAGGGACGCCCCTGTGCAAAATCATGTGAAGATGAAGTAAACTCTCCCTGCTAGAGAGAAATGTGGAAACAAAGGTGGGTGCAATGAGAAGGCATGGCCCGAAGACCACATTCTTGAAGTGTTCGGCCCATGATATCTACTCTTTGCAGGCCCACATTTTGGCCTGCGAAGAGAGATATTTTGGGCCCATGTCCGCATGTAGCCCAGTAAGCCGTCCCGCCACCGGCCCGGCTACGCATGACACCACTCGTGCACAGTTTATGCTTGCGTCCGAACCAAAAAAAAAAAAAAAACAGCCTGCACAAAGGAATCCCGCCATCCCCGTATCAGGCACCGCAGGAACGGGCGGCGGAGAACCGCCGGAGGAGGAGGTGCTGAGGAAGAACTTCTTCCGAAGAAGGAAGGGTGGGCAGCCGGACAGGGAAAAGGGCACCGTTTGACAGCGCTAGGAAATTTGGGTCCGCAAAGGAAAGATGCCCGGAGGGGCGGAGGGTGCAGCTTGTGCTTTGCCGGGCCCCGAAGCTACGTACAAGCTCCGTTCCGTCGTGCCGCGGGCAAGAATGCCTCGTCGCCACCTACGCCCGCCCGCTAGGCGCTAGCCCGGAACCCTCTGCTCTGTACGATCTGCCGACGCTGAAACCTGCTCCGTGCTCCAATCCCCAGTCCCAGTCCTGTGTCGCGCTGGGCGGGCGCGGGCGGCGCCGCCGGCAGCTGGCGGTCATCGTCGAGCGTGTCTCTTACTCTCTTGGCCAATGGTCCATGGCCATGGACTTTGGGGGCTTTGGCATTGAATTGCCTCGCCCTCGCTGTTGCTGCACGGAAAGTATCATTCGCTCGTCCGAGCTGCACTGCTCTGCTCCGAATCAATGTTCAGAGTTCGTCGCCTCGTAAAATTCCCGTTAACCAATGGATAAGAGCAAGTTTTATAACAACGCTCACTAGCGGGCGTATAGCGTCCATGTCATGTGAGCTTCTGAGCGCTGGTGGTGATGGGTCCCTCCATCCATTAATGCTACGCAGGCTCCAGCTGCTACGTGGGAACATCAGATGGGACGAGCGGATGGGCGCTGCCATTTCGCCCGCTGCAGTCGGCGTGTAGCGATGCGCTCGCTGCCTTCTCTCTCCAGTCTTATCTCTCTGCCACATCGACATTTCGCCCACTCCGCGCCACTCATAATACTTGCTCTAAGGAGCATCGTTGGCTCGTTGCACGCCTTCCCGTATCCACCTAGCCTACGAGTGGCAGCTGGCAAGGGCACCAAGAGCTTGAAGCTTGCTTTTTTTTTTAATTCAAAATATAATTCCCACACGTGGGTTCATCAACCCATGTCGTTACCAGAGATGGGGGAGACTGGATCAGTGCCGATCTCCATCACTCCTCACCGTGGCAAAACGCGATCGTCAAAACGCAGCTTCCAGAAATGCAGTAAAATATGCTAGCGCGGCCAAAGTGGTACGGACATCAAGGAGACAGCCGCTTTGCACCGAAGTACTACTAGGTGACAGTGGAAAGGTGTCCAACAAACACGCGCGAGCGCGAGTAGTATTTGAGGTCATCTCATCAAAGTGAACTACGTGAGCGCGTGCATGCTCAGCGCTCAGGTCAGGCCTTTCTTCAAGTTCGAAGAGTGTACCTGACTCCGGCTGGTGAGTGTCCCTGACCAACCTGACCAGCCATGTGCCATCGAGCAATCTGATCGTTTTATGAGCAGTCGTCTCTTCTAGTACTCCCATAGTATAGTCATGATTAGGTAGCACTCTATCACGTGGCATCCTTTCGTAGCACTGTTGCCACTTACTCCCACTAGGTTTGCCGGGCAGCGGGGATTATGTCAAAGACTCGAGAAGCAAAAGCACTAACCTCAGTGGCTGTCCATTTGCTCTCCAACAAGAACATCAAAACCCGGTAGATAGGACGAGAGAACAAATGACCCACCATAGATTGCGCTTTCCGTTCTAAGAGCAAGGCTTATAATTTAGCCCACTGTTGGCTAAATGATTTTGTCATGTCACTCTAAGTCAGCCTAATAGCCCACTCGTATAATAAGTTGGCTTTATGTATGGGTTGTAACTTTAATGTTTGGTTAGTCTCTGCTCTCTCATTCTCTCACTATTTTTTGGAATCCGTGTTACAGCCGGCTGAGAGCGGGCTGTAAGCTTACAGCCCGCTTATCCCCTCTCTCCTCTTCTCTCCCTTCCACCTCACCATAAATCTGAGGTGACACTTCATTTGGCCCGTCTATGTCATTCTATAATACTTGCTCTAATGCTTCAGCTGGGTTCAAATTCGACACCCCCCTCCCCCGCGGTAAATAAAGTCAGTTTAGAAGCGGAATTGTTGCTGACGAGAGCTTGCATTGCTTCTACCTCACACAAAGACGAGGCGACGAAAGTTGGTGGAAGGAGCGTGCCGACCGCCGACTGGGCGAACATTATTTTGGGTGGTACACGTGCGTTTCGGACCGAACTTGGTTGTTACAGTTAGATGTGCTGTGTCAGTGCACTTGAAAGGCTTGAAGCTGTAAAAATTCTCACCTGGCTAAGCGAATCTTGGTGACAACCACCGTAGTCCTTCCTGCAGTACCCCCGGTAGTTGGCCAGCTGCGGACCAGTTGAGGACTGTACCCCCAAACTGCACGGCAACACGGCGGTTGCAGAGAGGCATCTAGGATTTCACGCACGGTGGTCACAACTCACAATACAAAGCCTGTCCTGTCACGAGGAAAGGCAAGGCGACTTGCTCGTGCACGGTACGGGGCTACAGGCACTATCCTTGTCAGCTGTAATGTGTACGGAGTAAGCTGTTTGCCTTGCCGGGGTGCCGACTGCCGAGGCTGGACAGCCGCCCGCCAGCGCCGCCCCGGCCCCGGAGTCCCGGAGCAGTCGAGCACGGTTCGCAGCCTGACCCGCCTGTCAGCGAGAGCGAGAGACCTGTCAGTCTGTCACACGATGTTGATCTTTCTAGTGCGGTTACGAGTGTCCCCGCGGGCCCGGAGGGCCTCTGTCCGGTGTCCGCTACTGCGCTTCCCCTCGGGCGTTCCTGGGGGTAATCATGCGGTGAATCCAGATTCGAGATCGCGTTTAGCTGAAGTTTGATGACAATTCCTGCATTTTGTAGTTTAGTGGCAGGCGGACGGACACTGGGTTTTGCTTCCGGCGAGCCGTGCAGCACACGGAGCGACAACGGGTACTACAGTACTAATTGAAAAAAAAAATTGCTGCTCCATAGGGAAAAACTCGTACAGTGGTTCCCAACACGGGGACCCACAAGAAATAAGAAAACCTCGAAGGCAAAAGAACAAATCCAGCCCATGAGCAAACAGTCTCGGGGTCGGCCTTTACACTTGCTAGAACACAGAGTATAAAATTCCACCGTCCCAGCCCAAATTTTTAAATCCATTTTGGTCCTTCATTTTGTAGCCTAGTACGCACGGATGAATCCGAAAAGGTTAGAATAGGATAATGCCATTGCCTGACCATGACCGCTCTCTAGTTTATCCCACAGCACGATGCTAGCATGTGCCCAGCTCTGGATCTTCGTCTTTAAATATATTTTTGCCGAAACTTGTAAAAATGTAGAATAAAGCCAAAATTTCAAGTATGGACAGCCCACAAACATAATTACTCAACACAATTCACTTTAGAGGATCCATCGTATCTCTCTCTTGGAGCCTCTTATTTTTGTTATTATGGCGAATCCTGATATAGTATCGAGCTACTGTCACCACAAATCTTTTTTCACATCCCCGTGATCAGTCCAGTCCAGTCCAGCAATGCACCATGGCAAGGCGCAGTTCAAGCCCTTTGATTTCGATCCAGTTAAACCTGAGATAATGTTGCCATTTCTTATGTGATGCCAAACAAGAGATATCGGCCAAAAAAGGATTCTACAGTAACTCCATTGAGTCAATGCTTTTCCAAAAAACCAACACTGCACAACTGTCACCCTCCCGCGTTGACACCCCCCGTGGCGTGGCGATCCGGCGGCCAGCCACGCTCCAGTTGCCCAGACAACACCCGGACCAGAGCAGGTGTTCCCTAGGCGCGACCGTTTGCATGCCCAGAAAATCAACCAGCACTCCAGCCGCCGCCGCTCCGCTCCATAAACACGCCGCCCCTCTCGGCTCTCTCTCCCCCGTCTACCCGTCTCGTCTCCACCCCCGTGGTAATCAAAACCGAACGCACATGCGCTTCCCTTTCACGGCCAGGGCCCCTCCCCCCGTCTCCACCTCCACCTAATCCCCAGCGGCAGCGCCCCAATCCGAGGCGACCGCCCGGCGCTTTAAGCGAGCGCACACCACACGAGCGGGGGCGCAGTGCGGGAAGCAGGGCAGGGCAGCCAGCGGAGAGCGGCCGCGGAAAGCAGGGCACAGGGCCGCCATGGCGGTGGGCGCGACCGCCGCGAAGCTGCACCTCTCGTCGGCCGCCGCGGCCGCGCGGCGCCCCTCGATGCTCCACCTCGTGGCCGTCGCCGCCCTCTGCTCCCTCTCCTACCTCCTCGGCATCTGGCACCACGGCGGCTTCTCCGCGGCCCCCGCCGCCGGCGCCGGCGCCGCCGTCTCCATCGCCACCGCCGTCTCCTGCGCCTCCCCCACCCCGACCCTCTCCTCCTCCACCCCATCCACCCCCGCGGGGCCGCTCGACTTCGCCGCGCACCACACCGCGGAGGGGATGGAGGAGGTGGAGGCCGCGCAGCGGCAGCGCGCCTACGACGCCTGCCCCGCCAAGTACTCCGAGTACACCCCCTGCGAGGACGTGGAGCGCTCCCTCAAATTCTCCCGCGACCGCCTCGTCTACCGGGAGCGCCACTGCCCGGCCTCCGACGCCGAGCGCCTCCGCTGCCTCGTCCCGGCGCCTAAAGGGTACCGCAACCCGTTCCCGTGGCCCACCAGCCGCGACGTCGCCTGGTTCGCCAACGTGCCGCACAAGGAGCTCACCGTCGAGAAGGCGGTGCAGAACTGGATCCGCGTCGACGGCGACAAGTTCCGCTTCCCTGGCGGAGGCACCATGTTCCCGCGCGGCGCCGGCGCCTACATCGACGACATCGGCAAGATCATCCCGCTGCACGACGGATCCATCCGCACCGCCCTCGACACCGGCTGCGGGGTAAGCTCACTCCCATCGCAATCATAATTCATACCTGAACAAAACCCACTTTGCTTGAAACGATCGCATACCCGCGCGCAAAAGCACTTCACGCCTCGTGAAGGGACTGGACGAGTTCGAGGTCAATTTCAGTCAGTGATTCGAGAAAACAAACGGAGATCTCGGGAATGGCGTTTACTAGCTTTGCGGGTGTCGGAAGTTTCCAATCACTTCCGAGATTTCGGGTCAGAGGGGGAGTCACTGCAAACGGGTCTGACCCGGGTAAAGCTGATGCTCCAACCCGATAAGAGGGCACATTGGGTAGCCGAATCTGGATGCAGTGAACTGTACCATACTGTTTCTTTGACAGGCTGAGCCGGATCGTTGCTGAAGCCTACGAGCAGGCCTGTAATCTTTGCAATAATGCTGATGTTAATCGCTTGACATCTACGTGCTTGTCCTTTTCTACAATGCATAATCCCACACAGAGCAAACATATCTTTTTTAGAACTACAGCAATTACGTCTGGATTTTTCCAGCTCTGTATTTGCAATTGGATCTCATCAAATTCTTGATTGGATGTCACGAAGGTGTATGTGTTATGTGCCAGTGACATCGTTGAAATGTGGTGTGGTGGTGCCTTCCTGGTATTGAGCAGAATAGCACCCCAAACAGTTGTGCTTATTGTCAATTTGACCTTGGCATTTTGATAAGATTGGTCGAGGCATTGCACCTATTGGAATAGCCAATTTGGGCAACTACACCCTGTGCGGTTACCGAATTTCTGATTTGACGACTGAGGCTCATTCTGCTGTGCTCTGTGCAGGTGGCGAGCTGGGGAGCCTACTTGCTGTCACGCAACATCCTGGCCATGTCATTCGCCCCGCGAGACTCGCATGAGGCGCAAGTGCAGTTTGCACTGGAGCGTGGTGTGCCAGCGATGATCGGGGTGCTCGCCTCCAATCGGCTCACTTATCCTGCCCGCTCTTTTGACATGGCGCATTGCTCCCGCTGCCTCATCCCATGGCAGCTCTACGGTATGTTGCATTATTATTGCTCCCAATGCTTTAAGGGTTCATAATTTTCAGTTGATTGATCATCACTTATTCTTCCCATATGCACACAGATGGACTGTACTTGATAGAGATTGATCGCGTTCTGCGGCCTGGAGGGTATTGGATCTTGTCCGGACCACCAATCAACTGGAAGAAGCACTATAAGGGGTGGGCCAGGACTACAGAAGACCTGAATGAAGAGCAGCAAGCTATTGAGGCAGTGGCCAAAAGCCTCTGCTGGAAGAAGGTCAAGGAGGCGGGGGACATTGCTATCTGGCAGAAGCCTACTAACCACATTCACTGCAAGACCATGCACAAGGTTATCAAGTCGCCACGCTTTTGCTCTAGCCAAAATCCAGATGCTGCCTGGTAAGTACAGCACCATGTTAACCACTTTCAGTTCAATTCATCGTACTTTATGGTAAATCACTAATCATATTCATGTGATTGATTTTAGGTACAACAAGATGGAGGCTTGTATAACTCCACTCCCAGAGGTTAGTGACATAAAGGAGGTTGCCGGTGGTGAGTTGAAAAAATGGCCGGAGAGGCTCACTGCAGTACCGCCAAGGATTGCCAGTGGCAGCATCGAGGGGGTCACGGAAGAGATGTTTGTGGAAGATACTGAGTTATGGAAGAAGAGAGTTGGACACTACAAGTCCGTGATCTCTCAATTCGGCCAGAAGGGTCGGTACCGCAATTTGCTTGATATGAATGCGAAGTTTGGCGGCTTCGCTGCGGCATTAGTGAGTGACCCCGTGTGGGTCATGAACATGGTCCCTACTGTGGGCAACTCAACAACCCTGGGGGTAATATACGAACGTGGCCTCATTGGGAGCTACCAGGACTGGTACGTATTCGTACAGAAAACATGGCTGCCCTGTGGTACATGGTTAGGTATTTGTCCTTACCTGGTCTGATATCTCATTCTGAATTCACTGCAGGTGTGAGGGCATGTCCACTTATCCCCGGACCTACGACCTCATTCATGCCGATTCAGTGTTCACGCTGTACAATGGCAGGTAAATATAAGTTGCAGTAGAATTCAATTTGGCACTGCACTACTGCAGTAGTTATTTCTGCAGTTTGTCCCGTTTCTATTTTACCCTAACTGGCTTGCCTTAGTTTATTAACTTAAAAAGAGTTGTGGCTGCATTAAGAAAATTAGTCCCACATGAACTCTTTATCTAGGAACTCTAGACTGTATACTTGCTGCATGTAAATTTGCATGTAAATTTCAAGACAACGTTTAACCTCAGTAAGACTGACAATTCCTCCTCTGCTTTGCTAGGTGTGAGATGGAGAACATTCTGCTGGAAATGGACAGGATCCTAAGGCCGGAGGGCACGGTCATCATCAGAGATGACGTGGACCTGTTGGTGAAGATAAAGAGCATCGCGGACGGGATGAGATGGAATAGCCAGATCGTGGATCACGAAGATGGTCCGCTTGTCCGCGAGAAGCTCCTCCTTGTTGTGAAGACATACTGGACATTGGGGGACAACGAACAATAGTAATAGCATGGAATAAAAGAGTTAGTGATTGACATCCTTGGCAAATCCTGTGACTGGCTTATCATTTGCCCTGTGAGTCTGGAGTTTTTTTTCCCTTTCCTTTTGGGTATTCTTTTGGGGGGAATAGTTCACAAAGTAGAGATATGCTCTCCTTGTTAAGCTATGAAAGGGAAACCCGGCACAGATTTTGACATGAAAAAAAAAACAAGCAAATTGTGCCAAGTGGGTAAATAGAAAGTAAAATATTGGGCTCATTTTTTTCCCGGGGGCAGTGTTCGATTCTGATTATTAGTATGTGACTTCGATCAGAATTCAGCAGTGGTATGCTGTTTCAGGCTGACTTATCGTCTTAACTGTTCGGAATTTGATGTCCTGGCCATGAAAATGCTCGCCGGCCGTGAAGAATTCATCCCACTGCGCATTTCTTCCCCCCAGC
Organism: Urochloa ruziziensis; assembly: GCA_015476505.1. Taxonomy (NCBI): domain Eukaryota; kingdom Viridiplantae; phylum Streptophyta; class Magnoliopsida; order Poales; family Poaceae; genus Urochloa; species Urochloa ruziziensis. The sequence continues at coordinate 53,352,945 of CM027125.1, read as the reverse complement.
AAAGCAAGCAATCGTATGCCAACTAAACGTTCTGATTTGACCACAAATTTGGTTGCAAGTTGGGCGCTCCGCACCAAGCGCATCATTCATGGGTGAAAAGCTTACGGATGGGCTTCTCGCCTGCATCTCTGTTATATCTCTGCCGGCGTAGATGTCGGTGGCCAAAATATAAGATGAACACAAGCCAAGCAAAATATCACGGAATTCTGATTGTAGCGTCAGATAGTCTGAGGAAAAACAGGCCGAACCACTCGATTTCCATGAGCATCCGAAAGCGATTTTTGCGCAAATATATCGCAAATTAGTCACCGTCAAGCCGCAAGTTTTGTCTAGTGGCCTTAATAGCAATCACCAAACGATTAGTGGTTTCTGGCAGAGCAAATCTAGAGCTGGCATGCTTTGAGTGCAGTCGGTACACTAAATTGTGGTCTCAGTCAGAAGCATGAATAGTCGTCCGGCTGTCCGGGCACATCCATTTTTGCAGATTGCCTAGCTCAAAAATAATAGTGTGGTGTGGGGATAGGATAGTTACCTTTCAACAATACTCCCAGGACGATCCACTGGCATGCACACACTGACACACAGGACGAAGCAGTGCAACGGCCCAGAGGGCCCTGTTTAGATGTTTCGCGAAATTTTTTCGAGCATGTTTCCTCACATGCATGACATATTAAATGTAGTCGAAAAAAATAACCTATTATATGGATGGAGTGTACTTCGCGAGACGAATCTAATGAGCCTAGTTAGGTCGTGATTAGACAATAAAGTGCTACAATAAATATGTGCTAATGACGGATTAATTAGACTCATTAGGTTCGTCTTGCGATTTAGTGACAGAATCTGCTAGCGGATTGGCTGTCTTTTTTGGTTTCTAGCCTTTTTTCAAAAGAATTGCACAAATGGACCTTTTTTGAAAAGATTTGCAAAAATGGACCCTAGCTCGGCGCCAAAGGTGATGGCGCCGAGGTTACACGTCTCGGCGCCAAGTGCACTTGGAACACAATTGGCGCCGAGACGTGTAAGCTTGGCGCCAATGGTCATGGCGCCAAGCTCGGCGCCATGACCATTGGCGCCGAGCTTACACGTCTCGGCGCCAGTTTGTCCCAAATGCACTTGGCGCTGAGACGTGTAACCTCGGCGCCAATGATCATGACGCCGAGTTAGGGTTCATTTTTGCAAATCTTTCCGCCAAGGGTCCATTTATGCAATTCTTTTACAAAATGGACAAAAACAAAAAAAAGACGGGCGGATTGGTCCCGGACAGGAGGAGCAAAAGAACAAACACTGTTGGTCAAATGGCGGAACGTACTGAATCGACACCGATAAAGACACATGACAGAAGAACATGAGCAGGAGGCCGTGTTAATCATGTACTGCAATTTCTAATCTCTCTCTCTCTCTCTAGATTGAGCACAAATGTGTCCCGGATCGTAGCTAGATGTGGCGCTAAACTCACTGGACTTTGGGCTGGAATGATGGCCTCTCTAGATCTGCACGTAATTGGCTGCCTGATAGTGGCGGGAACAATTGCTAAGATTTAATTAGTACCTGGGGTGCTAATAGTGGTTAAGAATCTCTGTCAGGGACAGCTGTCCAAGACCGTCCAAGTGAGGCTATCATTACTGATGCACATTACGGAGTACTTAGCAATGCACAACTTAGCAATAGGTGCAGTACAAGTACAATGCAAGTGGAAGTGGCCGTGGCCGTGGCATTTGCAGCAATCGCTCATGACACGATACTGTATAAATGTGCTCCAAAATCTAGTGATGCACCATAATACGGCAGTGTCTGCTACGGAGTAGACTGTTACTCCAGGTTTGTGGAGATACCGTGACCGGCCCGTACTGAAACGAAGTATACTCTTCAGACAGTGAGACGATAAGACTAGGTAGGGGCCTGCAGGAGAAAGTTCAGTTGATTGTCCTACGTGCATGCCGCATCTTCCATGTGGGGGCGAGAGGAAGTGCAGCTTTTGCAGCACCACTTGTACTACCGCGGGTAGCTTTGTGCCAGGGTCGTGGGCGTCGTCCGGCGGTGCGTCGCTGTCCCAACGACCGCTAGTAGAAAGGCTGCCGATATGAGTACATAGGACCAGGACGCGTGCAGGACAGAGCTATGCCGCGTGTGGCATGATTGGAGGCAGGACAGGAGAATCCTACGCTCTGCAACTGCAAGGGAACCTGACATTCGGATGAGCCCGCCAGTGCTTGTGTTCACCGTTCACGTGCCGTGCAGTAGCACAATTGTAGTACAAACTGACAGTACGAAGGCAGGAAAGAGAAAAACACAAATTCCCTGCTTCGACGGCGGGTTGTTTGTTCCCGACCCGGCTGGCGGGTGGCGGCAGCGGGGAAAGGAAAGGTACCGGCGGCAGGAAAGCGAAGCAACGCGACGCGCCGACGCCCCTTTTCGGTGCCGCCAGTCGTGCCGGTGCGTTTATCAGTTGGCGAAGTGGCCGCGGTAGGTGGCGGCGGTGATTTTGGCGCCGCGCTGCCCGCTGTGGACTGTGGAGTGGGACTGACGTTTGCCCAGGACGTTCGGGTGGAGGCGCCGTCCAGTGTCCACTGGCGGTTGGTGTGGTGCCGACGCGGACCTTCTCGCGGAGGAGGCCGTGTCCGCAGTCCGCCGGGGCAGGGAGCGCACGCGAGGTTTGCCTCCCGGGTCGGGCGGCCGGCCGCATCGACCGCTGAAAGAGATGCGCGCTTGGGAAAACGGAGGAAGGGCTCGCCGCGTTCCGTGCTCGTCCAGTGTGTGTGACTCCAACCATTTTTGTGGTCCGGCAGGCATTTGGGCCGCTTAGCCCAGTTCTGCCCAGGCCCATACATACAGCCCTGGAGTTCGTAACTGTTGTGTTGGTTAAACACTTAAAACTCCGGATGCTGTAAACTGTTTGCCGGTCTTTAGCATTGTTTAAGACTGGTCAGTAAAAAAATCCATAAAAGTTCTTTTAAAAAAGCGAATAGCTTGCAAGCACGCCCACAAGTGACCTACCGAGCCAATTTTCTACTGAATAAAGCGTGAAGACCAACAGTAGAGAACCGTAGAACATTCGAATCTGCCACCAGCTCCAGCAGATCCAGCAACCACCAGCCCTCACAGCCTTTGCGTTGCCTGATTCCACCAAACCGTGGTCAATGTCAGGAGCCGAGTTCTTTACAACGCCGGCTGAGCTTGCTACCCCAAGACCCAAGCACCCCGTGCGCTTAAATTTCTGACGCGGTGCCCGTGTGGAAGCTTTCGAACGCACGAACGAAGCCTGCAGTGCAGAGCCAGCAGACGTGATGTGCGCGTACGTGCGGCTCCCCGGTGCTGCGGCCTTCGCTGCCCTCGTGCTCCTCATGCTGCTGCTGCTGTACGCGGTGCACAGGTGGAGGAACCCTCGCTGCGCCGGCGGCGGCCGCCTCCCGCCAGGATCCATGGGCCTGCCGCTCGTCGGCGAGACCCTGCAGTTCTTCTCCCCCGACGCCTCCTTCGACGTCCCCCGCTTCGTCCGCCACAGGCTAGCGAGGTGGGTGGAACACCTTTTGGGCCGAGGCGGCCCGATTAAACTCGCATATGGGCCGGTTGCTAGCAGACTGACTGAATACGCCGCCTTCGTTTAAGCCCAGGTACGGCCCGATCTTCAAGACGAGCCTGGTGGGCCACCCGGTGGTGGTGTCGGCGGACGAGGAGCTCAACCACATGGTGTTCCAGCAGGAGGGGCAGCTGTTCCAGAGCTGGTACCCGGACTCGTTCGTGGAGATCCTGGGCAGGGACAACGTCGGCGAGCAGCAGGGCGCCACGTTCAGGTACCTCAAGAACATGGTGCTCCGCTTCTTCGGCCCGGAGAGCCTAAGGGACTCCGCGCTGCTCTGCGACGTCGAGCACGCAATCACGAGCTCGCTCTGCACCTGGTCCACCCTGCCGGCCGTCGAGCTCAAGGAGGCCGTCTCCACGGTACGCCGTCAGAGGCACAGCATCACGGTGTGTGCAGGAAAATATCTTTTCGATTCGTTCCACTGATGATATCTCTGCAAGCAGATGGTGTTTGATCTCTCAGCGAACAAGCTGCTCGGCCTGGAGCCGTCGAGGTCCAAGGTTCTGAGGAAGAGCTTCTTCGACTTCGTTCGAGGGCTCATCTCCTTCCCTCTATATTTGCCAGGAACTGCGTACTACTCGTGCATGAAGGTACACACTGCCACTCTCTGCACTCAGCTATGCGAGTGTATCACGAATTAAGTCTGATCAAGCGTTTGTTTATACCTTCTTTTTTCCTTTTTTGTTTGTCACTTTCAGGGGCGGCAGATTGCAATGGAGGTGCTGCAGGAAGCGCTGGAGGAGAGGAAGAGATCGGTGCAGATGCTTGGAGGAGCAGGAGGCGATGAGAAGGCACGACGACGCCATGGCGACTTCTTGGACTGCGTCATCCAGGAGATCACGAGGGAGGAGCCGCTCGTGACGGACAAGATGGCGCTGGACCTCATGTTCGTGCTCCTCTTCGCTAGCTTCCACACGACGTCGCTGGCGCTCACCCTCGCCGTCAAGCTGCTCGCCGACCACCCTCGCGTCCTGGAGGAGCTCACGGTCAGGAAGCACGTATGATTGTCTTTGATCGGCAGTTCGGCACTGACGATGCGACTGTCGTCTGATTTTGACTTGGATGTAGGCGGAGCATGAAGCGATTCTGAATGCCCGTAAGCCGGGCCGTGAAGCTGATGGAATCACATGGATGGAGTACAAGTCTATGACATTCACATCCCAGGTTGTCGACTAGGATAAAATTTTGTTAAAAACTAGCTCCTGACCAGTTGGTGTTAACTTTTAAGCTAAGAACATGTACACCTGCACCAATTCGATTCAGTCATTCAGTTATACTGCCACTACTGCGTTCTGGAGCTTTCAGACGGTATACAAAAATGTGCTGATGTTTAGGATACAACAAGGTGACACGAAGGTTCACATTATTTTATAGGTCATCAACGAGACTGTCCGGTTGGCCAACATTGCGCCGGGCATCTTCAGAAAAGCACTTAAAGATGTACAATTCAAAGGTGAAGCTGTCCTGTACTCGGATAGTCGTATCTATTTTAGCAAAAAATTTAGACATGGCTAATCATCCGGCAAGATGATGCATCCTGGCGTAGGTTCAGGACAAGTTGATAAATATCTCAATGCTTTTACCCTTGACGAATATTGGTGACAGGGTACACAATTCCAGCAGGATGGGGAGTGATGGTATGTCCTCCAGCAGTGCATCTGAACCCAGACATTTACCCGGATCCCCTCGCTTTTAACCCTTCAAGGTTCAAGGTCTGCAGATCGAGCCCATGTATACAGAAATACGTGTATAGTCATATATCTGGTAAAAAGAGTTTTGTGCATGTCCATACAGGATAAACCGGAGATAAACCGTGGGTCAAGACACTTCATGGCATTTGGAGGTGGCCTCCGGTTCTGTGTTGGAGCAGACTTCAGCAAGCTGCAAATGTCCATTTTCCTCCATTTCTTCGTCACCAGATACATGTACTATTTTCATAAACAATGTTTACCCGGGAGTTAGAAAACAATCGAAAATTCAGTGTTTATTTTCCATGCTACCTCACATTGCTTCACATCATTTCAGGTGGAAAAATCTTGGGGGAGGCAAGATAGTACGGAATCCGGGGCTAGAATTTCCTGAGGGCTACCACATTAAAATAAGACAGCGCAGTTAGCTGAGGCCTAAATTACTGTCTACTAATCATAGAAATGTATTTTTACAGCAGATGGTCTATTTTATTTGACAATTTTCAAAGTTACTATAACTTCCGAGTGTAACTGATATCTGTGTGTGCACTCTACCTTCGTGTATTCAGTAATTTAGTACTATCGTATTAAAGTAAATTTACAATGTCTGACCATCAAAGCCTGCAACATACTGTACGTATCTGGTGGCACATCCAGGTCCACTGGTACTTAAACCTAGAGGGACCTTTTCAATATCTGCTCAGTATTTGCTTCACTGTATTCAGCAAAACCCGAACTTTGAAACTTAGTTCTCTTAAAAGTTCACAATAAAGATCAGTTCTTGTGTTCTGATTACTGTTAGAACTGTCAGGTATGGTTCGGTTTTGATGAAAAAATTGGTGGGACAACCTTTGGTTGTTTGTGCTAATCCAGAGGTCAATCGGTTCATCTTTCAACAAGAAGGCAAGTTGTTTCGGAGCTGGTGCACTGAAACAACAAGAGCAGATGATTTCGTGGTGCTGTTCAGAAATTTGTCCGTACCTTTGCATCGAGATTATTTGGTCTTGAATAACTGAAACGAGAGCTCCTACCTGAATTTGAGAACGCCATGAGAGATACCTTTGCAGAATGGACATCGATGAAATTTGACTATTAATATTGTGCCTACCGGCTAGTACATCATGAAGAACGGTGGCAGAAACAAGAAAAGGGACAGCGTCCTCCACGCTTGCTCTAGTTGTGGACAAATCTGTACTGGGATGCTATTTGTTATATATGTTTTACGCTAAACTTCAGCATCAAAGTTGCTGTGGTGTAGTGGTTATCACGTCAGTCTTACACACTGAAGGTCTCCAGTTCGATCCTGGGCAGCAACATAATTTATTTTTATTTTTTGGTGATAACCCACGATTTCAAACCGTTTCTTTTTGGACCTAGCCCGCTGACCCTTTTGTCCCTCACGAGTTGTGGGCCGTACGGCTGTTGTGCCACTGTATATATGGGCCTAGTATCTCCCGGCACGTCCACATAGAAGGTTGGTGGGTCTACCTGGCGGCATTTGGGCCTGTGAACGAGCAGTCCACCGTCATCAATCTCGTGAGGCGAGTAGCAATATTTTGTAAAGCTTTCTAAGCTGTCACCTACTCTCTCCGTCCCAAAATCATTGGGCAATTTCCTTATTTGCCACCAAAAAACTTGTAATCCCCCATCTGCCATCGATGTGTCTATGACACATGGGACCCACCACAGTCACTGACAGTGGCATATGAGGGATTAAGAATTTAAGCGGTGGCAAATAAGGAATTATTCCAAAGTCATTCTAGGAATTTAAAGACAGATTAAAAAAAAGTAAAATGGCATCAATTGCCTATACTTGTTAGCCATATTTGGTCCTAACCGACTCTTGCAATGATGCATGCACATACAAACATGTCAAATTAAGTATAATAGCTTATTTTCTAGGACAAAATTTGAATCATAGAATGACTATTTTTTTGGATGGAGGGAGTAGGCGACAAGGCATGCGTTGTGGCTCGTCTCATTTAAAGTGTCGTCTTAGCCCGCCTAGATGACAAGACGGTGGTGGCTCGCCTCGCCTCGTCTACCGCTTTAAAAACCATGATAAGTAGCATTTCACTCCACTTAATAATGGTAATTACCAATTATCATTAGCATGTAAGCACAACTTGCAAACCCGTGTATCAGCACAAGGCTCGTCTGGCCAGCACACAGATGGCGCTGCTCAAACCGTGGGCTTTGCTTGCAACGCCTGCTAGCATACATGGGCAGCCCAGGCAGGCGCCCACAGGCCAGGCCACAGATAGGAGTAGATCGATCGACAGCATCCCAAATCCTGCGGCACGACTCGACGCATCCGAGGTTCCATCGCTGACGAGGAGGCTGGATGCATGTGCTGCCTGCTGCGTAACATGCGTCCGTGCGCGCGTGGGAACTCGCACTGATCGATGTGCTAGCTAACTCCGTCAGAGAGCACCGATCTAGCCACTCGCAGCTTGCGCATACCACTTGCATGCGCAACTTGTATGCCTGCTGGCTGTTGATTGGTGGATAAGATAGCTGGCCATCTACTACGTAGCCCTGTCCGGCGCTTGGACATGTCACAGCCACGGTGTCTGCTGCAGAGATCGATCGCTCGCTCGCTCCATGTGTCGTGAAGTGTCAGTCCTTGCCTCAACGTCTCCAGGACCATCATCAGCTCCTGCAACTTGCGCCTAGCTCGTCTTCCACTCATCCCAGGTTTCCTTTTTGACGGCTTTTGTTTTAGGGGAAAGCTAGGTGAAATAGATCGAGGTCATCTTTACCCGTTGTTTGATTTAGCGTTTTTTTCCCAACTCCGGCGAAGTTAGGGTTCTAAGTTGTCATGGGGCGGTGGGGAAGGAGGTCAGGCCGGTGCCGGAGCAGGGGCGCCAAGGCCGGACACGGCGGCGGCAGGGAAGGGGCAGAAGGCGGCCGACGCGGGCAGACGTTTGATGAAGATGTCCTCTATTTCACCCTGGGTGAACACTCCCAGGCTTCCACAGTGTGAGAAAGGTTGTCTGTGCTTCCTTCCCCTAAAGAAAGAAATAAAGGCAATCTGCAGTCAAATCTCTCCAATTTCCATCTCAAGTTCGCAATCTACTACAACAAGCTACTCCTACATTCATCTTCCCCACTCCCCCCCCCCCCCCCCCCCCCCCCCCCCCACTCGGTTATGACAATGACAACGACATGCATGTCGATCGTCTCTGCAAACAACCAGAAGGCGTCGTCACACTCGGACACATGTGTCAGAACCTCAGATCTCACCATAACGCAAATGGACATGGGAATTGCAGAAAAATTCCCCACGAGCGGTGCAATGTGCCGCACATTGGCGAACAGCCTAGCCTGGCAGTCTTGTCACATTTGGCCATGCATTTCACAACCGCGTGCCAACCTTTAGGATCGGATGGCCATGCTGTGGGGAAAACGCGGCATGATCTCCGAGCAGAGCCTCTGCTGCTCTGCAGAGCAGAGAGCGGTGGCCTACACGTACGTGTCAGAGGTAACAATTCTCCTGCAGACATGAGACATCTTCTGCCCGGATCGGAGCATCAAAAAGGCTGCGATGCATGCAGGAGAGGAGCCGCTTGTCTTGTTGTCACCCTTGTATCCGCATGGTCCAAACCCTGCCAACGTAGCATGTCAGGTGTTGCCGCGCCAATGCGCCATTGTTCTCGCATTGTCATGGGCTCATGGCCTCCTTTATCTAGCGCAGCCTGGCTTGGCGACAAGCATGGGCCTTTAGTTGCTCGCGATGCATGCTGATGCTGCATGCTGCATGCGGTAGCAGCACTGTGGTTGTGGAGCAGCTAGTAGCTAGCTAGCACGTATCTGGCTGGTAGCCTGGAACGACGACATCGTGAACCATATATATGCTACTGCGTATCGCGCGAGATCAAGAAGAGATCGACTCGCCATGCTTGCTTGCTTCTCTATCTCTATCTCTGTTGGCTTTTCTTCTTTTGATTTGAACAAAAACTTGCATTGCTTCTCTCTCTCTTTTTTCGGCGAGAGGGGCAGTGACTATGTGCTCGATCTTGATTAATCTTTAAGTCTTCGATCAGTAGCCTATTGTTCCCGAACCAATGGAACTTGCATGTTGCATGCAGTCAAAGAGGCATGCATTCCGGTAATCCTGCTCCTGTATTTTCTTCTGCATGCGGCATGCCATGTGAGTAGCAGCGTAGGGGAAGCTAGGGTAGCTAGTAGCTCATCTGAACTTTTCAGTCAAAACTTGATGTCCACTTCAACAGACCAGTCAAAACACCTCCATGATTGTTGATGTTTCATAGTATGTAGTGATGGCTAGAAGCAACTTGGAGGTTAAGAAACTGGATCAAGCTTTTAAGTAAGGGGGGTAAAAGGAGTTTTTTATCCATTATTTTTGTAAAAAATAATCTTGGTAACCATTGAGCATACCATGTTGTTTGAACTTTGAAAAAATAAATTACTCTTATTTAACCATTAAGGAGAAAATTTTGAAAACGGCATATAAGTTCATTCCTAAAAAAAATCATTTTGTTCTTTCACAAAATAGAGTCTTACCTTCTCTCAATGTACCGGAGGATTATACAAAAGAGTAATATTCTTCCCATCGACTCAAAATGCAACTCACTAGAGGATTCCAGTGAGGTATCATTAACACAAAAATGTGACTATACAGAGTGGAAATATTATATGCATGTTGCCACTGGACCTATTGTGAAAAAAATGCCTCATAATATATATTATTTTATTTAGAAGGCCGTAATTTTCATTTAAAACAAGCTATTCAAAGTGTATTTTAGGAATTTCGATATTAATATACTGGACCACTTGTCAGAACGGGAGAAAAGTTCCGCGATTTCCATATTTCCATGCTTTGAATGACATATAGAGACTCCATTTGGCACAGCTCCAGGTATGCCAATGCAAACAGACCATTAGGCCCCCTTTGGCACGGCTACAGCTCCGGCTGAAACGACTCTGGCTCCAGCTGTGTCAGTGGAGCAGCTTTTTTCAGCTCCGGCTGGTATGATTGGAAAATCGTTTGGCAAAACAGCTTCTCAAATGGATAGTACCGGTGAAATGTCCATAATGCCCTTAGCTTTTTATTTTATTTTTTCTTCTTATTTTATTTTTATTTTTCCCTTTTATTTTCCTCTTAATCTCTCATATCCTCTCCTTATCCCGTCCGCCACCTCCATCCACCGCTCCCCAAACTCCTCGCTCCCCTCCACCGTCGCCGGCGGCCTCGTTCCTGCTCCCCTCCGGTGCCGCTGGCCGTCGTAGCCCGCTCTGACGCGTCCCCGTCTCCGCAGGTTTCCCCACCTCCGCCGCCCATAGGTCGCGCGAGCTCCGCCCCGCCTTCTCCATGGAGCGCCGCCGGCCATGGGCTTCCCCACCTCCGCCGCCCACAGGCTGCGAGCTCCGTCCCCGCCTCCTCCACAGAGCGCCGCCGACCGCGGGCCTCGAGCTCCGCCTCTTCCACGGGCGCCGCTGCCCTTCGGCCCGCCATGCTCGCACCCTCCGGCCTGTCCTCCCGTCGCCGCCCTCCGGCCCCTGCCAGATTTGAGAGTGATTAAGGTTCGCAACTACGGACGGGGAGAAGGGAAGTTGCTCCCTTTCCTTTTAGGATCCGGTCGTAGTTGGTGAGATGCGAGGGGAGGGAGCTCTCGCATCGACTTAGAGGAGTGTGGAGAAGGAGATGGGAGTCCGGCGTGTCGGAATAGCCCGACGAGGTGAGGTATGGGATGGTTGGGAATGGAGATGATTATTTATAATTGCTGCTGCATAGGAAACCCATAGCCTACCCTTGATATATTTTTATTCCTTTAGATGGTAGTCCACTTAAAGCTTGCATATACAGTTGGTGACGTGAACCTATCCCATTCCTTGGGGATAGCCTTTGAGTACGCAGGATCTGAGGATGAGCATGAGTTCAACCACGACGGGTGGTACGATTGAGGCCTCGTCCTGACGCGCAAGTTGCCTGTGGAGGAGATCAAGAGGATGGAGGCTTCTACGTCTAGTTCCGCTGCGTTGGATGTTCTTTTGTTTGGCGTTCAGCCCTGAGGGCTTGTATCAGACGTATTATCATGAGAATGATGTAATAATTAAGATATTTGTACTCTATTCGTGGTATGGATGTGATATTCGCTGTGATGAGTTCTGTACGTGATATCTACTTGATCCAGGGAGTATCACAATGGTACAGGGAGTCGGGTTTTCTTAAAACGGAAACCCGGGTCGTTACACCTGGCTACTGAAATTGAGAGGTACAGTTTGGAATAGATCTATGGACTATGGCAAATGCGAGTCAATTTTTCTCAAGCCGAAGCCATGGCGGGAGGAGAGGAGACAAAACTTAAGGTTGTGAGCAAGCAGAGGTGGAATCAAGAACGAGCAAAGATGCTTTTCCTTGGGTTAGAGTGGATGTTTTATTTCTTGTGTTTTGCACATCAATAATTCCTTTCCTAAAGAAAGGTTATCATCTTTCCTTCGTTCCAAACGCCGTGACATGATCCCTTTCCTTTGGAATGGTTTCCTTCAAAATTCCTACAAAAATCCTTTGTTCCAAACAAGCCCTCAAGCATGGAGTGATGATAACCATGGGCTCCAAAGTTCTCTTGACCCTACGGGCCTTTTGGAATCTAGATCCTGATTACCCACGCGATTCAGGTGTCCATTACTCAGTCTCTCAGACAGGCCAACTTTTTCATCCATACCGACATGCTTAGCCGCCAATTTTTTATATCCATCGGAGGTCCAACCCTAAAGCTAAGTCCGCTCAGCTTTTTTTCTTTTTCTGAAAAGCGCTTCACGGCGCAGCCTTTGGTGCAGTGGTAGAGCCTCATCGCCTGTGACCGGAAGGTCCAGGTTCAAGTCCTAGCCTCTGCACATTTATGTTTTACAGTGGTTGTGCGCTAAACACCTGCCTCGGACCCCGCATGGTACGGGAGCCTTCGACACTGGATACGCCCTTTTTTTCACGGCGTAGCCTTCATCGGAGCATGTGCGGGATAGGAATTCAAACCCCCACCAGCAAACTCCCACCTTTAGGAGTTACCACTGAGCCACCTTAGGAGTTACCACTGAGCCACATGCCCATCCGCTGAGTCCAGTCAACTTTGACCTGCGTGCAAGAGGACGGATTCTACCGTCCACGGTGTGCTTAGCCGCCAGGGCGACTAGACGGTGCACATGCACAGTGAGTCCGGCCACCGGCACAACTTTTTTTCTTGAGACTAGTAGAGAGGCACGTGCCGTAGGCAGGCACGTTATAGAATAAGAAGACTTATTTAAAAAAAAACTATATAGCTGTTACTGGAGTTCAACTTCTAAAGAGTTCACAAATACTTCTGCCGCGACGTCGAGATTTTTGTTTTTCTTTTTTGTTATTTATGGGATTTTGTTTTCCTTTGGCTGTGAAATCTGATAAAGCATGTGTATGTGTTGATAAATAATCTCGGTTAGTTCGGTTGGAACCAAAAAACCGAACCGAACTAACCGACACCGAATTTCTCGGTTCTCATATTTTTTAGTAACCGATCGGTTCCTAGATTTGGATAACCGAATTTTGAGAAAAAATGAAGAACCGATCGATTTGGTTCGGTTTACCTGAACACCCATCTTTGTATACTTATGGCTGTTAAAGTTACTAGCATAAGGACACGTGCCACATGCACGTGTTTAAAAAAAAGGTAAATTAATGATGCAGTCAACATAGACTATTTAAATTAATTTAAAGCGTTATATCATCATAAAATTCGATGGTGTAGGAGTAATGTAGTCAACTTGAACTTTTATGTTAATCTAGAGCGTTTGATCGTCATCTTTAACTCCGACGGTGTTGGAGGGGTAAAGGTAACATGTAAGATTTGGTACGAAAATTTCGTCGTCCTTTTATAGTATCTATTATCTTATTAAAAGAGAAGCAAAAGGAGCCACCAGATTCGCCGAGAGGGCCTAGAAAATCCCACGTTAATCCAAAAAAGAGAAGGATTTAGACCGTCGGATTTTATGAAGATCTAACGGTTTAGGCTAGCCCAAAGAGTCCATGTCAAATACACATAATAAATTTAGCTAATAAAATTAGAAATAAAATAATAGAAAAGTGACGTCCAAGGTTGAACAGATTGTAGAGTCCTTTTTCTTTACGTGAACATATGTGGCAAATATTAAAATAATATTTCTCCTTAAGTTGTGCCCATATCAAATTCGGTTAATAATTAGATAAAATTAAAAAAATGACGCCCTTGCATTGAAAAGGTTGGAGCTCTTTTCCTTTACGTAACCATAAATCAAAATGATTGAAAAACACCTCTCCATATCATACGTGAACATATACATTAGTTTACGTGAAATTAAAGACATATAAGAATTAAACGGTGCAACAAATGAATAAAACCAATAATAAGAAATAAGAATTATTTACGTGAAGTTGAAGACATATAAGAAAATGTTGATTTCTTTCTTTATTTCGCATCCACCTGATCAGCCCTTGCTTTCACTAGAAAGAATAAAATATTTACTATTGTACAAGAACTATCCCCAATAAGATTGAAACAAGCAATCTTGCTCTGGTGCCACATATACAATTATTTATTTCAAACATACTCATTGATAGGGCTAAGAAATGACCGTATTAATATACATAATATTTTACGTAGATCTAAACATTAAAACTAACCCCAAAATTCCATGTCAAATACAAGTAATAAATATATCTAAATTCAAAATTTTAAAATTAATAAAATTAATACAAGGTTTTGCATAAGATAGAACCGATAGCAGCGGGACTAAGAAGCAATTTTGATCAGGAAAGTGATTGGAGCTAGCGCTCGATTTGTACAAGCCAACAATAATGGGCATAACGAAAGGGCCTTTAGCCTGGTGGTGAGAGCACCTAAATAGCATTCAGCAGACCCAAATTCGACTCCCTCTGTTAGTGAACTAAATGGGTCTAGAATAAATATATATATAATAGGTTGGGGCTTCTCTAATGACTTCGACCAAAAAAATGGCATATATATTCAGGGTATGATAATAACAAGCTTGGTTATGCATCCATAACAAAACTACGATGCAATCCTATTATTATTAGAGCAAAATAACATAAAATATTTTTTATATATTTTTGATCTAATTAGATAAAAGGGTAAGAGCAACTTAACAAGACCCCTACACAAAGACCGGAGGGGGCAGAAGGCAAAAAAGATCTAGCAAGTACTTATTCAATCTCCTCCTACTCTAAAGTTTTTTTCTCTTCCCCCTCCTGCACATGCATAGAACCAGCTCTGTTGCCCCCTTCTTTGTCGCTCAGGCTCCCTATTGCCACTTATTCACCGCATAGAGATTCGCTTTGCCGCTCAAAGCATCATCGCTGCCTCCATCCTTTCTCCTTTGTTGCTCCTTCTCCATGGGCATTGCTTGGGCTCCCCCACATGCTGCTTGGATCCAGAGAGAGAGAGAGACCATAGGGGAAGGTAAGGGTAGGTACGAGAAAAGGAAGAAAATTGATCAACTCATAAACGGGTCCAGCATGTGTCATATAAAAGTAGAGGCTATCGCTGGAGTTCTCGGTTAAATCTAAAGCCCTAGAAAGTGAGGGCACCCCCTACGTTGTAAAGTAAAGGTTTGAAGTAGAGACTATTGCTGGAATTGTTGTAAGGACGCGCTAATCTCTAATTATTAGTATTCGGATTCACATACAGTTCAGATATTGAATAGCCGTATTTGGATACGAACTATCTATTTGAGTGATTGAACTTTATCTGTAATGCTATTTGAAGATAGAATTTACCAAAGTTGAGCAAAGTGTACAGCTAAATAACATTTCGAGGCATGCCTGAATTTGTAGTATGGCCATGGAAATGCACAATTTAGTATTAGCAGCTTGCAGGGAATAAATTTGATCAAAATAAGAAGAGAAGTTATAAAAATTAGTAGGGATCAGATTCGATGGTAATCACTACCACGAAGAAAAACAATGAGTTGCTCATAAAGAATTGTAGCCGGGCAGCAGCATTCTTAGAAAGAAAAATGAGAATCCCAGGGCTAAGAAACAATCCTGATCTACAAAACGATAAGCCATTGTGAGAGTTGCTAGACTTGGAAAGCATAAAAAAATTAGGAGTGAGGCAGTGATAGCATGGCAGTGCAGCCATGTCGTAGCCACGACATGGTTTGAGCTTAACCGTTAGGTTGAGTATAATAGCTACAACAATAAGCATTATTAGTATTATGATTAGTTGATGAGCGAGAGCTGAAAAATTTAGGAGAGAAGGAATGAAATGATGCACTCACAGCTAAGTGAACATGCGATCTAGAATGAAGAAGTAACTACAAAATAGGTATTTGACATGCACTCCCATCCATTGAAAGCCTCAAGTACCATTTGTCAAGAGAGAATAATATGTTGCCATGGATTCATCTTTGATTACCGCTGTATGCGAGCATATATATCCTTAGGAGCATAAGTAGGAGAGTAGGGATAAACGCAAATGAGGACTATATCTAAGGTAATATAGGAGCTAGCATTCATAGGGCTATATTAGTGGGAGATTAGGGGATAAAAAAGAAAGGAGATTATTACTTCTAGTGGTATTTATTAAACCACTAAAAATCTAATAATAGTTTATTGTGCTCTGTAATTAAACTCTGAAACAAACTATACACCTCATATACAAAGTTTTAAAATATATACTTATGTTAAAAATTTATAACTATTTATATTATTTTTAGTAAATATGCTAAAGATGTTTCTATATACGGTATTTCTTTTTCATGTTCCAAAAAAATACGGCCCATATTATGATGATGGGAAAAAACAAAGAAACATGTTGATCTAGGCTATTAGGACAGAATAATTACCATGATATGACTAAACAAAACTATTATCGTCTATTTATTTTCAAGTAAAAATTAAAATGTTGGAAAAAAAGAATAAAACTAGCTACCCGTGCAAATTTATAGTATAGATAGATAGATTAACCGGTGCGGGAGCATGACTTGAGGAAGTTGCAGAAGAAAGATTGATGGAACGACACAGCACTACCCAATACCCACGCAGGGAGTGGAGAACAGGGAATGGATAGGTTCGGGTAGTAGAGCCAACGTATTAGGTCGGCCAACGAGCTAGTTTTGCCCCACGACCGAAAACTAGGATCTGCACACAAAGCTTACCAAGAAAAGATTGTGCCATCGTTGATTATATTCTTCAGACTCCTTGTTGACGTCCCCAGACGTTGCTGCAGAACTGCATCTCGGTCTCCGATCATGGTGGCTGGCTACCAGATTGATGTTTAACTACTTTTAATTTAATTTGAAAAGTTCTTCGATTACCGCTTGGTCTCCGGCCAGATTCCACGAAAACAGCGCAGAACGGTTGTGTCATTGCGCGCGCCGCGCGCGTGCGCGCTAGATTTGTTCCGGCCATGCACACTCTTGCTTCGGGGGCCGGATGGCATTCGGTACACGCAGGCGGCGCACGGCAAGGCATGCATATGACCGCGACCGCTGCCTTGCCGAACCCATCAGTTGATGACTGCAGGCGCGGCCGTCTCGATCCAGTTCGGAGCGGGAGACTCCAAAACACGGCGACGGCCACGACGGTCGCCTCGCCTGCAATGCAGGGACGGTAGGAATTAAAATCCGCCCGCGCGCTCAGGTCTTCCGTCATGTCAGGTGTCTCGCCACCGGATTTCTGCAGATCGTGACCCATGGGGGTTTGTTACGTTCCGTGTGGAATCTAAGTTTCGTTATGTTATATATATCCCATTTGGCGAGTGGCGGGACTGCTTGTTCATCGTCAATACCTGCGCCCACGTGGTACATATGAAAGTGCCGTTTCTGGTACAATAAAATACATACTCTCTTTAAGAAATTTTATTTATGTGTTGAACTGGTCACAAAATGGGCGGCCGGCTATCCAGGCCAATCTTTTTTAATTCCATAGGTTTAATTTCAAATTTAGCATGTTGTTATCGTTTGATTTTGCTCCTCTGAGAACTTTAGGGAGTATTAATTTATGTGCAGGCCTTAGCTTGTTTTGTAGACAACGAAGTTTCTACAGGCATTCTGGTAGCGAAACTCAGTCTTTAGCGCTGCCATGTGTGTTGTTGAATCATTCCCGACAAACCGCTTCATGCGAGATGCGCTCTTCTATCTTATATATACACACGACATGCACTGATACACAGCATACAGGTGCTTTGCTTTTGTTAGACTGAATTACTTGAGCGATCTCCAAATAAAAGTTCAGCATTCTCGGCGTCTTGGGGAAGACAGACTGCCTCTCGGCAAAATTAAATCCTTCTAAGGTACATACGAAATTGAATTCCTTTTCCTATGTCAGGGAAATCTGCTGGATGTATTCCTCCACAGTTTAACTAGTTTATCAGTCCTTTTTTCATTTTGGTTTCATCTGCATGCGTGAAGGATGCTACTGCACACATCTTGAAGATGTTACTTGCATTGAGGACACCATTTACCTAGACACACCTTTTCAATATCTTTGGTTTGCATTTATTACAGCTCATCTACGAACATATCTCTGCATAGTTTTTTAAGCATGCATATTCAAATGTTTTTAAAGTGTACAAATATACAGACCACGACTTAGGTTTAAGAGAAAATTTAAACTGAGCCACCATTAACTAATTAAATGTTGTGATACCATTGTTTCTGCTTTCTAGTTATTCAGCGGAGGAGCGAGGATGGAGGTGCGCTTTCTGCAGCTTAGCATTGGTCTTCTGCTGCTGCTAGCGGCACAGCCTGCTCCCACCGCTGCGCTTCCTGGTCCTCAATGCCAAAAGAAGTGCGGCAATGTTGAGATCCGGTACCCGTTCGGCATCGGATTGGAGTGCTCACTGGCACCGTACTTCAACGTCAGCTGCAGGGTTCAAGAAGACGGCACCTCCAAGACATTCATCAGCCATGATTTGGAACTGCTCGACACTTCACTGGCTCATAGCACGATCCGGGTGCTCAACAGGATCGAGACATACTGTTACAACGCCTCCGGGCTATTGGAGGGTAATTTTTGGGGGTTCAACGCGAGGAATACCCCCTACCGGTTCTCAGACATCCAAAACAAGTTCACGGTTATCGGCTGCAACACAATTGGATACATCGGTGACAATGGCAACAGCAATCAGACCAACTATCTGAGCGGGTGTGTCGCGACATGCAACGAGCTGTCTGACCTGACAAACGGCTCCTGTTCAGGCATAGGCTGCTGCCAAACGTCGATACCAAAGGGGATGAGCACCTACGAGGTCGGTTTCCAGATCGGTGGCAACTCAAGCTGCAAGTGGAGGTGCAACTACGCTGTGCTGATGGAAGCGGCCGCATTCAACTTCAGCACCACGTACATCGACACGTTCAACGACACAAATGCCGGGCAGGTACCCATGGTGCTTGACTGGGCCATAAGAAATGAGAGTTCGTGTGAGGTGGCCAGACAGAACAAGACAGGCACTTATGCATGCCTCAGCGCTAACAGCGAGTGTGCAGATTCACCCAACGGGCCAGGGTACCTGTGTAGCTGCTCCAAAGGGTATGAAGGCAACCCTTATCTTCCAGGTGGATGCCAAGGTACTAGTTCAACTTTTTTTTTTCCTCAGATATTGTTCACGCATACATGCATAATTTAATTTTGTGTCTCTTCCAGTAACTTAGCTCTCGCTCTGAACTTGGTTCTTTCTCACCTTACTGCAGATTATAATGAATGTAAAGACAACTCATCATGCCCTTCGGGCGGCATCTGCCACAACACAGTAGGAGGATACCGGTGTTCATGTCGACCAGGAAGGAAGTTTTCTAAGGAACACAAAACATGTGACCCCGACACAGGCCTAATAGTAGGTAAGCCACCTGCTAGTTAAACAACTAAATTCTCATTCACATACTATGGAATATCACTACAACAATATGTCCTGTCTTGATTTCATACGATGCGTAGACTCATATATAAATGATTTATAGTCTCCACAAAAGATTAAAATCAAAAGGAAGCTTTCAAATAATAATGCTCTGTTTTTATGTTGTTATTATGCAGGAGTTACAGTTGGCTTCCTTGGTCTCATGATTTTCTCCTTCTTTGGATACATGATCCTCCAAAGAAGAAAACTGAACAAAGTTAAGCAAGACCATTTTCGACAGCATGGAGGAATGATTTTGTTTGAGAGGATGAAGTCAGAGAATGGTCTTGCTTTCACGGTATTTACAGAAGCAGAACTTACACAATCCACAAACAACTACGATAACAGCAGAATAATTGGAAAAGGAGGGCATGGGACGGTCTATAAAGGGACTGTCAAAGATAGCATGGCTGTAGCGATTAAGCGGTGTGCACTTATTGACGAAAGGCAAAAAAAGGAATTTGGTCAAGAAATGCTGATACTGTCTCAAATCAATCACAAGAACATTGTCAAACTTGTGGGTTGTTGCCTTGAGGTGGAAGTTCCAATGTTAGTCTATGAGTTTATCCCAAACGGCACACTGTTTGAACTTATACATGGCCAGAACCAAGCATTACAGATCTCTTTCAGCACCCTATTAAGGATTGCTCATGAAGCAGCCGAGGGACTCAATTTCCTGCACTTATACGCATCTCCTCCAATCATTCATGGCGATGTGAAGAGCGCCAACATCCTTCTTGACGCTAATTACATGGCAAAAGTGTCAGATTTTGGAGCCTCCATACTAGCTCCATCCGACAAAGATCAGTATGTCACAATGGTTCAAGGTACTTGTGGGTATCTCGACCCCGAATACATGCAGACGTGCCAACTAACAGAGAAAAGTGATGTCTACAGCTTCGGTGTTGTCCTTCTGGAGGTCCTCACTGGTCAAGAACCTCTGAAGTTGGACGGACCTGAGACGCAAAGAAGCCTGTCATCAAAATTTTTGTTAGCTATGAAGGAGAACAATCTTGATGCGGTTTTGCCGAGCCACTTAAAGGGGCAAGAGAGCACTGAATTGATCAGAGGGCTTGCAGAGCTGGCCAAGCAATGCTTGGACATGTGTGGCACTAACAGACCATCCATGAAAGAGGTCGCCGAAGAACTTGGCAGATTGAGGAAGCTTTCGTTGCATCCTTGGGCACAGCTCGAAGCAGAGAGGGAGAGTAGTCAGAGCCTTCTTGGTAGAACACCGTCTGCCAGCTTTGAATTAGTAGAAGATAATAGTAGTGGGTACCCTACACAGGAAGGTGAGATCCTTCACATGAATCCAGGAAGTCAGTATTATGCGAGGTGAGGTGACGATATTATAGTTTGCGTTCCTCAAAATTTATGCATTCTGGGGTATTTGTTAGCTGAGCTGTCTACCTGAATCTGCCTCAGCTCTGCCGTTCTCTTTTTACGTGATGAGTGTTTGTATTCAGCATGTGTGCACCATAAATCTGAAATCTCTATGGACCAAGTGCCCTCTTGAGACTTGGAAACAATGTGCTAGTTGGGCTGCTACGTAATAATTGATGTGTATAATACGGAGTACATACAACGATACTGTATATTACCAGTTGTTAGTCTGTCTGAATCTGCCTCTGCCGTTCCATTGTCTACTGTTCTTTTTGAATACGACGAATGGTCAAACGTTACGAGAATCAACTGTGATAAATATTTCAATATGAATGGAGTAAATGGTAGCGTGGAAGGCTATGGCAAGCTGCCTGGCGCAGGCAGCAACCTCAGGCGTCCGATTTTGTCGGCCAGGGGGTCATCAGATGTGCTGCCTGGCCGCAGCTGCATGTGCCAAGGCCGCAAGCAAACATGCCTTTGGAACGCCTTCGCCGGCCTCAGGCCGGGGTGGTAGCGGCGTTGCGTGGCAAGGTGCGGCGCTCGGTGGAAAGTGGAGCAGAGACTCGCGCGACGCGAGGTTGAACAGACGCGGCAAAAGATGCATGCTTCGGATGATGGCGCCTCAACTAGAGCAGGTTTGTCGACGACCGCCGCCCGGCGGCTGGCGTCCTTCTTTGGTTCATGGTTCTTGCATTGTGTCCGGTTCTCGCAAAGGCCGATCCATCCAAGAGCTAGTCAGGAATAACAGTTCCGGACGGCACTAGATTAACCGGTCAAGAGATGATCCTGTCCTCTTTACCGTCAGGAGTACCCGACACGAAAGATCACCGAAAGGAATCGTTCAAGGTTTCTTGTGTGCGTTCTTGCTGGGCAAGAAAGATCAGCGGCACGTCAATTGCTGATGGATATACTCATCTGGGACGACCAAAAGTTCACGACAGGACCTGTCGTCGGTCGGGCGCTGATCGATCCACGTACACATCGATCAAAACGCAAATGTTGCTTGGACTTTGTTGTTGGCACCGCGCTCTGCTTTCTGCCTTTCTGCTCGTGGCTATCGAGCACGGAATACGCTGCTAAGGCTAAGCTCCGAGCCGCGGGTCGTGACGGATGCGTGTGCAAATTAGTACTGTCCTCCAGCTGGTCAGAAAAATGTCGTCAGTAATGTCATTCCTAACGATTTTTCAAATTTCCTGACAATTTCTGCCCGTCAAGAATTTCCCGATCTTTGCTTAGTGATCGTATTGTTGGCTTCTTGCTTTTTTCTGCGCCTGCTTAATGTTAAATCGTGCGTACTCTGGGGCGTGTTTAGATGGATAAAAATGTGAAAAACTATTTGTATTGGATCGTGTGCACAGAAAGAATAAATGAAGTGACACGTTTCTCTAGGTGAAAACTTTATGGTTCTCTAGGTGAAAACTTTTTGCAAAGTTTGTTAATCTAAACACGCCTCTGGTAGGTGGCTGGGGCTTTTGGAATGCCTTCTTCGTACGTGGCCGTGGCTGATAGCGGCGGCATTGCCGTCCCGGACGGCTTGGCTAAAAAGGTCGCGGTGTTCGATCGCCTCGAACACAAAGGCAGAAAGCAGAGCAGTAGCGACGAAAATAGGTTCAGGCAGCACTAGCCTGTTGATGTGCCTGCGGACGTGGATCGATCAGCAGATTCAGCACCCAACCGCCGACAGGTCGTGTCATGAACTTCTTGTCCCACATGAGTAATCCATCAGCAAATGACGTGCCATTGATCTTTCTTGCCCTCAAGAACACACAAAGAGGGCCCGCCATATCTGCACATAAAGAGCGAACAAAAACATACAAAGCCTCTTTCCCTACCTACTTCTCTTGGTTGTAAAAATCTACTCCCTCCGTCCTAAAATAAAAATATAACATTCGTTGACTTTTAGACATCACGTTTGATAATCTATCTTATTCAAAAGTTTTGTAAATATATTATTTATTTTATTATGACTTTTTATCATTGGATATACTTCAAGTATGACTTATTTGTTTTTATATTTTTTATTTTTTTTAATAAGACGGATAATCAAACGTGATGTATGATAATTAATTGAGACGGAGAAGTACTACTGCTGGCACAATAGGGCTGAGACATGTGCATGCTCTTCTTATTGGATAATTATCCAGGTTTCTTCTTTAATGAAATGATCCAGCTTCCTACCTAACTCTTGTTTCTGATGCTGCCTTCCCGGCGGGCACCCACTTTCTCTTATATATATTGGAGAACCGAGATATGGCCTAATCCGCCAAAAGATGATAATGATCTCCTATTAGGGTCTCGTTTTTATTTCCGCAAAGTTTACTCATCTCTAGCGGTACATCTATTATCTATACTATAAAGGACGACGAAATTTTCGTACCAAATCTTACGGGTTACTCTTAACCCTCCAGCATCGTCTGATCTTATGATGACGATCAGACGCTCTAAATTAATCTAAAGAGTCCATGTTGACTACATCACTCCTACACCGTCGGATTTTATGATAATCGAATGCTCTAGATTAATCTAAAGAGTCCATGTTAACTACATCACTAGTTTTATATTTTTTTTAAAACACGTGCCTGTGGCACGTGCCCTTTTGCTAGTCTTATTAAAACAGAAGCAAAAGAAGCCACCAGATTCGCCGAGAGGGCCTAGAAAATACCACGTTAATCTAAAAATAGAAGAATTAAGATCGTTGGATTTTATGAAGATCTAACGGTCTACATAGGTCTAAACTATCTAAAAGAGTCCAATTTAGAATATTTTAGATTTTATGAAGATCTAACAGTTTAAAGTAGGTCTAAACTATCTAAAAGAGTCCAATTAGAATATTTAAAAATATGTTGGGCCTAGAAAATCCCACGTTAATCTAAAAAAGGGAAGGATTTGGACCGTTGGATTTTATAAAGATCTAACGGTCTAGAGTAGGTCTAAACTATCTAAAAGAGTCCAATTTAGAATATTTAAAAATCGGTTGTCCTTTCCTGATTCGATACGTACGATCCTGCCATGAATTTTCATATAGCCCACGTTGACCGAAAACATGTGACATCCATCTAATTTGCTCCCGTCATCTTCCTGGTGCAACAACAAAAAAGAGATGGACTCTAATAAAACTTATAATGGAAGGATATGGAATTTTAGAGAAAAGAAAAAGTAAAGAAATGGCTTATTTATTCCTCATATGTAGCATGTTACGTGTCCATTGCATCAGAAGAACCACCAAATAAGATTCATATTTTTTTACATGTTTGTGCGCACGAGAAAATGATCTTCAAGACCTACTACTAACATTGGACGGCCAATAGTTGTGATATATGAGCGGCTCTAAGAATCATTCTAATTTAAAAATAGTGTGGAGCTTCTCTATAACTAAGGAGATAGGGAACAATATCGACATGGTCGGGTCATCATGGAGGGAGATGCGACTTCTAACAAAAATACATTTAGATAATGCAAAATTTTGAGTTCAACGATGACTAATAAAAGAAGTTAGGAAACAACGGAGAAGCAAGTTTAACACATACATGAACCAACTACGATTAAAAGAAAGCAGAAGAAAAAAATTTAGTGTAGCTCAAATTTCAAGAGATTGAAGATGACGATTATAGAGAAAAACATTGAATTGTCCATAAAGAAGCTAGCATGGCCAGATAATAGCATTATACCTGATCATGGGTCACCTGACCCGATAAACCCAACCCAACCCAACCCGCCCGAAAAAAACCCGACCCGAGCATGTGACGGGTCGGGCGCGGGTCAATTTTTTAACCCGAAACACCAAAAAAACCCGACCCAACCCGACGCGATCCGAAAAATTACACGTGAAACCCGAAACCCGACCCGAACCCAACGCAACCCGACCCGACCCGACCATGCCACGGGTCGGGCGCGGGTCAACAATTTCGACCCGCCAACCCGACATGACCCGACCCGAACCCGACATGACCCGACCCATGATCAGGTATAAATAGCATAAAAAATAAGTGCGCAAGCAATAGAATAGAATATGCATGACTATGGCCCCATTTGAGATGGTTTTTCTCAGCTCTACCTCTAACTTCTCTATGTACCATATGTGAAAAGGCTCCCGAGAGCGATGTCTCAAATGGACAAAGATGGTTAAGCCATATAAATTGGCTAGCTTAAAACAACTGTCAAGTGATGGTTTAAAAATAGAGGGGCCAGAGCCCCTTCAAATAGGGCCTAACAAGCTATTTAAAACTAGAAAATCATAAGAGTTGCTTCACTTACAAAGGGCACGACAATGATAGCTTGGCGATGTGGTCATGTCGTAATTTGGATGGGGGAAAGAGGGGGGGGGGGAGAGAAATTGATAGGGCCATTTGTTGCTAGCAAATTTGTCAATTCGGGTGTAGGGTTTATGCTAGAAAAAAAGTATAATAGGTGTAAGGTTATATGTGATGATGTATATATGCAGAATCTAATAATAGTTTATCATCGTAATTAAAAATCACAAGCAAAACGTACACGAAGAATAAAACAATCCATTGCTTAAAAAAATATATAAATATTCATTTTTCTTTATTAAATAATGTATATGTTTATTATACAACGGATTTTGTTTTCTTATGAACTCATATTTCAAAAGGAGAAAAGTGAAATAATTAGGCATGTTGGAATATTTAGGTTACTACAGTAGCTAAAATCTTTGAATCGAATGTTAAAAATATTGTTGGCTCACACATATCTTCTCAAAACCTAAAAATAAATTAGCGCCCGGACGTCCGATGCAACATCGAGAATGTACATTTGCAACATAACAAATGTATGTTTGAAACATTAGAAACCACGTACTAAAACACAGTGAATCATCTGAACGCAGGGAGTAAAAATTCCCGTCGCAACATCGGAGCCCTGTTGCATGCAACATCGTTCAATTTTGTGCGACATCGAAACAAAGCTATTGCAACATCACTATCATGCAACCACAACATTGAAAAGGTCCTACTAAAACATACGAAATGTCTGGATGCGATAGAGTAAAAATTCTCGCCGCAACATTGAGTGATGTTTCATGAAACATTTTCAGAACAAAACGTCGCAACATGAAAATCAGCAAGTGAAACATTAAAAGACACATGTTGCAACATCACACACGAGCGTCCGATTTTTTCTCACCCGTAAGACGTCCGTTCCTGAGTTCTAAAGGAGAAAAGTGAAATAACTATAGGCATGTTGAAATAATTAGGTTACTACAGTAGCTAAATTCTTTGAATAGAATATTAAAAATATTTTTGACTCACGCATATCTTCTTAAAGTATAAAAATAATTTGTCATCATAAGTAAAATCTTTAACACAAAGACATATTGTATATAAAAATAATGGTTAAAATACAATATCTTTATGGTCTATTTAGGACAAAGTAACGATAATGAAGAAACAATTCAAAAATAACTTCAATTTTTTTGAAATAAAATAGAGTTCATGTGTTATATGAAAAAACTAGCTACCTGCGCAAATTGCGCGGGCCAACTTGCTAGTTTATTACTATTATGATGTCTATTGTCTAAGCAAAATTATTTTGGTCCCGTAGAGGTGGCGCAGAGGAGACGATACAACGTTTGTAACGTCTTTTCCAATCGTTAAAGTCAACTACTAGCTCATAGCAATAAAAAATGGTGCAAGAGGCAACTTCTCCAATAGTTCCGCTCTTAGCACATAGTTTAAAATGTAGATGGACTCAGATACTAACCTCACATAGCTTTAGACTGTATATGTGTACGTGACTATCTCTTGATCAAGAAATAACTCCTCTCTCATCTCTTTCTCTTTCCTTGACCTAAATAAAATATTATATTTTAATTCTATGAACTAGTTGACTTATATCATTAAAAAACGTCTAACGGTCGCCCGATGAGAGGACCCAAGCGAAATCGATGCGGCTGGCCGGCTTAATTTGGTGGGCAGGTAGCTAACATATCCCTGGTTGTTCTGATGTTGCAAAATTGTAGGTGGGGACTTCGCTGCAGTGCACGGCTATGTAGTAAACACAAGGCTGAAACAGTTAGAGCGTCCCCACTACAAAAGTTACAACCTACTATGGCGATAGCGGGTCGTTGGAACTTGTCGAGGTGCTCCAAAGCATCATATTCTCTGCACTATATTCGACTGAAAAGAGAGGCCGGCCGATACGAGCAAGAGCATATCAGTCTTTGAGAAAACGCATGCATAACGGCAACACACACAAGCAACTGAAGCAACAACCACCACCCACGAAACGCAGCACAAGCTACGTAGTACAGTCAGATTCGCGTGCCGCGATCGATCAGCGCACGAAGCTTCCAAGGAGAGGAGTGGAGAATCTTCTCCGGTTATACCTCCGCCAACCTCTTTCGCGGATTCTTGCACTTGCACTAGGTCGCTTGCGAACCAAACGAGCACGAAAGGCCAGAATAAAGAGGAGCAGAAGCAGATGCGCCAGTGGTACGGTTCGTCCGGCGCCGTAGAGGATAAACCGAGGATTATGCCGTGCGGTAGGGCACGAAGGATTATTCGTCTACGTACATGAAGAAGAACGGGAGGCAGGTGATAAGGCACGCGAGGCGCAAGGCAGGGAGGAGAATGCTTATCGGAATCAAATGTGCGCAGCAGGAAAAGGTGACTCCTGAGCAGCGCTAGGTGATTCCGCAGTGTCAGTGGATAAGCAGGAACCAGCGTGAACAAACATATTATATATAAGAATCATGCAAATGTTTATCTGTATCTAGCTACTTTAGCTCTTGAGATTGTTCGAGGGATTAAAAAACTAGTGAAACGACATTAAAAAAAATGTCTACGGTCGCCATCCATCAGGAGATGCAATGCAACATATAGATCCACGATAATGCACCAAATCCCTTTACCTGATTGTTTGGGTTATAAATTATAGTACTGAAACAATCCATCTTTGTTTGTTGTGGGACTATACCTAACTCTTGTTTGCTGTTTTCTTCTCTTCCCAGAACACGTAGAGCCACTCTGCAGTGTCTGATAAGATAAGAGCAAGTATTATAACAGGCTGCAAGCAGGCTAAATTCTATATGGAGGAGAGAGATGAGAGCAGAGAGAAGAAAGCGGGCGTTGTGTTAACCGCCCGCTCAAACTGCCCTCCCGATCTCTGCATGTGGGCCTGCAGCAAGCAGACCGCCTGCTCCCAGCCAGCAGCGGGCGCAGCAGTGAGCGCTTGGCCGCACATACAGCCCACCAGCCGGCAGCATTATTAAACCTGCTCTAAGAGCACCGAGGTGGCCTAATTTGCCAAAAGCTGATACTCCGTTAGTGCTCTATTTCCTCTCTAAAGCTCAATCGTGTCTAGCCTATGTGCTTGCCCAGTGCCCACCGGCATTTGAAGACCTGATCGACCAACCTTGGTTTATTATCTCAGCCCAACAGATTAATTTTTCTAGTTAAACCAGCCCAACAAATTATCTTCTCTTTGACTTTTCGTCCAACCCAACGAAACGAACGAGCAGAAAAAAAAAGAATCAGGGAAGCGTGCCATGCGTCCTCACGGGCGGGGACGAGCGGACGTGCACCACCCAATTGTCTAAGCAGAAGCAGAGCTGCATCTCCGGTGGCGTTACGTGCGCACAGCCACGATGGATCAGTGGTGCATCAGCCAGGCAGGAATAGGTAAGCAGCCGGCGCAAGAGGAGGCAGCAGCCAGCAGCACGTGTACGGAGTACATGTCTGATCGACCCGGGCCGGCAGCTTTGATTTGGCGGGCAGGTGGGTAACATGTCTCTGCCGGCGGCGGGACCATTCTTGCGGGTGGGGTATGGACTTTCAGTGCCGTGCATGTGCATGGCCGAACGTGGTCCACGGACTCACGAGCTTGCTTGATCTGCACTCGGGTACTCCACCTGCTAAGTGCTAACAGCAGTATTGCTCGGAGAGAGCGTCACGGCCATAAGCCCACACACTACATCTCTTTTTTTTGAATCATTGACACTACATCTCCAGAAAAGACAGCACAAACACAATAAGGTGCTGTCTGGCACAGTTAAAAGGGCCTCCATCAGTTTAATTGGACCCTAAGGGCATTAGGCACTAGCAGATCTTGGAGCCGTATGCGGTTGCTCAGCTACCATATTCCCTGCATCCACTAGACACTAGCACGTTGGGCTGAGAAAAGAGAGGCCAATAAGGGCACCAACTTATCTTATCTACTCCATCCAGCCACTCAGCTGCACCACGCATGCGCGCGCTACAGTGCGACTGTGCCAGGCGTGGACGTCCCTTGGGCCTTCCAAGTTCCAAGGAAAGCAAAAGGAATCGTCTGCCTCTCCACATCGGACCGCTTGCAAACCAAGCAAAGGATATGGCACATACAAAAGGCCCGCCGGTGGTACGGTTCTCGTCCGGCACCGCGCAGGAGGATAAACCAAGGGATATGCCGTGCGCCCGTGTGCGGTAGGGGGGGTTTGGTGCACGAAGCCAGCCACGGCACAGGATTCCATCTGGAAGTAGAATTCCTGGAAGTACTGGTAAACGTACGGGAATATCACGCATAGCAGGCGGTGGAGTGTGAGCAAAGGAAAAGAGAGTGGCTTTTGATTCGCCAGTGTGAGTGATCGCGGCTGTCGATAATTAACTAAAGGTTATTGGTGCTTTTCATGGATGTGATCAGAGACAATCAGCACTGCCAACGCTTGGTAACATAGTATTAGTTGTCTTCAGAGAACGGCACACAGTCCGCAAGTGAAACGAGACGAAACGAAACGAAACGGGTAGCCTGAAAGCGTTACCAATGGATAAGCAGCTCTGGCTATAGCCTATAGATAAGGTGGGTCTCGCTGCCTGTCTTTAAAAAAAAACATATCTCGCTGCCTGTCTTAAAAAAACATATCTCGCTGCAAAAATGTTTCATGAGCGCCCTCAAATTTGGCATTTCAAAACTGCCAAACATGGAAGCTCAAATCTACTAGCACGCTGCTTATTCATTTTGTACATGGACGGTTCAGACATACATCACCAGCATCACATTCTTAAGCAAAGGGCGGCCGAAAAGAGGCCCAAAAGCAAAAGAGGAAAACGGCCCAGGCTATCACCGTCAGACGTCAGTCCCGGGCGCGCGCGACGTTCTAAACACCACTATCCTCGCCGCGGTCTCGTACTGGATATACAGATTACAGAGACGTCGATTGATATGAACAAAACTCGTCGGATTCCGATGAACACACGATCGATTCCGGTCGCCTTCGCCGTGGATTTAGGTAGCCTGGACCACCTTCTCTCGGGCGCCCCCTCCGCTCTGGATCCACGGGTGCCCTGCATTTTTTTAAGACAAATCCAGGATTAGATAAGTTGTTGGAGAGGCAGATAGGGCGCATGATCTGCGCTGGTGTCCGATCGGATTACGATTTAATAATCCACGGAACGAAAGAGAAAAAAAAACACAAATCTAAGCATTACAAATGCAGCGCAGAGCAGAATCATTCGACATGAGGAAGGGGGGAAAAGATCCGAGCGACTTACTGAGGACCTGCTCGGCGGAGAACCTTCTGGAGGCGTCGCGGCACATCATGCGGCGCATCAGGTCCTTGGCCGCCGGCGAGACCCCGGCGAAGAGCGCGGGCGGGAACCTGAGGCTCCCCCTCAGCACGGCCGCGAACACCTCCGCGGGCGTCTCGCCGCCGAACGGCAGCGCGCCGCCGGAGAGCAGCGCGTACGCCACCACCCCGGCGCTCCACACGTCCACCTTCTCGCCGTACTCGCCGCCGGCCACCACCTCGGGCGCCACGTAGTGCGGGGTGCCCACGAGCCCCTCGGCGGCGCCCTCGCCTCCGGCGCCGCCGCCGATCCACGCGGCGGACCCGAAGTCCGCGAGCCGCACCCGCGGGGGCGCCTCCCCGGCGGGATCCAGGTCGAGGAGGACGTTGTCGGGCTTGACGTCGCGGTGGACGACCCCGGCGCGGTGGCACCCCGCGAGCGCCTCGGCGAGCTGCGCGACGACGCGGGCGGCGTCGGGCTCCGGCACGGGCGCGCCGCGGCGGAGGCGGAGCCAGTCGAGCAGGTCGGGCCCCGTGCAGAGGTCCATGACGGTGTGCGTCCAGGACTCGTCCTCGTACACGGCGCGCACCTGCACGACGCCGGGGTTGGCGCCGCCGGCGCCGGCGAGCCGCGCCAGCTTGGGCTCCAGCTCCGCCAGCGCGCGGTCCAGGCCGTCGGCGAGGGCGGAGCGGTCGACGGACTTGACGGCGAAGGGCTCGCCCGTGGCGCGGGAGGCGCAGCGGTGGACCACGCCGAAGCGGCCGCGGCCGATCTCCTCGCCGATCTCGTAGTCGCGCCTCAGTTGCTCGCTCATAAGATCTGTTTCGCTTCGTCGCGGTCCGTTCGTTTCGGGAGAGTTCCACCATCTCAGCAGGGTGGGGAGCGCCTATTTAACGGCATCGCGCGCCGCAGAATATTCGGATCTTGCTAGGACGCCGTGGGCTCGGCTCTAGTGCTCCTCAATAAAATATTTTTACGGATCAAATACCAATTGAGCGCTAAAAAACCCAGATTTTATTTATGTGAATTAAAATATTATTACGGATACTCCTGTAGTACATGTTTGGCTCGATGCAAAAGTTCTGAAAAAACCACTTAAAATACCGGTCTCACAGTGGGTCCCGCGCCACGTTTAGCCGAAGCGTACCTTGCGGTGGGACCCACCCACAACCAAATTAAAATCATCTGACCGTCTTCGGCTCGCTTAGTTTTGCTGATTTGGCAGTAGGGCCACATAGTAGAATCTACATGTGTTATAATCCCGTTCTTTTTTTCCACCTCACCTATATTGAACCCACACATAAAGGCATGCGGAGTTTTGAAAACCGGAGGTTTAGGGCAAGTACAACCGTGTCTACGGCTTGCTGTCTTTTTACATCAAGAGACAGCTTGAACAAACAACTTGTACAACCGTGCAGACAGCTGTTGTCTGTTCAGTGTGTTTAATGCTTCTTTTGACACATAAATTATGATGATCTAGGGCATAGTTGATCTTTGTAGCCATTTTGTTGCATACATGAGACAATGCACAGTACATTCAAATACATTCTTTTTTCTTCTCTTTTATTATCTTTTTTCTTTTTTTCTTGTCTTTTTTCCTTTTTTTCTTTCTCTCAACCCAAGTCAGCCCAACTCCCACAACACCTCATCCACTAGCCATTCAGCCCGGCCCATGGCAGCCGTCCTCACCTAGACGCCAACCTCACTCCCATCTCTCTCTATTTGTTTCTTCTTCCTCTAGACAGATGAAACCAAGCCAAGCAGGTAACTACGCCGGCCAAATTCGATCGATCCCCTCCACCATCTCCAAATCACCGCAACCTAGAGCACCTTCACCTTCCGAGCTCCGCGTCCCACCTCTTCTTCCCCAGCATCTTGGCCTCATCTGGTGGGAATTTCACATCTTGCGGGCTTGCGGCCACCACTGCCGGCAAGCAGGGGGACTAGGCCGCGCTCATGGTCGCCATCTGCTACTCTGATCCGCCGGAGCCGCCGCCCACGGCCTCGCCCGAGTTCAGGGGATTCATCAGCTGCTGCCTGCAGAAGAACACGGCCAGGCGGCTCCCGCGCGCGCAGCAGATTCGGTCGGCGTCGTCTCCCCAGAGCGGCTTCGTACAACGCGGGCGGAATCGTTGCTTGAGCCTTGGAGCACGAGCCAAGGTCGTAGACGCGCGAGACGACGGCTGCGAGCGCGGAGGGACCTTTTTGCAACAAATCAGCGCTCGTCTACGGCTCTCGCCGAGCCGTTGTACGTGCCTTTAGCCCCGAGCATTTCCCGGATTGACTAAATCAATTTGGTTATGTAAATATAACTATTTTAGAGGAAGAAAGGTTTCTAACAGACTTTTATCATCATTTTTATTTTATCTCCTTGGCTATTTCTTGCTCCATGCTTTCTATATTTGGCTAGCCGCAACTTGCCGTATTGATCGGAAACATTTAGAGTCTGTTGGTTCACATCACCTTTTTCTAAGGACATTTTATATTATATACTAGCTAAAACCAATAAATAGCCAGTCAAACTTAAATAGTCTCTTGAGAGCATCTTCAAGAGTTTGTCTAAAACTTACTCTCTAAATCATCATTTAGAGAGTCATTTGCATAAAAATCGTTTTCTATATCTTCCTGTTTTCCAACACCTTTTCTATATCCTGCATGCACTCTAGAGAGCTATTCTCTTTTCTATACTTAGCTAGTGAGAAATCCGAAATAGAGAGTGACTATGTTTGAATAACCAAATAGAGAGGTTGTTTAAAGGTACATTTTTAATCAAAATCTCTAAAACTAACAATTAGTAAGGATTCTCTTAAGACTCGCCTCATACATAACATAACCGGCTCTAGGAGGTCACAAGCACTGGCGGAGCGTGAGATGAAATTAAGGAGGGGCAGATTAGAAAATCTGTGTTCACTGCTGTGGCTATTTACATGGTATTAGGCCACTAGTATAAGACTAAAATAGTTTTGTTTTTTCACGAGGAGGAGGGGGGGAGCGACCAGTTTCGCCCGCACGTAGCTCCGCCATTGGTCACAAGGCAAAAGAGATAAAGATCTCACCACAAGCAATAAGCAATCGACCAAAGGATGATGGCGGGGCCACACCACGTGTGGAGAGTGGCTTGATGCAGCGGAGTGGCGGATGACGACGGGCCCGCTACTTTCACAGGCGAATGGGTGCGCGAGGGCTTCCTGGTCGACCTGCACGCAAGCTGCCGCCCTCCCCTCCACGTAGTGGATCCATGGATGGAGGAGGAGCTTTTGCGCAGTGGATCCACGGACGGAGAAAGAGCTCAGCGTAGTGAATCCATGAATAGAGTAGGAGAAGATAGCGCCAACGACTGCAAGGGAACGGAGAAGGAAGCGACAATGGGATTGTTGCACTCGCAGTGGGAAGGATGCGACATGGGAAGGATGTAAGCTCGTCGAGGCAGGACGGTAATGAAAGTATTGAGAGGAGGCGAGTGAGAACGAGAAAAATAAAACATCACGAGGGTTTTATTCTAGAGCGGGACCCACCCTTGAGGCCGCGCCTCGACCTCATACACAAGGAAGTTGGCCTTATCTCAGCGCGAGACCATCTTAAGGGCGATGTCGACCTCTAGCACTCCTAATGTCCTAAGCCTCACCCTTCCCTTCATTCTATCTCGTCCTCCATCTTTCTTTCTCTCTCCTCGTCCATTGCATCCTACGAAGTATCTCTGGAGCTGGAGAAGAAGACGAGAGGACATAAAAAATATGGTCGATACTTTTTTTAGTGTTTCTGCTGGATAAATGATAATGCAAAGATTATTATAATAAAACCTCTACCACGTAGGATAAAAGTCATTTTGACAGGGGCGGAGGTACATTGTAACTAGGGAAACTTTGCAAAAACAGTAAAAATGTCTAATTTTTCATCATATATGCACCCTCCATGACTCAACTCTATGCACCCACAAGGCAGTTGCACCCTCACTATTTTGCTCTAGGTTCGCCACTGCATTTTGACTCGGTCTATGAGAGTAATTTGACAAATGGGTTGCGAAAGATTTTTAGGGTTTTCGAATTCAGAGGGTTTTCCAAAGTCGGACACAAGTCCGGGGGTAAAATGCTTTAAAAACAGCCAGCGCATCAGACAATCCAGAGCGCCATCGTTTCCCCGTCGGCCTTTCCTCATACCGCATCGTCGCGCACCTCCCCGTCCGCCGCCGCCCCCAACCTCAGCGCCGCCTTCCTCCTCCCCTCCAGCGCGAGCACAAGGTCCTCCGCCGGCATCTGATCCCGATCTGCCTGTGGGTAAGGATGCGGCAACCTCCGTTGCGCCACTGCTCCGTCTCGTTCCTCCGATCCCCCCTCTGCTCCGCGCCTCGCGAAGAAGGCGACGACTTCGGGCGCTGCAGGCGCTGGTAGGCCGTGGAGCGGGAGCGAGAGGCCGTGTAAGTTTCTCGATTAATCGGCGGAGAGCAGGCGGCTTCTGTGTTTGCGCAGGCATGGCGGGCGAGGAGGCTGCGGAGGGCATCCGGAGCAGGAGGCGCATGGATCTAAACTTGTACCTCGGCCTCCCTCCATTGCCGCGGCCTCCGGGCCGGCTCGACGCCGCGCTCGATTGCCCGTTGCTGATGCCCAACTCGACCGATCCTGCGCCGGACGCCGCAAGAACTGGCGAGCCTGAGGAATCGCTCGCCCCGGCGGTGGCCTACTCTCCGTCGAATGCGCTCTCTACCCCGGAGGAGCAGCTGATGCTTGATCCCATAGTTTATGCCTGGCTTGACGGCCACAGCGCCGATGGTGAAGAGGACACTGATGCTCCAGAGCTGGCCCCAGTGGACGGTGCCAATGTCTCACGGCCGCTGGTGGCTGCCTCTGGGTTGGAAGGGGATGATCTTACACCATTGGTGGAAAGGTTTGTGCGCCCTGGTCGGGTGGCTGCTGCTGCTGGTGGTGGATGGTGGAATGGAGATGGTTAACGCAAGCATACTGCGTCGGTCCCTTCGAGGGGCTGGTGCAATTGAAGCAGGGACTCCTGAGCTCCGCTTTCAGAGGGTGATCCAGATTAGCCAGCAGCACAGCATTGTGAGGCCAGGATCAGCGAACCGCAGCCAACGGGCAGCTAGTCCGGATGCTGACAGACTGGTCTGGGCAATCCAACGCACCCATAACTCTTTAGAAGCAGCAAGGCGTCAAAAGATGGATGGCAACAAGGTGGGTGGAAAGGGTGCTGCTAAGAATGACGGTTGCTGTGAATGCAGCTCCAGCTTTGAGTGCAATATCTGTCTTGACGCGGCTAAACAGCCTGTGGTTACACCTTGCGGTCACCTCTTCTGCTGGCCGTGCTTGTACCGGTGGCTTCATTCACATTCAGCCCATTCTGAGTGCCCTGTCTGCAAGGGCGAGGTGCTTGAAGTGAATGTCACTCCGATTTATGGAAGAGGCGGTGAAGAAGGGGATTCTGCCAACCTTGACATGCCACCCAGGCCGCAAGCAAACAGAAGGGAGAGCCTGAGGCAGCAGCTGCAAATGACAGACACAAGAGGAATTGCAACGGTGGTGAGGCAGTTAATAGAAAACCAGGGCATAGTGAGAGGCCTCCCAAGCCCAACTGGGATTCGAGATGAATGTTGTTCCTGCAGGCCGGCAAAGGGCTAGGGCTCGGAGACAGCAAAGGCAAGATAATAATACATCGTCTTCCATACCTGCAACTGCAGTAATGCTGAATATGGGCAATGTTGCCTCTGAGAGCAGCAATCAGATACCATTGCCATCTTCTAATGCTAATAACAATACTGCACCAGCGACTCCTGCAGCTCCCCAGGAGTCATCATCTGTGGAGCAACTGTCGAATTCTAGCACCACAGCTGTTATAGTGGGGCAGCCTGGGTCAAGTAGGCGTTCAATGCCTTCGGAGTCCACAGTCACAAGAAGAACGAGGAGGAGGCCACAGTAGGTACCAGAGTGCTGTCACTCTCTTCAATAAAACCTACAGACCATGCCCCAATTGGTAGTTATTACCATGATTAGCTCCAATAACATCTCCAGGTTAATAATTTTAGGAATGTATATGCCATCCTGCCTTGCTCTTACATACCATGTATGTAGCTTCATGGAAAAGGAGTTGAAATATCAGTTCCAATATCAATGATAAATATTGTTCTTTTGTGTGCTTGGAATATATATTCTAATTTGGATCTGTTATTACTGGTATGATATGTCATTATGTAGTTTTATGAGGCATTCCTGGGTTGAACTAGTTTTAATTTTACAGGAGTGCCCTATTAAGAAGTTATTCTAGCATAAGGAACACCATTGAGTTTGCTTGGATCTTTATGTTTCTGCTTCAAATTGCCAGTGTCACTGTGACTGGGGTAGCAAAAATTGAAGTGTGACCTGAATCAGAGTGCACCACAAACAGATTTGTTGGGTTCAAGTCTACAATCCCTTCTATAGCAAGCCATATTGAGAATTAAGATTTCTCTTCTGTCACTGGGAATTAGCAAAATAAATTGTACATTATACTGCAAAATGTGAGTGCTCCTTTCTATTAGATATTTTTTTAACGGCACTCTTAACTAAATAGCACACAACTAGGTTGTCACATATAATGCAGAGTTGCAGACTACTGGTAAGCGGTAACATTCTCATTTCTCAAGCAGAGATTTTCTTAATCTTAACAAA
The DNA here is from genome assembly GCA_015476505.1 of Urochloa ruziziensis. Lineage (NCBI taxonomy): Eukaryota > Viridiplantae > Streptophyta > Magnoliopsida > Poales > Poaceae > Urochloa > Urochloa ruziziensis. The sequence continues at coordinate 53,316,261 of CM027125.1, read as the reverse complement.
ATCTTCCATGGGACATTGACGTATAATCAGCAACTGCACATCACAGAAGAGCTCTGTATATGGCAAATGAAGACGATCAAATAAGTAAACATTTTCATGTGTATGTCATTTACATTTCAGCATTGTCATTTGACTACCTGAACATTCGTAAAGGTTACAGCACCCATTTCTTAAAATTGATGACATTCTTTGCGACCTCTGAACAGTTTACCTTCATCGATAGAGAGCAGGCTCATTTCTGGAGATCAAGAAAGCCCAATGTAGAATTGTCTGGCTCCTTTTTTTTTCCTTTTCTTTGGAGAATTCGGTGGTCATGTGCACCAAATGATTTCTACAAGTTCACTACTGATTTTTGTATGTCTATTCTGGACCGGTAATCCTTGAACTCCTTGAGAGCCACACCACAGGGAAGCCATTATATCTTGAACTGTTGGATCAGTCTGAGAAGGCTATATGTCTCAGCATCAGGCATTGCCCCCCTCAAAATCATTGCCCTCAACAAATCTGGTTCATAACTTTGCCTTCACCCACAAGCTTTTAGGAGGGTGTTGTACATGAAGGAATTCTTACGATTTGATTCATTCAGTTCTCCAAATACTCTCTTTGCATTTTCTAAGTCGTCAATTTCTGCAAAGTTCTTAAGTAACATGTGTGGCCTCCAACGGTGTTGAACTTCTCACCTTCTTATTGACAACTTCTTTCTTTCCCATATCCTTTGTGTTCAAAGCTTCTTTAACAAGACCTGATTTCAAGTAACCTAAAGCTAAGTGGTGATAAGTAATAGCATTCGGCTGGCATCCACTGTCCTCATTTCTTTGAACACAGCTGATGCGTACAACACCACGCCTACAGTAAACTGATAAAACGGAATTGAACTGTTCTGTAAGGCTTGACTTCTTTGTTGAATTTATGTTAACCCATATCTTCACTGCCTGGTCAATGGACCTAACCTTTCCAAATGCTTCAATTGCTAGTATGAAGCTTTCTGATCCAAATCCTGATTATCGCATCAACTGTATCATTCACATGTCAACATATTAAGGTGAAGCATTCAGTCACCGTATCATTTAACAGGATCGTCCTAGTCAGTCAGAATGATTTGCTGAATGTTTGAATTGGATTTATCGTCATTCATAGGTCATACAAAGCGTCGCCGCATCATACCCTACAAGCAGTTGTCCCAAATGACACAATGAAGTACATCTAGCATCGTCAAGATTTACAAAAAGAATCCAATAGCTTTGCCGCAGAGTCCAGCATAAACCGAAAGGCATATAAGGAGCTACCAGCAGTATCTTCTGGGTTACTGCAGCATCAAGGATCAAATGGAGAGAGAAAAAATCAAACAGGATGATCACAACAGCCAATGTAACTACACAAAGAAGAATCGTAAGTAATCATTGCAGGTTGGAAAGGAAAGCGACAGGATGAGGTCCCCAATATGGTAAGGCCATGTTAGTTCGCACCCGAAATATTTTCATCCATCACATCAAGAGAAGAATCTTTGATGCATGAGGTATTAAATGTAAATGAAAAAGGTGAAAATTTATATGGATAGACTGTAAATCGCGAGACGAATCTAATGAGTCTACTTAATCCATGATTTGCAATAGTAGTGCTACAGTAATCATCTGCTAATTATGGATTAATTATTCTCTAATTACCATCGTTAGATTCGTCTCGAGATTTCAACCTATCCATATAACTTTCCACCTTTTTCGTCTACATTTACTACTTCTAAATTGATAAAATCAAAACCCGAAATCTTTTCACGAAATGTTTTCGCGAACTAAACACGGGCTAAGTAGCGCACCTGATGATTCAATCATACGGAGTATTCACTAGTTGAAGAAATGTCACTCGAGTACTCGAGTGACTTTTTTTTGTCATGGCTGGCCCTTGTACTTTCAACGTGACACAATTTTATGAAATACACAGACCTTTTTCAACTGCCATTCCTGAAAATGTAACACGACATCATAAGCTACCTCTAAAGGACTTTATATTTCATCTCTTTGTCTAAGTTGTTCAGACAGCTGCAAATAGAGAACAAAGAGTTCATTGCCGCATTTCTGCAATAGTATGTATTGTTCGTTTGATAGCAGTAAAAGTTCTCCATATCCAGCATGAATTTAAAATGAAAGGATAGCATCCATGCTATATACACAGTAGCTACACTCAGTGTGAGTTTGGAAAATACTTTCGTTATTTCACTGTTTGAAAAGGTGATGAACCTAATACTTGACAATAGCCGCCCTTCTGCATGTCAACAAGCAATTCTTCACAACATTCACCATTTTCCCATGGGCAGCCCTGTGGACAGCAATTAACATCAAATATGGAAGGCATAAAAGACATTATACTCTGCTAATGCACAACTGCAAAGTAAATTGTAATTGATAAGATAACACCAGTGTGCAGAGCAATTACAGGAGGCACAAAACATTACATAACTAGTCTATGCAGGCACCAGTTAACATCAATTATGAGGCATAAGGCAATGCGTAACTAATGTACAATTGCAAAGTCTATATACTAACATACACATATAGGAGTAAAAGTTAATGGAAACAGTCCTATTATGAGTTCCCTAAGGAATGCTTGGATGTTCCAAGGTAGCAAGGTGACATAAATCTCCAATAGATCATCCACATCATCTAGAGACAACATAAGAGATAGTCATAGTTTCTCAACATGGCCATTTTGGCATTCTTTTCCCATATTATTGAGCCCAAACCTCCATTCTCTTCAACTGAATCCAAGCTTCTCTGAACCCACATAGAGAAGTCATAAAACATGAAGCATGGAAATTCGGTGAAGATGAGCAACTAAATAACTGGTGTCATTGACTCCCCATCTACTCAAATTCAGTGCACGAAAATTCTGAGTTGTGTGCTAATTTGTCAATTAAGTAAATGGCGCTATTGATCAAAATGATACTAGTGAGGCCCATAGAATGGATTTATGCAACATGCACCCAGCTACTCCCAGGCATCTTACTCAAGCCTTGCTGGGATCGCAATCCTTCACCAATGCCTTGGTAGATTCCGCCCCCTTCCTCCAGGCTGGTTTGAGTTCAATTTGAAGGGCAGATGGCTTTTGGATGTAGCAGTGGGATGTCTGTTATTCCCCTTACTTGGTTTAAGTACTGATGGCATGAATCCATTTGGTGAAATGAGCAGTAGTCATAGCACTTGGCCTGTGACTGTATGTATCTATAACTTACCTCCTTGGCTATGCATGAAGCGGAAGTTCATTATGATGCCGGTGCTTATCCAAGGTCCAAAGCAACCTGGCAACGACATCGATGTTTATCTAAGACCATTGCTTGACGAACTTAAACAACTGTGGAAGGAATAAGGTGTTACTATGTGGTATGAGTACAAACAGGAAACTTTAACCTTAGGGAAAGCAAGAAATTTAAGGCTTGGTTTAAGTACTGATGGCATGAATCCATTTGGTGAAATGAGCAGTAGTCATAGCACTTGCCTGTGACTGTATGTATCTATAAACTTACCTCCTTGGCTATGCATGAAGCGGAAGTTCATTATGATGCCGGTGCTTATCCAAGGTCCAAAGCAACCTGGCAACGACATCGATGTTTATCTAAGACCATTGCTTGACGAACTTAAACAACTGTGGAAGGAATAAGGTGTTACTATGTGGTATGAGTACAACGGAAACTTTTAACCTTAGGGCGATAGTCATGTTTCTCAACATGGCCATTTTTGGCATTCTTTTCCCATATTATTGAGCCCAAACCTCCATTCTCTTCAACTGAATCCAAGCTTCTCTGAACCCACATAGAGAAGTCATAAAACATGAAGCATGGAAATTCGGTGAAGATGAGCAACTAAATAACTGGTGTCATTGACTCCCATCTACTCAAATTCAGTGCACGAAAATTCTGAGTTGTGTGCTAATTTGTCAATTAAGTAAATGGCGCTATTGATCAAAATGATACTAGTGAGGCCCATAGAATGGATTTATGCAACATGCACCCAGCTACTCCCAGGCATCTTACTCAAGCCTCTTTCTGTCATTATCCTTCTTAACCTCTTAACCTTTTCCCACTTTTGTGCTTGTGCATATATGTTACCCAAGAGAATGTAATATCCAGTCTCTTCAGGCTCCAGTTCAAAGCACTTCGAAGCAACAACTTCTCCAAGCTCAACATTGTTGTGCAACCTGCAAGCAAGAAGCAAGGCACCCCAAACACTAGCATGAGGCCGCATTGGCATCTGCATGATCAGCTGGAACGCTTCGTCCAACTTTCCACTACGCCCAAGAAGATCTACCATAATGGTGTAGTGCTCGACTGAGGGATTAATCGTATATTTGGTTGACATGGAAGCAAAGCAAGCACGGGCTTCTTCCATCAGTCCTGCGTGACTGTATGCAGACAACAACCCCACAAAAGTCACCGCATTAGGATCAATCTTTGCATCAGACATTTCTTTGAACAAGCCAACAGCTTCACTTAACTTGCCATGCATCCCACAGCCCACTATCATTGCGCTGTAAGACACCAGATCTCGCCTTCGCAAGCCTCTGAACAAATCGAAAGCTCTATCCATCCGCCCGCTCTTGGTGTACAAATCAACCAGAGCGGTGCGCAAGTGATCATCCAGCTCTATGCCCACAGACCCCATGAAACTCTCGACCCACAGGCCGAACCTCAAGTCCCCCAGCTGCGAGCAAGCAGAGATGACGGATGAGAAAGTCTTCTCATTAGGCAGCACCCAAACATGTGGCTTCAGCATCTTGTTAAAAATACCAAGCGCCTCCCTAGCGCAGCCATTCTGCGCATAGCACGCGATCATCGCATTCCAGGCGTAAAGGTCCTTACTTTCCATCCTCTCGAACAGGTCAGCTGCAGCTTGGACATCTCCGGCTTTGGTGTACCCTGAGATCATCGTGATCCAGGAGACATTGTTCCTAATGGGCATTCGCTCAAACAGCTCCCTCGCTCGGGCTAGTTGGCCCTGTGCGATGAACCCACACACCAGGGCGTTCCAGGAAGCGGCGTTCCTCTCGGGCATTTGGTCGAACAGCTCGATGGCCTCGTCGAGGTGGCCGGCCTTGGCGAGGCCTGCGACCATGGAATTCCACGACACGACATCCCGCGCGGGCATTGTATCGAACAGGGCGCGCGCGGCTGGGATATCGCCCGCGCGGAGCCGGGAAGCGAGGAGCGAGTTGGACGAGACGAGGAGGGAGTGGTGGTGCAGCGCGGGCGCGCCATCGAGCAGGACCCGCACGTGGCGGTGCGCGGGAAGGAGGCGGGAGTAGGCGTTAGCGAGCGCAGCGTGCGGATACGAGTGGGAGAGGAGGCCGAGGCGGAGGAGGTGCGCGTGGAGGGAGGCGGCCGCGGGGAGCGCGGCGTGGGCCGGGAGGCGGGGCACGGACTTGAGGACGGCGGCGAGGGCAAAGGGGCAGGGGCGGTGGGACGCGCGGAGCGACGAGAGGTAGAACGCGATGGCGCGGCGGGGACGGCCCTGGTCTGCCGCGGCCCGGACGGCGAGCGTCCACGGCGAGTTGAAGCCGCCGCCGACGGGCGGGGCGCGCATGGCCAGCGAGCCAGACGTGCCGCGTCCTCCGCGGGGCTGCTTATCCCTGCCGGCGTCACGAGTTCTTATTGGCTAGGCGCTACAAGGGTGGGAGAGCCTGGGAAGAGGGGAACAAGGGAGGACGCCATCTTCGTCTCCGGCACGGCGGTACACGAACGGCGATGACTGATGACCGGCGACGAGGTGGGCGCGTCGGGCAGGCACCGTGGGCACTGGGTGTTGGCTGTTGGACTCCTCATGTAAATATGGAATACCAGACATTATAAATTAAACTAGCAAACATGCCCGTGCGTTGCTACGGGCGATATCCATGTAGATAATCAATAGTTATCATCGGACCCATATGAATAACATTAGCTAATAATTTGAATTTGATCCATTAAAATATCATCAATATTATCGGACCCATATGAGCCATGTCACCTCAAAACATACGGACCAACAATTGAGATCTGAGCAAAATAGCTAGGCATTAGGAAAAACAAAGCTAGGCATTAGGAAGTAGGAACCACCGTCACATGTGCACGCGCAAGCCGTTGCACCAGCCTAGTTGCCCAAGGCTTTATCCAATATCGTCTCGGGCGCGACCACAATGTCCTCCTCCATCGTGTCACGGTCTCACTACGATGTTGTGCCACTTATTTTTTGCGTTAACATCGAGGAGTCTTAGCAAAATAACATGTCATGGTAGATGAGTAGGTTAGTAGCACACAACAACTACATTATTATAGATATATTTTTTCTTTAAAATTTTAATAGCCTATTTAGTGATTGGTTGGGATATGGATCTTTTGGTGTTATTTATTCACTTGCTCTTTCGAGAGCTTAAAAAAAAAGGGCGTACCCAGGGCCGTAGCTCCCGCACTATGCGAGGTCTGGGGGCAGGTTGTTTAGCGCACAGTCTTTCACGCACATAAATGTGCAGAGGCTGGGGCTTGAACCCTGGACCTTCCGGTCATAGGCGGTGAAGCTCTACCACTGGACCTTTCGAGAGCTTACTACAAATAAATTAAAACCGACACTTATACACATGCAGGCTGCAGTCCAGTTGGGTGGTGTTTAGACGGGAGGGTGAAAATTTTTTGGGATGTCACGTCAAAGGAAATTTACCATCTAGGAGTAGTAAACGTAAACTATTGGTAAAACTAATTACAGATCTAGCCAGCAAATCGCGAGACAAATCTAATGACGGGTAATTAGAGGGTAATTAATTAAGAATTAGCGGACGGTTACTATAGCATTACTGTTGCAAATCGTGGATTAAGTAGGCTCTTTAGACTCGTCTCGCGACATACACTCCATCCATGTAATGGATTATTTTTTTTTGTCTACATTTAGTACTTCACGCATGTCACGCATGTAAGATTCTATTTGGGGTGACGGTGGGAACCTCTCCTGTTCTGCTTGGTGGCCGCGGTTCGAGCCTCTCTGTTGCACATTATTTAAATAAAAAATATAGGTGGGTCCCACGACGTACAAAAATTAGTTCTTCCTCTATTAGGTAAAGATTTACAAATAATAGTTCTTCCTCCGTTTCAATTATAAATCGTTTTATACATATTATTATGGCTAGTAGATAATTAAAATCAAATCAACTTGGATGGTGTATTTACTATATAAAAAATATTTTTAATACTTTATATATTTAATAAGTTAAATGTTAATATTTTCGCTATAAATTTAGTCAAATTTAGAACCTTTTGTTTTATAAAAAAAATTAGAACCATTTGACTACAGATAAATCAGAACGATTGTATTTTCGATTCGGGAAGAAGAAGTATGTCTGCTTTAGATTACTACAGAAAAGCTGCTGGCATGTTTAGTTAACTTTCAGATCTATGCTGGGATCCACGCTTAATCCATTTTTGGCACCTGATAACACGAACGGATAAAAAGTATACAACCGGATTTCATAATTGTACTTGTAAGCAACGGTGAATCAAGGATTCCATCTGTTTGTGTTCCATCACAATAATGCCATCACAGACTCAGAGTATAGCTTAACACTCTGGAGTAACCAACAAAATTTAACAAACAAATGGCAGCGAATGCTCTATTTAGCCAAACCGTGCAGCAGAAACAACATTTGGGAACATATTTACCACTAGTTGACAGCGTGACATCAGTGTTACAAAAAGGGGCCCTGGGCAGGCAACCATGTGTTAAAAAGGAACCATCATTCTTTCTGTTTGTGTACAAACCTACAATACAACAGGGATCAATGGCGTAGGTAGAGAATTTACGTGATGTTAAAAACAAAAGCTTCTAGTTCTTGACCCATTTCTGTCTTTCTGACCCTTGTTGAAGGCTGAGATAGCAAGATGCTCTGCAGCGTATGTCATAAAAGATGCCAGCACAACACCACCAGCAACCATTAGTCCTAGCCTGCCAAAGGAAAGAAAAACGTTCATGAACTCAAATCACTATCGGCAAGAACGATAAAACAACTGTCAATACATGATCCTCAGATGTAACCCAGAACACCTTTGGCATAATTAGAAGCTTTGCATGCATGATGTATTGTACTTAAGTTATACTCCCTCCGTTCTCGAATATATGACATTTAGGACAACTACTTTAGTTCATTTTTGAAGTAATAAGCTTGTCCTAAACGTCATATATTCAAGAACAGAGGTAATATGATCTATGCAAGCTAGTACTCCGTAACAGAACTGACAGTGCTCTATGTAAAGCCACACTTATGAATGGAAGAGGCATGCAAACCTTCTAATAATCAACTAGTCAATTAGTAAAGTCTGCACTAAAGTAATTATATAATCAGTTATGTTCCCAGGTACAGCCCTTGGCCACACACCCCATGCCAGCACCCTTCCATCACCTCAATGCAGCCTTCCAAGTTCTGAAAACCTTCTCTTCCATAGCCCATGGTAAGGCTGGAACATGGAACAAATCTCTATATGCTCAAGACACTAAATTTCCATACAGCTTTCTTTATATTAAAGAAGGGTATAGAAAGAATCCAATCAGGTGTCTTACTTTGTGAATAATGCAGTTATACCCAAGATAGTTGGTGACAATACAGCAACAGTAGCTATAATCGCCATTCCTATCCAGTAAAATGTTGCATCCATATCACAGTCGGACATACTGCGCTGATGGCCTGCAAAAGGACCAAATTGTTTACACCAAAGGATAACAAAACTGTGCAAGAGGTTGCATAGTTCAACATACCTGAACCCATATGATTCTCTGATGAATCAGAATTGCTAAACCCAGCATGATTTGCACTGATACTTCCCCATCGATAGACAAAGCGAAGATAGCTCCCAAACAATAAGAAGAATGACACAAAGGTCCACTCAAACATCAGCAGCAAACCTGTCCATGGCATAACCTGCCGTGGAATGATAGCAAAAGCCAAGGCCAGAGAGAAACTAGCAGACACAAAGCAGACTAGCACTGCAATTGCCCCAAAATAAGGAGGAAGCTTCGAGTGTGTCCCATTTGATAACTGCAGCAGTGTCAAGCAACCATCAGACCAACATCATATAAGCAATATGCTTCAGTAAGAAGATCATAGAAAGGTGTGAAAGAACCAGTTTTAAAAATTCAAATAAAGCAAGATATCCTCTTGGCTCAGTATTGTGCAGGATGGACGCTTAACCATAGTCAAAATATTAGAATCAAAGGCTCTGAAGGAGGCATTTGGAATCATGAAACAAAGCTCTTTAGATTTCATAATTGTTCCGAAAGGTGACAACATGATATAATAAGCAACATTCAGCAGCATCCAAATTTCAAGTTGAAATGCAGATTTGTGGCTGAAGAGCAGAGGTCTAACCCGTTGGTTTGAAATACTGAATGCAGATGCTGAACCAACCACTGAATAAGATGGAAGTGACTCTTCAGACTTGTATTTGTGGCGAGCTCTCCTAGCAAATGCACATAGAGATCTTAAACTTATCAACTCCTTGTTTGTCTGTCAGAAACATAATGTAGATGAAATGAGAAGGCGAGAACGCTTTAAAATCATGTGATGACAAATTTTCAATAAAAAAGATAGCTATAAGGATCAGAGTATAACCTGAAAACATGATTGGTAATAACCAAATAACAGCAAGCAAAATGGGAGAATGAACAATATTTTTACAACCAGCTGATCATGAGGGTTCTTTCCCCCACCAGTTCCTGGGAGAGATTCTTCAAGTGTTTGCCTAATATCCTGCAAGTATAGAGAGCATGATTATAATACGCTTGTTGTTTGTACTTCGAAAATTGCATACGGAAGTGAGGAAATGATTAATAAAATGGGTGTTACCTGCCATATTTCAACAGGTTTTACAAGCCAAGCTGTGAACCAGTCCCAGGGTTTTAGGGGACCCAGCGTGTAATGTATAACTCTTAATTCTTTTTCATCAACCATCCACTATGACAGAAAATAGAAAGTCAGGTCCATAACCAAGCCCAAGCATCAAAGCTATAGAGCACATGAAATAAACAAGGAGTAAAAACACAGTTAAAACTCCCCATCCAGTGCAAAATGTAAACTAATGTGATCAAGAAAATAAACCAGTGCAAAATGTAAAAACACAGTTAAAACACAGGTGCTTGGTTGTGATACTAAAGACCTTCAACAAATTCAACTACTAAAATAATCCTGGAAAGAAAATCAAAGGCAATCAATCAAAACATTTGCAACCATATTCTGGTGGTCTTTTTTCAGAGAGAACAAGAAGCAGTTCAAATGTTGTACTCCTTACATAAAGCTGAAAGAACAAGTTCAATATAATTGTTTAAAAATGATTTTGAGATGATTAATTTGCATAAGATTGATGACATGAAAAGGCTGGCAATACTCTGTTAACCTTGATAGTTGACGTGCGTTGACAAACAGAAGTGGTGGTAAATCAAGTGAGTGAAGAAATCATGTTGACGTTGTAATGCTTTCATATACCATTTAATTGTGAAGGATGACCAAGATACTGGGCCTAATCAATACACAATTACGCATAAGAAGTATTACCTTGTTGGCTAGCATGTAAAGACCAACATCAGCATTATACAAGGTAGAAAGGCGCTGTGTCTTCGGTTCAGGAGTTAAAGGTGAGTCTGGCTCATAGACGCGAGAGTTGGGAAAATCAGAATAATATGAATTTAGAAAACCTTGGTCCCCTGCATTAATTAATTCAGCACCACAAATTATAAACATTGAAAATATTGAATCACTAACATGCTGAAGTCATTAAATGCAAAATGATCCAATATATAGAAGTGTTCTCTAGAGAATAAAGGCCTCACTAAGCCAATGCCAAATGAGTATGTGAACTATTCTTTCCATGATGCCATCTCACCCTCTGTCCTAAAAAATAACCAGGAAAGACAGAGATGCTGATCAAGAGGAAATTCTAGGCTCCGAGCAATTGGGATTTGAGCATCGTAGGGACAGTAGAACTGAAGAATAGTGTGGTATCAGCAGGTCTGGAGCAACTAATTGGCCAGAGAACAAATGAAGATATGAGGGGCAATATGTAGCAACATGTCAACATACAAACGATATGCTGCAGGCTGCATTATAGCATAAAAAATTGTTCATGGCAGCCATGGACTACAAACGATGTTTCTCCATGAGGGATAGCACAACTGAGGGCTCAAGAAGTGTTGCCACTGGAAAACTTTCAAAGGATTGCCATGTAGGGTGGTCCTGATATTCCAAGGAGAGCTAGTATACTTTCATTAACCACCACACACTTAGGTTAGCTTTATAAGAAGTTAAGCAGTGAGGGCTTATTTCATCAACACTGTATGAATTACTTTTTTTAAGCTAATTAGCTATATTCTGTACATAAATAAAATATTTGCCTAAAAAAATTGATATCAAATTATAAGTTATGATGAAACACATGCTCAGGCATGTATGTTCTCAAGAAAAAAATAATAATTCTATGTAACAAAAAAAAGGAATATGAAGAATAGGAAAGAAGCGCACAGACCTCCAGTGTAAGAAGGCAAACTACCCACTTTGTTGATCATATCATTGAAAAGAGTTTCAGAGGGTTCAACAACCATAACACCAGAATTCATTCTTTCAGAATGCTTCAAGTTTCCACAGAACTGCCCGCACTTGAAAAGATCGTCAATACTTTTCACAACTATAGTATCTGCATCAAGGTAAACAACTGCGGAAATAGCAATGTATTAGAGCACTAGGCAGGAACAAAGTGAAAACCATTATACAGAAGATACTCTGATGAACTGCAAACCTAATTGGAACATACCCTTTTTGTAATCTGTCATGTTGAATATCTTTAGCTTGGTGTAGACACCCCAAAACCTCTTTGGCCTCACTTGATTAGGATTAGCCAGTAACGTTATACGATTGACAATCCAACCATCTGCCTGAAATGTACACAAGGTCAATTTTGGCTACCTGATCGGACTGACACAAGATCTACAAGTCCAGCTCAGACAAACATAAATGCTAATTGGCAGGAAATCAATAACACTGTTAAGAGTGATCCGCCGCCTAGCTCCACGCCACTCAACGATAAAAAATTCAGTAGGTGATACCCAAAATTGTAACCAATTTCGGCGGAGATCCCATGAGCGGCCCTAAAAACGAGCAGCAACGGCCTCAATTCCAACCCTGCACAACTATTATGCAGTATGCACTACTGCGCATCCACTTCACAGAGCCGCCAAAGTGCCCAAACATCCAGGCTGAGTTAGCTAGATCAAATCATGAAAATCAATAACAATGCAAGAGTGATTAACCCCATCCAGCTCCACGCCACTCGGCAACGCGAAATTCAGCACGAGCCTACCCAAAACCGTAATCGAATTGGCAGCTGAGATCGCAGCGAGCAGCCCTAGGATGAGCAACAACAGCCCTCAATTCCAAACCCGCACACGTCCTACTGCAGAGGCTTCGCGGAGCGTTCAAACACCGAGGGTGAATTGTAGTGAGCTGGAGCGCGTCGACACACCTGGAGGAGCTTCCGCGAGTACTCGGAGACGCCGTCGGAGACGAGGACGACCATGTCCCGCCGCGTGCCCGTGTCGCGGAGGGACTTGCCCAGTACGCGCACGCCGAGCACGAACTCGTCGCCGTACAGCAGCGTGACGTAGGCCTCCTCCGTCGCCGCCCCGGCGCCGGCCGCGAGCAGCACCAGCAGCGCCGCCGCGACGAGCGCGGCCAGAAGCGCCGGCGGCCGCATCGGGGGGTGCCGCCGGATCCCGACGCCCCCGGCCCGGGATGGGATCGCGGCTCGAGAGGGCGCGCTGGGCCGGATGGGTGGGGCGCACGTGGGAACGCAGTGGCAGAAGGCGGGGAATCGGATCGGAGCCTCTTGGTTTCGGAGAGAGTTGGGCGCAGGTGGTGTGGTGTTCGAGCGGGTGGAATGATTTCTCGTTTCGCCGCGCGGATTAGTATTCGGTCAAAGGGTTCGTCCTCGTCCAACTTGGAGAGTTGGAGTTGTCATCGGCGGGGGCCGGGGCGGCGGCTCGCTCGCCTAGACGACAGGGATGGGATCGTGGGAGGCGGCCGAGGACGGCTTGATTTCTAGACGAAACGAAACTCACGAAAGCGTGTGCGTGTTTTCCTCTCGGAAACGACTACGAGGAAAGTGCGTGTGACTATGACGCTGCGCCGGCGGCGGGCCGCGTGTGTCGAGTTTGTGATGGGCCGGTACGGTCCGGGCCGGAGCAGCATGGCTTTTAGGCTTCTGAGATTAACTCGGCCCGCTTGCTGCTATCTACTGCAAAACTGGGGACAAAAATCGTGTGAATTAAAATGAGAAGTTTAAAATTGTTATATTCTGTTTGGGGTACAAAGTTGCAAAAACTTTTCACCTATAAAACCATGTCAGTTCATTTCTTCTCTCAGTGCACACGGTCCATCTCATCACTTTTTACGGATTCATCAGAATTGTTGTGAGTTTGGGTGGAAAATTGCATCATAACGCGTGAGTCAAGATCAACGCTGGTGAGTCCCTGGGTGAGTTTGTGCTGGTTTGGAAGTTTGTGCAACTAAAAGATCAAACAGGGGAGAAAATTGCTGAAGCCTACAGCACTTATTTTTATCGCTATATCGTGTTCGTTGGATTTACGAAATTCTACTTGAAGCTACTAAGTGTTTTGAATTCTCTTAAAAGTTGGCAAGAGAAATTAATCTTTCATAAATCTCCGAGAATGCGACCTAGTATGTTACAGCAATGTGCTTTGTGTTAGAGGAACACTGATCAGTTCCAATGCAAGGCTATTATCCTTTTATGCTTATCGGAATATGAGGCATGATCTTAGTCACCAAGTTTCCGGAACGAAGAGGTCGCGGGACGGGATCGAGGAACGAGGAACGCCGTTTTTTTAGGGGCCGGGACGTGAACGTTCCCGCGTTCCCGTCCCCGGAACGGCGTTCCCGGGACGTGGAACGCGGCATCGTTCCGCATTCCCGGTGACTATGGGCATGATATTCCATAGAGGCCCTTTTAAAATAAGTTGATCACATGGTGGGCGATTTCAACAAAATTATTTGACTTCAAATCATTTGATGCAGAGGCTCGAACGGGCATTCCATTCTCTAACTAAGAAAGGACAGCTATGCAATTTTCTCCTGAATGTCTGGGAAAGCCTTTCTTTCACGTCAGACTATCAAACCACATCAATAGGCTACAAGCGCTCTTTCAGAGTTGCGGAGGCCGGACAATCCATTATCTAAAAAATCAAACCACATCAATGGCTTGAATGGGAAAGTCACTAGTTGCACCCATGGCGTCGATTATATGATTTTTAGACAAGAATAGGAGGTCACATCAGAACTCATGGATATTATTGTATTGTTGTAGATTAGCAAAGGATATTGTGCATCTTTGTGGGGTTAACAGTATCATTTCGGTGGAATTAAGCTATATTATCACAATATCACGGAATAATTTTTTTATTACGTTTTCTTGGCCTCTAGAGGGAAAGGGGAAGGCTGGCTAATTAGGTCAGAAGGACCCAAACACTAGCAGCTGTGAGTAAGGCAAGAATGGCATGCATGTTAGCTACTTTAGCTTTGTGGTGCCAATTGACCTACAATCTCTTCCATACGTGGCGACGTTATCCAAAAAAAGTGCAAAAACGTACCTAAACATGTTTTTCCTTTTTCACTCCAATATCTGAAAACCTAGCTACAGTTAGCAGTGGTGAACACAACCCAGCGGGGTGTGTTGGTCTTTTACTCACATTCCTTCTTCTTTATTTCCTTCCTCTTTCTCTTCTCGTTTTTCTTCTTCCAGCTCTTTTATCCATGACTAAAGAATATAGGTAGCTTAGGAGTGGATCGATATATTGCACATCTGTAGGAGTATGTGTATTTCGTGTCAAACTTATGCACGAAACCAGCCGCGAGAGAATCTAAATAAGGACCTATTTAGTATGGTTCATACGGACTTCGGCCTCACGCTACTCCCCATAGCACTACTATACCCTACTGCAGTGGCGGATACAAGATGTAAAGAGAGGTGGTGCTCTTCTTCCCCTTCTCCTTCCTTTCTCCTTTTCTTTTCTTCCTCCTCCTTTTTCTTCTTCCTCTTAGAGTCGGTTGATGAATGCTGCGACAAGCTCAGTCCTCTCTCTCATCCACCTTGGCATGCGTGATGACGTGCTACGACGTATATCCAATTATCGTACCTGTTGTTATGCTCTTATTTCGATTGCAAAAGATGACAACAATGTTTTTTTGGGTAAAACATAACAAGTTCTTATCAAGTGCTTTCCTCCAGCCAGAATCAGCTCAAAATTCATCATATTTACCTGATTTTCAAATGTTTGCCGCTGAACTCTTGTGGTGTTTTCCCCGTTTCTCTTAAACACCCTCCTAGTCTTAGCCGTTTTGGATTAGTTTTTGTCATACCAGGTCTTAAACAGCCATACTTGGCATGAGTGGCAGATGCAACCTGTGAGCTTAGCACTTAGGAGGGGCTCCCTCTTCTTTTCCTTCCTTTCTTCCCTTCTTTTCTTCTTCCTTCTCTTCCTAAAAAATCATGAGGGTCTGAGGGGCGCTTCATTGTCCGAACAGCAGTAGGGGGCTGAAGCTCCGCCCGCTCCACCGTTGAATCCGGGGGAGACTCGCCGGCGCATATGCGGCTCTCCCACATCCACGCACGCCTTCCCACCTGACTTTACATGCGCGGTCCCACGAGATGAAATTTTGAAAACAATTAATATCTCATAAACCGAGTGTTCAAATCAAATTTCGATTGCACCATTGTATTTGTTGTGATCAAATCTTTAAAACTAGACCACACTTGCATATGTTTGGATTTAAAAAAACATGAACGTTTTTTTTCTCAAAAGGAGGAACAATTCATCCGATTTTAACAGCCGGAACAAATTATCCAACCTTGCACAACAAAAAAATCATATAGAAGGAACATAAATCTTAACACGTGGAACAAATCGTCTAGTGAACCAAAATATTATTTATAAAAAAAATAAAAAGTGGAACAAATCATATACACTGATGGAACAAAATATAATATGAAAGGAACTTTACCTTGGTGTAGTACTAAGTATCGGTTATTAAAAGTATAAACGAGAAGAAAAAAAACCACCGTCAAACGAGCTGACAGGCAGCCTGCAAGTTGCATGCATGCGTTACGCAGGGACACCAGCTGACCGCTGAGGCAGCCTTGCATGCCGATGCTGCGGGGTCCACTGACTGTCACAATGCTTTAAATGGTGCGGCGGCGGGCGCGTTTTCACTGCATGTGCGGTGAATAGCAATTCCGGTTGAATCTGCCCCCTGTTTGGCAATTGGCAGACACAGCGCGCAGCTGACATCAGATTGATTTGATTTGGTGTCTTTTTATCAGGTGATCGAATTCGCCAATGATAATGAGACAAAGACACGCAAGCAGTGACGCATTAGCACCCATAATTAGGAAGGGTGTGTCACTGCACGCACAATACTTTTCTTCCTTTCACCTAAAAGAGGCAAGGGTGGGTCGCCATCCATTACTTACTAGGAAGATGGGCGCACTAACGTCGCGCCTGTATAAAAAATATCAAAATGTCTTTAGGTGAAAACTTTATGTAAAATTTTTGGATCTAAGCAGGGTTTTTGTGTTAGACTGTTTGTAATTAGACCGGTAGGCATGTTATTTGACCTTGCAACGTGTGTCATGGTGAAAATTGATTATGTTCATTGGCGATCTATGTATCCACAATTAGGTTCCTTTAATGAAAGATGGGAAGACATTGCGTGTGTGAAAAGAGAAGGTGAACAAAGTCATGTGAGTCTGTTCGCTTCGCTTGTTAGACAAAATCAGTCAAAATCAGCATATTTTGCTCCCTTATAGAACACTAATAAATCAGATAGAATCGGTCAAAATCACCAGGCTTTTCTATCAACTAAATGGAATTGTTGTTTGTCATTCTATACCGATTATGACCATATTTTTCTATATTAATTATTCATCCACGTATTTACAAAAGATTTTGCAATACGTTGTCATGTATTGCAAATCAGGTCAAGTAGTAATATCAAAACGATTGACACGCTCAACTACAATTTAAAGTACATGACATTAGCATTGTCACGAGCCAAAGGAAAGCCAAAGGGCACGCGATAGCATAAAGCAAGTCAAAGCAACTGAGAAGGCCACGTACATACATGTTACTGTATCGCCCATAGCTAACGGCGAACCTTTGTTCACACATGGAAAACGGACACATGGGAAGCTAATGGCAGCGGCGTAGGCACCGGGCCTAGAGGATAAATGTCGTGTCACAACGAACACGCAAGTGGTGAAAGATAACAAAAAAAGAGAACTGTGCAGATGTCCTTTAAGGCCATTAATTCTCATCGCGATATGTATGTAGAGCCCGTCCGCTTGAAAACCAATTTTTGCCCAACTAAAAATATGCCAAGCAAACATAGGTGTGCCAATTTATTGGCAATGAACCAATTGATGGTAAATTATTTTTGACATGTCTTACTTTTGATCTACAAACATTGGCGTGCTAATTTATAGGTAATGAACCAATTAATGACCAATTATTATTAGCATGCTTTAATTTTGGTTGGATAAACCAATCAGGCACGTATACTCTACGGCTAGGGCCAGCGGGTGCTTTTTTCTGGAAGCAGAAACAATGCATGGGGCCGTTCTAACAGCCACGCGTCGCGAGGTCTCCAGGCCACGAAACAGCAGGAGCGGGTTCCAGTTATTTTTCAGCCATGAAAGATCCGCTGAGGTGGTCATTTTTTTTTTAAAAAAAGAGAGAAGGCAAACCGGACAGCGCTGGGAGCGCAGCAATGCTCCCAGCGACATAGAGAGAGATATGAGGAAGAGGTTAAGAATAATAGCTTAACACTATAATCGACAAGGAAGTGGCAGTGTAGAACTGTAGAAAACATCAGCAACATGGCGTGAGGCTTACTATAGAGTGCTGGGTCATTTGATCATTTGAGTGGTTGGCAGATTTGCATCTCACATAATGCGAGTACTTGCATGCTGTCCCGGGTAAATAAACTGTTTCGTCATAATTGGTTAACCATTCTGTGAACAATGCGCGCACCTGCAAATTGGTTGGTGAAGAACAGCATGCGTGTTCTTTGCAGATGATTGAGTGCTAAACACCTTAGGTACCAAAGATAAAAATTGACCATTAGACATTGGTGTTGCCGAACCTAGTCACTTGGTGTGTGCAGAAAAGACATAACAAACAGTCAATTTAACTGATAGTACTATCAAGCAAGCAAGCAACACTGTGGTACGGTCGCAGAAGCTCAAAAGGATCCACTTAACTTTTTTTTTGAGGAACATCCACTTAACAGGTTTTTTTTGTTTTTTGTTTTTTTGAGAGAGATCCACTTAACAGCTAGCTGCCATTGATAAGCATCCAGTATTAGGCCGCATCATGGACTCCTCCTACCCTGCGGCCCAATTTGGCCTACTGGATGGGAGTCCGGGCTGGGCCTGCTCGCTGCTCAACAACATCCAGTCGGCGCGGACGACGGGCAGGATGACGACTAGTGAGGCGGAAGACCCCGCCGTCTTTCTGATTCTTCAACCCCATCCCATCCGCCGAGCTCAGCGGCGCCTCGGTCTCACCGTCCACCGGCTCACCGGGACCGGGCGGAGCTAGGTTCCGAGGTAGGAGAGCACAATCAGGCATCAGCCGTAGAGTGGAGAGGCGTCAGGGAAACGCTTAAAGCGGCGGCGGCGGCGGCGGCTCCGAGCCTCCCGTGCCGCGCTCCGCTCCTAAGATGAACATACTCGTAAGAAGAAGCGCCTCAATCCTAGCAATTGCCCCCAACGCGGTCTTCGCCGTGGTGCTTTCTTGGTGCTGTGACCGCTTTTTTTTTTTCTTACCCTCTCTGCGGGAAATATTTGACAGGAGAGGATACGTGGAGGTGGCGACAAGGCGGCGGCTGCCCTGGAGCGGCCCCAGCAGCTGGAGTCCTGGGTGGAGATTTCGGAGTCCGTCTCGCGGCTATGCAGCTTCGACGCCGCTGGCAGTGGCGGCGGCGGCAGAATCTCTGTAAAGCCTTTTCCTTTCTTTGTACAGTAGCTCTTAATTTCTCGAAACCCCAGTATATTATTTAGTATCACGGACTTTAGATGAGAATGCATTACTTTTACTAAGCTCTTAATGAGAATGCATTACTTTCAGTAAGCATCGGATTAGATGTTCCCCACTAGCACTTTGTAAAAATGGAACTGTAGAGGGGAAATAGCATCAGAGCAGCTCACCTAGTCCCTAGTGTTCTCCCAATTGCTGCAGGTATCTTATGTTGAAAGGTTTCACCATTGATCGGTGTTTTGCATTCTGAGTTTTACAGATTGCAAGCAGTGTTGTGACAGAAAGACCAGCAATTGAAACCTCTATGGTCTGTCCAAAGATTTGCCTGTGTGCCGCTACTTATAAGCTATAACTTCTACATGGTTACTGTCAGCTGCAATTTGAACAATGTCAGTTTTATAGATTACAGAGATAGCTAATTATTACTCACAGCATCTGAGCTGCTAGGCTGTGTATTTGGATTATAGTAATCAATTGCCACACTGGCACATATCTACAAGCCTTAGTTTTCTCTTGCTGTAATTCAGAAACATATGAGCTATTACCTTCAAAATAACATCAAATGTTTTCTTGGATGAATGACAATTATATAACCTAAGCGCGCAACTGCGCAAGCATGATTCCCTAGTGCAATTAGTAAAATCATACTTTATAATAAAAAAAATCATTTCTGATTTTCTTTTAGTCTATAACTCTTATTTTCCTGTAGGTAAAAGTTATACAGGATTCTAGACCTATACATGACAAAGTTATTGATTCTTTCTTGAACAAATTCTTTCCATCAGGTTATCCATACAGGTATGAAATTCCTAGGCTCATTGCTAGTCTTGATAATTTTTCTGAGTGACATTCTAATTTGCTGCTATTAATCACGCAGCGTGAATGAGGGTTACTTAACTTATACCAGATTCCGAGCACTCCAGCATTTTTCTAGTGCTATGCTGCATGTGCTGTCAACACAGGTCAGTAACTCTTTAAAGAACATAAGCACTGTGGATATCTTGTGTCCGTTGATTCATGAGTTTCTATAGGTCTGTTAGCACATTAAATATCTTGAACTATTTTACTTCTAGCACTATGTACATAGACAAAATTAGTGCCCTTCAACTGACTGCCCAAGTGGGCTGTGGCTCAGTCTTTGTTAGTTGCTGCAGGTTTGCGGCCTACCCCTGCCCAAGCAACTGCTGTAAGTTGGGTAAGCATACCATGACAGAAATGCTAAAAAACAGGTATTGCTGTCAAACATATTGGCTGATTTTCTCTGCCTATTTTTCAGATTCTGAAAGATGGAATGCAGCACGCAGGGAAACTCATTTGTAGCAGCATGGGGGCAAGGATGGATTCCGAACCAAAGAGTTGGAGGATACTTGGTGAGCACCAGATATAGAAAACATATGATCCTTTCTCTGAGATTTCTGTTCTTTTGCGTTGCCACATTGATATTTTCCCCATTTCTCCATTCTGGTGCTATTTCTCCAGATTATGTTATTCATGCCTATTTCTGTGGATTGACAGTTTATGTTCTCTATGATGTTGGCACTGCATTGGAAGTTATTTTACCACTGTGCCCACAACTTTATTTTCTGTTGCTATTTTCCTAGTTATGTTATTCATGCCTATTTCTATGTTTGACAGCTGATGTTCTCTATGATTTTGGTACGGCCTTGGAATTCGTTTCACCATTGTGCCCACAACTTTTCCTTGAAGTAGCAGGCTTGGGAAACTTTGCGAAGGTCACCACTTTCACTTGCCTTGCATACTGTAGGTGGCAGAATATTGATATATAATCTTTGACTTGATATTCGCACACAGTTTAGTCTAAGACTTATGAACTAGTAAAAGGAATGTTTTGCTTAACTTAGCAGTATCTCAAATAACCATACAGAACAGTAACATCAAAATGATAATGTATTTGTCCCACCTTCTTCTGCCTGAAAATTGAGCTCCAATTTTTATTGAGTCATTTCTTGCTGTTGCAGGGAATGGCTGTTGTTGCAGCAAGAGCGACAAGGCTTCCAATTTATTCTTCTTTTGCCAAAGAAGGCAACCTTAGTGATTTATTTGCTAAAGGAGAAGCCATCTCAACACTTTTCAATGTCATGGGGATTGGAGCTGGAATTGGATTGGCATCTACCGTATGTTCCACAACTCAAGGGAAGGTACATATTTACAGAACCACATATTGTCTGTTATCCTATCACTACATATGTTCCGTTACACTGCAGTATCAGGCAAATATACAGAGGAAATTTTGCACCTGACATATGCATTGCAATCATATTACACAAAGCATGGCAATTGTAGAGCTATATCCTATGCTTTAGTTATGTAACCTGGGTGGATCTGGTGGGATTTCCTACATCACCTATAAAAACAAGCTATTAGGTCCTCCAAAATATCTTTGGTGCATCATTTATGTTATTACATGCTCTGCAACTATCCCAGACCATAAAATAATTGCTAGCATAATGAACATGCCCTATTGGATAGTGTCCACACGCCTGCTGTTAGCATGAATGCAAGCTGGCATGATGGAGATCTCAGTAATATAGTTTTAGTTGGATTTTTTTTGCAGCCAAGGAAAGCATACTTTTCTTTTCTTTTTGGGGCAAGAAGAGAACATACATTAGTGACTTCTAGTTTCTATGAATAATGTAAATATGACATCTGCTCTGCAGAATAGATTTTTTTATTGCATTTTTTGTGCCACTTGGTGTAAATACCCTGCCAGATTAAATACAAGACTTGACTGCATTAAATACAGGACTAATTTGCTTGTTGGGAAGTTACTGGAGAAAATTACATCGAATGAACTTCTTTAGTATTATCTCCATTTTTTGTTTGCACTTTGCATTCAATTCTTGCATATCATCTGAATCTGCTATTATGTTTAAGAACCTTACTTTCTATTGAGCTTTTAATCACCTTTTCATTGTTCTCAGTTAATTGCAGGCCCATTGCTTTCTGCCGTACATATATACGGAGTTGTACAAGAGATGAGAGCAACTCCTGTAAACACACTTAATCCACAAAGAACAGCAATGATTGTTGCTGATTTTGTTAAGGTTAGTATATTCGATCTACTGATACCACCCTTATTTGGTCCAATTACATTACTAATATATGTCTCTACTTCAGAGTGGCAAGGTTTCTAGTCCGGCTGAGCTGAGATACAGGGAAGATCTTTTATTTCCTAACCGACTAATAGATGAAG
The DNA here is from genome assembly GCA_015476505.1 of Urochloa ruziziensis. Taxonomy (NCBI): domain Eukaryota; kingdom Viridiplantae; phylum Streptophyta; class Magnoliopsida; order Poales; family Poaceae; genus Urochloa; species Urochloa ruziziensis. Next base: position 53,293,947 of record CM027125.1, on the reverse strand, counting down.
CTGGAAGTGTGAAAATTGGGCAACCACTTCGCAGAGTCTTGACTCCACGGCTGGTCGGAGAGTTGAGAGCAACTTTCCCAAACGAGAAGTTTTTACTCAACCAAAAAAGCAACAAGACATACATGGTTCTTGAGCAAAGTGCAAGCGGAGAGGATGCGTTGAGGGGGTGGCTGGTTGCTGCATTTGCTTCGGAGATGGAGAGATCAGGCATGGGTTCGCGTGATGCCTTGCTCAACGAAGCCTATGAGAAGATGGATAGGGTTTTCCCCACCTTTGTATCAGAAGTTAAGAGTAGGGGATGGTACACAGACCAATTTTTGGATGGGAATGGTAGTCGAATTGCGTTCGCAAAGTTTCAGTAGTCATTAGAGTTGATGTTTTTGGAGGAAGATGCCAAACCATGAAGTTCATGGAACGCAGTGTACTCTTCAGTTACAGAGATGAACTGATCAAACTTTACAGTTTAGCATGTTCTTATATATATATAAAAAAAATCTGCCCGTTGGCTCTTCATGCTATCTATGTTGAGTATAAGCGATGATTGAGATCAGTGATTTTTTATTTTTTTTATTTTTATTTTTTGCCAGGTAGTCACAATTATCTTCTGATTGTTTGAAGCCTGAATTGTACATGGATAGGAAATCCAGGAGGACACTTCGTGTCTATTACATCCGTTCTGTGGTTGCCAGGGAAATTTTACTCTTTACCAGTAAATTCACTGGCCTTTTAGAATTTGCCACCGTATCACATTAACTTTCTTTGACCGGAAGGTCTAGGGTTCAAGCCACGGCCTCTACACATGTATGTGCAGGAAAGATTGTGCGCTAAACAACTTGTCCAGACCCCGCATAGTGCGGGAGCCTACGGCACTGGGTATGCCTTTTTTTATCACAATAACTTACTAACTTTATCGCGTCATTGAGATGGGAGGCGTGTGAATTAAATCTGTCCCACGGCTACGGTCGGTTAATCGTCATTGTGTGACGGCTGACGTCGGAATAATGTGAAGTTCCGTTCAAGTTTCGATCTGCCGCTAGACGCTCGCTAGTCGAGACCCGATCAAAGCGGGGCATGAGCCGTTTATGCATTGGAAAATATCCACAGCGTAGGCTTCAGCTTTTGGACACGCATGCTACGAAAGTGGCACGAGCGCGGTGAGTTCGGGAGAATCACGTCGTCGACCCATGGGCTCTTGACGCAACTTTTCTTCCAAGTCGGGACGAAACGGTCTCGTGGAGGTGGAGCTTAGCTCCTCTCGCCGCGCAAATAAATTAAAGCCAAATTTGAAGTCGGTTGGTTTTACCGGCTATTTCAAAACGATTCGTCGACAGCAGCCGCCGGTGCAAATGCTAGCTGCCGGAGAGGACAAGGGTCAGAAAAATCAACCGAAATCGAAGGCTAGAGAAATTAATTACCGACCGTGCCTTTTACGGTGTGCTAGCGCCTAGCGCGCGCCACAGATTCCCTTGACGAACGACGACGGAGCCGGTTCCGTCGACTTCAAAGAGGATGCTTCGGCGAGCATAGATAGAAGTTACCGCGACTCCAAAGTCCGCGTCGTTAATTTATCTCTAGCCGCCGGCGCGCTATTAGTTACCGGCGTCTTTGCATCACCGTTGCAGTCTGAGTTCAATGCACGTGATCGGTGCAGTCGTTTTGGTCCATGTCATGCGACCCAGTGACCGCCGCATCCGGCTAGGCGGCTGCTAGCCGTAACTAGACTTGAGAGTTCATTCCCGGTCGTCGCGTGCGTGGTGCACGAATTACCTGTGGACGCGCAGGACGAGTGGTGCGAGCGCCCATTCCTGGGCTGGGACAGTGGGACACAAGGGGACCGGGACGCCAGGCACCACTACAGAAAAACTCTACATTGATGCATTCACGTTAGTGCCGGTCAAGCTGCAGCCGACACTAATGTCGTCCGTTAGTGTCGGCTCCAGTAAACAGTGGCTCTAGAGCCATGTTAGTGTCGGCTAGCTGGGGGCTTCAGTCGGCACTAACGTGCCACCCGGTCCCACCGGGCAGAAGGATTATGCGAATCTCGCAACGGGCGGAATGCACGTTTTGCCGGCTGGGGGCTTCAGCCGGCACTAACGTGTCGCGTGATATTTACTGCCGGCTGGGGGCTTCAGCCGGAACTAAACTTTGACATTTAGTGCCGGCTCAAGCCATTGGCCGGCACTAACTTGCCCCGAGAAAAAATTGAGCAGAGCAGGCGAGCAGCTGTCAAGCCACTGCAGCGAGGACGCGACCTTTATCTTGCATTCTCTCCCCTTCTATCCTTATCCTTGTCTCTTCTCTCTTTCGTTTCTCTCCTCTGATTTTTCCTCTCCCATCTCTCCAGCAGGTAGACGGCATCCGCAAGGGAGGCCTCGGCCGGCTGCTGCTGCGCGCGAGGGCTCCCCCCACGACGGCGCGCGGAGGCCCCGGCGCGGGCGAGGAGACGCCCCCCTGACCGCGGCGGCGCGCGCTGGATACCCTGGCGGCGGCGCGGGCGAGGAGCCAGCCCCTCGGCCGCGGCGGCGCGCGCTGGATACCCCGGTGGCGGTGCGGGCGAGGAGCCGGGCCTCCGGCTCGCGGGATCCCCCGGCGGCGGCGCGGGCGAGGAGCCGCCCCCCCCCCCCGGCCACGGCGGCTCGCGCTGGATACCCCGGCCGCGGCGCGGGCAAGGATCCGGGCCCCCGGCCACGACCGCGGGAGTGGGCTTGCCTGGCGCGGGCCTAGGCCAGCGAGAGGGGGCGCGGCCACGCGTGGTCCGCCACCGGCGAGCACGGGCCCAGGCCGCAGGCGACTGAGGTGCGCCAGCGAAGTTGTGATTTTTAAGTGATTTTTACAATGATTTTTTCAATGATTTGTGTAAAATTTATGTGAGATGTACATTAGAAATGTGTGATAATGGTTCCTATAAAATATATTATTGTGATTTTGTGCGATTGTTCTTGTGACGACTGAACTTTGGGAAAAGAAAAGAAAATGAAACAAGAGAATAGAAAAGGAAACGAGAAAAGAAAAAGAAATGAAAAATGAAAAAGAAAAAAAAAAACCTACATTGGCTGTGGCAAAACAGTTCAGCGGCACTAATGGGCACACATTAGTGCCGGGCACCGTGACCGGTACTAACGTGCAGACACGTTAGTGTCGGCAAATTAGTGCCGGTCACAGCGCCCGACACTAACGTGCCCTGTGACCGGCACTGATAAGAGATTTTTCAGCAGTGCACGGAAGAGAGGAGACTGCTGTATACGACTACTGAAACCAATAATAGTAATATTATTGGTTTCAGTAGTTGCCGTTTAGCCTAAATGAAGGACCTGAGTATCAAAAAAAAGGAAACGCATATTACTGAAGGCATATTACTGAAGTATACAGAAAAAGGCGTACTATGCTGTAGTATGCGACGTACTATACGCTTCCAAAAGGAAACGCATATTACTGAAGGATACATGAGTTGTACTGTTGTACATTGTGCTACATGTGCGTAACAGTGGCGTATCTAGGGGGTATGTCAGGTGGGCCAAGGCATACCCTAAAATCCGCCCAGCTCATGGAGAGAAATCGATTTCCAGTTAATCACTCGCATGCAGTTCCTGTTCCTAAATCCCAACTCATCTCTAGTGAAGGCACAATGACGACGAGTAGTGCGAGTATTCCTGGGACAGTGGGACACAAGGGGACCGAAGATGCCAGTCACCGAACACGCCTTCTCTTCTTTCTGAACGAACTGGTCCGAGGAACGAAGTTCAGAAGTTGCCGATGAAATCGAGCTGCCTGCTGTGGGACACTGGGACTTCAATGAAGAATGAACGCAATCGAGGTGTACGCGTGGGGTACGTGTGCAGTGAAAGGCATATAGGAGATCGTCAGACAGCGAGAAAATGAGTACGTATTGGTATTATTGGTGTCAGTATAGTTGCCGTTTATCCAAAATGAAGGACCGATCCTGCACTGCATGCGGATGGATACTCCAGAAAAGGGATTGAGCGGGCACTAGTTGCCCGCGCGCACTACTCCAGATAAAGGCGTAGCATCACTGAAAGGCTACATGAGTTGTTATTATCCAAAGGAAAGGCGCGCGTATTACTGAAGGCTACATGGGTTGTTATTATCCAAAAAAAAAATATTAAAGAAACAGGGCTACATGAGTTGTACTACATGTGCGTTAAGAGCGGAAAAAGGTCGAGCGAGCGCGACGCCGCCGCCACGGACGTAACCCCATGCGTGCGTGCTCAAGAACAAAATATACAGTGAAAATCAGGGCGCAGATTCTGCAGGTTTATATATCCTATCCATCTGTTCGTTCCCGGGCGCGGGCACATGCATGCATCAACTGAACTGCCCAAGGTGCTGCCGCAACATCGTCCAAACTAGTATAGTCGTCCCCGCCATCCGAAAGCGCCGCAGGAATATGCATCCCGCGTGGGGAAATGCCTATGCCTTTTTATTTCAAAAAAAAGAGAAAGAAATGCCTATGCCTCCGGAGTCGCTGTCCGTGGCATGATGCACGGACGCCACCCAAACAGTCAAACAGAGTCCCGAGTCGATCCCGTTTCCACAATGCCAGAAAGGAGGTATACAGCCGGGGTGTATCCAGCGCCACCGCCCGCTTTTCACATCTGCCCGGCGACGGATGCCAGAAAAGGCGAGTAAACGCCGGTGCCCGTGTACTTGGCAGAAACGGCAGGGTGATGATGACGAGCGCATGGCGACGACGCGACGTCGCGATGGTCGCGGCCGTGCACACGCGCCTCGATCCGGCGCCGGTCGTGCAGACGTACGTATGTACGGTACGTGCGGTCGTCGCTGTGATTCAAGACGAAATAAGCTAGGGATATGAATGACGCGACCAACCTGCTGGTGGTACCAGGTTGCTTCTCGTCTGAATCTGAATGAGAGCACACACGCGTACTCGTTCTGAGTGGCCGCGCGCGCTTGTGTAAACTAAAGTCCGGTTGCGCTTTTGATTTGTTAGGTACTCATACGTGCAACTAATAGTGGGCTACGTAGTACGTTAATTCTAAAGAAACTTTTAGTGGTGTGGAGCTGTTGGATTGCGCGGGTCCAAACTGATGATCCACGCATTGATCCTTCTTTTAATTTTACGTAAATATAAACTAATAGTAGGTGACTTATTGTTACAGCTAGTGACGCCTTGTTCGCTTCGTTTGTCAGCCAGAATAAGTCTGAATCAACCAACATTTTTCTCACCCAATACTATTGAATCGGTCAGAACCAATCAACTTTTATACAGCCGAACATGGCGTTTTTTTATAGAACTACACGAAGCCAAATTAACCAAGCCAAGCCAGCTATACGTACCGGTACCCGGACACGTATACTACACTATTTACCATGCTTGAGATGGAGGCCACGACGAAGTTACTGCTCACCTGTACGTCGTGTGAACCCACGCATCGTTCCGCGCACGCGCGCAGCGATCATTGTTTAGTGTCTCCTCAACTTTTTAGTTCCCGGCTAGCTAGTGGATCATTAAGGTGGCACACGTAAACAAGTCGATCTAACGATCGAGCGAGGCCACCATGAATGGATCGGCCCCGGCGCGCCGGCGTTTAGGGCATGTTTGGTTTGTTACCAACATCAACCTTACCAAAAAAGTTGGCATGCCAATAGAATTTGGTAGCAGCTTGGTTTGGAGCCCTGCATTGACGTGCCAACGAAAATTTGGCGTCTCTAGTTCATTACGCCGGCGAGAACTGGGGCCAGCAAAACGCTCGCCCAGGATTTGGTCACGCTGCATGCCAATGCATGCTGACGTGTAAGCTCATTAGTGGTTGCACGAAGTACGAAATCCTTTGATTTATCATACTCAAAAGCTATTATCTCTCAAATGGTGAATCTGATTTATAATATGATTTCACATATATGTTCCTTACAATTAAACCTACAAAATAAGATCTCACTCGACTATATTTCAATGCAAATAAAGAACAATGACATGTGGACCCCATATATCATACTAAGAAGTTAGCAATAATTGGCAAAGTTGCAATCCAAACATATTTTTACCAACGATTTGGCGTAGCCATCAATTTGATCGTGACAAGATTTTGGTGGGGCAGCTTTGGGCACAAACCAAACAAGCCCTAAAACTTTGCGCGCGCTGCCTACCTAGCTGCATGCACTGCGCGCGTGTCGACCGATGGCGACTGCCGAGATATACGGTTGATCGGGACAACCGCCGGCGGCTCGACCGGCAGAACGCTGATACGTACGCGGCACGTGTGTACAAAATCTTTCCTTCTTTTTTTCCCCGCTCTCACCAGCGTGCGCTAAAGAAATTGTTGGTTTTAGCGGCGTAATAGTGGAGGTAATTAAAAAGTAATATCGTCCGGTTAAGAAGAAAGTGCCGGTTGACAACGAGTTCATTTGTGAACTAAACTAGGGATACATATATGGATGGATGGACTATGGAGGGGAGGTGACGAGCGACGTAATACGGCGATCGATGGCGACGTCTGAGAAAGCGAAATGTAATAATTAAGCGCGCGCCCGGCCGTGTGACCGAATTATTCCTCGTGCATGCACACTCGTGAGTCGTGACTTTGTGAGCTGTGACCTGTTCCTAGTCGTCAGCCGTGTATGCGTGCGTGTCGATATACACGACACTATAGTATATATATTTCTATCCATCTCCCTATTGCTATAATAAAGTTGTGATTGCCCGCTTAATTAGGGCATGCATCCGTGACGTACACTCTGCCAGGTTTAATTTTCCATGCGTGTCCTGTTGTATCAACCTAGTACTTTAAAACGAGCGCGGCGGCTCTCCTAATGACGCTTCTTGACTAATTAGGTCCAACAAGACCCAGTTTGCGTTCATTTGGTTTGAGCTTCCCAGCTCATGGCCGCCAGGATATTCCAAATATATATGCATGTCGATCCCATAATTGAAGTCAAAAGCTCGCCCGCCCAAGCACAGGGCGATCGACAATTCAGTCAGCATCGCTACCAATCATTCATCTTTCCATCACCGTCATCGTCATCAAGATAATCGCCGCCGGCGCGCAGCCATTTCGCTGTAGCTGATACACGAAACGCATTATATATTGCATATATACTAGGTGATTACTCATTCTAAAAAAAAAAGCGATTACTCGCGCGTGGCTGCGGGATTTGAAAGTCATTTGAGTTATCTTTTGATGAAAATCATAAGACTTTATGTTACCTTTGAGTAGATAAGAAAAAATAAAAAGATATACATCTAATAAATAGAAAATGTGTACTAAATAAGAGAGAAATAACAATTAATGCATCTCAGTTGGATATTAATGTTCTTAGTGGTAGGTGATGATGTGGCTTTATAAAAGTTGAGAAAAATCCTTAGTGGGAATTACTTATATAGATTCAACTAGGTGATTCCCCGCGTGTTGCTGCGGGATTTGAAAGAGTTTTTCAATAAACTATAAATCACTATGGTTGTTTAGTTGGTCGTAAAAATAATTATTTCGAGAGCCATATGAGCTATCTCTTGATGAAAATTATGAAATTTTATATTATTTTTGAATAGATAAGAAAACAAACAATAAGACATACATCTAATGAACAGAAAATATGTACCAAGTTAGTGGTGGCGGTGTGTTTATATACATGAGTGGGGATGGACCGTCCAATGAAAATTTTAAGGGAAGAGAAGAAAGTAGGATTCAAGAGTAGTTGAGCCATTGCATGAAGGTTTGATGATTGAGGATGGTGGCTAAAATGGTTTAAAAAGGTGTTACCTTTTTATTTTTTTATTACTTCTATTTGTGCTGAAAGATTCACATAACCGAGCAACCTTTAATATTAAGAATTTCTTACTTGCCTTAATGTTATCTGTATGTTTAAAGAAGAAATGTGTATCGTGGCCAACACCTTGAAACCCTAAATCATTGGAATAGGCGAGCAACAACTCAATAATTTCAAGAAACTCCTAAAAGAAAAAGGGGTGTTGATGATATATGACGCATGCTTCCTAAAAAATTCCAGGGTTTTTCTCAAAAACAAAAACCAGGGTTAAACGTAATGATGGTGTGATTAAAGTGCTGGCTCATGTGTTTGCACGATATGGCTGGCACCAATACATCTTAGTTGGGTGTTAATGCATCTTAGTGGGAGTTGATGATGTGGCTTAATAAGAGTTGAGAGAAATCTTAAGCGAGATCAATTATATAAGTTATATAGATTATCCCAGCACTTAAATCGATCGAGCCGCAGCCATATTTTGTTTTAAGAGAGAGAGAGCAAAATCGCTACAGGGATCAGGGAGGAAGGCTATAGCTAGGCGCGTCGGCATCTATTTGCCGCCGGCGACTGTTCTACACGTCCTGTTCCGTAACATGTTGACGATGGAGGCCGGCCGTAACGTCAGCTCTGCCGCCTCCTGCTTGTATGAACAGTGGAACGCGACACGGTCACACTCACACACATGATCGAAACGACCCTATCCACATCCACGACATATGCTCGACGACGAGACCAAGAGCTACGACCTCTCTACTAGGAAGGCGCCGGTGGCATCAATCAGCTCTCCTATTGGCCGATGAGTCCGACTAATCAACCATAGCGGCGGGAGATCCCGGCCGGTGGGCCTCGCCCGTGAAATCATCGCTGACCGATTGACCCAAGTGTTGCATGCAGACTTGCAGTAGAACACACTAGCACTGCTGCTGCTCCGGCACTGGTCAATCTTAAAAACGCACATGCTGCAAGACGACCGTTCTGCCAGGATCGTTAATTGCTCCTTTTGTTTTTATCTCTCCATCTATCTACAACAATTATACTCCCTCTGTCTCACATTATAAGCAATATAGCTTTCTTGACTTTCGTGCATCACGTTTGACCATCCGTATTAGTTCAAATTTTTTTAAATATATTATTTATTTTATTATGACTTGTTTTTCATTAGGTATACTTCAAGTATGACTTATTTGTCTTTATATTTTTATAAAATTTTTAAATAAGACGGATCAAAAGTCAACAAATGCTTATATTATAGGACGGAGGGAGTACGCAGGTTCAGTTTTTCAGGACGTATATGACCAACGAACGAAGTTTTCCATATTTTGCCACGCTTATTGGTTCTCTCTCTTTCCGGTGGATACACTCAGATATTACTTACTCTTGAGCCGCAAGCTAATTAAGGCCTACAACGGTCGACAGATGTGTAACAATAGGCGTGCCATCTTGACAGGCCTAGCTTGGACCTTTCAACAACATCACTCTCCGAGTCCGAGTAATCTTTCTCGATGGCCCTGCTGCTAGTCCGGATGCAGGTTGAAAGCTTACAATTTTCCGGTCGGGACGTGTTCTTCCGATCCGGCCGGTGTGGAGCCAACACGTGTGCTGTGTGGAATTGTGCGCGCTGTTGCATCATCAGGGCTAGTGCCGGGAGTCCTTTCCATAGAAAAAAAAGGGAAGAAGAAACGAAACAAAAACAGCCATGGTATTGCAGGGCACTGCTCACCACCACTTGGCCATTTCTTTATTTCTTACCTAATTACCTTATTACGAAGAGATCAAGACTCAAGAGAATAGGACCGAGTTGGCAGTTCCACTACTCGTGCACACTCTCTGCAATAAGCGGCGCTAAATTTTCCTGACGACAGCTGACATCACGGTTTGATCGCCCCCGAAGACATTTGCGCCCGCGCCCAGCGGCAGCAAGATTCGACATGTGAAAGTAACCGCAACCTAAAGCTCCTTTTCTTGCTCTCCAAAAGAAAAATACAAAGAAGAAGAAAAGTGTACAGGAGTTTAAAAAAGGGTACGTAGTAAAGTTGTGTGCACACAGCAGTCTACCGTATGTCCGTATGGATATGGACCACACAAAAAGCTTGAGAGAGAAAATGGAGAGAGCCTCCCCGGTGTGGGATATTTAACTTTTTACCATTATAGTGGTTGGCACCTCCTCAGATACCATCTTAGTGGTTGCCAATACATTTTTACCATCGCTATAGATAAAAGTTAACACATTTACCATTTTTGCTGGCGTGGCACGCCAGCTGCGCACGCCACGTCGGACGGTTGCCAGCTACGACTGCGACATTTACATGAAACACCCTGCCTTCTATCTTCTTCTCACACGTGGTCCTCCCACCCACCTGCGCCTGCGAGCACCGACACCACGCGGGGCGGCGGCGCTGCGGGCAGGGCGTGGTGGTGCACGCCGGCAGGGGCGCACGCCCGCCTGACCGTTCCTGGTCCGCCCCTTCCCCCCACGTGACCGCCCCCGCGTCCAAGATTCGCTCGAGATCCTTCCCCCGTCTGCCCCCACCGGCGTGCCGCACGGGCATCTCCTTCCCCAGCGCCGGCGTCCGCGTCACCCGTCTCTTCCCCAGCGCCGGACACGTCGTCAAGGCTCTTCGAGCTCGTGTTCAAGCGCCTTGCCCTTGGTGACAACCCGCTGCCGGAGGAAGGCATCGGCGCCATCGCGTCGCAGCTCGCGGCCCGCCTCCCTGCTGCGGGCTCCGTCCGCCTCAACGCCCGCGCCGCTGCCATCGACCCGTCCTCTGTGGCAGGTCCTGATGGCGTTGCATAGGCAGCAGGAAAGGCCACATCTGAACTTCTGATGGCAAGCAAGAGCAGCAGGGTCGGCAGCTTCGGTGGATTGAATTGAATGAAGAAATAATCAGTGACTTGAAATTTTAGAATTGAATCGGATTGGTGAATCTTGCTCAAAGTTAAATTGGATTGGAGAATGCTCGGCCACCGTATCTGGCAGCCTGCCGCCATGCTCGTTCCTGCTCCAACAGCCTGCTGCTGCTGGCCGTGGCCAAAACTGTCGGAGCGGCTACGGATGCCGGCGAGGGGACGGCACAACGCTCACCCTTGTGGCCTTGTGCCAGACTGTTAGACAGGGCGGCCGTTGCCGTGGATGAACCAGCGTGGACGATGTCGGACCTCGCCTCGCACCACTCATGCTGGAAGACGGGCGGACGCCGCGTCGCGAGCGGAGGAGAGCGTCGAGGAGTGCGGGGAGGAGCGCAGGTGAGAAGGAGACAGAAGTCGAGGGGTTTCCTGTAAATGTTGAGCGCGGAGCTAGCAGGTGTCCGACGTGGCGTGCGCAGGCTGGCGTGCCACGCCAGCAAAAGTGGTAAATGTGTTAACTTTTGTCTACCGTGATGGTAAAAATGTATCGGCAACCACTAAAATGGTATCTGAGGAGGTGCCAACCGCTATAATGGTAAAAAGTTAAATATCCCCCCGTGTTGAGTGGCCGCGCGGCACGCGTATAGTCCCGTGTCGCGACGGCGTTCGGAACCTCGGCGGCGTGCGAGTGCGAGGACGATCAGGAGCCCGGATTCGATACGGCTCGGCCGGCCTTGTGTCCTCTCCCCCAAATTGTGCTCTGTCCAAAGCCTTTTTCCGATCCTTTTACCGGTCTCCTATCCAGGAGGGAGCACAAGTCGCTTGCGTGACCTGCGCACGTCTTGTGATCCCGCTACGGCGCGTGGGAGAGATGCCCAGATGCGGTGAACCTGCGTTGCTACGGGCGTTGCCGGCGCCATTGGAGCGTGTCTCCACTCTCTCCTTCCTTTGCTGCCGTGTTTTTCTCCTTTTCCTTTGTTGTTTTCCTGTGTTTTTTTTTCCGCCATTTTTCCTTCGGGAACTTTCGATCCGCGCTTACACTATCGCGTCTGGATTCGCAGGCGCTGAATAGTACGTTGCTGGATATATACCAGCATACCAGAGCGGTATCAGTGATAAACCAGGGCACTGCCGCATCTGCGGTCTGTGTAGGGAGCCTCTAGGGTCTGTGAGGCAGAACGCGTGGTGGAAGGGGAAAAAAAAAAGAGAGGGCGAAAAAAAGCAAAGAGAGGCGCCCATATATTTCTAGATGTGCATACATTTGTACTGTGCCCTTTCAACCTTTTGTCCTCAATGTGTACTGTTCCGAGGAGCCACGCCCCTCGCAGTAAAATGCAAATTTGATCCCGTATTCTATGTAGCAGGGAGATTATAAAAGAGAGAAATATAATAAGGTTTGCGAAACATTGAATCCATTATTAGAAATAAACTGACTCAGTTACGGTCAGTTTTACTTTTCCCAAAAGGAAATAAAATAAAGGAAGTGGTATATTTACTATGCTGCACTGAAGTTCGGTTTAATTAACTCCCACAACTATTTCAGTTGGTTCAATGCACCCCTAATTAGATATGTATTTTTCCTTCACACATACGTTGAATTTTTTGTTACAATGATTCTGAAGCACCAGTGGGTACTTCTACATATCTTTTCTTTATTTTTTGTTGGCCGTTTATCTGAGTAAATTAGTACTAGTGGATACTTGAAGGTGATTAAATTAAATTAGGAACACTTGGTTCCACATATTTTGTACCTCTTGGTACTTTTATGCGGATACCTTTAGGTACTTGCTACCTTTTTCACTTACGATTCTATGTTGATGGAGGGCTCTCATTATTTCCAATTATTGTAAAATTTCTCAACATAGGACATCATAACCTTTGCTAGAAAAATATATTAAGATTTTCATGATTATTTTTATAGGTTATGGGCACCAATACTAAGTTAACCTACTTAGAGATAAAAAAATGATGAAAAATAACAGAACATATCATGTTCATTATCACACACGATATTGAACTAAAATTCCATCTTATACATGGAGAAACTAAAAATAATAATATCTTATTAATGGATTAGATTAAACCAATTAAATTTTTGGGGTTAAATTGAACCAATTTTTCTATCGGTTCTCAAATAAAAGAACATAGTTGCTTTTCATGGACTTACCAAGGCTGTTGTTTTGAATGCTTGTGAGTTGTCTTAGCTACTCTTTGTTGTTTTCATCTCCTATTTGCATGACGATATTACATTTTATATAGTTTCAAAGATTCTCTTAATTTACGATGCAAGTTAATATGCGTTGAGGCTGCAATTGCAAGAAAAGCAATTATTGTTTTGGAGTGTAGGTTGGTATTTTGTGTTGTGTGTGTTTGAGTTTGATATTTAGTGTTGGTCTTCCACTTCTACGTGAAGTTTCAATATTCTCTCCTTTCTCTTCCTCCTCCTCTATTTTCCTATGCAATTATCATGTGCGTCATCACCCTATTGGATTTCATTTTTTTTTACCAAAATGTAAGTCAAATTTGATGCATGTTAGATGCTCTTCTTCTTCAGTATTATTGCTAGGTTAGAGTTTGAATCTGGATTAGTCACATACCATAGTAGGAAAGGTGCTGGTGCAGTGGCCATAGGGGGCGTAAGCCCCCTCCCACCCGCTAGAGCTCTATGTAGAAAGGTGAGACTGAGAAGAAAATAAGGCTGGAGGCAGAGACCCGCTAGATAGATCTCTATGTAGGGAGCAGGAGTGAAGCCAGAAAAAATATCACCGGAGTCGGCGCAGAGTTACTCATTTTTATCGGGCCCAACACAGTGAAAATTTGTTGGGTATAAGACGTTCTACATAAGTCATCGGGTCGGCAGGCCCCGACGTGAACACGAAGCTCCGCCCTTGGTAGAGAGGAGAGAATGAGAAGAAAATAAGACCGAAGGCAGAAGAATAGAAAGTTATACTGAGATATCTTCAGGTTCGGATGTCTCTCCTAAGTGGTTGAGGGACCAAGTTTCGCTAGTTACACCATAGTGAAACAAAGATTTCTAACCCATTGAGACAAAGGTTTGAGGTATCTAGATGGTAAAGAGTACTGAGTTTTGCAGTTGTCTATAATTGAAAACAAAAATACAGACGAAGAGAAAATCATGGGCCCCCAAAGGAACCACTTTCGTCGAACCTGCGTGGCCTGGTTTGCATTCCCGCACGTGACCAAAGCGCTACGGCACCAAGCATAAATACCCGGGCACCCTCGCGACTCCACCCTTGCTCTGCACTCTGCAGCACGACCACGACAGTGCTCCCGTCCCCAAAGACAAACTCACAAGCAGCAAATACACACGCCCCTCCTCCCTGCCCACACGCACCTCTTGACCAGACAGACAAACAAATCAAGCGAGCACAAGCTCTAGGCAGCAACAGAGACAGAGTAGGAGAGATCGCAATGGGGAGGGCTCCGTGCTGCGAGAAGATGGGCCTCAAGAAGGGGCCATGGACGCCGGAGGAGGACAAGGTCCTCGTCGCCCACATCCAGCGCTTCGGCCACGGCAACTGGCGCGCCCTGCCCAAGCAAGCAGGTGAGCAACCCCCACTCCGACGAGCCTGCTTCTCGCGCTAGCTCCGGCCACCGCGTGCTTCGCCGGCCCGACCGCAGAGCGCTAACGAGTTGATGTGCTGCTGCTGCAGGTTTGCTGCGGTGCGGCAAGAGCTGCCGGCTCCGGTGGATCAACTACCTGCGCCCGGACATCAAGCGCGGCAACTTCAGCAAGGAGGAAGAGGACTCCATCATCCGCCTCCACCAGCAGCTCGGCAACAGGTACTGCGTGCTTCCACTGCTCACCAATTCTCTGCCTCCTTTAATTCCTCCGGATCATGTTCTTTCCCTTTCTCGCATTGCCGGCTTTCTAGTTTTTTGCTATATCGGAGGAGCAATGATTGTTGCTTCGAGCACAAAGGAAGAAGAAAGAGGCCGCCTCATTATTCTTCGTCTTCCTCTCGCTCCCGTGGGGCATACAATACATTATCCCCGCGGGCCCCCCCTCGTCGAGGCCGACCAGAAAGAAAATCCAAGTGTGCTAGCCACTTGGTCACTAGTTTAATTCGCGTCACTGATGATGCGCGAGATCTGCCGGGGATTCCATCTCCTTTGGCCGCTCTCGCCGGCGACGAACAGTGCCTAGATTTCAGCGCAGTTAAAAAGAACCCATGCACTTTTGTTTGGTGTTAAAATTAAACAACTGCGTGCGATTCCCGTAGTGGGGGGAATCAAATCACGCGCCAGATTGAGATAGCTTAGAACATGTCATCTCGTGGAATTAATCAAATCATTCTGTATGTCAAAGCGGCGCGCTGATGATCTCTGAATTTGTTTTGGTCACAGGTGGTCCGCGATCGCCGCCAGGCTGCCGGGCCGGACGGACAACGAGATCAAGAACGTCTGGCACACGCACCTCAAGAAGCGGCTCGAGCCCACCAACGAGATCAAGGAGGAGGCGCACGAGGCGGCGGCGGGCGGCGGCAAGAAGCAGCGCAGGCCCGCGGCGGTGGCGAAGCGCGGCGGCGCGAGGAGGGCGGCGGCCGACGCCGTCCCGGAGGCCTCCTCCGCCGCCGCGCCGGTGTCGCCCGAGCGGTCGGCGTCGTCGTCGGTGACCGAGTCGTCGTCCGTGACGGAGCAGGGCAACACGGGGAGCTCGCCGGCGTTCCCCAAGGAGGAGAGCTTCACGTCGTCCGGCCCGGACGCCGAGGAGTTCCAGTTCGACGAGAGCTTCTGGTCGGAGACGCTGTCGATGCCGCTGGAGAGCTTCGACGTGCCCATGGAGCCCTGCGACGCGTTCGGCGCCGCGGCGGCCACCACCTCGTCGTCGGCCGGCGCCGACGACATGGACTACTGGCTCAGAGTGTTCATGGAGTCCGGCGACGTGCAACAAGAATTGCCGCAGATTTAGTGAGTGAGAGAGACGGAAAGAGTTTTCGGTTCCTTTGGCTAATTGATTCATCGTTCTTTTTCTTCTCTCTCGATTTGTCATCTTGCATCGGAGGGGACGTATCTAACAGACAGACAAGAGAAAGTGTTCACGACGAAATTAGGCAGGAAGAAGAACGCGACGTGCCATGCCACTTTGATCGATCTTGTTTACCTTCTTGTATATAAAAGACGATCAAGAAGATATCGGTGATCGAAGCCTGTGCGTTCGTGATGAGAGGAATTCTTTTGCACGATACTTATGTGCAGATTTCTATGTACAATAGCAATCGCCGGAAATGGACTGTGCCTCACCAAATTGGTTGATTCAGCTCAGGTGATCGCCTTGTATGCTAGTACTCATGTTCAGTTACCAAATCACATCATGCCTTGCCAATGCTGAACTCGTGTACGGCTCATGTCCTGCGATCTGTTTCTTCTCCAGTGCACGCTTTTGTCGCAGGAGGTGAAATGGTAACTACCTTTAAGGAAAAGTCTGAAAAACATGTGTTCAGAGACCGGGACAAACTAAAGGAGCATTTCTTTTGTGCGGTTTTATTACAGATAAACAATGGCGAGGCCAGATCTGGCTGTCTCCTGATTGATTCTGCGTCACCTTTGTTTGATCTGGAAAAGTAAACGAAGAACATGTGCGCGATGCTGATTCACAAATACATATTGGCGCCGCCATTTTTCTATTCCAACCTGTGCCTTTCATGCTCAAGCTATTCGTCAACAGTCTCCAATTGTACAAGCAGGTCTGATGTTTACGCGAGGGTTCAGATACTGTACTGTCCAGGATACCTTTTGAGCTGTTCTAGATGAGTGGAATACACTGCTAATTATCGCCGACAGTTTCATGACCATCGCAACAGCGGACCTCTTGATGATCTGGATCGTATGCGCTGTATGGATTCATCAGTTTTTAATGAATATGCAGTGCATATTTTTAGTAAGGATTGCTCATTGGTCCAAAACAAGATGTGAACACTGGCACATTATATTCTAGCCAGTCAAGTCAAAGGAGTTGCCCGAGTAGACAGGTAGAGTGTAGGACATGGAATTTATCCTTTGGGTTGAAGGTTTGAAAAGGCATTTACTGAATACTAGTGCAGGACATAAAGAACTAGATCCATATCTAGAATGGGAAAATGGTCTGCAGAAAACATATCAATTGGTGCAGACATAAACAGGACGTACTGCTGACGTAAAATATGTTCTGAAGGATAACCCTGTATGCTAATTACTTTCGTCGTATAATTTCATCTTGTAAATTTCTAGTAGTTGCGCTAGTAATCAGCTTACATATATACAAGTGGTAAATAAAATTGCAGAAGAAATAGTTCAACATGTATTGCAATTCTCATCAATTTTATAGGTTATTACTTACTGGGGCAATTCTTTATTTAACACCGAAAGATAACTCAATTCCTTTCTTGACACTCAAAAACTTTCCCTTCCCAATATAACACTGAGCTCTAATTTTCATGTCTTATTTGACATTTTCATCGTGTTTGTCACTAAGTCATGCAAAACAACCTCCAAATCACCTTAAAAAATAATGAAACTTTTTTCTAGTAATAGGACAAATGAGGATGAGCTCATTTCTACTTAAAAAATGCACATATAGCTTTACGGTTTTGAAACTAAAATTTACCAAACTAGACTACTTAAAAAATTTACATGAATTTTCATGACACCAAAATGGTTTTAAAAAATTATTAAAAAATTACAAGAATTCCTCTCATCAATGCAATAATTAACTAAATTATTTTGTACCATAATTTAGATATAAAATTATGAGAAACATAAAATTTGAAATACAAAATAAAAAACATCACAATTGTCTATGTAACTTATGATGGGAAATAATTTTATTAGTCTTTACACTTAATTTGAGGAGTATTAATTATTTTCTAAGTATTTTTTGAATGTATTTTGGGGCCATAAAATTTAGATAAGCATGAAAAGCAATATAATTTTGTGAATTTTAGCTTTAAAACCATAGAGTCAAATGTGTGGTTTTAAGCAGAATGAGTTTGTCTCCATTTAATCTAAGACCAAAAAAAGTTTCATAATTTTTTGAGATGATTTGATGGTTTTTTCAGCCAACTTAACCAACAAAAGCAATTAAAATGTCAAATAACGAATGAAAGTTAGATGTGGTGTCATATAAGGAAAAAAAATTTCTAGTGTCAAATAAGGAATTGGGTCATCTTCTAGTATCAAATAAGAAATTTTGTCTTACTTATTAGTCCACAGAAGAAGAACAAAACTTGAAAAATGGCACATGGACCGGCGATAAATAAAACAAACTTGTGGCAGCTGCTGTACTGCTAAGTTTTCGCTGGCGTAGTATTACCGGCATTGCTGCAATAAGCTAATCTACTTCAGTAACTAGACTTAATAAAAAAATAGCCACGGTCTAATCAGTTGTAATGCAAGCTAAATCAACAGGCATAATAAACTGATGGATTCCACCGGCCTCATGGTAAAAAAAAACATAGATCCGCATGCTTTTTTCTAGTCGCCTCATACTGTATTCAGATAGTAAAATCCAAAAGGTAATGTAGGAATCACCAATGGTTCCACGCTAGAGAAGCTAGTCTCGGGTACTATCTCTAGTTATTGGTCTAAGAAACATCTGAGATTCAAAATTGGCTACCGAGTATGGATGGATCATGTTAACTTTACAATATTCCTCCATAGATGAAAGCCTGAAACCCTATCACCGTAGGGTCAGGTTAAATTCCAATTTCCGATGGTAGTGGAGGAGATGGCTGCTATTAGCTCAATGATATGCTTCTAAAGGTTTGTCCTTTCATGTGTTAGTTCAAATTATATTCTTCTTAATTACAGTACCAGATCAAAAAGGGCATAGGAAAGTTTGGACTTTCTTCAGCCATGTGATTTTGTAAACTAGTGATCCTGCACTCACGCATTAGATGTCATCATGAATAGATGCGTGTAATATAGTACAGTATATCAGTATTTCAGAAAAATACATTCAGAGGAAAAAAGTAGTTGTGATGATTTAATCTCTCGAAGTAGAAGTCAAAAGTAGAGAGCATACGAATTTCTACCTCGATTAGACCAACTCCACGAACAAAATCTTAATATATAT
Organism: Urochloa ruziziensis; assembly: GCA_015476505.1. NCBI lineage: Eukaryota > Viridiplantae > Streptophyta > Magnoliopsida > Poales > Poaceae > Urochloa > Urochloa ruziziensis. The sequence goes on along the minus strand of CM027125.1, from coordinate 53,275,289 downwards.
GTAATCTGGGATAGTGAACAAAGATGTGTCAGTGTTACAGGCACCAGAAGCTCAGAAAATAGGTTAACGAGGGATAGTGGCAGGGTCTTAATCGTGTACACCCAAACACATAGAAGATGCATGGAAGCTGGAGAAGGGAAACCAGAAAATTTTCACATCCATAGTTGGAGTCAGTTTCAAGCTTTCAATACATCACAAAGGTCAGTGTCATCCCCCTGGAGAGTGGAGAGTATAGTGTGGTTACAGCACTAGTACATCAAACATGTGTATGCATAATTGGTGAGGAATTGGAAATGATGAAATGATTGTGCCACTAACACCCTACCAGCAAAAACATGTGATCCCAATGCAAGCAGCCGCTGCTTTTTCAGAAATTATAATTTTTGAGACGTGCGCTGGTTAGTTTGTCGGTTTCCCCAGTATATTTTCTGTCGATGGGAACTGCTTTTGCCTTTAGCGTTGCATAAGACGAACCTTGCTGAAGTCATGATGGTGTATGCTATCCTTTCTGAAAAGTCTATTATACTTCTTTGCAATGTCGCCTGAATAAAATATCAGGTATGGTTGTACTGGTAATCCTGTAGTTGATGTTAACCAGGGAACCGCGCAACTGTTTTATTTGTGTGCATGTTGTTTGGTTCGTTTCTGGGAAATCTATTGGAAGCAAGTGCAATGCTTGGTGCAAACAATAGGAAGTTGTTCAAAAATCTTTAGAAAACAGTTGGGAACATGATTGACAGATGGACATGTGCCAACGCACAAGTCAGGTAGTCACAGTAACAGGGTCCAATAGCATCCATGTTTGTCGATCTATTAAGCATGAACAAGATCCAACCAATAATAGCTCCCCTGTTCCATTATCAATTTCTGAACTGGGAAAGGGAAATGATCTTTGCAGGAGTTTCCAGTGAATTCTTGTCCCAAAATACAGCAGTAAAACGTGACACCTGATCTAGTGATCTATCTTCGCTACACCATGTTTCTTGGTCAAACAAACACAGCGCGCCAATGGACGAATCGCAATGGAGTTACAAAGCAACTCGCGTGAAACATTGATTTCAACCTTTTCTAACTTGTACAATTACATGGTGATAGATAGGTCCTCTTAGTCATTACATAGGATATTATCTAAGGTGTCATGTCGGATAGCGATGTCCATATTGACTAGAGGAGTTTCAGGTCGTAGCTGCTGAGCTTTCAGTACAAGATACGGTCAGATCAGATTTGGAAATTTTCAGAGCATCCTGACGAAATGCCACTACTTTACCAAGAAAAAAATATTTTCCAAGTTGCAATCGAAATTGGACCGTCTAGCTAATGACATTATTGATCAGAAGTAAAGTCTACCGTCCTGTAGAGCATCTGAATTTTAGCGGCGCCTCTCTGCTGCCGTCTTGACATTGTTTGATATTTGTTCAGGCAGCACCACAGGTTGGCAGAAACATACAACGATTTCGGTACTCCTACTCCAACATAGACAGCCTCACAGCCCTATGTCGGCGAGAACAGACAGCGTGGTCAGGCATCATAATTTTAATGACCACCAGCAGAAGCTAACCTCAGGGTTTGGGACGTTGAAACTTCTTCGTCCCGGCGTTTTTGTCATGACTCATGATGCATGGCGAATCAAAAGCAGGTGCGAAATTTCCTTGTTACATAAATGTTCTAGTTCGTAATCGCACGCTAACATGTTCAGTACCGCTGCTGATACAGTGTCCATGCATGCATTATTTGCCCCCATTTCTTATGGACGTCCTCATATATACATCAAGCCCTTTTTGCAAGTTAAAACATCATTTTCTGCCTGCCATTCCGCATGAGAAGATGATCATGCTTTCTGGATCCTGACACTGACAGTTTGTGCGTAACCATCGCGTGCTTGCGAAGGCATCTCTGCACTCACATCTTCAGACTAGTGATTCTTTGATTCCGTTAGCACATATAACAACTCACCGACGAATAGAGGGAGAGAGGGGAAAACAATGACGACCCTCATAAAAAGGCAGCGCCGTGTCACACTAATACATGATCGACCCGTCAATTTTTTTAAAAAAAAATGTCGGCTCAGACGAGAATCAAGGAACGGCAAGCCCGTTCGTTTTCAGAGGTTTTCTCCCGTCATGTGCTCTGGGACCTGATTGCCCTGTAGAAAGGTGCTAGCTGGGCGTCGCTGATATGGATCATGGATGACCGACGGCTACGTGCAATGAAGAAGAAGATGATGATATGTGCAGTGTGCTTGATCGAGCAGAAGACGACAGGGGAGCTAACGGTGACAGGGCCGCGCGCGGCGGCAACTGGCAGCGCGTGCCAAGATAGACCCGGCATGTTCGGGCACGCACAGCACATTCCCTGCTTGCTTGCTTTGGCTGCTGCGGGGCTTGGCTTGTACTAGTACTCCGTGCTACTAGTAGCTTGGCATGGATTATAGCTGGAGCTGTTCGATGATAGCGGCTGTATCGAACTTGCATTATTCCTGGTCTTCTGAATATTTTTTTTTTTCCAATGGAGTGGAGAGCTGGAGGCCCGTTGCGCCAAGCAATCTAGTCTGTCTTTGACTTCTGTAACAAGAGAATTTTTTTTTTTCGCGAGTCGATTTAATAGCAAATAAATGTATAGCGAGAAACTTTATTCGGCGTGAAAAATACGAGATTTTTTTTTGCGAAACATAGAAACTAGAAGCACATTTTAGTTGGTTATTTACCGTGTACAAATTGAAACTCAACGCTCTCTAGTTTCCATCTCCCCAGACCACAGTGATATTGGTGATTTCGTCAAGTCCATTCAAAATCCGGTTTTGTAGGCGTTTTTAGAGACAGCGCCGTACCGAAACACTAGAGGGCGTTGAGTTTCAATTTGTACTCACGTTTTGAAGAAAGAAGAATGCCAGTAAACAGCTTCTTTTATTCTTTCTGTCTTCGGCGGCATTCGTTAATCTTTTGCGTGCAACCGTGCGTGCGTGTGTGTGACAGGAGAGTGAGCGCCGAATTTTGGCCCATTACACTGCAGCCCAAATAAAAATGAGCGGCCCACGAGACGCGAGAGCCCACCAAAAATCCCTCCGCCGCCTCAATCGCAACTCCAAGTCTGCAAACCTGGGCCTAAAAAAAAAGTCGGTGTCCGCGACACGGCACAGTTGACCGGTTGGCGCAGTCTCGGACTCTCTCGGTGTCGTCTTGGCAAGTCGGCTACCATACCATCAGCGCAATCCTGTGCACCAGCGATCGGGGATCGGAATCGGAGCACCTGCGCGCGTGCACTGCCGTTGGGTATCGCAGGACGACGCCGGCCGGGCACCACGGCCCGGGACACGCGACAACGTGATGCAACGCAACGGTGCCGTTCCCGTGCGTGCCAACGACGACGGTGGTGATGATGAGCTCAGCTGCATACTCCGCCGTACGTCCTTGGATGCCACCCGCCGCCGGCGAGAGATGTGACGTGTGTACCTTCACAGATGTGCAGTGGGCAGGTGGCCGCCACGCTCGAGCAAGGTCAAGGAACGTGGTTACAATTACAACAGTCCTTCGTCCTTCCTTTTATGTGTTGACCGTGCGTGTCGAGCAAAAATCAGCAAACAATGATTGTACGTACGTAGTGTGTTTGGCTGATTTGGTAAGTTTTGTCACAGTCATCGTGTACGCATTTCCTGCAGGTCACTAAGCACTGCACGCATTGCAAAGCATTCATGATTCATCTGTGGTACGGTGGCCAGTGTCAAAACAGTGCCACGCCATGAAGCTGTGAAAGTATTCAGGAACCAATTAATTTGGAGAAACAACATCTCCTATGATGCATGCCATTGTGCCGGCCGGAAGAAGTAAACGTTACAGCACCAGCAGGGGTATATATAGCTAGTACATTAGAACTGGCAAGTGGCAACCAAAGGCGACTTTACCATGGGTCCATATATAGCAACGCTTTGAAACAAAAGCACCAGGCAGATACATAGGATTCATGTGCTCGTTGTGTTTGTCCGGAGATTGTACTTGGGTGGTACTTGCGGCAGCCTGCCGTGTCAGTAAACTAGCTAGGGACGAGGGATGGCCGCCAGACGATCGAGAGTAGACTGCGCCACCGCCGGGCAAGGGGCCGTGCCAGGCCGGTCTTCCAGGTGGTTCCTCAGGTGGCTGGAGCCGGAGTTCCAGACGACCAGGTGGCAGGAGAAGCACCTGAAGCCGCGTGCACCGTCCTCCTACCTGTGCACCGGCTCGCCGAACATCCAAAGCTTGGGCCTGCAAATAGATATTACAATGTTACTCGCTAGTCGTCATTGTTGTTCCATATATAGATACATTGCAATAGATGATACATATATAAGTGCTCCAATCCAATCGGTTGCTGTCGATCGAGTACGTACTTGAGATTGGGGAAGTATAGGAAGATGTAGTCCTTGATCTCAACGGTAGCTAATTGCCTACGAGCCTCTGCCAGATTCCTGAAAATATCAAGTAAGCAACATCGATTGCTGAACAGACTACAGTATATTATTATAGTGTATTCTAGGATCAGAGATGGAGATTGGAGGTGTGCTACTGCTACATACGGTAACTCGTAAAGCTAGCGTCCCCTTGATGGTGAGCTCCACTTTGGTGAAGAGGTTGCGGACATAGCCGTTGGCACACGATGCCCTGAGCGGCGCCAGGTACTGGTTGTAGTGGCTCCTCGCGCCGGCTCTGTCCCCGCTAGCAACCAGCTCGAAGGCGTACATGGTGTGCGGCGAGAGGAACAGTTGTGCGTGAACGTCCTCCGGCTGAGTGCCGTCAGGAACAGGCAGGACCGACTCCGCGGCATGGTACCTGACGCACTTGCCCAGATACTCAGCGACGTCCAGCCACATGTTTGTCGCCACCAAGGTTTCCAGCACCTGCTCAGTGAACTCTCCCGTCTCCATGGCCGACCTACATGCATGCATTGTGCTGGATATATTTGCTGCATCCGTATATGCATTTGTTATGTTACATTAGCATTCTAGCATTTTTTTACCTGAACTGGTTGTTACGTGCTTCCAGACTTGCCATGGCCTCGTCCATTTCATCAGTGTTCATCCTGCAAAAGTGTGCATTGTATTATTGTATATATAGTGTCACCGATATATGCATGATCAAGACAACTAACATACAGAAATGCAGGATTATAACTGATGAAGACGTCATCAACTACTAACTCACACAATCTTAGAGACGTCTGTGTTGATTATACTGTCCAGAAGATCTTCTACTTCAGCTGCTGGCGCCCTTGGGTACATATATATGACATGGTTACAAATCAGTGACAAGTATGATTGATCGATAACACTGAGAATGAAGCACACAAGCCTAATAATGAGATACACAACCACATGTCCATCTATAGAAAGGAAGGCAGCAGATTCAAATCAAGAACTACACAGAAGGCCTCGATCAATAATGGTATTTGCTGCAGTTTGAACTGGCCAAAAAGAATACAAGAAAACATGTTGCTATGCAGGGAAGGAAAATAAATCCCCACGCCCATCCCTTTTCACCCAGTGCCAATTTCTCTAAATAACCAATCCGTCTAAGCAGAGGAATAACAAATGTGATGAAAAACTTAGAAGTTAGAATTACGACCAGAATCCACAACTGTGGTAGTACGTCCTCCAACAGGCCTCAAGAAGCATAATTCTGAAACAATTCTACTAGGGTATAACACAATCAGATGCAACACATCTCAACTGTTGAGGTAATAATTTCATGAATTCACCGATACACAAAAGGGACAGCATCACCAAGCCAATAGTATCAATTAAGCACACTCATCAGCAGAGCACAAACCATTAGATCGAAACAGAGATAAATTAAAAAGGGACAGCGGCATCACCAATGCAAGCCAATAATTCCAATTAAGCACACTCATCAGCAGAGAACAAACCATTAGATCGGAACTGAGATAAGGGCCGGGACTGTGCCGTAGCAGTATAACATAAACGAGAAGATAACCAAACCATAGTGTTACTCAGTTGCACGAATATCTTCTGTGTCGTCACCCAAAAGCACGTAGATAATGATACTAGCTAGCAGAAGAAAAACAGCGGTGAAAGTGTGAAACACAACCAGCTCTCCAGAATCCAGATCCCTATGTTTCTGTAGGATAACATATAGAAGCAACTACTCATAGTCACATCACTCCCAGTTCGATCAGGTGTAGTAGTAGCATCACCACAAAAACTTGCTGCATGCGCAACCGAGAGCAAAACTTCCTGATGCACCCAATAGATCGAGGTTTTCTTCGGTGCTCCATACTACCTTATACTGGTTGTCGGTGATATTATCTCCGTCAGTCTTCCACGGGGTAGCCCACGGAAGTGATTTGTAATGTAGGGAAGATCGCAAAGATCGGAAGCAAGATGGTTAGGATGGACAGACACAAGGGTTTATACAGGTTCGGGCCGTCGACTCGACGTAATACCCTACGTCCTGTTTTGTGGTGTTGTATTGCGTGTTGAGTTGTTGTCTGATGAGTCGAGTTGTGGTGTGTTCCGTTGACGTGTAGATGTTTTGGAGGGGGTCCCTGCCCGCCTTATATATCGGGGGGCAGGGTTACAAGTCGGTTTGTATCCGATCCTATCTCTAAGAATCCTTTCCTTTTTTACAATAATTCCTATTCCAACTAGGACTTCTCCTTCCAGATCCTTCTTCCGTGCGCCGACTTGTCCCGCACGTCTTCAGGTCCAGAACGGTGAGGTGGGCCGCCCCCTTTTGGTGGGCTGCCAGACTTGCTCGTGAGGTACCCGGGTACTACATCCCCCACAGTAGCCCCCGAGCACTTCTTGGCCGATCATTAGCTGTAATTGTTATATCTTTTCTTGCATGATTCGAGTGCTTCAAGTTGTCTAAGATCTCATCCAAGTGGTTTCGAAGAAGATCCGAGTGGTTTCAAGGAAGATCCGAGTGATTTCTCAGACGTTCCTGAAAACAATTCTTCAATTACAGTCAAAGTGAGGGGAAGGAGTGCTCTTTTTTCACGACGCGACAGCGAAGTGAATACACTTAGCCCCCGAGCTTTGGGCAATTTTCTGACCAAGAAATAAAAGATAACGTAAGTTGAAAGAATATTAACGATTCAATGAAAATGCATGAAAACAAAGAAATTCATGGCAGAGATAAACTTTGTCATTCAATGTAAAAATATTTTATGAATGAACTCCAATAATAGTTAGAGATGAATCCTAGATATTAACTTACCAGTCAATAAAGCTAAGATTTGTTCCCATCAGGTAGTCATACACATACTCAAAATTGTGTAAAGGTACACAGCTGTAAAGACACCCAAGAGTTGAGATATGAAAGAACAAATTATGAAATAAAAAGGTATGAAAGAGAACCATATCACATACCTGTCAGATAGCAAGACAAAATGCTGATTGTCAATGTCTTGTAAAGCATTTGCCAACAACCTCCTCTCAGCGTCAACCATAGAAATTGTACCCCAGGTTACCTGCAATGATAATAAGACCAGTCCACATATAAGTTCTACACAAGAACCAATTTACAGAGCATAGGAAATAAATTTGTTGAAAAGATAATGTTATTCATGTTACAAAATCATTACCTTTTCACTATGTATATCCCGACCAACAAATATGGGACTGACATGTTCCGGTTTTTCCCTTGAGGCATGAACATATATGGTATATCTTCCTTCATGGCCCTGCAGAAATAACAGGTTATGGACAAACAAACTTTGAGCAAAAGATGATAACACGGTGGATTATGATATTCCTTCAAAGATTGATGGACCTTGGCAATGCTGATATTGCACCTTTAAATAAAATGCTCAAAATGTACCATAACTGTCAAATGAAAGAAGTAAAAATGATCCTAAATAAAGGTCTTCATACAGAATTATACAAAAGTCACTTCAGACTATAGTAGTTATGCAGAGGACTTCAAGGAATATCAGAAATCAAGACCAAACAACCCACTTGCTCATTGGCTTGAGTGATTGTGAAATACCAATATTTTACATCCTTTGTGTAGAAGTGCCAATTTTTATTACTGTTTCAATCTCAAAGGTACTTCTACTGAAAGCATAGTTTTCACTTGCATATGGTATAGTATATGCAAAAGCGAATATTAATTATCAAAGCTAATAGTATGGCAAAGAAAATTGACAAAATGCACGAATCTTCCAATAGAGTAAACAAGGGGATATATACCTCAAAGAATTTTTCCCACAATCTTTCAAATGGCAATGTCCCTGGTGTCAAGAACATGAAAGCTATTTTCGAACTCTTAGATCGGACAGTAGGCGTTGTTAGGATTTGTCTGAAAACAACTCGTGAGGCTCTTTCTTCATCAGTTAATTCCCTAGCAGGCTCTGCAGGAAGCCAGTCTCTTATTGGAGACGTGTAACGCGGGGGAGGGTAGAGATATGCCCAGACTAATACAATGGCGACGAAAGCTGCAATGACAAGTATCCACGCATGTCTTTTTGGAGAAGTTCTCAGGCGAGGAAGTGAAACAGCCTTCATATCACCTAACTGCCAAACTTGATGCAGCTTCATCTATTTAACCTTCACAGTGAAGGCCTAGCTCTCATTATTCTCAGACTTTGCCAGAATTAGTGAATGGCCAGCAGATAATTCCCTTGGGCTTCTACAAGTCCGTCTGCAAAAGTATAACAGTTTGGATGATCAAAATGACAGTAAGCCACGCTGAAAATTGCCAATAAAAAGATCACATAAAGGCGGGTGCCATAGTCAGCTTAAGATCTGCTGGTATAATAAATGTGTGGATGTCCAACGAGCAGGAATTCAGTTAAAATACATATGTGGCAAGAAGCCAAAAAATCAAAAATTCGAGGCCTCCCAGATCCAAAGAAAATGAACCGACTTAAGTTATCTGAATTCCAAAACCATGACATTATTAAAAAATTGCCCAGATTACAATGGAAACCGTGGTGCTTCTTTCTGTAAAAATACAAAAATTGACTTCGTTTTATCAGGAAAATCGCTCTTAAGCTATGCTGCACGGATACAGTATCGGACGGATACAGATACGTGGATACGTTTTGGTATTTAAAATAAATAAATAATAATACATATTAAAAATAGAAATAGTAGCAGCCCCAAAGGAACACAAAAATCACCGTTGTGCTAATGAATTTGCCCATTTGACAATACTTAATTTGAGAAAAATGTTGCCTGATTATTAAGTCTCTAAAATGTTGGTGTCGACACTAGCACTATTTGAATGTGAGGCCGTCTACTCGTGGCTGGGAAAATTAAGGAAGGAGAAAAATACAAGATCAGGGAGGGAAACAAGCAAGGATCGGAAGGGGAGAGAGAAACCAAGAACAAGATATCATCAGATCAAATAATAACAGGAAGAAAGAAATCAAGAAAGACAAGCACTAGACGTCTCAAATCTAGAAAGGGAAATCTAGGAACCGACCGAGTTCGTCGCCGCTATTGGAGGTTGTCGCCCGGGAGCATGCAGGCACAGGTTAACGAGTAACGACAGGGGGCTAGCGGCCGGCGAGGTGAGTTATGCTGCACGAAGAAAGCGAACTAGGGACAACAAGCGAAGGAGATTGTGGCAGGGGGAAGAACACACCGTTAGCGGTGGAGTCCGTCGCCGGTGAGCGGTGGCGCTCGTGTTGGCGCCGTGTGGGCGAGCGGCGGCGGCGGCGGCGCGGCGGCGTGATGCGTCAGGAGACCCTCGAGTGGAGGCGGCCAGGAGGGTCCACCGCTACCACGTCTCGTGCCTTAAAGGACAAGCGTGCCGCGGGCGGGCTTGACAGATGACACGGACGGGTCGACTTGAGTGCTTGACCACCCAGCCCATTCCCAACCCGACAGCTTCCTCCACCAGCACACACGACTCGCCGGCCGGGTCAAATTCAGGCGGAAGAGGAGTACGGAGTAGAACGAACCCACGCACCAGGACTCCCGGAGACACGCGCCCGCGTCAAACAGCAGCGGAAAACGGAGGAAAAACAGGCGCAACGGTGCCGCCTGACCGCGTCCGTTGGAGACGGAAGGGGGCCAAACTTTTGCGGATACTATTTTTTTTTTTTTTTTTTTTTTTGTGCCATCGCGATTCTTCAGATTGCCACCTTAAAAACGCGCTGACGTATTTGTCATCCTCATCTCTTTGGGTTTCTACAGATTTGCACAAAAATAGCTGAGTGGCACGCCATGTCGGATAATAGCGTCGACAGACCGTGTAAAATGACATGTTTACCCCTGACTTCTTTGCGCCTAGCCATCCATCTCATCTTTTCTACCACTGACAGGTGGGACCCGCATGTCAGGGTCATCTTCAACCTCTTCTCTGCCTTCTCCCGCTGGCCGCTGCTTACCTCTGCTGCCTCTCTCCCCATGGCTCCCGCCCTACCCTCAGTCCATCCTCGCGCTGGTCATATCTGCCCCCACTGGCCTCTAGCCCAGTCGCGCGCCGGCCGTCGCCCGTCGCGCCCTCCAGCCTGACCACGCGTCGGCCGGCCGACCCCCGCGGCCCTCCAGCACGCAGGCCATCCCGGACCGGCCTGGGCTCCGCCGCCGCCGCCACGCCCCCGTCACGCGCCTCGGGCCCTAGCGGCCGACCAAGGCTCCGCCGTCGCCACGCCCTCAGACCCCCCCGCGACCAGCCCGGGCTTCTCCCGGTGCCGCGCCCTCTAGGCCTCCGCGACCGGCCGGGGCTCCGCCGCCACCGCCGCCGTGGACCATGAATTCGAGCGCAGTGTGAAGAGGCGACGACCCTTGAGCACGCGTGAAGAGGCAGGCGGGGATGGGATCGAGGGCAGCGCACGAGGGCGAGGCAGGAGGAGTGGCCGGCCCCGCGTTGGCTTCGGCGGCAGGCGTAAGGTTGAAGATGAAGAAGTGGAGAAGATGAACAGTGCCAGGGGTAGTAAAGGACTTCTTCCATCTCTTGGCCACGCTGGCAGGGTGATGTGTCGTGCCACATTAGACGATTTTGGCAAATCTGTTAGAAACCAAAGAGAGAGGATGGCAATAGTAGTGTGTTTCTAAAGATGGCAACTGAAGAATCGACCTCCGTAAGGATGGCAAAACAATTAGGTATCCCCGGCTTTTGTTGAGAGATCTCGGAGACGCCAGCTCAGAACTTATCCAAAAGAAAAAAAAAACTGATATATACACCGTGGTCGTCAAAGGAGAAAACCCACATGCAGATATGCGGTATATACATGTTCAAATTCGATGTACGCGTATAATCCGTCTAGATACATTCAGAGTTGCCGGCATCTGAGACTGAAAGGCGACGAAGAGTTGCTGGCGCGTTCAGCGTCGTCCGTGGAGGAAGCTTCCACTGTTCAGCGTCGTCGGCTCTCGCAAGGAACGCACCTGCAGAGGAAAAAACGTTCCAGGCCGATTAGCATCGCGTGAAACCAGCTCCAGTCGTGCGCGATTGGCTGAGCCGCGTCTTCTGGCTCGCAGGTTCTGAAGAAGATGGGAATGTGTCTCGGCTGGAGGCCTGGAGTCTGACGAGATAACGCGTCGACCGACCACCATGACCCTGTTCTATTCTGGGTTCCGTCAATGGTGCCAGGATCCCAGGAGTCATGTGAGTTCATACACGTGTTCCAAGGAAAACACAATGCGTGTATTCATATTTTTTTGATTTTTTGAAGTCCATTCATACCTTACGTGTTCTTAGACAACTTGTCGACCTGCGCCTTGTTCCTTGCGGTCCTGCCTGCTGTCTTTCTCCCCTTTCTCGCCTGTTTTTTGTTTCTGCAGAGCAGCGAAAACAATGCGCAGATTGCAGGATCAGCAGAGGATGAAAAAAGCTTACCTACTGACGTGTCTCGAAATAGGAAGCTATGGGTGTGAACTGTGAACTGACCGCATCGTGGCTGACACGATCTTGTAAATGGAGAGCACCGGCAGCGTCAGCAAACCGAACGCCTGCAAGGCAAAGCGTGCGAAGCATTGGTCAGTTTCAGTCTTTCAGAGCCATGGCGTGCTTGAGCAGTTGAGCTCCGGAGATCACATAAGCCACAGGAGTACCTACCGTGAGCCACGCCAGTTTGTCAGCTGGAAGAGGTGTCAGCAGCCGATTGTCCCGAGGAAGCCTTGACTCCGTTCTGAACCTGCATGGCGCACCTGTCATGAGATTCAGAGGTAGCATATGAACAAGAAACAGGTGAACAGAGCATAAGCAATGCAGTAAGGGAAAGAATACCAGAACAGGGCTGTATGTACCTGATGATGGTACTCGCTCGCCAACGAAACAAGGCTTCTCCAACCGGATGTTGGCAGCTTCATGTAAGGTTCTAGAGCCACGCTTGCTCTTGACAGATGAGGTTCGGACAGCCACGACGATCCGCTGATGATGGTTCGAAGAAAGTCTTGCATTCCTGAACGAGTAGGAAATCGTTCGCAGTCAGAATGAGATTGTGTAGTTCAACGATACATTTGAGATGGAAGGAGGCTGTGCGTTCGAACCTCCGCAATAGTGTCCGGCAAATTCTCGTGCCTTCACCGTACTTGGTTGGATAGCATCTCTGCAAACTCTGTATACTGCCGTACTCCTTTTAGATACTGCCGATGTGTATTCCGTGGTAGTATTCCTCAGTGAGTGAGATGCTTTTTGGCAATAGGAGCCCATTTCTTCAGGAGGCAGAATGCATGCATTTCAGGGAGTTCATGTTAATAGTAAGAGCTAGTGTTTCAATCCAACAAGACTATGCTCTATCAGTGTGCATGGAACATTGAGTTTCAGTGTATGCACACTGGGAACCAATAGGTGGTATTCTTTTAGTGAGGGGCAACAGTAATAAGTAGTCTTAAACGAGGAAAAACGGAAGAAGTAGCCTTGTAGGACTAGAACATATCTATAGTAGCTTGTAAAATCAGAAATAGAAGTTTTTGAGTCTGCAGGCACCAGGAACCTACATTCTGTGCCTTCTGCAAGTGTGGATCCACTAACCGCTGAGCATATGTCGATTTCTCAGCAACCTGTCCAATTGACATATAAAGTCAACCGGTGCATTTAGAAATAATTTGTGTATGAATCATTGCAGAATAAAAAACACAATAGGACCCATCAATAAGCTAAACACGCGAACAAAATAACCTTTTGCATCAGAGGATCAAGCACTGGTTTCACATAGACCTGCCATTTGGCAGATGCTACTTCCTGCAAATGCATAATACAACGAATTTTATGTTGAAAGCTACTAGAATTCTGCTAATTCGATGCAGGAGTCCACCTAACCTGACAGCGCACGAAACGTACTGCAAGCCAATATGGAAGCCACATGCCATGAACCTGAAAACAGTACATACTACCTTGATGAATAATGGAAACACATTAGGCAACAAAGAAATCCTAGTATGTTGAAAGCTGAAGAATTCCCAACTGAACAATTCTGATACCTTTACCAACTCGTCAGCCTTCAGGTTTGCTTCCTTTTCCAGTTCAGAGAGTTTATCCTGACCAAATTAAACCACATGAAGGACGCTCGTTCCAAAAAAAAAAATCACATGAACATGAATTTTCCTTTTCCCTTAGGGGCTGTACGAAGCACAGAATCAACATGCTAGAGTGTGAGACTCCAGTTATTTCTTTGTGCGTACCGACCTGTGCATTCTGAAGTTTGTCATCGAGGTCCTGAATTTTCTTCCTCTGCTCGACATTAATATTCTCTGCCTGAAAAATGATGTAAATTCTGGTAATTTGGAACAAACCAACACTGCATCACATCGCATATTTATATCCCAGCATACTATAACATGTGCTTACATGCTCCAACTTGAGGCTGAATTCATGCCACTTTTTTTCTGCTTGAGTAGCCCGGGCTTCTAATGATTCTCCTTTCCTAACCTGGTCTTCCAAATCACTACCCAACCTCTCTATCTGTTTGTATTAAAGTTATAGTCCACATTCCTTTTCTCTGGAACATCAACTACTACTGTAAGTATGATTCTGTTACCTGCTTTTCTAGCATATCAACATTTGTGTTTGCCTTCACCACAGACTCATCATCAGCCACATTGACCTTCTGTAAAAGACAAAATTAAGGCCACAGGCATACAAACAAACGAGAACAAATGGGAGGAGATACTTGAGTTAAGAAGGACAGGTTCAGATTTAAACCACAATCTTAACTACCACAACCTTATGCTCTACCATTAGGCCACATGGATGTCCTACAGATTAGGCAACAGCCAACAGGGGCTACGAGATTAGGCAGTACTACTCTGAAGATGAAGAAGAGAGATTCTAATCCGCTCACCTGCAGAAGTTCTAGTTCGCCTACTAGTGCTGTCATCTGTGCCGTCCTCTCCCTGACAACGCTCTCCAGCTGCGAGGTCTCCTCCTTCCTCCTGCTGATCTCATCCTCTGAAGCCAAAGAACTTAATTCTTTCACCCAATAAACAACAAGGAATCAGGTGACTCTTTCCATGCAGCTAAGATGATCTCAACAAGAAACAGCATGTAACCAGTTTGCTCTCATTGAAACAACCAAGTTCAGGGCTGAAAACTGAAGTTCAAAACCATGTAGTAAAAGTTAACCATGATCAATATCAGACAGATACTATAGATGGTAATTCTAGTAAAACAAGAACAAAGAAGGTCGAAATGACGATAATTTGTAAATAAAAAATAAAAATGAAAGAGCGTGACTCACCTAAGGACGCGACCTTAGACCTGAGCATCTGGATTTCCTGTTCCTGCTCTGGCGACGGAGCAACTGAGGCCACATCGCACTGAGCTTGAACAAAGCAGAGGCATAGGACCGCGGCTAAGATTGGAGCCTTGCGATTTGCCATGCCTCAGTTCCTCTTCGACTCACTGGAAATCTGCAACTGTTTCCGGTAACACCCTGCCTTTCAGTAATCTTCAGGCCTGTTCGTGGGAGCCTTGCACTGGCTTTGCTCCAACAGATTTTAGCGGGAGCGGCTCCTCGGCGGGCGTCAGTTTCCGAATTCGCTTGCAAGTGTTCTCTCTCTGCTACCTGGGGACCGCAACTCCTGGGTCCTGCCGTACACGTGGCAAGGGTAGGCCGCACACGTGGCGTCCCGCGGCTTGGGACGCGACGACACGTCGTGCCCAATGACACGACCGAAGAGCCGGCCGCTGACCATGATGACTCGGCGGTGACGCGAAAGCCGCTTCGGGAGCGGTGAGTACTTTTGTTGCACCCATCACGCAATAACTACTTTCTTCGAGGCGTTTCGCACAAAATTGAAGGAAATCACAGGAGGTCAGGGCCCCAGACGGCCCAAATCCCAAAAGGCGGGCCACAGCAACCGCGGCGACGTGCCGCCGTCCCGTGGCTTCCTGCCCAGCCCAAACCTCGCTGTCGTCTTCCCCATCAGCCGCCTAGCCCGTCTAGGGAAGAGCGCCGCCTGCCTACTCTTCCGCGCCGCGCCGTCGAAACCCCCCGTCTCTAACCTCCGGGAATCCCCACTCCGCCGCCCGGCCGCCCACGACTTGGAGCCCCTCGATCGATCTGCGGCGCCCATCCAGTTGGCCGCGCCACTTTGCGGCCGCGGTGCGGGACCGGAGCGCGTGGAAGCGGGTGCGCGATGCGGGAGTGGACGGGCAACTGCGGCGAGCGGCGAATGCTGAGGGCGGCCGACCCGTCTCGCCAGTCGCCACCCCTCCGCCAGTCCGCCTTGCGCCGCGCACGGAGAAATGCGGTGCGTGTGGACACCGCGAATTGGAAGCCTCGACGGGCTTGGCCGTTCGGGTTCAGCGCGCGTCGAATTGGTCGCGTGGGTTTGTAGCCGCGGCGGCCCAGGTCTGGAGCGCGTCGGTCGGCGAACCGGTCCTAGGCTTCCAGGATGCGAACGGATCGGCGACCGGCGGCCAGAGGCGAACGTGGAACTACTTCTCCACAGGTGCGTCTCGTTCTCGCCCCTACTCCTCTCTCACAAGGGGCTCGCATGCACGTGCTCGAAGGCTCGACGCCCCCGACCACTACGTGGGCGCGCGGAGGGCGGGTTGGGCCGGCCAAAGCCACTGGTGGCGGGATATACACTTGGATGCCCCCGACGCGCTCACGCGGGCGCGCTCACGCGGGCGCGACCGCGCTATGCTTATTATGCGCGTAGGTCGCTAGATTTCTGGGGTTGATCGGGCAAACTGTGCGAATTCTGTGCGGGGCGTGTCGATCTAGCAAAGCCGCTTGGGGGAGCACGACGGACGCGGGCGCGCGCACGTTGTCGAACACGAAGCGTGCGCGTTAGTTTGATGGGCGATTTTGATTGGTAGAATTACACTATCGGTGAGGTCCGGAAATTGATCTCGTTATGCAGGATGTCAGATGGATGAATATGAACACCCAATTTTACTCGCGGTGGATTTGGTTTTATGTGGTAGCTGGACTGCTGGAGTCAATTTTACATTATAGGTTATTTAATTAGGCCCAAGTGACACTACCGGAAACTCGCCGTTTGTTGTGTGCCCGAAGCTTTGCCGTGTGCAATTTTTCGGGCACACGACATACTGCCAGGCTCCCGTAGCGTGAAGTGGATGTGGATGTGCAGAAGCTGCATAACGTGGAGCCGTCCCCTCCGACCCCCAGGTCTCACCAGTGTTCAAAACCATATGTGCTTTTTGCTGCAAATCGGGCAAGGTTTTAAATTGCCGGTTAAGACGTTCAGTGGCAGGGCTGCCGTTACGGCGTTTAGCGGGCTATAGACAGCTTTAGCGGGCTAAATGCCATAGCGGCCGCCCTTCCTAGCAGCTATAGCCGGCTATTTAAAACCTTGAAATTGGGTCAGAAACCATATGGGTGCTTGATGCAATCTGGGTCTCAGTGGTCAGTTTAATTAACAGCTAGCCAAGCTCTTAATTGGTATGATTCTTTATGGAAAAGAAGGTGATTAACTGATTCATCTTTAGGCCTGTTAAGAGTAAATTTTACACCAGATCACTAAACTTGTCACAGGAGGCCCAGCTAGATACCTCAAGTTAGTGAGACCTTGAGCAATACTAAATCAAGTATTTTAATTTGGCATCTACCATATATCCACCCGCTGGTGTTTTCCATTGGATTTGTGCTTGAAACTTAGAGGAGAATAGAACAAATTATAGATGGACAAAGTTCAGTGGTTGGTCGGCGGTTTTCAGTTCAGTGGTTGAGTTGGAACACCAGTGTTCAATATGCTATATTGATAACTTGTACCAATAGCATATCATAATCAACTGTTCTTATTTGGCTTTGAGCATGAGGGGATAGTGCTGGTGTTTGTACTTTTTTTTTTTGTCAGGAACTCAGGATTGATGTACTACAACCAGTAATAATTTACCATACAAATTATCCTAAAACATCTAGCCATGTTTTAGTCAGCATCTGGAGAGATTGTTTTATCCTAAACAAATTTTAATTAGGATATTCACATTTCTGAAAGGTGTCTTCCACTGGCCAACAAACAGAGCTTCATTTTAAAAACTTCTCTATTTTCACGCTTCTTGGTTTGCTTGACAGATTCCATAAATATTCCAATGAAGAACTTTCCTCTAATTGTTCCCTGTTTGTATTGTGGTTACTTGACAAACATGCCCAGCATCCTCACGTTAGTTGCATGTCACTGGAATTTATGTGCTCAAACCTAGCCTGCCCAATTTAAGACCTTGTTTTCAGTACACTGTCATTTACTCATCTCTACTTAACTAAGCTAGTAATGTCTAATCCACAATCTCTCGTATTCTAGTCCAGATGGGTTAGTCCCAAATCGTAATAATTGTTACTGACAAATTAACACCCATCGCCGCTTCATAATTTTTATGAAGATGATATGCAAGTCTCATATTTATTCATCATTTTTGTCTCCCAGGAAGCAAGGTAATATGGTTCTTAACTTCCCTTTTTTTCTCTCTCTCTTTCCAGTAAATTATTTTCCGCGCATATATGCCTCATATATATTGACTTGTTGATTTCTTTTGTGATATGAATTTTGCCTTTTTATGGGTAATATGAATACTGGAGTTGATGTCTAGACAATTTCAGTTTATCACTCTCTAGCTAGCAATATTAGCAAGGTAAAACATGTAACAGTAGGAGCTATCAAGATCGTGTTGTAGTGGGAAAGCTTGAAATCTGAAGGCCATTTGATCGATAAGTAGAAGCTATTTCCTTATTGAGCAAGCTTCTTGAAGCGGAAACTCTGGCACATTTTGTTTTTTCTTAAACTGCTTACAGAATATCAAACATGTCCGATTTGCATTGTTGGAAGAACTAAGGACCATTTTCGTATAACTGGCTTTGAAGATAGAACCTGACCAGAGGTGGAAAATGAGATACGACAGGATCAAACCTGAGCATTGAATTGCAGCTAGATGGAATCTTGTCTGATTAACTTTGCTATTTATAAGATATTATTTTGAAAAGGAAGGTATCTGCTTATTGCTGCTGAAACTCATCGATAACCTTCCTTTTCAAAATAACCTTCATTTGGATCTCACTATTATTATTTGGAGGACAGATTTTTGTACAGTAATAGTGCATATATATCTATATTGATGTTTTCTTGTTCAAATGCATGTCTTCATCTGCTACCTTAATTAGTCATATGGAAGTGTTCATTTACAGAGGCATGTCCTGTGAATGTCCTTTGCAGTAGGAATAGCATATCTTCAGCTGCAACTTCTGGCGTTGCTTTGCATCCCATGTGATTCATTATGTTATCTGGTGTGATCTGAGTCAGTACTGCCTTTCTGAATTATGTGATAGGTTTGTTTCCATGATTAAGATTAAGATGAGGACCAGCTTACATGTGGCTCTGTTTTAATTATATATGCATTATTAGATTAATGTTTCCTTTTTTTAAACGAACCAGGCAGGAGAGCTGCCGATTTTATTAAAAAGAAGGAACAATGCCCAGATTGGGCACAACAAACCATAACGACACCACCACCGGCCAACACGGCCGCACAACTCCTGACAAACTCGACACAACAACCGGTTGGATTGGGACATCAACACGGTTGTGCAACTCAACGCGACTCCACCTAAACAACCACCACAGCACGCCACCACTACTCACGAAGAAGCTGACAATCAGCCCACAAACAAGCGCCGTCGTACCTGACGATGTCCCGCGCCAACCAGCCACTGCCATGCAAGACTAGCCGCTGCAGTCCGCTGCAAGCCATGAAGCCACCACAACTCCTTCACCATGTCCCCATCATCTTCAAGTCACACACACATGATCGTCGATCTCCCAGCTCTGGCCTTCCGTTAGCGGAAGTCAATAGAGGGGTTCACCGCACCACACCGAAAGAGCCACCGCCATACGGGACCCCTCGTCGAAGTACCGCTGCAGCACCTTGCGTACCCAACAACCGAAACACCGCACCAGATCCTGGCTCTCCGAGACAAACTCAAATGCGTGGGGGCCTCGTCACATCCACCGTCGCACACCACTCCTCGGACTCACCACCTTAAAGCGCACAGGGGCCTCGCCTCACCTGTCGCTGGACTCTCCAAGGATCCAGCCTTGCTTCGTCGTCGGGGGTAACATAATACCACCGAGCCACTCTATTATCCTCACCTTTGTCTTGCCGCTGCCTAAATCCCAGCTACACCACACGCGCAGACACAAAGCCTCCAAAGACATAGATTATCGCCTCCACTCGGTGCTGATTATCCCTACTCAAGTCGGATTGGGACATCGACCTGAGTCACAACTCTCTCTGCCCGGTTGGATTGGGTCCTCGACTCGAGCCTCTACACCCTCTGTCCTGTCGGATTGGGCCCTCGACACACCAGCACCACGACAACACAACCATCACACTCTTTTTTTCTTTTCTTTTTTTTTCTGTTTTTTTTTCTTTTTTCCCTTTATAGAAGGAGAAGGGACTGAAGAGGAGAAGCTCACTCTGTCGATGGGGATAGGTGCAAAAGGACGCCTCCAAGGAGGAAGCGGCGTCCGCAGCCATCGCCGTCCTAGCTTTTGCCAACACCTCACAGCAGCAAACCTTCATGGCAAGGCAGGGAGGTGCCTATGGACGCCTCCAAGGAGGGAGCGGCGTCCGCAGACGTCGTCATCCAAGCTTTCGCCGACACTTCAGCCAAGCCACCCACGGGAGTGTGAGCAGAACATCGACACAGCCATCGTCATAGGTGCAGGTGAAGCAAAATGAGCGTCCTCGTCGTCACCTAGGTGATGCACACCGCGGGCGTCCTCGCTGTGCACGTCACCATCACGATTGTCGCTGCTGCCAGCCCATAGTCGCAGCACACGTTGTGGCCCCTTCGCTGCCACCGAAGAAGAGCCCCATCCGTGGGCGCTTGCCAACAGTGACACCACCAGAGCCGAGCCGCGCCGCAGGGCCCGCCAGATCCGAGCGCCTGGAGCGACGCCCAGAAGAGCACCGGCCGCAGACGCAGCCGGGGGCGCCGCCGGAGCTCCGCCGAAAAGGGCACCTAATCTCCCCTCTTTCTATGCCGCCGGGGGGCGGCCATGGGTGCCGGTGGGACTGCGCCCAGCCGCGTGCGGGCGCCGCTGCGAAGCCCCGTCGTCCCCACGAGGACCCACCGTAGCCTTGCCGGCAGGAACGAGGCGCCGAGCAGGGAACCGCTGCCGCCGCCAAATCTTTGCGCCGAAGCCTCAGATCCGGCGCCCGGGGCGGTAGATCTCAGGCCGCACGGGGTGGATCCAGCCACCGGTCGGCGATAGGACGCTGCCACCACCGGGAACGGAGGGCGCCACCGCCATCTTGGAGTGAGCGAGGTGGGAGAGGAGAGGGAGGGAGAGAGGGACGGCGGAGCCCCGCCGCCGCCTTCCTTGCGGCCGCGCGAGCTTTTGGCGGCCGCTCGGGCGGTGGCGAGGCGGAGGTGAGGGCTGTGGGGCGGCGGCGCCTTGGGACGCGGAGGTCCGCCCGAGCCGCCCCGGTAGGAGCGACGCGGGGGAGTAGCAGGAAACTAAGCTCCTGACATGTAGATTAATGTTTCTTTTACCTATTTAGTATGGTATAATAGCATTTTTAAGAATTTCTCTGTCCATTTTATTTTTTGTTGGCAAATGTGGAATATAAGGATCTTCTCTGAGCAGATATATATAAAATCTTATGTTAGTACACATATGTAGACACTGTTGCATTCCATCTCAAGGGCCAAAGAGCAAAACATTATCTAAATTAGAAGTACATACACATCTTGTTGATCTCATCTTCTGTTATCTTTCAGTTACATGTAGTAACATTAATTGAGTTGAACTGTTTTTTCACCATATTTCTTTCACTTGGACTTGCAATTTGTGAAATTTTACCTGCTTGTTTGTAACTTTTTTCCCCTTATACATGTTTTCATATCTCTTACCATTATTACAACTAATATAGACAGATGGAGTCATTTCACCCTGCTTAGGAGTTAGGACATCTACAGATCAAGTATAAGAAATGGTCTATGCTTTGCTAAGAACAAATCAAGTCCATGACCATGAAGGGTGGTACATAATATCAAAAACTGCACATAGCATCCCCTGGTCTGCAATCATATGATACTTGTGTTTAAAGTTATTCTTTGTTTGTGTGCATGAATTATCGCTAGTCTGCATGCAAGAGGATGATATAGGCATTGACCTAATTCAAGTTCTCAACAGGCCTGCAAAAGCAATACACGATAGGTAGAGAGCAAGATTTAGCCAAGGACGGACTTGCCAGGCAATTCGTGATGTCTGTCTTTCATCTGATTAATTACGAAGTGCTGGCAAGTCATCCTTGGCTGCATCCCACTCTCTGCCCCTAGTGCATGGCCCTTGACGCGCTCTTCCATCTCAGTAATTTTGCTATGCCCTTATGGTGCATATATACGGAAGGATATTTATAGGAAATGCTGCAAGTTGATCTACAATGGTTATGGAACCACCTTTTGACATAAAGTGTGAAATAATTGGCATAAACTTTCTATTAGTAGACTGAAGGTTCTGGAACCTGTCCATTTATTGGGGGTTTTCTTGATTTCCATTTTTAAAAACGATTTGGGGACCAAGATGTTTGCATCTATAGATTTGTTTTGTTAGGCTAGCTGTGTGAAGTATCTATTCAGTGGTTATGTTCAGCCTTTCTAAGCTGGCATCTCATTGTCAATTGCAAGTCACAATTTTTTATGGAAAGGCACCTTCCCATTAGATTAAAAAAAAGTTTTGACTGTGTAACATGTATCACCCATTCAGCACATAAAAATGGATCCAAGCTTCTGGCAACAAATTAAGTCAGCTCATGTGGCTTATGACCACTTTTGCTTGTGAATGATGAAGAGTGCTATAACCTATAATTTACCACATGAGAATCTGTTATCGCGACACTGTTCAGCTCCTTTCTTACTTTATATGCCTTACCTCTTGATACAAATATATTTTGGTGGCTCTGGTCCTTATTTAGATGTTGGTATTGTTTGCTTTCCCTGCACAGTAAATCCTGGCCTTCAGATCGATTTTCAGGATCAGTGATAACCTTGATCAAAAACTAAATCACATCTCCACATCCATTATGATAAAGCTAAAAGTGCATTACATTTGAGTCTGCTAGCTATTTCTAGGTTCTCTATCACTGCGCTTTGCATGTGTGTTGGCATATGAAAGCTTCAGTGCCAGTGCCATCACTGTATGGAAATCATGAGCACTGCAAACAGGAGAATAAAAGTAATTATTTGATCTGTGAGCGAGGCCTGAAAGTCCATAAAAAATTGAGTACGAAGTTATCTCAATTATTGCAGATGTTAAGGTGTGTTGAGAAGGATGCCTTAGTCTAAGCAAACTATATATTTATTTTCTCCAAATCCCTCAATGATTATAAATTTCATGATGTAACTCAAAATTGTCAGGTCTACTAAATGTTTCTATTCATCTGCCACTACTGTATCTGTTTTCTTCTTGATTGAATACACAAAAGTTGATATGCATTAGTAACAAAATGTGATATTGGTAACTTTTGCCTCGTGTTTTTTTTTTCAGGCAATCTTCTGAGAGCCTTCTTTTAAAGAATGTATTGTGCAATGCTCAGACGTGTGTCATGTAAAATGCAACTTCAATAGAACATGACAGTGCGAAGATGCCATTGGTAAGTCTACTGTTAGAATGTAACAGTCAGCCCATACTTGGGCGTGCGGCCCATGGGCCTTGTATATTGTAACCCTAGCCTATTAGGCTATATAATGAAGGTCACCCCCCTGATTTGGGTGTGCGGTGTTTCTCTACATGGTATCACGCTAATTAGATCCTTTCCTTCCGCTTTCCTCCTCTGCCCCGCCCCACCCCAGGCCGCGCGCGCCCTTCGCGCCGCCGCCAGGCCGCGCGCTCCCTGCGACGCCGCCAGGCCGCGCGCTTCGTCGCGCCGCCCCCTCTCCAGGCCGCGCGCCCCTCGCGCCGCCTCCCCTCCAGGCCGCGCGCCCCTCGCGCCGCCGCAATGACGGGTCCTTCCGGCGTCAAAGAGGACGGGATCGCTCCGCCCTTCTACGCCGCCTTCACCTCCGTCAACGTGAAGCAGCATGTGCCGATCGCCCTCAGCCTCGAGCGCCCCAACTATTCCAAGTGGAAGGCGTTCTTCACCGCCCTCTGCGCCAAGTACGGGCTGCTCGGCCACATCGACGGCACTGTGGATCCACGTCCGACCGATCCCACGTGGTCTCAGCCAGACGCCTGCGTCCGCGGCTGGATGTACGGCTCCATCGACGACATCGTCCTCGACCTCGCCATGGAGCCCGACCAGGATGCACGTGCACTGTACGTCTCCATCGAGGCTCTGTTCCAGGCGAACAAGGAGTCCCGCGCCGTCGTCCTCGAGCAGGAGTTCCACAACCTGTCCCAGGGCGACCTCTCCATCGACGCCTACGCTCAGCAGCAGAAGCGCATCGCTGATGCCCTCCGGGAGGTCGGCCACACCGTATCCCCGGCGCAGCTCGTCCTCAACCTTCTGCGCGGCCTCGACGCCCGTTTTCGCACCACTACCGACATCATCGCCAACACGTCCCCGTTCCCCACCTTCAAGGCCGCCACCAACATGCTCCGCGTCAAGGAACTCAGCCTTGGTCCAGCGGGCAAGGAGGCGTCGGCTTCAGCCCTTCACACCTCCTCCATGCCCGCCTGTACATCGCCGTCCTGCCTGTCCACCGCTGCTGCATCCAACAGTCGTGGCGGCGGTGGCAAAGGCAAAGGAGGCAAGGGCAAGGGTGGGCGCGGTGGCAACCAGCAGCAAGGCGGTGACGGTTTCGGCGGCGGGCGCAAACAGAACCAAGGCGGTGGTCGTCAGGCCCCTCAGCCGGCCGGTCCATGGGTTTGCTACAACCCTTGGGCTGGCCCATGGCCCCCACAGCAGCAGCCATGGACAGCGCCGACGCCTTCACCTCCACAGGCGCACACAGCCTTCGCGCCGCCCCAGCTCTCCGCTGCCGGCGGCTCCCCGGCGTATGGACCTCCAGGCGGCTGGGATGCGACCAGCCTGATCGCCGCCCTCAATCAGATGGCGGTTCAGGGGTCTGCACCCTGGGTCATGGATAGCGGTGCGACATCACACATGTCCTCCAACGACGGTATTTTACTCTCCCGTCTCCCGTCGCCATCGTCCTCCATTACAGTCGGCAACGGTCAATCCATTCCTGTTCATAGTCGTGGCACATCCTTTATTCAGATAGCTGATCGTCTGTTTCATCTTAACAATGTTCTTACTGCTCCAAATCTCACCAGTAATCTGTTATCTGTTAGACAGCTTACTCGCGATAATAACTGTTCCATTGAGTTTGACGCCTCTGGCTTTTCTGTTAAGGATCTCCAGACCAAGACGGTCCTCCTTCGGTGCAATAGCAGCGGGGACCTCTACACCATTCCACATCGTCCACCACCTCGCTGCCATGTCGCCGTCGTTTCCCCTGAGATGTGGCACTCACGCCTTGGTCATCCTGCACCTGCCGTCGTCACCACTCTACACAAACTATCAGCTATACAGTGTAATAAAGCAGCGAGCAGCCTTTGCCATGCTTGTCAGCTAGGCAAACACGCTAGACTGCCATTTGCCAGTTCGGTTTCTAGTACATCTGCACCTTTTGAACTTGTTCATTGTGATGTCTGGACCTCTCCGGTTTCGAGTATTTCTGGTTTTAAATTTTATCTTGTGGTGGTTGATGATTATACTCATTATTGCTGGACGTTTCCCTCTCCGCCATAAATCCGAAGTTCATAACCATATTGTTCAGTTTGTTGCTTACGCTCACACACAGTTCAGCTTCCCTGTACGTTGTTTTCAGGCAGATAATGGCACCGAGTTTCTCAACAATGCCACCGCCACCATTTTGGCTAGCCGCGGCATCCTGCTTCGCACCTCGTGCCCCTACACATCCGCCCAGAACGGGAAAGCTGAGCGGATGCTTCGTACACTGAACAATGTTGTTCGCACGCTTCTGATTCATGCCGCCATGCCTTCGTCTTATTGGGTCGAAGCTCTCTCCACCGCTGTGTTTTTGGTCAACCAGCGGCCCTCATCGTCCATACATAATGGTATTCCCTATCATCTCCTTCACCGCAAGATGCCAGACTACTCCATCCTTCGAGTTTTTGGTTGCCTGTGCTACCCAAACCTCAGTGCCACGACTCCCCACAAATTGTCTCCTCGCTCCGCAGCGTGTGTCTTCCTCGGTTACCCTCCTTCCCAGAAGGGCTACCGGTGCCTTGACCTCTCCACTCGCAAGATTATTATCTCGCGACACGTTGTTTTCGATGAGACTCACTTTCCGTTTGCGGCTTCCAAGCCTCGACCGGATTCTGTTGACTTTCTCTTACAGGACATACTACCCGCGGCTCCTCTGTCCACCTTGGACGTTGAGCACTCGCGGCCCTCAGAGGACGACACCGACCCCGTCGGGCTGGACCCTGCCATCTTGTGGCACAGCGGCACCTACCGGCTGCCACAGGTGCCCTGGCCCGGGGCCTCCGCGTCGGCTGCAGCACCTCCTGCGGGTGCCGGCGTCCCAGCATCTGCCGCTGCGGGGCAGCGCTACAGCATCTACTACAGCCGCCGTCCCGCTCCGGCCCCGGCTCCACCACCGTCGCCAGTGCTCCCTCCGTCCATAGCGCCGACTCCGGCATCGCAGGCGGCGGTACCACAGGCTCCCCTGCCCTCCATGCGGGAGACTCGTTCCAGGACGGGCTCTCTGCCACCGCCCATGGACCGGTATGGGTTCACCGCGGCGGCCTCCAGCCTGGCTTCACCGCTGCCAGGCAACTCCCGCGCCGCGCTCGCTGATCCCAACTGGCGCGCGGCTATGGCCGACGAATACAAGGCGCTTGTGGACAATGGTACCTGGCGTCTCGTTCCTCAACCACCTCGCGCCAATGTCATCACCGGCAAGTGGGTCTTCAAGCACAAGTATCATGCTGACGGTTCTCTGGCTCGTCACAAAGCTAGATGGGTTGTTCGTGGCTTCTCGCAGCAGTACGGCATCGACTACGACGAGACGTTCAGCCCGGTTGTTAAACCGGCCACCATTCGGCTCGTCCTCAGCATCGCCGTCTCCCGCTCCTGGCCGATACACCAGCTGGACGTCAAGAACGCGTTTCTTCACGGCCACCTGAGCGAAACGGTCTACTGCCAGCAGCCCCCCGGCTTCGTCGACCCGGCGGCCCCAAACCATGTCTGTCTCCTGCAAAAGTCTTTGTACGGACTCAAGCAGGCGCCCCGGGCGTGGCACCACCGGTTCTCTGGTTTTGTCCAGCGGTCCGGCTTCACTGCATCGACCTCCGACCCGTCTCTCTTTGTTTACAAAGAGGGTGCCGACATCGCCTACTTGCTGCTCTACGTCGACGACATCATCTTGACAGCCTCGTCGACCTCACTTCTTCGTCGCCTCACCAAGCTCCTTCACTCCGAGTTCGCCATGACTGATCTCGGGGATCTCCACCACTTCCTCGGGATCTCTGTCACGCGTTCCGCTGACGGCCTCTTCCTGTCTCAGCGCCAGTACGCTGTGGATCTGCTCCAGCGCGCCGGCATGGCTGAGTGTCACTCTACGGCGACTCCTGTGGACACTCACGCCAAGCTCTCTGCTATGGACGGCCCCCCAGTGGCGGACGCCACTCAGTACCGCAGTCTTGCTGGTGCTCTACAGTACCTTACGCTGACTCGCCCGGACCTTGCCTATGCGGTCCAGCAGGTTTGCCTTTTCATGCACGACCCGCGAGAGCCTCACCTTGCCATGCTCAAGCGTGTCTTGCCGTACGTCAAGGGCACCCTGTCCACCGGACTTCACATCGGCACCGGCAGCATCACCAGTTTGACTGCCTACTCTGATGCTGATTGGGCTGGCTGTCCAGACTCTCGGCACTCCACTTCAGGCTACTGTGTCTTCCTCGGCGACAACCTAGTCTCTTGGTCCTCGAAACGCCAGACTACGGTCTCTCGTTCGAGTGCGGAGGCTGAGTACCGTGCTGTTGCGCACGTTGTGGCTGAGACTTGTTGGCTTCGTCAGTTGCTTCAGGAGCTCCATGCACCCATATCTTCAGCGACGATCGTCTACTGTGACAATGTCAGTGCCGTCTACATGACCGCCAATCCAGTACATCATCGTCGCACGAAGCATATTGAGATAGATATTCACTTCGTCCGTGAGAAGGTTGCTTTGGGACAGGTCCGGGTGCTCCATGTCCCATCGTCTCATCTGTTTGCGGATATTATGACCAAAGGTTTACCTGTACAGTTATTCACTGACTTTAGGTCCAGTCTTTGTGTTCGTGACACTCCCGCTTAGACTGAGGGAGGGTGTTAGAATGTAACAGTCAGCCCATACTTGGGCGTGCGGCCCATGGGCCTTGTATATTGTAACCCTAGCCTATTAGGCTATATAATGAAGGTCACCCCCCCCCCCCCCCCCCCCCCTGATTTGGGTGTGCGGTGTTTCTCTACATCTACTAATATGAGAGTGGGAGCATCTTGACCTAACATTTAGAGTGAATCCTTTGCTCATTTCTTTGTTGTGTTTTCAAGTGGACTGGTTGTTCCACTCCAAGGTGTTACTTTATGTTGCATTGTTACCAGTTGAAATTTATATCAGAAACGTTTTGATACCCATTTGAGTGTCCAACCTGACACCCCATCAGTGTAATAACATATTGTTTGCTTATTTAAATATACGGAGTATGTGACCTGGGAGGCTGGGACAATACTTATCCTTGCTCCTAATTTATCTATTTAGAAAACAATTATTATTATATTTCTGATTTTTTTCATAACTAGATTTTTCATGAATACAGTGCAACTTCTGTTGACGCAATTTAATCTATAGCTTGGTTTCATCTGTAATAGTTCTGCTGAATTTATTAGCACGGACTGGGCATGAGGCAGAAAAAGACCGAAGAACTTGTCTTTGATTTTTAAATATATGCTAGTAGCTAACTTAGCAGATCTATATATTCTCTCAAGGGTTCATCCACAGCTTTATTCCTAGGAATTCTTAATTAGAGCTTGTTTGTATCGGCACAGATTGAAAACCCCAATCCTTTTTTGGCCTGAACTCGAGTCTCATCCTTTCAGATGGGCTGAAATTATTTCCATTTCTATCTGAAGGGATTGAGCTTAATTATTGTTCATCCAAACAAAACCTCAGAGGTAATATCTTTTAATATGCTTACTAAATGCATGCTTTGTTTTCAATAAAAAGGGGTGCTATTTGGTTCGTGCCAGCTTCTATATATATTTGCAAATAAGACCTACTGTTGTTGTTGATCAGGCATATTGGCTGTCTACTAGTAGCCTTTGCTCTGGAATTTTTGAATTATTGTTCTGATCTTGGACAATTCTGCCTTTACTAATTGTTTCTTATAAGGAAGAGTGTTCTAAAATTTGGTCTACACTAGGCCATATATAAGGAACGGGTTCCACTGCATATTGCTATAGTTAATGGTTGTGCCGCATATTTTTTCTCGAACAACTAGATGTTTTTTAGAACCTGTCAAGGGAAAGAACCTTTCGTTGATAACTGCTTGTCTAATAATGTTCCAAGTAAACCTGGATCTACAGAAATATATCTGCGTGTTTGTAGATTACGTTTTGGTTCATCATTAGGCCACAGGCCAGAGCAATGGAGGCTGTTGTATGCTTGTGGCCATAATTATAGCTGTGGATAATAATGCTGAAATGGAGCTTCTGAATGTGAGCCATCTTTGGGGTAATGAAGGGTGCCTTAAACTAAAACTTATTTACATTGACAGGTCCGATACAAGTCTCAGGTTTAATTTACATTGCTTGTAATTTTAACCCAATACCACGGTAACCTTGAATTTTCATTGATGTTAAGATAAAGCCTTGCTCCCCGTTATCCTTCTAGAGATAAGGTATCATCATGATCTAATGATGTTAAGGCCGCCAGTGAGATGCTATTGTGATGATGTGTTAGATTTCCTTTTAGCTTTAGCCGTCCAATCTGCTCTCAATGACAGACTTCTTTTTTACATGAAGCATGACCACCACAATTACTGATTACTTGAGGAAAGTGGTAACCAATATATTCATTTTTCTTTGTTCTTTTGAATAAAGTGCAGCACTATATATATAAACACATGGTACATCAACTGCGTCGTTGTTGCACCTTTTTGGTTCTCTCGTAGTGCATGCTACATGTTTTCTTTTGTATACTAATAATGCCATGACTATTTTAAGTACATTTGTTGTTGCTGAGCGGGAACCTTAAGAAATCTTGTCTTGTAGTGCTTGTTGTATTTCTTCCCTTGGCCTTTCGTTTCCATCATGAGGCAACACAAGTCATTATTTTCCATCAAATGCCAAAGGTTAGCATATGATAATGGTACAAAATAGTGCGAATATTGTCTGACAGATGCACATATAAAATGACATGTGATGCCAGATGGAGATTGAGCTTGTATGCAAACCCTGTGTACTTGCAATATTCATATATCTCAAATTGCAGAAGAAATAGCAATATGTGTTTATGATTTCTAATAATACACGCGGATGTAGATAAAGCTGTAAATAGATGTCAACTTTAACTTGAGATACAGGCTTTATAGGGCATACACATATGCTTGTTCTTACATTTCCTTGGTGGAACTGACATGAATGCAAATCTTGGAGCTTTTGACAGTGCTTGAGGGCCACACACGAGAGGAAGAGAACTAGGTGTAGCCAAGGACAGACTTGCCGGTTATTAACTCTTTAAGCTTCAACAAAGCTGAGACGGCCCAAACTCTAGGAACCGGCAAGTCATCCTTGGCTGCATCCCGTTCTCTGCCTCATAGCGCATGACAACCCAGCAGAAGCCCTGGTATTTGTTCTAAAGCTACAGGTACCCTCCCTCTTCCTCCTCTCCCTTGCTTCCCCTACCAGCCTACCAGGCCATGGCTGCTTTGCTTTTGTGTGGTGCGGTCTGCAAGTATGTGTTACTATGGGGTGTGGTATGGTGTGCATTTATAGGCACAAACTAGGTGGGTTTGGAACAATAGAGATCACTGCACAATGAATTTTTTATTACAAAAGTTTCAACATAAAGCTTTCCATTTTGGGGATGCGATAGAATGGCTCACCAATTGACTGGCCTGGGGGGTGTCTGTGTGTTTTCCAATTTTTAAATTGATTTTGTGGGTCCCATAGACTTGGCATGTTCTGGATCTGCTAATACCGATGATGAGGTGCCTCTTTCATTGGTTGAGGTGTGTGATTGAGATACGCTACTGCCTGCAGCAGTGCGCATGTGGGCGTGTTGCAGCTTTTGATCTGAGATTTTTAAGTTTAACCATGGCAACAGTGCCTCTTGGGCTCTTGGCAGTCCGATTTTACCTCTTCCAATTGCAAGCAAGATAAATTAGGTGGCTTGGCTACTACCTACAGGCCATTGATTGTTGGATATCCATGAATACTGTAAGCAATCCTCATAACTCTATAGGTGGGGAGTTGGGTCATCCATCCTGTTTTTGTTTATATGTTACTTAAACCAGCAACCAGATTTAGCACAAATCGAGTCGTTCCCCTTTTATTTTTTATTTAATTATCTTCTCGAATATGCAGGAGAGTTGCATATCATTGTATTAATAGAATAAGAGAGTGGCCAAAATAGCCTTACACCACACACACACAACTCACACCAACACAACCAAGTTCCAGCCCAGCTGGAAACAACAAGACCAAACAGCTCTCAGCTAACAGCTAGTTAGGGAGCCTAATAGCGACCAAAGCGTTGAGACCTTTAGCACCTGCAAGCATCCAAAGTTCGGCTTCCTCTTTTGCAAGGAGGAGAGTTCTATTGATTCTAGGATCAGCCCCATTAAACACCACATCATTCCTTATCTTCCAAATACTCCAAGCTCCAAGTACCACCAAGGTGTTGAACCCTTGTTGTAAACTTGTGTGCAACCGGTCAGTACTCTGCTGCCACCAAGTGTAGAAGCCCTATTGTCAGCTTAAGGGGTGAATTCTTGCATGCCAAAATAAGACAATAACTCATTCCAAAATTGTCGAGCAAACACACAATCTGAGAGGAGGTGATTGATCGTCTCATCCTCCTGCTCGCAAAGAGGGCAATGCTCCGGATGAGGTAATCCCCTTCGAGCAAGCCTGTCTGCTGTTTATTTAATTATCTTATACATTTGCAAAATTGTTTATTCCTAAAAATCAAATTATGTGTATCGTTATTGCATGTTTGTTTTAATCACATCATCTTATGATTGAGACGCAATATTTGTATCAGTCATTTATATCCAATTATTTTTCTTAATTTATGTGCATTGTTTATGCAATCAGATAGGTTCTAGAAGTAATTCATTCAATTCCTTGGGGGTAGGTAGAGTATTTTTATTAAAAAAACATTTGGTATTTGGTGAAGTTACACAGTTTATTTTTCATATAGCACATCGATGTTGCATCCCATATATATGAAACCAGTATGTAACTGCCACAATGATTCTGCAATTTCACATTCAGATGACCATCCTCCGCCTCGCCGTTCTACCCACCAACTAAATGTACTTCCAGGTCAATCTTCCTCCCTAACACACTCGAAATTCCAAATTCTCTCAAATCCCCAAATCCCAAATGAAGCCTAATCCACTAGAGAATCTTGATCTCAGGCATATAGATATGATGGAGTAGTCGGTGATGGATCTTGATGAGATTGGAGAGGGAGGTACATGATGAGAGAGCATCTTTTGCTAGATGTGTGGCATGGGGGTATACCATATAGAATTTATCCTACCCCTATAGAAATGTGGCCTTTTACAAGTTTTTTTTTTTGTTGCGATAGGCCTAAAAATTATGGCAATATACCAATAGTCACACTTTGTTTTTGTTGTTGCTAATATTTTTATTTTACACTGCAACTATTTTTGTTGTTGCTAATATTTTTATTTTATCCTGTCTCTTTACAATAGGTAGAATGCAGAAAAAACGTGACAATAGTTTATAGTTAGAAAATATGGCTATAGTGTATATATTTTTTTGGAACATTATTTCACTCATGGCAATAATAAGGCCTTTTGTTGCAACCACTTTTGGACTATTACCATGCTTGTAGAACGTGGCAAAACAATCGCATTAATGCAACAGTAAGTTGAACATATGGCCAATATTGGTGGCCATTTAACCAACATATTGCCACAAATTAAAATTACGGTAAAAAGCAATTAACACAGAGGCCCTACAAAATCCATAGAGGAATGGAGAGGTGATACTGCTGTCGGTGGCTGTTGCTATTCGGGAATTATTCTTATTACCATATGAGGCTAGTCACTACTGGTGGTTTGCTTGGAGCACCTCACTGCTGGACATTTTGGCAGTATCTTCTTTTTGCATGGGTCCCCGACCCTTCCTTGATTTGATGCCCTGCGTATCCCCCATTGGATTGTGTGTCAGCTGGTCCCACCACAACCTCGTAGAGTGATGTACGTGTAATCACGCTGGCACGCTGGGTTCAGGTCTAGGATTGCTCGTATGTCTCATGTTTGCGGATCTGTTATTGATCTGAGACCGTACTTTGGCGCCACTTGCACGGCATTTTCGTCCGAGTGGGGGGATTCATCTCCTTTTTGTGCACTGCTAACTGGTACAATAATGATGCACATGCACGCAGTGGCCCAGCCAGCTTTGGTTATCCCAGCAAGAAACAGTGTGATACATTTTTAGGCCTATCGCGACCAAAAAAAAAAAAATGAAGTTGTAAAGCTAGGATCTGCTCGCTCTGCCGGCCGGTTACGTAGTTACAAAGTTGATAAATAATTTCTATCGCATTTTGCATTATTTGGGTTCATTACTTGCTTGTCATACAAGCAGCTGCCATGCGAAATGCTGTTGTGTTCGGCTCCAACCGTCGCATTGTTGGAGGCGACGTACGGCTGCTGCCTGCTGGCCCAAACAAGTTGACGGACATGATGTCAGTTGATGATTTGATGAAGCATTAGGGTAATCTCTTTCCTACGATGGAACACAAAACTATATCAAGAAATAGGGCATACAAACGTTATGAACTTTAGCACGCAATTAGTATTTTCCTTGCAAATATTAGGATGTCAGCAAGAAGAGAATACTGTCGTAACGATGACAGAGGTGTGGGGTTGGCACCCCTAATGGCTCTTTGGGTACAAGAGGATTGGCATGAAATTGAAGTAGAACGAAGAGAATTGATCTTGAAATGAAGTTTCTCTCTAATCTCTTCATTTCACCTCATTTCACTAGTTTTCAAACGAGCCTTAAGGTGTTAAAAGAAATGCTACTCACTAGGAATATAACCCCTAGTGTTTGTATTATACGTTCTTACTTTCAATTGCATCTAACTTATTGCTCGATTTAAGTTGGCTTCGAGATTTGCTGTTGTGGTTGTGTCAGCGTCCGCCCCCTTTTTCCGTGGCTCATCTCCTCTCTGGCGCATGGAGGGAAAGGGATGTCGGCACATTACTGTATGCCTGTTTTTTCCCCTTTTGGTACTAATTTTGCTGTTCCTTTTCTGGTTCGTCGGGACTTGGGAATTGGATTCTTTGGTGCTGGTGCCATCTTGTCTAACCTCTGGACGCGACGCCTCTTGACCTTCACATTGTGGTGCTACTGCTAATTTGTAAAGATAACTTTTTTTTTTTGTAAAGATACTGCTAATTTGCTAAAGCAACGGCCTGTTCACCCATGGGGTGGCCAGTGGCCTTCATGTGGCCATGTCTCAAGATTCGACACGTTTTGAGCCCGCAGGCTGATGTCCAGGGCGACTGAAATGATGGTACTAGTGCCGGCAGTACAAACTTTAGTGTACGTGAGCATGCCTCCATGCTCTGGTGTGTCAGTTTGTCACGTTAGTCTATAGTCGTAACACATGGTAACTTTTTTAGGCTATGGAAAAATGGCACTCAAAGATCGATTGAATGCGGCAGCTGTGGCCTGTGGGTGGCTAGCAAGTTCAATCGAAGCCACCAAATTAAACAAGGTGTATAGTCCTCAACTCCTCATTAGAAGAAGAAGGGGATCTGTGCTACGGCCATGACCATGAGGGCATCTCATGTCTGTGCTTGAGTATGAGAACGATACGCAGAACCGGAATGGAGCACATGGCGCATCGGGTTGCGTACGGTTGGCTACCATTAGCGCAGAGGGTGCGCGGGAGATTCTCGGTGCTCGATTTGGCTGTGGTGCTGCACTAGGCACTAGCTAAGAGATGCGCTGTTTTTTCCCCCTTTTTGATCGATACTGATCGAGATGCGGTGCTTTTTATTTCGTTCTCAGCTGGTGTGCGCGGGCAGCGTGATGGTGAGCCGGTCTTATCTCGATTTGCAAGGTCGACGTACGTGGTCCTCAGTCGGGCTTACTCGTTTCTTTTTTGGAAAAAAGTGTGTCCTTCATCCCTTAAGTATCGCAAAAGCGTAACTTTCATCCCTTATGTTTTAATTGGTGCAAACCGGTCCCTCAACTATTTAAACCGGTGCACTAATCCTCCCACATTGGTTCGCTAAAGGTTTATGACACGTAATCATCTAACTAACCGCCACTTAGCTATGTTAGAGGCTAACTGATCATTGATGCCATACGGTTGTCAACTTAAACTTTAACACGGTGCTAGAAGTTGAATTCTGCATCAAGTCCAATCGACCACATGGCAGTTAGAGGTCTAAATTCTTAAAGACTTGAACTCCCCAAGTCCACAAATTAACAACGCTCTTATGGAATTCCGGTAAATGAGGTGCTGCTATTCACGAGTTGAGGTAAATATTGTGGTCCAATATCCCTTCAGAAATCGGACAATGCAGTATAATGATGTATCAATGTGTATATATGACGTGTTTAAATAGTGATTAGTCAACTAATTATGTTGCATAAACCGGTGACAGATGGCATTAAACCGTTAGCAAACCGAGGTGGGGATGAGTAGTGCACCGGTTTAGATAGTTGAGGGGTCGGTTTGCACCAATTGAAACACGAGGGATGAAAGTTACACTTTTGCGATACTTGAGGTATGAAAAATACACTTTTTTTCCTTTTTTTTAAATTTATTTACAGCATCTATCTTTTCGCATTTTAATTTCGACATCTTTATTTTGCAGGGATAAGGATGGATGAATACTGGTGCAAAGAAAAAGTTTGATGGCCCTGTCTGTTTCTGGAAAAGGAGCGTGCTTAGTTGGGCATGAGGGCCATCCTGTACTGCTGGATTGCATAGAGAAATGCCGTTTTTTTGCTCATCTCTTCCAAGTTGCAAACACAGAAAACGAAACTAGATTTTTTTTTTTGGGCGAGGATGCTCGAAAGAGCCTGAGATTCAAACGTACTCCGTAAGAGTTCTTCACAATTCGCAAACAAATCACCTGAAGACGAGTGTTCTCCGGTGCATTAGCTGGCATAGTTAGAATGTCAAGCTCCCGAATGGCCGAATCGCCGCTCGCCCCCCGTGCTGGACGCCTGGACGTGACATTGCTGGACGCCTGGACGTGACTGTTGCTCGAATGGGCTAATTTTCTCAGCTAGGCTATTTCTCAGCCCAGCTGGCGGGGAGTGTGGGCTGTGTGTGTGTGTGTGTGTGTCCAGCTTGTGTCAGCCAGGCCGTCAATTCGCAGCCCAAACCTGACCCAACTAGCTGCCTCCAAAGCGCCCGCTCAAAAAAAAAAAGGCCCATCAGGATACGACCTCAGAGTCTCAGACGAGGTCGTTGCGACGGCGATGCGGCGCCGGCGACCGGGGGTGGTCTCGTCACGGTTGGTGCGCAGTACGGCGCGGATTCCCGATAATTTGGGGCGGCCCATCGCATGCGGCACCGCCGTGCCCATTGTTCTGCCAGTTCGTCAGTGGTTTTCTTTTCTTTTCATGTCCTGGCAAATGAGAAACTGACAGGCGTACAAGGACCAATCAGCCTATGAATGCTGCAGATCTTTCCCCGCTATATATACCAGGTAGGGGGCGCGGAGATGAGTTCTTCTCTGTAAGATTATAGATAACGATGGTATTATGCCGGCATGACTCGTAAGCAAACTCGATGGTAGTAAGGCAGATGTTCTCGACCATGGAGGACATAGTCGTGTTGACATAAAGTATGCACTTAAGAGGGCCTTCTGCCACTATGGCGCCAGAGGTGGTGGGAAACTGTGGACTGGAACGACGCGAAGTGATGTTGTTGGCCAGCTAGCCGACAAATTATAAAGAGAGGGGAGAAGAAAATCTAGAGGTAGGAACAATTCAACGAACTCGTCTGAGAAGAAACGGTGGCCGCGGGTTTCACATGTGAGGCCGGTGAGTCAGGGGTAGACGGTATCTCCCTCCAAGGCAGCGACACCACTCCTGATCCA
Organism: Urochloa ruziziensis; assembly: GCA_015476505.1. Lineage (NCBI taxonomy): Eukaryota > Viridiplantae > Streptophyta > Magnoliopsida > Poales > Poaceae > Urochloa > Urochloa ruziziensis. The sequence continues at coordinate 53,238,598 of CM027125.1, read as the reverse complement.
AATTGGGGGCTCGAGAGAAGGAATAGAGGAGGCGAATTGACACGTGATGCGAGAGATTGGGCGAGTGGTCGAGGAGCACAATATTTGTGACACATGATGAAGAAATTGAGAGAGTATCTGATTTTCAACTTCGTGGAGGAGGCAATGAAGGCTCTATAATGTGCAAGGGGCACCACGATTTCATTTGCCAACAATACAAAATATTAATACGTGGCGACCGAGCAATTGCGTAATAACGCAATGCTAGAAGCAACAACGTGGCAAGCAAAGACGCAACGACTCTTAGTGGGCTTGTTTTCTTTCGGCGACATGGATGTACCTATTTCTTTTGAAGACAATGCCGAGAAGCAACATGTAAAGCGCAACATTAAAAGTTTAGAACCACATGGCATACGAAGATGTACCAACTCTAGGTGACGATGCTTTTTATGACAAATGTACTTATTTTTTGAGATAAAATTAAAATAGTAAAACAAAAGAAAAACAAAACAAAAAATTTAAAAAAACTTCAAGGACGCTGGGAGGGCGCCAAACCTCCCAGCACTATAGAGTAGTATTATTATGTACTAGTCGGAAATCGGAGGAAGGTAAGTTGCCAGCTTGACTGTTGTGATTTCTTCATTCATTCATTCATCTGATCAATCTCTTGCATTTTGTACAGATGGAATTGCTGTGCCTGTTCAGACAATCTTTCCCCATGCCATGCACAGGATGGTAAGGCTCTGGCTTTAGCTGATTCACTACTTCATGATTCTTGAAACCGCGCAGCTTCCACCCTCTGAAGCGGTGTTGTGTGTGCAGAGTCATGCTTTTCTTCTTTGATGATGAACTGCTTGAGCCTCCCGACGAACATCACCAAGATAATTATCAGCTTACCTTCGTTGGTCCACCAGCCCACAAACCCATATGAAGCAGCCTTGCAAGTAGCATCAGGTTTCATCAACTTCTCGCAACTGTAGCCTAGAGAGTACCCCACATTGCCGAACGCGCTGTGAAAAACAAATATGTGTTACTGCCTATAGAAGTTAGAAGCAACAAACATAAATGGCCTGGTACATGCTTATGCTGTATTTACTGATTTCCTTTTTTTCTAGGGTATTTACTGACTTTATCATGAAGTAGTAGAAGGAAATCAGTTTAGCGTATTTTTTTTTCTTTTGTCGATCAAATTCATGCTTAGAGTTTAGACCCTATAGGCTTGCCTTTGGTTGTGCAAGGATATGTACTCACCTGATCACTTCAAATACTATGCTGAAGACATTGAAATTCAGTGGATCGGCAGATATTGACTTCCTTTCAGTTATACATGCCAAAAATGTGAATAATGCAATACAAGCAAGGCTGGTAATGCTGAAATTCTTCCACGTTGTTCTGTGACTCGGATTTTTATCTGTCAAGGGCTGTTTCTCATTATTGATTGGGAGAAATGATATATTGGAAGGAAGGTACCTGGAGATAAGTAACAGTCTGTTATTAAAGAAGCGCTAAGCCCACTTGTAGTAAAAAGGGTATCCATACTTCTTATTTTGATCTATATATGCTTCTTCTTTTTATGCGAGCAATTCTGAGTTTTTTTTCCTTTCTGAACAATGGTCTTCAAGGTAGCATGGGACAAAATATGCTATCTGGAACTCCATTCAAATCCGTAGAAGAAATAAGGGTGGTATTCTGCAAGTTTGTATCGCCAGTTTCTCTTTCTTTCACAAGTTTAGCCTCTTCAGTAGTTTTTCCTCCTTTATTTGCGGAGTGTAGTTTAAGAATCTAACTTTTATCTTGCATTGGTCATTTAGTTTGAACATACTATCTCTATTTAGCGCATCAAATTTTAGTGCTGAAACTATTCTACTTGTGCAGTGAAAGTGAACCTGGCAATATGCTACAGAAAGTTTTCAAAAAATAAAGATTCAGGTTAGCTTAATAAGATACATGCTAAAATAGGGGTTGGAGGTTTTCCCTAAAAAATATATATATAGGGGTTGGAGGGGATACTGACATGACAATTGCAAATAGCAACAAAGTTGGTGATGAGAAGGTTGAGATATCAACAACAGCTTCACCGGCTTGTCTTGTATTGACACTCTGAAACAATGAGCCTACCAATTTCGTAAACCAATTCATTCTTTCAAAGGCCTTTGAATCCCACTCGAAAGAGAAAATACATATAACTTGCAACAAAATCAGCCCTGTTACTGTCAGAAAGATGTAGACAGAGTTCCGCTGTGTGGGCAAATGCTTGTATCCAGTCTCTTCAGGATGCTTAAGGATGTGAGCGTACTCTTGTTTTCTACTGACTTTCCCCAAGGCCCACACGCTTAACCTTAGGAGTGGTGAAAACAAAGTATTGCCTGCTAGAATTTGCGGGGTCACTAGAAGCAAAAGAACGGAGTTCTTTGTGAAAGCTTGCATACTACTGTTTAGTGGAGTGAAGCCACAGTTTGCAAATGAGGACACTGCTGTGAAGACGGCAAAGGTGCATATTTTGATCTCTTTACTTTGTAGGACTTTCCTTGCATCTGAATTAAGCCAAAAGTAAATAATAATGACTACAGAACTGCACACAACGCTAGCTAAAAAATAACCTGTCACTATGTGGGCCAAGATAGCACGAGAACTATGTCTTGTGCTTTTGGTTTGCTGCAACTGATTGTGTGATATAACTGCTTCTGATTGGCCACGTTCCATATCAATCTGATCTATGTTGTTGGCAGAAATGCTGACCTCGATTTCCCTGCTGATCGAACTCGAACTTCTCCAGGAAAGCTCTTCTTTGTTGGCCTTTGCATTGCTCAAATGAAGCCCTAGCATTGAAGTGAACACTTCCCCTCCCAACAGCATCAGAACGATAAGAACCCAGAGTTGCTGGTCAGATAAGTCCTCCATCTGAATTGTCGACATGCTTGAGACAGTCGCTGCGGACACAGAGGTGAACATCAGGTCAAAATCCCTTGGAACCGGCTTCCCATGCGGGTTGAGATTCTTCAGAGCAATAAAACCAGCAAAGGAGATTGCCATGAAGTAAATTAGCTGAACTGCAAAAGGGTTGCTTTGGAAAACCAGACGCCAGAAAGAGTGCGTGATGAATTGTGTCAGACATTTGCACAGGGTAGCAAGCTTCATGGACAGAAATCCAAGGAGCTTCTGAAATCTCTCCTCAATGATCCTTGCTGCCTCCAAATTTGACGATGAGAGATTTGTGGCCAAATATGATTTGACACGTTGCAGTGTATGCAGAATAGAACTGGGTGGATGCATTCTTGAGGGTTCGTGGGCTTCCGGTTGATGCTGTTGGAGCTGGCAATTGGAATGTGTTCCAGTGGTGTTATGCAGGGTTCACGATTTTTCTCCTGCTATTGTTGCCTGATGCAGTGAATGGAGCTTAATATGCGGCTGGGGGCAACATTCACCAGAAGTTTGTTCTTGGTGGGTGACTGGAGAAGTGGAGAGTCCCAAGTGCTTGGCCTAGGTTCAAGAGCAAGATGAATGTATCCACCTCAGACAATTATGGTTCTGATGGTAGCAGAGTCCAAGGTGTAATTGATGTTTTGATGCTTGGACCATCAGGTATATATATCATCCTCGTGAAGCACACATGCATGTGCGAGAGGTCGGTATTCACCATTAAGTAATCAAAATCGAGGAGTGGCTGTGATTTTTCCATGCTAATTCGGAATTATCTAAAACTAAAGATACGGTGTCAATCGTGTAATTCTTCGTTCGTGAAGAAGATGCCACAATGATTGAGGTTTGCCTTTACTGTTCCACTAATACCTGCTTTATTTGTTATTTCGTTTTGAGGAAAGCGTGGTCACTGGTCACGAGTGGTGTTTGGTAAGTGTCATAAAAGTGTTCAGTAAATGACTTCAATGCAATGGCTTTTGTAAATTTGCATGGACAGAAGTAGAACCCTCTACTCGTTAGGAGAACGGGACGGCCGCTTGAGAAAATGACATCTACCTACGTTTGCAGGTGTACATGTGTGATGATGCCAAGTAGGAGTGCATGGATCTTCCTTTTTGCTGGAGGTTTAGTCATTTAGCCAGAGCGGGATGGTCCTGGTGGTGCTCCATCAGCCAGCGGAGCCGGTCCTCCATGCATGCAGAGCTTGTCCGCAACGATATAGCTGCAGTGCGACAGACTCTAGGGAGCAAAACCAAAAGACAACGGAATTGTAATTTTGTCTTTTGTTAAGTGCACTTATGTAGGAACGGGCTCAATTACAAGGAGACTTTTATTGGATGTCTTCTCATTCTGAACCAAGTAACTGTACGTACTATACAGTTGAAGACATGGTGACAGTGCTGAGCACGCTGTAAGTTGAGGGTTTCTCTTCTCGGTGGCGCAGATGGCGATGCCACGTGGTGCCAGGTAGGAGAGTTTGTGACAGAACTCTGCTCCGACGGTGATGACACGTGGTGCCAGGTGGGAGAGTCTGTGACAGAACTCTGCTCCGATGGTGATGACACGTGGTGCCAGGTAGGAGAGTGCGACAGAACTCTGCTCCGATGGTGATGACACTGAGAGACGGACGGGATGGCTCCATGATCGAAGGAAGGGGTAGTCTTAATTTTCACGACTGAGTGGGAATTCTCCTCAAGTGGAAGGGGATAATGTCTCGTGGAAGCAAAAGAAGAGGCATCATGATGCGATATGGTACTACAATACAAAGATCGGAATCTGATGCATGCATAATTGGATTATATGCTCTCCGGATGACCATATCATCGCTAATGGGCGGCTAGGGCACGTCGATCCGGAAAAGGAGTGGAGGTGGAGCCATGGAGGTAGGCAGACAGGTAGCTCGATCAGCTTGCCCCGGCCGGTGCACGTCCGCCGGACGACGATACGCGGGCAATATCAATGATGCCTCGCGAGAACGTTCCGCCGACCTGATCCCCTGGTGGTGATTGGTGAATGGCCTGGCGGGTCGCGGAGAGGTCGACGGAAAATGGAGTGGCGTGATTCGCCGCCGGTCATTTTGTCTGGCCAGCATCACATGTTCTCCACGGGCGATCGACGGTTTGAATGGGCAGCAAAATTCTGAGATGTGATGGGATGGCCGCGGTGGCAGAGTTTGAGTGCCACTCCTCCAGCTCGGCCTGATGACGATTGGTGGCGATAATTGCGCCCAATAATTGAGATCTGCATCTGCCACCGTGGCAAAGGCGGGGGAGCACGCAATGCAGCAGTGTGGCTCCTCCGATCCTGGGATGCTCCGTCGAGTGGCTGTCAAAGTCTCTGGCGGCCGCGACTACTGCTGCACATGCCGTGATGTGGATTTCCCGCCCAACGTACCGGAGGTTGCAGTTGGAGCATCCAACTTCCAAGTGGCCATGCCCTTCCCGTGTGATCCGTTTCTGCAACAGTAGCTTGAGACATACGCGCACGCTACGTCGTCGTCGTCGTCCGTCCGTCCTTCAACGGGCAGCAAATCAGAACGGGATTCTGGGAATCACCGTCCAAGGTGAACTGGGCCGATCCACCAAGTTAGAGTGCTCGATTAGTGGGCCTACAATTTACGGCCCAAATTCGGGTTCACTGGGCCGATCGCACCGAGCCCACCAAACAGCAACGGCGGCACGGGGCGTCGCCCGTCGTTTTACTACCCCCAAAATGCGCAGGCGGCGGCGACAGCCGACAGGAATCCACTACGGCGGCGATGCGGCCTGCGGGTGGCCGGGTGCGGTGTCCGCCGAGCGCCGAGCTGGAGACCTTCCATGTGCGGCGGCCAGGGATCGGTCTCCCGCGCCGACGACATTACCGCCGTCCTCTTCCTCCCTGGAGCGGCCCACATCTCCTGGCTCCATAGCAACTAACTCATCTACACACGGTACATTCCATCGTGCGGTTTGTCGCCCACTTGCAATGATACGATGTTTGTAGTGTACCACGGGCATTCATGTCCCCGCTAAAAGTTCAAGGAATTTGAGTGGTTCTCACACAACCTGCTCGAGCGTTGTTTCATACTTATTCCCCCTGTTCCTAAAAGTATTGCCAGCGCAAACTATGTTCAGGCATTTTTTCCCCCTTTGTAATGTTAGGTGACGCCGTTTTCTCATCAACTTACAACTACAAACGTTTGCCTCATGCTCACAACTTGGTAACAGCACATTTTCCGCCATTTGATGGGTGTGACGCTCTTTGTTCTACATGGAACATTCAAGGTTTCCCCACTTTCAGACTGAACCTCTTGAACCTCCCGAGGAACATCACCATGATAATGATCAATTTGCCTTCGTCAGTCCACTTGCCGACTAGCCCATATGAAACTGCCTTGCAAGTGGCATCGGGTTTTAGCAATCTCTCACAGCTGTAGCCAAGTGAGTATCCCACATTTCCATACGCGCTGCAAAAGGGGACAAAATGCGTATCATTATTGTTTGGAAGCAGCTAAGCTAGGCAGATATTTAAATGTTTCAGATCTGATGTGTGGGTGGAAATTTCATTCACTCTAGCTTCTGCTGGCTGCTTTTGCCTATTTATGCTATATAAAATAGTTCCTGCTAGTTTTTGTTTTCAATAGCACACATACCTGATCACTTCGAATATTATGCTGAAGATGTTGAAATTTAGTGGATCCAGTGACATCGACTTCCTTTCTGTTATACATGCTAAGATTATGAATGTTGCTAAACAAATGGGCTTGCTAATGATGAAATTCTTCCATAATGCCCGGTTGTTTGTATCTTCTCCTTTCTTTGTCAGGGTCCGTTCATCTGCACTCTCTAGAAGAGATGAGCCATCTGAAGGAAGGTACCTGAAAGGCAATGGTCTGTTGTCATTGGAGTCTACTGGTAGCATGTTGATCAAGGTATAATTATAAAATGAATGTGAACCACAATAGCTTCATCGTTTATGGGTATTGTGCAGATCAATCTAGAATTAATCTGCGGATATGAGCATCATAACTGTTTCTGTCTCTCATATTCATGACTTATGAGCCCAATTTGCTCTTACTAACTGAGAAAAATGAAGTAATTCTGATGCTTCTTAAACTCCTGGTAATACAACATATATAAATAAGATATAATCTACTCGGTCTAAGTAACAATGACCTTACTGAAATTAACTATGTGAACACTGAACAGCGGTTGGGAGGCTTACTGACATGAAAAGAGCAAACAACACCAATATTGCTGGGGAAAGGTTTGAGATGTCAATGACAGCTTCACCAGCATGTCTTGTATTCACACTCTGGAACAGTGTGCACACCAACTTCTGGAACCAATTCAATCCCTCCAAGGGCTTTGAGTCCCACCCAAAATAGCAAAGAAACATCACTTGCAGCAAAATGATTCCCACTGCAGTCAGAACCAGGTTAATAGCATTCTTCTGTTGTTGCATATGCATGTAGCCAGTCTCCACTGGATGCTGAAGAATGTAGGTATATCCCTCTCTTCTGGTGATCCTCCCCAAGGCCCATATGCTTAGCCTCAAGAGTGGTGCGAACAATGTGTTGCCTGCTAGAATCTGTGGGATAACTAGGAGGAGAACACCAGGGTTCTTTCTGAATATTGCCATGTTATCATTTACTGGAGTGAAGCCACAGTTTACAAATGAGGACACTGCTGTGAAGATGGAGAATGTCCATATTTTGATGCTTTTACTCTTCAGCAGATATTTTGCTTCTGAATCAGTCGAAATGTAAACGGTAATAACTAGAGAGCTGCAAATAATACCCACTACAAAGTATCCTGCCACGACATGAGCCAAAATATTGCAATAGTTCTGATTCATGCTTTTACTTTCCTGTACCTGTTTATGTGATGTGGTTGCTTCTGGATTGATGTCTTCCATACAACTCCTGTTTACAGAATCAACGAATTCAATGTCCCTGCATGTTGAAGGTAGTTTCTTCTGGAGGATATCACACGTGTTGGCCCTGGCATTATTTAACTGCAACCCCAACATTAAAGTGAACACTTCTCCACCCAATAGCATCAGAAGGATCAAAACCCAGAGCTGCTGATCAGAGAAGTCCTCCATCTCAACCGTTGCCATGCTTGAGACAGTCATTGTAGACACAGAGGTGAAGATGAGGTCCAGGCTCCTTGGAGTTGGCTTATGCTGTGAAGTGAGATTCTTAAGGGCAATAAAACCAGTCAATGATATTGACGTGAAGTAAATCAGGTGAAGTAACAAGGGATTTCTTTGGAGGACCATGTAAGAGCGTCTGAAGAAATAGTTTGCACATTTGGAGATGGAACCAAGCCTCAATACAAGAAACACATGGAGATGCTGAACCTTCTCCTTAATGGTCCTAAAAACTTCGGAACTGGGTAACATGGGCTTCATGGCTATGTTTGATGGAAAACGCTGCATGGTAACTAGAATTGAACTGAATTGGTGCATTCTGCATTGTTGGAGATCTGTGGGCTTTGAGATCAAGTTGTGGGAGTTGGCAACTGGTGCTGTTTTCATGATGTTCAGTAGGTCTCAAGGTCTTGTCACCATTTTCCAGTGCGGTTCAGTTCTGGAGCTTCTGGAGCTCAATATGTAGGATGGAGCAAGACAAGGTCCCAACTCTGTAGCTGTGATGCTGATTGAGTCTATAGGGCCCCATCCTCAAGTATTATTGATGTATGGGCTAGCATGTGCTTCTAAAATTATAATATGTAACCACTATATGTTCCTGAGTGGAAGGATTCTTGGGGATTAACATCCTTTATTTAGATTTATCGCTTTAGCTCGACAATCAAACCCATGATGTCTTAATAATTCATACTACTCCTTTCTCTAGTTTGCTACTCTCTTAATACTAACAAACTGCTTATGATTTTGGCTGCATCATTTTCTATTCTCTTATTTGACTTCAAATTTACAGCACAGATTGTAGTTTCTTTTGTTACTATCAATTTTTATTGTCAGTTTGGTTTCATCTTCCAAGATTCCTAAAACCCAAAGATGAGCTTTACACAATATCTGTTGTTGTGGAACGAACACAATGTGCATCCAGAGTCTAGTGGAGCTTTTTTCTTTTTTCCTTTCCCTCCTTTTTTCAATATATTGCGAGTTTGTAACCTCAGTTGCACACGTGTTACCTCTTTTTGTATTTTATTTCTATGAAAAGCAATGACTACTGATGTTGGGATATTTTGCATTCTAGTGTTTCCCCCAGAAAGCAGTCTTTTATGATGTCAGGTGCTTCTAGATATACAATATAAATTGGCCACCACTTGATGGCCATCTCTGTAATCACTTCTAACTGATTTTTGTATACGGATATTATAAACTGCTTGCCACCACTATAACATCCAGTTTTTTTTTTTTTTTTTTTTTTTTTTTTTTTTTTTTTGCATCAATCAATTGCACAAAAATGATTGTTGCAGTGGCAAAATCATCTCTATGTGTGAAGAGAATCAGGCTAATTGGCACGCTAATTTTTTTCTTGATTAACTTTTCTTTACCTAATCTAAAACCGCCAACACTTGCAGGAGCATCTCTGCAAGGATGGCTGGTAGAAGGTTACTTTCTACATGAAAAGGAATACAAAGGGGGGAAAGAGAAGAGAATGGAAGACATTTCCTTTTTGTTTTGCAGCTTTATGAATTCTTCATCATTGCAACTGCAATATATCAGGTGCTGCATCTAACTAAGCTTCCAGGCTTTGCCTCCTTTCATGCTGAACTTCTTAAGCCTTCCAAAGAACATCACGATAATTAGAATGAGTTTGCCAGAGTCGCTCCACCTCCCAGCAAAACCAGTCCATCTATCTGTACAGAGTTGATCAGGATTGATCTGTCTGCTGCAGCTGTAGCCCATTGAGAAACCCACATTTCCATAAGCACTGCAAAAATGTAGCTAAAACATGTCAGAATCAAGGCAGCAAACTTACCAAAAAAAAAACAGGAATGGAAATATGTTTTTTTAACTCTGTATTCTTGCCAGGCATGCACATTTCCTTAGTCATTTTGCAAATATTTACCACATAATTGCAACTTGAAGTTATCACATATATTATTGATTTGTTCTGTATGCATGGGAATTTTGTTTTCTGTTAACCACTAGGAGGAATCAGTTACCTGACGACTTCAACGATAATGCTGAGCACGTTGAAGTTGAGGGGATCTTCTTTGAGCTTTCTTCTCTCGGTGATACAGATGGCGATGACAAAGATTGTCAGGTAGGAGAGTTGTGACAAAACTGTGCTCTTGAGAAACCTGATTCCCTGGCTTTCCATGGAATGATCCCTTGTGGTTGAATTCTCTTCAAATGGAAACCATGTTGTGTATGGAGGTAGATACCTGGAAGCAATAATGAGCAGAATTTGAGGTAAGATCGTAAGGATGACTGAAAAAACTGTACTTCCTATTTAGCATTTCTAGTCAAAGTTCCAGTACATGACTGCTTTACTGAAACGGAAATGCAGGTATGTGCGTGTACTGTACTAAGGTGGATCACAAACCACTGCATCTGTAAAATATATTCTGTTTTCTCTTCGGAAGCCCAAACCGGACAACAGTTCAGTAAATGTGATGTAACTCTGCCTCGATGAACACTGGCGCCTTGATTTATCCTCAGCAAATGAAGCTACGAGAGGATGGGAACAGTGGCCGAACTGAAATGGACTCACGATCTGTTTTTGGTTTGCAGAAACCAACCTGATGGAGTTTGATTGCTCGTGGCCGCATAGTGGTATGAACAACTGATATGAAAGAACTTCAGAGAACAATATGAGAATGGCTTTGGAACTACTGGCTACTGCAGATGCTGGTTACTTCAGTGCTAAATATGATTGGCAGGAGATCTTTGGCTACAGGTCGTATTGCTTTGCAAAGGTCAATTTAGATACTTTGATTTAGTGTGCAAGGGACATATCAGTCTGCCTTCAGTTTCTATGGTTGGGCGTGACAAGCAGGGTATTATCCATTTCACTGAAGTGTCTCCCTCAGAGAATACAGGTGGAGCTTTTTTGTGATTCTGTCCTAATGTTTGTGACCCTTATGGATCTTCTTGATCTGATGCAAGGCAAGGTGGTCTCTACTTGACTGGCTGCAAAACTAGATATCGCGCCGGCTGAAATATAGCCCGCCTTTTAGTGATATCAGATTCATAAAATTGGTGTAACCAGTGAGGAAAGATTCATCACTCGTCAACTGTCGTCAATTTTCCATTTCCCGAAAACAAAAGAAAAGGAGGTCGGGAGGAACGCGGAGAGCATATTCTTGGCAGGCTGATGAAGGGAACATGTGATGCATGGGCCTTTGTTTGAATGGAGAGACTTGGAATATCAATCTCCATCTTGATCTTGTGATCTAGAAGGTTGAAATTGAATATCGCTTTGTGGTTGCATGAAGCTAACCGGCTGCGGTCCATATGTGGTCCAAAATTGGGTGCTTGGAAGAGAATTATTTTGCTCTATTATTAGGCAAAGCAGTCAAGACAAGGACCGTGCCCGTGAATTCACAAACGGCACGAGTGAAGATGTTTGGAAGTTAGAGAATAAGAAATTTCTGCCACCACATGCTTGTGCCTACCTAAGACGGAAACCTACCAACTTGTCCATATAAAAAATTAAAGTGGCAATGATTCATGAGCAGAAAATTCGAATTTCGGTCGTCGCTGTGTGTTGCTTGTTCGTTGCAGAAGATTCCAGCGCCGATCGCAGACTACCACCAGTTAAAGCTTTACAGGTAAGTGAACATCCTAACTACACCTCATCTTAATTACTAGAATATTGCATCATTATAATATGACCTGAGCATTTTGCAACTTCCACCTTAAAAAACTTTACTACTATAGACAAGGGCATTGGGGTAGGGCTGGCAAAACAAATCGAGCTGAGACTAGGTGACTCCGGATTCTTTTTAAGCTCATTGAATCGACTAAAAACTTGTGCATTTGAATTAATTCAGATTTCGAATAATAGAGTAGAACTAGCTAACTGGCCCACAATGATCCACTATCAAGGGGATGTCACTAATTGCATCTTACACGTAGGGCTGCGAACGGGCTCAGCTCACTAAACTGTATAACAAGAAAAGGATAACTTAGGTTATTCTCAAATTAATGAGTTTGATCCTAGTTGAACCCAGAAATGATAGGTCGAAGAGAGCGAAAAGGGACACCTGGACACTAAAATACTATAGTACGTACGTGCTGCGTACGTAGTCAACAATATGCCTAAATTAAAAGAGACAATAAGCAGTCTCCAAACTATAGAATAATATACTCGAACAGGTAACATGCAGGATATATGAAGCTCCTATTCAGCATATAGCAGCAAACAAATATTGAAGAGTCAATTATTCAAATACTTCCTTCCGTTGAAACTAATCATCTTCGCCGTAAACACAATATTTTTTTTAAACGGATGAGGCAGTGTCATTGGTGGAGAAACAGATGAAGTGGAATCCCTCCCAGTAGCTTGTGCCCTCTGTAGTCAGTACGGTCGAATCTACTGCGCAACGCAGGAAAGAGGAAACCACAAGCAGATACACTCGTATGGCAGAGGATCGGATGCGTTCTCGTAGCCATCGGCAACTAATAGCACAGCAGCCTTCCGTGCTCCTACGTACGTAGCCACATCTAGCATCTAGGTCAACGAAGCTCTCGTCACATGGCGTGACCGGAACATAGCGTGTGAATTTCGATGCAGGACTGCAGGAGAGCGAGCGAGAGACAGAGACGAAAGCACTCACATCATGAGGACGAAGAGCACGAGGATGGCCGGCGCGAGCGTGGAGATGTCGAGGGTGGCCTCGCCGGTGTGCCGGGAGTTCACGGCGAGGAAGAACGCGTTGGACACCTTCTCCCCGGCGCTGAGCCCCCGCAGCGCGCCGCCCCACTCCATGGCGCACACCAGCGCCACCTGCGCGGCGATGAAGGCGGCCACCGTCCCGGCCAGCATCCAGCACCGCCGCGCCGGGAGCAGGTGGTAGTACCCCGTCGCGTCCCTGCCCTTCCTGGCCACCTCGGCGAGGTCCTCCCGCCGCGTCGCCGCCGCCGCCGCCCACACGCACGCGGCCAGCAGCGGCGGGAACAGCGTGTTGCCCACCAGCGCCTGCGGCGCCAGCAGCAGCTGCAGCGGCACGTCCCGGTTGAACACCGCCATGTTCTCGTTCGTCGGCATGTACCCGCAGCTGGAGAAGGTGGACACCGTCGTGAACACCGCGAAGGTCCACACGTTCAGGGCCTTGCGCCGCAGCGTCTGCCGGGGGCCGGGCGCCGCGCTCATGTACGCCGCCACGGCGACGGCGCCCACCACGTGCACCACCAGGAGGATGGCCAGCACGACGTAGAACAGCGCGCGCACCGCATTGCGACGCATCAGCTTCGCGTCGACCACGCCGTTGGTGTGCTCTTCGCTGGCCAGCCTCGAGTCAGCGTCGGCTGCCACCGTCTCGAGCTCGATCTCGTCGATGTCGTGGCTCTCGACGCGCTGGGACCTGCCTATGATCTGCCTCCTCAGCTGGAGCCACTTGGACGCGATCCCCACGAGCGACAGGAACACCTCGCCGCCGATGAACATGAGCAAGGTGATGACCAGGAGCTGGCCGTTGGAGAACACCTCCATCTCGACGGTGGACATGCTCGACACCGTCGCGGCCGACACGGCGGTGAAGAACGTGTCGATGGCGCGGGGCCTCCCGTGGGGCGCCCGCACCTGGAGCGCCGAGAGGAGGCCCCACCCGGCGCAGGAGATGGCGACAAAGTAGGCGACATGGATGATGAGCGAGTGGAGGCGCGCGGCGACGGCGCGGTGCCACATCTCGCCGGCGCTGCACCGGAGCAGCGCGCGCCGCGACCGCTCCACGCGCTCCGTCACCTGGTGCTGGCCGTAGGCCCTGGAGACCGAGCACACCAGGGACATTGCGCGGTCGAGCACGGCCGCCGAGCACTGGCGCAGGTGGTGCAAGAGCTCGCCAAGCTTGTGTGCTCCGGCCATTGCGGGACGTGGGGAGCTATATATATGTGTGTGCATGCGACTTCTGCTGTGTGCCTGAGAGTTTCTTGCTAGGCAACCTGTGTATATATATAACTAGGGACGACGATGGTGGGTGTTCATGCATCCTGCTAATCTGCTATGTTAGTTCAACACGTGGAAAGTAGAACACTTGGGGCCTCAATTATTTTAGTTTCTTTATGCCAAGAAGACCAAGCTCCATATACTTCCATATAGACGCTAGACGTGGTGGCGTTCGTTCAACTTGCCTGTCCGGTTAAAATTAACTCCGAATTAGAAAAGGGGAGCTGCAGAATAGGACTCCAAGTGAAAAATATAATCCCACTTGTTGAACTAGCTAGTTTTTTCCTGACAAAACACTCATGTACTAGTTTCCTGTCAAGAAACAACGCATCACCAGTTCACCACGCACCTCCAGTCACCTTTTGAACAGGAGAAAACAACCTTTTCTGCCTGTTTTGATTGTCTAAAACGTCATCTTTCCATTATTGAAGGTAGTATATGTTATGGAAGAACGTACCCACGAATCACACTACGGGAACCCTGGTATTCGCCGAGTGTCCCAAACACTTCGCGAAAACCACAATACACTCGGCAAACACTTTGCCGCAAAGAGCACACGTCAACTATAGACTCGGCAAAGAGCTTCTTTGCCGAGTGTCCTTTTTCGGGCACTCGGCGAAGTCTTTGCCGAGTGCTATATATGACACTTGGCAAAGTTTTTTGAGAAAAATTAAAAAAAAACCACAGCGGCTCGGCAGCTGCCGGTGACCCACACACGGCACTGCCCCGTGTCCTCACCGGCTTGAACCCCTGGCCGCCGCGCCGCTCGCGTCGCCGCCGCCGCGCAGAGGGAGCGCCGCCGGCCGGAGGCGCCGCCCGCCGCAACACGAGCCAAGGGAGCGCCGCCGCTGCACGCCGAGGCCGCGCTCGCCGAGGGCCGACGCCACCGCCCGAGCTGGGGTCGCAGCCGCCGCTGTCCATCCCCTCACCCGCCACCGCCGCTGGCTGGCGCCGTCGCACCGCCGCTGGCCGGCCTCTCCAGCTGCGCCGTCGTGCCGCCCGCCAGTCGAGGCCAGGGCCGCCGCCCCCTTCGTGCCTTGGTAGCGCCGTGAGGGAAGGGGGCGCGCGCTGGCCGCCGCCGGCCGAGGGAGCTCCGCGCGCTGGCGGATTCGCGCCTGCCGCGCCGCCCACGCCCGCCGGAGCCCGGCCGGAGTGGCCGCTGTGTCCTCGCCGGCCGCACGGAGGGAAGAAGAGAGAGAGAAATCGGGAGTTGAGAGGAGAGGCCGGTGCTTTTAGCTGAGGGAGGGGATCGATCCAGGGGAAGAGATTGTGGACCAATGGGAGAGCTCCATTTAGAAGGTTTGGATTGATGAGGTGAGTGTGTTTCTTTAACTGCATTTTAACGCATTTTAACACACTGAAATGAGCTTAAATGAAAAAATTGTAAACTACAAAGTCACAACTTTGATATAGAACTTATTTACATCCGATGTGAGTTGAAAATTTTAAAAAATTAAAATTTAAAATCGTCTAGCTTATATTGCTTCTTTTAAGTACTCAAATACATAACTTTTGAACTACAAAGTTTTATATTTCATTTAGATGTATAACTTTGGTGTAGAACTTATTTACATTCGAGATCATTTGAAAGTTTTAAAATTTATAATTTCAAATTAGATAACTTATAATAAAATTTAGAAATATTAAATAATGTTAAATATAAAAATTGTAAACTACAAAGTTTTATATCGAGTTGTACGACTTTGGTTTAAAGTGTTTTTCCATATGAGATCATATAAAAGAGTTTGTATTAAAAAATACATTGACTAACTCTCTCACATAGAATAACACATATACTTTTTATGAGATGTTTAAATTTTGTAAACATCGTTATGACAAAATGTGTGAAATCTTCTCAAAATTTTGTCATAGCCTCCACGTGTGACACCATCATATCACACCAAATCTCATGATTTTTAGACTTTATTTGCATGTTTAGAATTTAAAAACCTCTCGTCTTTGCCGAGTGTCAAAAAAAACACTCGGCAAAGAAACGCTTTGCCGAGTGTCAAAAAATACACTCGGCAAAGAAGCGCTTTGCCGAGTGTTTTTTTTTACACTCGGCAAAGCGCTTCTTTGCCGAGTGTTTTTATTTTGCCGAGTGTATTCTTTTGACACTCGGCAAAGAGCTTCTTTAGCTCTTTGCCGAGTGTCCGAAAAATACACTCGGCAAAGATTTGACACTCGGCAACTTCGGGTTTTCCCGTTGTGCCAGATGAGGGTTGTACATATCTTTGCCGAGTGTCAAAAGAATACACTCGGCAAAGATTTGACACTCGGCAACTTCGGGTTTTCCTGTAGTGTCAGATGAGGGTTGTACATATGCTTCATAGCACTATCTCATATATTATTGGTCAAATAAATGTGTTAGTTCTGATCATCAATATCTATCATCATAAATCATGAAAGAACCTGGCTACAGGGGACAGGGGAGGGCTATCCCGATAAGGATGCGTGGAGAGCTCCCCATACCCACCGCGTACGTGTTCCCCTTCATGTTGCATATACGTGAGAGGAGAAAAGGAACACAATGAATCAATGATCACATCAGCACATGCAAATCAATTTCAAATCTTAAAAACATGTAGTTTTATTTTATACATATACTCCCTCTCCGTTCTCAAATATATGGCATTTAGAACAAGCAACTCAGTTCATTTTTTGAACTAAATAGGTTGTCCTAAACGTCATATATTTGTGGATGGAGGTAGTACTTCATAATAGTTTCATATACTAGGATACTACCTCTTAAGGATTATTATTGGCGAGAGATGCTTTAGTTCTGATTATCAATATATAGTTTTGTTTTGCACAACTCTTTCTATTTGGAATAATGTACATTCTATAGATATTGCTACCATTTTGATGTCATATTGAAGATCGTGTCCAATTGTCGAAGTTCTAAGGCAAATTCCAATGAGAGGTTGCGTGGTGATGTTTTCAAGACAACCATGTAAGTAATATGGAAATGAAATGGTGTTTGAAACCACCTTCCCCAATGCATAATTTCATGGTGTAGTTTCGTAGGTTCCAAATGGTATTTAATTCCATGACTCAACAAGAGTTGGTATCCGCGTGTACAAGTGGTTTTATCCAGATGAAACTGGTTCCTTCTCTCTTCTTAAATTCATTGCCATGTCAAAAAAATCCTACATATGTGACATAATAATTAATGTGCATGAAACCTCCTCACTAAAAATAATATACGCAGTTGAATCAAGAGGGTCGATCACGTCCCATTTGTGAAACGTGGCTATTTAATTTCATGAAAATAAGCCACCCCAAGTGGCTATTTAATATCGTGGATCAATGTAGGCCACCCTCAATATAGATCACGCCCCATGCATGTGTCATTAAGGGCCTATTTAATATCGTGAAAATAGGACACCACCCAATAATGCATAGTGCCCACCGCGATGTGTATACTCCTTTCATCCACAAATGTAAGCGTTTCTGGAGTTCTCATCGTTATAGTTAAGAATGAATGGAATTACTATAAGATCAATCTCACTGGAAGTTTTATGAGTATTAGGGCCTGATTGGTTTGATGCTAATATATGCCCTACCAAAATTAAGGCATGTCTAAAAATTTTGGTCATGGCTTGGTTCACTTCCAAAAAATTGGCACTCTAATTTTTTTAAGCCAAAACTATGGCAAGTTTTTAGAAACCTCTTGAGTTCATAAGAGAACTTTGCCATATTTTGACACCAAACTAAGTGAAGGCTCAAATTTCTTGCCTTAATTTTGGCTTGCCCTCATTTTGGTTTGGCACAAATTGAAAGCCAACCGACCAAGCTCTAAATAGCCTATCATGTCAGCATTTCTTATAATGTGACAGTATATTAACGAAGAGAGAGGTGAAATGAGTTTCATGGTGATAAAACTCTATCTACACAGTTAATTAGACAGTCTTTGTCTTGCATGTAACCTAGAAAACAACAAAAGATGAAACTATGCATTGAGAGAGGGGATGTTTCATCATAGTTTCAAACATTTTTAGATGATGTGTCACACTAGCTAATTGTGTTAATGAAACATGCATTGAGAATGGCGTAAGATATCGTGACCAAGTTTCTTCATTTTGCTTGTCTGGTGAAAATAAATTCTGGACCAGAAGATGGAACTGCTCCAAGTGAAAAAAAATACAATCCCACTTGATTTCTTTTTTCGAGAAATCGTCCCCGTACTGAACTACTTTTCTGTGCTGCCACTCTTTGAGTGTGCAATTAACTCCTCTCACATTCTTTTCTCTCACATAATGGCAAATTTCATGCCACTCATCCCGCAAGTATAGCAAAAAAAAAAAGTAAATATGCTTCATATATATAGTTTCATGTCTACTCGTGAGATGAGAGAGTGCATTAAATTGGCATAATAATAGCAACCCCTTAGCATATTATTATTTGCTATATATTGGCAACACATGCGTGCATGACTGATGAGAATCAGGGATTAAACCCAATGTATGACGTCATGTATGTCTCCTATATATGGCCAGGTGATGTATCTGTCGACGTCAACTCCATCACTCTCGAGAAAGTGTGTGTGGCTGCTAGAACACTAAAAAACATGGGGAAATACGTGCTAGAGGAGTCCCATGCCCATGCCGGCGTCGAAAAACACAAGACTCTATATATTCCTCACCACGACCCGCCTTGTTTGTTTGTTTTTTTGTTTTCTCCCTTCCACATTGGTAAAAAATAACCTGACGTGAGCTAGACCCCGAAGTGCACGTGTGTGGATTGTTCGTCGTCCTTGCTACTTTCGTGTGAGGCAACGGGAACACTCAAAATATAGGGAAATACTCCCTCCGTCTCAGGATATAAGGCACGCACGTAAATCAAAATTCAAACTTTGAAAACTTGAACCTACGATTAATCTTTTATAATAAAAACTTTGTTTCACAACAATAATATAATTGTATTCATGTTTAAAAGTACTTTCATATGACTATAATTTTGTTGCTACAAATATTATATCATAAAAAATATTAAGAGTCAAATGTTATTGTTGGAGATGCAAGTTTGACCGCGCCTTATATCCTGAGACGGAGGGAGTATAATTAAGCGCTCGAGAGGGAGTCCCATGACCAGCTCTCGCGAGCTAGTAGACCACTTGGAGGGGAACCAAGTGCGCGGATAGTTCGTCCTTGGTGCCTTCGAGCGCGTCGTGTATGCGCGCATGATTCGTCAACGCGAGATTCAGACCAATGTCGAATCTCTGGGAGCTAGGAGTCGTGTGTGTTTGAACGTGTCAAGATTTTGCGGCGACGACGACGACGGTCAAGCAAAGGTCCTAGCCGCCCTGGGCCCACCTTGCCCGTGCTCGGGGAGACGAAAACCGATACCCGGCCGCCAAGCGAGTTTACCGGTTCGCCTTTCAGGATTCATCCGTTGATGGTGGCTTGATGCCTGGCCAACAGCTGGCCTACTACTTGAGGTGTCCGGCTAACGGCCCGTCGTTATTGGCCCTACGTGCAGACACTACCGTAAATGTTGCTGTGAGTCACGGTCTACATCCCCTCGCTCTTTCTAGCCGTTCGATTTTTCTTTGAGATTCGTACGCTGCAGTAAATAGCTAACGTAAGCATTGTTGAGATGATCCAAATTCAATTTATATCTAAAGGTCAACTTCTGACGGTACGGGTCATATATCCCGTTTAGAGTTTTTCATTGGAGACTCACTCATATTCTTGTAAGCTGCCGCCGTTGGCATTGTACTCGAACCTCGACATAGTGAAGTTCTTGTTGGCTAGCATCCGTGGTTTTTCCTTCTCGCATTGGGAGTGTTTTTACGTTGAATCTCGTGTCTCTTTACAGTTTTGATCTTTTACTTTCATCGGTTATTCGATGTCGCTTATAACAAGCATGATGTAAGAATGACGCGGATGCTGACGTCAGCAGGAGAGTTAGGGTTCCTGGGGAGGGGGTGCGGCGGCGGCGGGAGGCGTTGGCCTTAAGGTTTTAGGGTTTTAGGGATGAATCCCCCATTGAATTTAGAGAGGGTGGTGGTGGTGGCCGGCGGCGGTTGGAGGGCGACGCGGCGCCGCCTGCCGGGAATTGCGGCGGGAGGCGTTGGCCTAAGAGTTTCGGGGTTCCGGGGGCATGAATCCCCACCGGATTTAGAGAGGGTGATGGTGGTGGCCGGCACGGCTGTGGGACCGGCGGTGGCGGTGGGTTGGCGGCGGCGAGGCCGGGCGGCGATGGCGCCGTCGGCCGGGTGGTAGAGGACTGGCGGTGGGCAGAGCCGGCGGCGGGGGCGAAGAAATTGGGTGGAGGTCGACGGCGGCTCGAGTGCTCGGCTGAAAGTTGAAGAAGCTGACGTGGCGTTGACGTCATGCTGACGTCGACGTCAGCCCGAAAATAGGGGGGACGTAGACCGCAGCTTATAAGATCCGCGTTGCAGACACTATGCCTCTGTTACCGCCATGTCACCGGCTGGCCGGCCGGTCACTGTTCGTCGTCGACCTGGCATAGTGGTATGACTCACACGCCCGTGAATATAATGCATCGCTAGACGCCTAGACCACACACGTACAGGCTGGTGCGTGGACGAGGGGGGCAGCTATTTTAAGGTCGCCCGCAGAGGGCGCCCCGTGCGCTCGCAGCAGCGACAAAAACAGGCGGGGCCCCCTGCATGGTGGCTGGCTGGCGCACGGGCTCCCGCGAAGCACCGAGAGGAAAAACTATAGGCACGCGGGCCCCATCCATTATAGTACCATGTATGCTCCTCTATAGAAAAAAAAAGTTGTACAACAGAAAAAACATGAAAAAGTTTTACGAAAAAATATTTTTGCACCAAACAATCTTTGTTTGCGACAAAATTTTTCAGCGCCAATTTTTTTTTGAGAAATTTTGTTTAAAATTTTTGGACAAACTTCTGATTGCTTGTTTGCGACAAAATTTTTATGCGTCAAAATTTTTGCAATAAACTTTTGCCTGCGATAAAATTCTTGAGCGCTAAAATTTTTGCATCAATATTTTTCAGCGTCAAAATTTTTGTAACAGAAATTTTACAATAAAATTTTGTCAACGAACTTTTTGAGAAAATGACGAGGAGGTGCTGAGTCCCACTCACAGGAAGGGAGCGCACGACGATGCTGCGCCGCTGTCGGTGTGCGTCTCCCACGTGGGGTCTCCATATGCGGGTGAGGGGACGCGCACAGCGCGTTGGCCGAGCCGCCCGAGCGTGGCTCTTGGTCCGTGAGGGCGGACTCAAAGTTGCGATTCCGGTGGACGAGGCCGCTCGCGCGCGGGCGGAGTGGTGTTGGTTTGTTTCACTTTCACCGTCAGCCAGGTGGACACCCAGACGCGCCGACGCGACAGCTATATCGCGCGCTCTTATTCATACGCACTATACACAGCACGGCAGATTTTTCATTCGATCTAGATCACCGCAGCTAGGAAGCCGCGAGATTATCATGCTAAGTCGTCGATGACTCAGAAACCCACCGCAAAGAATCTCTACCACAACTGACTACGCCGCGAGCAATTCATTCTATCTGGAGGTCTTTTACAGATACTACGTATTAGTAGTATGGTAGTATAATCGGTTTTTTGTTGTGCGTAAAAAGGTATTTTGTACTCATTTAGACCGTAGCGTGCGAGCCGTCTGTCGTGCGTTCATTTCACCGCGTCCGCGCCCTCCGTTCTCCATGGTCGCCGCCGGTAGTACCTATACTACATATACTACCTGTAAATACTGCCTATGCTACCGAAAAAAACGGGTAATACAGAATTAATTTCAGTTATCGGGTCTTTCGAAATAGGTCATTTTTTATTACATACGAGTCCTTTTCAAATGGTAGTACAAGGTAGTATTATGTACCGTAAAAGACCTCTCGATCTGTCAGTTCACGCATCAAGCCGTCACACTGCACGCCGCTTTCGGTGGTGACCATGTTTGTTTCGGATTCTAGTTAATTTTGAAGGCTCAATTTTAAAAAATTCAAAAGTCTGATGACTATAGAAATCCACAATCTCAGGGATTGTAGATTCTCTATTCTAGATTCTAGTCATCTGACGTTTGGATTTTTCAAAATTAAGCCTTCAATATCAGCCATAATTACACGGCCGTGGGTATGGTGGTATACGTACCCCACACGTACCCCGGTGCCCTGTCATGCATATGAGAGGATTGCGACGCGAAATACGGGTGGGGTTCATTCATTCTTCATCTTCATTGACAGCGCGCGTTGCTGGCTGGTCACCATGTGATCAGCCGGTCGACAGTTTAGTTGCTAGCCATCCTGAAGAAATCAAAGACGGCGGCCAGGCAGGGCCGCATGGGAGCATACTCTACGGACTACTACGGGTGTGGTGGCTTCGGCTGTACGTGCAACAACAACGGCGCAGCCGCATGCTCAAAGACAAGGCACATGGCCGGCTACCACTGCTCAGATATCAGTAGACAGAAGTACACCGGCTGGCCGGTGGTGGCACCAAAATTGCATGCATTATTGGAGCAAAAAAAGCAATATTATTGACCCGGCGTATAGCGTACAAGCATGTTCCTCGATCCGGATTTTTAGATTATTCTTAGCAAGAGGAGGAGGAGCTCCCATGTGGCTCTGACTTATCCATAGCTTCGTGCACCGTTTCTTCTTTTTGATTATTCTATCTAGAATCTAGATGATATATGTGCCACAGCCATGTTGACCTGCCAATACGGCTGGATATTATGCTCCCAGCCATTGCATGCCACAAAGAGAATTAGACTGATATATGTCATAAAGAAACTTCTTTTTTTTCAACTGGTCAAGTGCACTCAGTAGCACCCCTGCCTGCCGACTAGGGTTCAAATCCCTTCGAGGGGCGAATTTCCAGAATCGTGCAGTGTATGGTAAAAGAAAATCTCCTCGCTAGCTAGTGAAATTAGAGTTCGGAGATTTTCTCGGTCGAGGAGCCGTTGGTTCCTTTTAATGAAACGTGGTGGGGCCGTCAAACCCTAACTGGCCAAGTTTTTTTTTCGGCCGAATGCTTTGATCTTTCGAGTACATACTCTCTCTCTCCCAAAGCGTAAGATTGTTTAATTAGTTTTGTTCTAAGTAAAAATTTTAAATAAATTTATAAAAAAATAAATTAACATCTGCAGTACCAAATAAGCAGTACTCTATCAAGATATATTTTTTATGGTGAATTTAGTGAAACAAATTTGATATTGTGGGTGTTGCTACATCTTTTGTATTGTGATTTAGAAAAAAAAACTGGACCTACATTATGTAATGGAGGGAGTAGATAGCTTGCAAACTGCCACTAAGAAAAAAAAATAGGTGAGAGTTAATACTTTCTAATGTTCTTTCTGTCCAAAATAAATCACACTAGTTTATTGAAAAATCATAATAATTACAGAGTGGTTTTAAGAAAAATATTATAGTATTAGCTACATGTATTGGACGGTTGTCGATAAGCATGAACTTGAACAATAAAAGTTTGTCACCATATACGGAGTAATGATCAATCGAGGTTGTAGCAAACTAGCAAGCTAACTAGGGCGGATCTTCTTGATGTTCAGGGGGTTGAATGGGCCCTCCTGCTTTTACAGATGACTAAAGCAAAAGCTAAAGATGTACTCCCTCCGTCCCTAAAAACATGCAATTCTAGGTGTTAGATTTGGTGGATCCCGCTTGTCAGTTGGTGGGTCCCGTTAGAGTTGATGGGTCCAGTTTGTGAGTTGGTGGGTCCCGCTTGTCAGTTGACGGGTCCCGCTTGTTAGTTGATGGGTCCCGCTTTGTGAGTTGGTGGGTCCCGCTTGTTAGTTGGTGGGTCCCGCTTATGAGGTGGTGGATCCCGTTTATCAGCTAGTGGGTCTCGTTTGTGTGCTAGAGTTGCACGTTTTATGGGACAAATTTCAAACATTAGAATTGCATGTTTTTAGGACGAAGAGAGCATGAGCTTAGAACAATTATTACGATCCTATTGAGCTGCTGACTCACCGGTCCACGTTAGAAAAAAGCATCGCCGGATGAAAAAGAAACCACATACGAGCGACGAGTGACTCGGTAGCGCAAGCAGGCGCGTGCATTTATTGCGCTGAAAAGCTGGACTCTCACTCGTCTGCGGCCGTGTTTAGATAGGTAGTGAAAAGTTTTTGGGGTAATAAATGCACCTTTGACCAATAATTAGGGGTATTAATTAAAGGCAGTTTAAAAACTATCTCCACAACCCTAGGTAAATTCTCGAGACGAATCTAATGAGGTCTTTGACCACACGATTAGAGGATGGTTGCTGTAGAGTTAGTGTACCAAATCATAGATTAATTATGCTCATTAGATTCGTCGCGCAAAGTTGCACCCATCTGTAAAAAGGTTTTACAAATAAACTTCATTTAGTGCTTCGTGCATACAAGATTCTTTACATTTAATGCCTCTAAAATTTTTTTTTTGAAGGGCATCTAAACACGGCCTGCATCTCCTGCTGAATCCAAACCAATGCATTCATTGCCGTGGGCCCCTCCACCACCGAGTTGCAGCTCGCGTGATACGGCGTGCGAGTCGCTGGTAAGCGAGCGACTTTATAAGAGCAAGAGCTTCAACAAAATTCTAGAAGGGATCAATCTTATGAGAGCTTCATATAAAAACGTTATAAAACAGTTAAAAAGATCTCATCTGGCTCTAATATCTTCTGACAGTATGTGAGGGAGAAAAACTTGTTGCGGTGCTTTAATAGTGTTGATTTGGTAAGGTTATTGGAAAAATACAAATATACTGGAAAATCTGTTGGCCAATCGAGAAAAGGAAATAATAAGAGGCAGGAAGATTCATTTCACCGATGGTTCAATCACTTCTCCAGGGAGTGTAGTAGGTCCATATTGAATGTTGGCTGACTTGTGAGGGTACATTATGTGACTATCTAATTGTGGATCATCGCACAATAACTTACATTGTGTTATATGCATACCGAGTCTGTGAATTCACTTTCATTACACAAAAGGCTGAATATAGTGTTTTGACTAAGCAGTAATATGTTAATATACTTTAGCATTGCTTCATGCATCACTATAAGATTAAGCCGTTGAGGAGGTTAGATGCCTAATATTTTTAGAAGCCCAGTCATTGGAGCTCTAGATTGGACTCGAAGTACGTAACAAGGGCCTAATCTATACTCGTATCATATATCAAGTACCTTATGAAAAAATATAGTTAATTGATGAGGGAAATGTATAAAATATAATAAACCACATCTTCATAAAATTCTTGCATTGGTAGAGATTCCTTCAAAGCGGTCATGGAGCCATTGATAGATATAGCTAACTCTATATAGCGGGGAGCTTTCCTGGCCTCTGGAGGCTCCTGCCGCTCGCTCGTGCAGAGTCACGCCGCGTGGCCGGGTGGATGTGAGTCATGCAGGGAAAAAAATATACTGACCTGCCAGCGGTACTTTTAGCGCTACAGTACACCAGTTATTTCTTTTTCTTTCAAACCCAACTATGCACCAGCTGCAGTCTGCCGATTCATTACACAATATGCTGATTTTTTTACACCATACTTCTTTCGTCATAGTATGTCTGTTTTCCATCACATGAGTGTCACATCTGGTGGTACCTCGGTATTATCTCCAGAAGAAATACATGCATCCATATCGGTAAAGAAGAAATACATGCATCCATACCGGTTAAAAAAAATGCGTCCATCCAAAGTCGGTGTATCCTCGCCACGTGATTCCAACGTTGCGCTGTCACACAATTTTTCGATCGCCGCATGTTACAATTGTGTATTGTTATCAAATGAAATTGTGGTGCCCTTCACGCATTAGAGCCGTCGTTGTCTCCCCGCGAAGTTTAGAACGTGACACAAATATTGTGCTCCTTGGCTGCTAGCCCAATCTCTCGCATAACGTGTCAACTCGCCTCCTCTTTCCCTGCTCTCGAGCCCCAGTTTAGATCAGAGGTGGTGCAGCTGCCTCGGAGAGAGATACCGTCCACCCATGTGAAGCCCACGACCACCGTTTTTCGTGACACGAGTTCGTCGTACCGTAGTCCCTGCCCCCAGGTTGTCCTCTTCCATCTCTTTGTTATTCGTCGGCCAGCATGCCAACAACGTCACATCACGCCACTCCAGTCCTTGGTTCCCACGAACTCTAGCGCGGCAGTGGCATAAGGCTCTGCTAAGTGCACACTATATGTCAACATGACCATGCTCTACATGGTCGAAGACATCTTTCTTGCCGCCATCGAGTTTGTTGAGGAGTCATGCCAATATGACACCGTCACTGTCCGTGATTGCTACTGCGTACGTACCTTCCATGCACATTGTTTACTTCATTCAATACGTGTGTGTTTGTTTCATGCATGTAAGAGTATCTCCAATAGTTCCCCTATCCCCTTTCCCCTTTCCATTTTTCAGCCATACAGGAGAATTGGAAGAAAAAACTATCTCCAACGGTTCCCCTTTTCCCTTTATTTTCTCTCTTTCTCCCCTTTCTTTTCTCAATCTTCTCTATCTCCCTATCCTTCTCCCTTTCCCCTCCTTTCTTCTCCAGCCACACGATGCGGCAGCACAGATCCTGGCCGCCTCATGGGAGTTCGCCGGCATCGGCCCGTCCGGCCACCGCGCCGCCGGCCTGCCCTGCCCCGCCGCCGCCCTGCTCCGCCCGGCCACAGCGCCGCCGGTCTGCCCCGACGCGCCGCCGGCCTGCACCGCCATCGCCGGCCGCGAGCTCGCCCGCGCGGGGCTGCGGAGCGTCGCCGCCGCCGGCCGCGAGGCCGCCCGCGCGGAGGTCGCGGACCACCTCCAACTCCATGCGTGTGCGCTGTGATTTGTTCTATTGGGAAGAAAACAGAGAAGGAAGAGGAAGGGTGAGAAGAGCAGGAAGAAGATGATGCACATTGACAGGTGGGTCCCATTCGTCAGGTGGAGGAAAGGGGAAAGGGAGAACTGATTTTACCACTTCTACCAAAAACAGTGAAATTGTGAAAGGGGATTCCCCTATAAGACAAGAAAGGAGAAAAAGGAAAGGGAAACTGTTGGAGATGCTCTAAGCACTTAGTGTTCTTAGTGATTAAGAAAATTAAGAAATAGAGAGAATCAATAACCATTCACGATGACAGCAAGTAATTACATGTGTAATCTAACAG
This sequence comes from Urochloa ruziziensis, assembly GCA_015476505.1. Lineage (NCBI taxonomy): Eukaryota > Viridiplantae > Streptophyta > Magnoliopsida > Poales > Poaceae > Urochloa > Urochloa ruziziensis. The sequence goes on along the minus strand of CM027125.1, from coordinate 53,211,557 downwards.
GCGCGGCATTACATGTGTAATCTAACAGGCGCGGCATTAACGCGCCGTCGATACATAGTAGCATTATATATATCGGCGAGGTATGAACCTCGATTGTTTTTTTTAGATTAAGCTCCACATGAAGGCGGTTTGAATCGCCATCATCACGTTGGTACGGCTTAGTACATCTTTGACGCCCCTAAACTTTCACCGTATTTATTAATTATAAAAAAACCTTGTCCATATTTAACTGTCATAATGCAGAGACTTATTTAACTGCATTATTTCTACTTTGATGATGACAGACGTACTTCAGCACTAAAGTGACTTACATTTGAGAATACATGCATTATGTGCGTAATTTAACCAGTAATCATTGCGTTGAATACTTAGCTACAGACATGTGAGATCATCCGTTTTTATAGTTCCTAAGGCCAGTCTCTGTGGGGATTTCATCGACACACTTACCTAGAGTGACACATCATCTAAGAGAAGTTTGAAACTATAATGAAACACCCTCCCTCAATGCAAAGTTTCATCTCGTGTCGTTCCCAAGACAACATGCAAGACACAAGCTGTCTATAGTACCGTGTAGAGAGAGTTTTATGAGGATGAAACTCATTTCACATCTCTCTTCATTAATACACTGCCACATCATCAAAAATGCTGACATGGCAGTCTATTTAATGCTGATGAAACTCCCACTGAGACTGGCCTAAGCATGCCGTGCCGATTATACTATATCATATATCAATCAATCAGCCCAAGTAGAGCTCAAATCGTCAATGAAAGATCTGATGATATAGACTTGAACAGCCTCGAAGACACAAGTAATTAAAAGCCTAAGTTGCTGAGGATGAAAAAGAGTAAGCATCTCCTCATGCTGCAACTCCGCCAGTCCTGCATCATGGAACTCTTAATCAAAGCAATGCGTCTCTGAAACGGCCCCTCTACCTCAGGAGTCAGGACCAATAATTTGTGTAGTTATATATATAAATGCTACTGCCTCCGTTTCAAATTATAGGTCGTTTTGACTTTTCTAAGTTTATCATGTTTATTATGTATCTAGATAAACGTTGCGTCTAGATTCGTAACAAAATCTATGAATCTAGAAAAGCCAAAACGAACTATAATTTGGAACGGGGTAGTACGTATTAGCAGTATACGGAGTATCTCTCTTATCGCCTTCAAAATGATTGCTGCATATAGAATCCGTACAGCCAATCCTCATGGCAGGCAGGCAGCCAGCATAAGCCATGATCTCAGCTCCTAAACCAAGTGTCGCCATGCCATGTGGTTCGTTGTGCCGGCATTACGTTGTAGGCAGGCTCCACCCGGACCGGCCAGAGGAGCCCGGGCCGGGAGATCCATGCCAGGACACAACCGCCACCCTGCCCCCCGGTGGCGGTGGGTCTAGATTGCCTTGGCTTTGGCGGATCGAGCCGTCTTTTCGCCTGTCCCCGTCATCCTATCCTAGCTAGGAGATGATGAGGCGCTTCCGGCTGTTAGAAATAGTTAGGATTCTGTCATGTAACACGAAGACGTGTCGATGTGTTCGGTTGGGATTGTCTAGAAGATAGAATTAGAGATATATATCTTGCTATCCAAGTTGTATCAACAAAACCAACCGAACCACAACAAGTTTGATGTAATCCTGTCGCCCTTGAGGCTATATAACACGTACTCGTGGTGAACCGAGTTTGGTAACCACGTTTTCCCTATTGTTTATGTACACCGGCCACGCCTGTTCTCCTCTTGGCCGGCCGGAACTTGCGTCGTCGTATGCTGCTGCTGCCTCTTTAATCAGAGCACTCATTGATATTCTTTTCTGCGTTTACTACAGTGCTACATTATTGTCCTTGCATTGTTGTGTTGCATGCCCCTGCGGCTTGAGGCTGACTAGATTAAAACATAGGACGATTCGACAGGTTGCCACTAATCATCGCGCTTTGGAAGCACCTGACAACGGCCACATGCATGGTTGCCGTACCAAATCATCCAGGCATGGCCGCATGTGTGTGCCATGGCCCAATCCGTTGGTTAATTGTCCTTTCTTGAGCTCCAAAGGACAAACAGTATGCGCTGTCATCGTACGGTCACTGTCGCCGTACGGTCTAGGGCATGGCACCGGTTGATCTGCTGCTACTAGGCAGTATAGTACGTACGTAGCTTTTTTACTGACGTGCTTCACGTGTATTTCGTTAATAAGAGAGAAAAGAAGATACTCCGTATAGCATAGTACAACTCACGGACGGAAGGCAGTAGTAGTGGTGCTTTCAATTTCTTCCTAACGCTGGATATCGTCGATCGGGCTCGTCGCGATCTTGCTCGATCACGAGAGCTTTGCTTCCTCTTGACAGAGATCATGGCGGGCTAGTAAGATTTCTCCTTGGCACGAGAGCCTTGTCCAATGAAGCGCAGCAGAATCACTTCACCAATTTCATCAGGTCGGCACTTGCAGGACAGGTCGGAAGCACCAATTCAGGTGACTAAATTCTATCCACGATCCATCAGCGCCAGCGGCAAGCTTTTAGTTTGGCCCTGTGCGCTGGACGCGATGAAATAAAATGGTCGATGAATTCAATTTCGGCGTAACGTGCGTCCCGTTTGGAGCGATGGGCACACTGCCTATGATTCTGCCGCTGACACAGAGGACTCAACAAGCGAGCATGATGCCCGCCCGCCCCTCCTGATTATTGGCCGTTGGACTGACATCCTCTCAATGATTCAGCTTAGTTTATCCTGGAGCTAAGCAATAATGCGCCTTGTTTAACACCAGGGTTCGTTGGCGAGCAGAGTCAGAGAGTGTCACGCACGCACACCTCTAATCCCTCTCGGGGCTCTGTACCTGGCAGGACAGTCCGGTTCAGTCCTTGCGCTTGCTACACCATTTGTTTATTTTAAACAAAGAAAGGTTGACAAAGAAGAAGCTCGTGACTCGTGAGGCCAGGCCACCGCGGGAAGCACGCGTCGGGGAATCACATCACACCCGCCGCCGCACCACCGGGTGAGCGGCGCGTTGGTTGCCTGTTGATGCAGCTCGCACAGGCGGTTGGTCGTTGGAATCAGTCGTGACCGCACGATGATTTCGGGAGAAATATGGACTCGATTGGCAAGCCGGCATCGACCGGGGGAGGCGGCTTGCCCTGCACCCCAGCCAGATTCCGCGCCGCAAGCCCCTCCCAGTCCCAGAGATTAGTCCCTACTGGTGATGCATTCCACACCTTTGTAAGTACTCGAAATCTTATTGCTTCGATAAAAATGCGAACACGCTACGCTTATTGCTTCTTATAGTACAAACGAACGTATCAAATAGACAGGACGCGCACAACAATGCGCTGCAAATCACAGATACTATACGTCTATACGTCGTCGTCAGTAATAACTAATAAGCGACACTAGCTCCAGGAACCAAATGGGCGTACATGGAGCACCGCCGGCCGCCTCCGTCAGGGCCATCAGGAACAATGGAGACGATCGTCATCGAGAAATATAACGCGCGCGGAGTCCCCGGGCTCGCAGACCAGCACGCGGCGATCCGCGGGGATCCTGGACACCAGCTCGGGCTGGGCCTTCTCGTACTCGGCTGCGACGTACGCTGCCGCCGCCTCCGCGCGGTCGACCTCCACGATCGCCAGGCAGCAGCCCCTGAAGCCGGCGCCGCTGAACCGGGCGCCCAGGACGCCGGGGGCCTTCAGGAGGATCTCGTACAGCTGTATCATCTCTTTGCTCCCTGCAGATTTCAGACAACCCCCCATTGCATCACAGTCAGATACCTGACGACAGTGTAGTGGACCAGCGACATATAGTGAAACTGTAGCACGCTGTCCGATGTGTTTTAAGCAACATACCACATTCGTAATTGAGTATGGAGCTACGACCAGATGCAGAGATCAGCTGCCCGAGCTCTTGCAGGTTCCCACGAGCCCATGCATCTCTACCTGAACAGAGTTTGTCAATACACTGTCAGGCTTGCATGGAGATGCAAAGTAAGGAGTGAAGTATCAACTGTTTCTGGGTAGCATTGCCCAGCGAAACTGTATGATCCATGCGAAATAAGCAAGTAATCAGTAGCCAGTAAGGCTAACATGGCAGTATGCCCATCTTTTGAGTTCTCATGGACAGAAAGGGATACTAAAGGTAACAGATGCCATGTATAATGCCGATGATTTCTTTTGCATGTGCACAGGTCACGACATGCGCAAGACCAGTTTAATCATGAATAGTTTTCTGAAACAGCATAATCATGAATGGTAAGTCCGCTATGCTAAGATATGCAGTGATTAGTAGAAATATGAACTGTGAATTTGCATACTTGCTCATGGAATCATATCATGAGAAATGTTTAAACTGGTAAATCAAATACATCGAAACGCATATATAAACATGTGATTAGCTCACCCTTAGCAACCCGCTTCATTTCAGAAAAGTAGTGCTCAGCTCTCCTGGAAAGATTTTCTTCCAATACACACTGCAGTAACAAATCATGTTGGGATCGCATAAAAGTTTAAGAAATTGGGAGCTAAAACTGACATTTACCTTCTGGGCCTCATATACGACCGAGTCCACTGCAATAATCACATAAACAATGGATTTCAGAAAAATTATACTTCTATATTGTGTCACAACAACTAATATTACTTAGATCATGTACCATTACAAAGCATATTTGATGCTTCTTCACACCCTGAAGCGCTGAGGATTCAAACAAAATATAGTCAAAAGAAAAAATTGTCTGCATTATGAACATGGCAGCTATTAAAAGATACCGTAAGAGTTTTTTTTATGACAAAATTCAGCTGCACTAACAGAGGAACTCACTGCAAAAGAGCACGTGCAGCCTCTTTGCACTCAAAAACTCGTGTATTATATCCACGTTTCTTTGGCAGATTATGTTGCAATCCTGAAAATGCCAACAGAATCTTGAAAGGCAGCTGTCCCTGAGGCTGCTGGTTTTTACTCAGCTCCGAGAAGTAGACGTAGGAAGGTGAAGCGGTCTACTCAAGCAAGAGAATCTCAGTCACAACAAATGCGAGTAGAGAACACTGTAATCGACACCATCTAACAGCCTATATGCATGAAAAACACAAAACAAGGAGATACTAGGCAGAGTTAACAATCAAGGGTCCAAGTTTAGAATCATCAAAAATTTGAACTTGTGTAAAAAGATGGTACTAGAGCAAAATTTTAAAAACTAGATCGACCTAGGAGGAACTAGGTGACTTTATATTAAAGAGAAGAAAAATAGGCACCCAAATTCGCCTCGACGAGGACTTGAACTTGGGTGGTTTTTGTGTTACATCCACACCCACAAGCCACAACCAACTGACTATGCTCAGTTCCTTGCTAGAGCAAAATTTCATCATGCAAACATATATCATAATATGTTTTTTCTTAAAGTATAAATAACTCAATGTCAGCTTTGGAACATTATTAGAAAAAATATATAAGATAGAAATAAAATAAGTACTACCTTGCAGTCCATGAAGGTGAGATAACCATACCGTGACAACAAAATGGCAGACGGATCTAGGATGCCATTTTCAAGTCCCAAGTATTTATTTTCAATGGACCTGACAAATAGGAGTATTGCGTTAACTGGACCGCGAAAACCAGAATGGCCATTAATAGTTTTTTAAGAGGGAGGACCACAAACAATTAAGTTAAAGTAAGTAGAACTATAAAAATTCCTAAAGTAAGGAGAAACAGCACATAGCTAGCGCTTTAGCTTATGATTGCAGCAAGTTCAACAAAGGTACTTGTAGTTAAAAGTTAAAACAGATGGATCAGGTACATGCATCCATGCGTTTATCCTTGTAGGATATTATTGGAAAGGGGGAAAACTTACTTGTCCAACTGAATGTTATCCACAGATGATACAACCAGATCATTTACATTTTCTAAAGCCAGCAAATAGGCAATGCCAACCTGTTGAGGAGCATAGCAGACAAGTAGCTTATGATCATATCACTGGTGAAGATACAAGTTTTCTTACAATATTTTTTTATGGCATAGGGGAATGTAATCGAGCAAAATCAGTGATCTTGCACAAACTTTGCTAAGGTCTCCAACATAATGTGAAGAACGGTTTCAATTTATATGCTTGGGAAGTTAATCAAGTTAGATTTAGTAGATACGATAACATATAAAAATTTAGAACTGTCGTCCATTGCACAACATACAACATATAGGAATAGCAAGAAATTTACTCAAGAAAATGCATATAACAAATCAGTTAGATTACCGCTGCAGAAGAACTAAGCCCTGAGCTATCAAGACCTTTCACACCAGAAATATAGCCTATGATACCCTACAGAAGCCATCTGTTAATATTTTAAAAGTACAAGGTAATCTGGACTGCTTAAGGGATAAATGAAATGAGATTACCTTCTTGAGATCATATCCACTATTCTGCAGTGCATAAACAGCACCTCTTGCATAGCTTTCCCAGTTTATGTTCTCTGGGTTATCAATAGGCTTTTGCAATTCATCGACTCTGTTGCCCAGAAAAAAGAAGATGGAACATGTACGATGCATGTTAGCTTGGTCAGATTGAAAGATTAACTAAGCAAGGATTGAGGTATAAGAAAAATAGCTGTAACACAGGAGTCTTATATTTTCTAAGCAATCTTGTCCATTGGATTGGGTTAGCTCGATATGCATTATGACGAGAGTGAAAACTCTATAGATTTGAATGGTGTTACCTGAATCGTATAACACCTTCAAATTGGCCAGATTGGAGTAAAACCTGAAATCAAAAGAAAAAAGGCCTGCTGATTTTATAGATAAGATGGCACTAATCCGAAATTATCAATAACGTCACACAAGAGCTTCAACTTTGTGCAGTGACCATATGTTTTACTTGTGATGGCACATTTACCAAATATGTAAACAAGAAAACATAAATATAAAAACATAGAGTGCCCACAAACCAGGACAGTGCGATCTATTAGTTTAGCGCAAAGAATTTAACTTGAAATAAAATAAATAAACTTCAAGTAAAATGTAGTAATTTACAAACCTCAGAATCATTAGAGGGCACAAAACCAAGGAGCACTCCATAATTTATGGTCATCGCTGTGACAATTCCACCCTGCCAAATTGCCCACAAAACCTTAATAAGACGAGTGTGATTACTTACAATCAATTGGGTAGCAAAACATTCAAGCATTCATCAGAGAGAATTTGTCAGTTCTTGCATTCTGATCAGTCAGGCTGCCTTTGTCATGGGTTTTTCAAAACTTCTACCAAATTGGTTAGTATGAGACTTGCACTAATGCCAGTCAACTCAATGTGGTATGTATCCAGCAGAAAACAGAAAAATGCACACTTAGTCAGTGGTAGTTGACCTATTATAGTGCAATACCAACGCAATTAAAAGAGCTTATACATCTCGAGCCCCTTTTACACCCTAATAAATCAAAATACCTGAACCGGCACTTGTTCCAAATAAAGGGTTCACTTTTGTTAGCAGAAATCAGTTATTAGCACTAAGTCAAGCCATAAAGTTTGTTCATCACACTGTCGCTGCACCTAGCTTGATGCAACATACAAACATTTTCCCAGGGGGTTGCCTAATATTTTCCTAGAAATCATCTGAGGACAGGGGGCATCTACTAACCAGATTATCATTAGTCAGTGAGCTAAAATTATCTTGAAATCATCAAAGCATGGTAAATGTTGAAGGTGGCACTAGGTCAATGTATCTACAGAATAATACTACAATACTTCCATTTATATTGCAACAATGTGACCTGCAGAATATGGCATATGTTGTCATCAGAAAACATAACTGGATGCTGTCAACGAGCAAATTCGGGTAACTAACACTTTGCGATTTAAATTTCTCAATCCTAACCATGACTTCATCTACTGAAAATTATGAACAATATAGTAATGCAAAGTCACCTGATGATCAATGTGAGCCCCCAAAGGGCAAATTCTGTAGGGGCAAGCGGCAACCCTAACCTCATGTTCATCCCTTCCACTAATCTTCACCACCTTCCTTCGTACAATGTCCAGCTGCAATACCAGCTGATGTTAGGAAAACATTGCCACACACATACTGCATCTTTTTTTGGTCTGAAAGGGGAAAAAACACCCTCCCTTTCTCTCTTCCACACATCATCATAAAGCAATAGCATGGCAGGATCTTATCCCAAAATATGTCAAATCTCAATAACTACCACACAGTATTGTCCATATGTTGCTTGCTTACTTGAAACCAGGAATATTCAGGTTTTATTGGGACCAGACGAATTGCTTGAAAATGACAGCTCTTAATCATCGAATTGTCCCAACACATACTGCATTTTTCATTTGTTCTGAAAGGGGGGAAATAGCACCCTCCCTTTCTCTCTTCCGCCCATAAAGCAAGAGCAGGGCAGGATCTTATCCCAAATACATAAAATCTCAATAGCTACGACCCAACATTCCCACAGTAATTCCAAGCTAAGAAAGACGTCTGATGCGCCGCAATTGATGCGATGTTAGCTGAAAAAAGACATTCTCATGCACCAGTGATCAGAATACCAAAACTGCACACCAGCAAAAGAACTATCTACTTAGCGGCCGAATTAGCAGATATATTGCATAACCGAATCCAGATAAACAGCTTTGAGGCTAATTAACTGTGACATATAAATGGAGCGGACCATCAGCGGCCGACCCTGGCCCATAGAGCAATCCCAATTCCCAATGGTCTCCTTAATGACTTATTAATCCCTCGAGTTGGCGAAATATACGCCGCCAAGAGATGGACCCCCGCAAGCTACAACCACAGCCCCATGCGAATCGCCCCCCATGTCGGCGCAATGCCGCGAGCCCCTCACCTCCTCCTCCGCCGGCCACCGCGACGGGCCTACTCCTCCTCCACCAACCCCGGGCGCCACCATTGCTTGGCCACCTACCACCGCTCGCCGCCGGTGGCTGTGGCTGTGGTCCCACCCGCGCTCGGATGGCGCGGCCGCAGTGGCGCCGGCGCAGCGTCGAGTCGAGTGGTGGCGCGTGCGAGTGGCGAGATCGTAATCGTGCGTGGTGGGGTCGGGTGCTTGCTAGCTTCCCCCATCCCCCCTCATTTATGGGCCCCCGCGTCCGATGCGTGTCGTGTTGTTCGGTCGAGTGAGTCATCGGCGTCCCCGGATTGGGCCGACGGGTTGGCCTCTTTCCAATTTCCATTGCTTTTTCTTTTTAAAAAAACAGCAATTTCCATTGCCGCAGCGGCGATTTGAGATTTGGAGCTAGTAATTGGGTAGTGGGTTAGCGAGATCTCGACGAAGATTAGCAGCTAGTGGCAGTGGATCATCACCCCTACTGCTTGCCACGAGTGGTAACATCGGTGCTCGTGGTTTGATGATGACGGATGGTAAAGATAAGATAGGAGGTTCACGTCCACGAGGATCGCGTGAAGTGGCTCATGCAGATGTGCTTCCGAGCTCCTCTGTATGTTTTTTGGTGCTTGTAGGACGGACGACACGGGCGAGGCGCGCAACCGTGTTTTTGTTGCATTCACGCAACCTGCCATCGGCGACCAGCTAGAGCTAGGCACTTTGCACATGTCACCCACCGGATACGACAAATGATCTCGAGCGATCGGCAACTCGCAAGGGCAAAGGACAGAGCAGACGGTACTTGTGCTGCTCTGCAGTTTTTGTGTGCCCCGTGACATGCACCGCAGCGCACGGGATATGTATGGTGGGATCATCAGGCGCGTCATGCAGCAGGAATGCAGGATCCCGTCAGGAACACCAGTACACCACGGCTCCTCGCCACGGAGGCCCACTCCAGGTTTGAGTTTCAACCCAGATATTTCCAAGCAGCGGAAGCCTTGACTAACCAACCAGTAACAGCCACCAGCCCAACAAACCCAACCCACGAACACAAATGGCCCGGTACGTGACCCATCCGCCCAGTTCGACGAGGATGGATCCGTGGGACCACATCCCCGCACCCAGGTGTCCTTCGCTTGGTCCACCCCCTTTCCGCCCTCTAGCGCTTCAATCCCTGCATCGCCTTTACTCCTCTTCCCTTCCGCGCGCTTCGATCCATCTGCATCAACAGCGTCTTTACCTTTCTTCAGTGCCTTCGCTGCAGACCTTTCCGGGCTTTCTTCATCTGAGCTGGAGCAGTAGAAGAGGTCGAGGTCCTCCTCCATGGAACGCTGAGCATCAGAGGTGGCGTTGGTCACCGCCGGCGTGAGGCCAGGCGGCGCGGATGAGCTCATTTTTTCCTCGCACCCATGAACCAGAATTTCAGATGGGCCAACAACGTGAAAAATGTCACCGACGGTTCCCCCAAAGACTTCCCTTTTCGCCGGCCGGGCATCGAGCACGCACATTCAGGAAAGGAAAAGAAAGGCATCAGCACAGCACACACATGTCGTCCTGCGCGAGCGCTGAAAACGACCACTCCGAGCAGCCACGCACCGAATCCATGTGTGCTCATGAGTAGATGCAGCTGCGAACGAGGGATGCTGATCCGTCAGTGATTCATCTGTCCCCGTTGCTATAGGTCAGGCTGAAGCTGTGATTCTGATAGCGTATCATGCTAAGTCATCTTGTCTGCACTGAAGAAACCTGAAACCTCACTGCTTGGGGAACGGCTGAAACTATACGGATTCGTTCTGTTGCATTGCTAGTTGTTAGGTTACATGATTTAGACATCCCTACGACAGGAAAGATGCAGGAAACATGAGGCCATGAGCTAAGATCTTGTGACATGCGTGATATCAGTATTAGGCGATGTGTGCTGGTAGTCTAGGGAAAGACATTGTACCGTAAGAAGCAAAACAGTCGAGGAAATCGCCGTCATAATCAATGCTTATCTTCCATTTTCAGAGAGTAAGTAGTCAAGCCGAACATGTTCTGAAACAAACCTTGATATCTTCTCACATGATAAGGATCAGCATTAATCCTTCTTAAGTTCTTATACTTCCTTGCACACATGAAACTTGGTACAAAATGCGCAGAGGATTTAGCCCTTGTTTAGTTTCCAAAACGAAATCTTTTCACCCATCACATCGAAAGAGAATCTTAGATGCATGGAGCATTAAATGTAGACAAAAAAGGTGAAAAGTTATATAGATAGGCTGTAAATCGCGAGACGAATCTAATGAGCCTACTTAATCCATGATTTGCAATAGTAACGCTACAGTACCATCCGCTAATTATGGATTAATTACCCTCTAATTACCATCGTTAGATTGGTCTCGAGATTTCCAACCTATCCAGTATAACTTTTCACATTTTTCGTCTACATTTACTAATCCTAAATTGGTAAAATCGAAACCCGAAATCTTTTCACCGAAAAGTTTTCACGAATTAAACACGGGCTTAGGTCATGTGCACTCTGTATCTTCTTTCTTTGGTAGTTTGGTAGAACCACGTGCCTCTTCTCTTCACTTTTAACATCTCTCTGCGGTTCTCTTGTGCAAGCAGCAACTCAGACACACATACTCCCGACATAACTTCGAAACAAAACACCAGCGAAAATCTTCTCCATATCTCATCACATGCAAATAAATAACGACAACTTGCGTAAGCTTCTCGTGCTTCTTTGTCATCGACAGTTGCAAACAACAGCACATGAACAAGATCTCCCTGGCCATCCATCAGTAGGGCACAGCAAGTAATGCGAGCTGTTTGTTGCCTTCAAATCGAGGTGCCTTGTCACATGTCCTTGTATGGCAAACTCATTTTGTTCACGCTTCGATGTTTGCGAGAAATGAAACTGGTCCGAATTATTGTTTCAGCTTCATAACTGTCATCAGTAAGCCAGGAGCAGTGAGCAGGGTGGTTGTTTGTTGCTGATAACTTGCTGAGGCCCATCATGTTTGTATTGCTATGATACAATACAACTAGAAACTTCTTTCAGACAGATGATTGAAGCCTGACAACTAAAGATAGTGATCCCACCTTTCTTTGCATTCAATTAATTATTAACAGCTGCAGAAAACAACCAAATTTGCAGTCTAACTTCAAGCTTTGAACTCTTCAGTATTCAAACTTGTACTAACATTCAACCAAAAAAAGGATCTTATATTCACAAGTTAAGATGCAGCATTGACTCAAGCTTCCTTCGTGCTCCATCCGGTAATGCTCTGAATATTGAGTACTTATTTAGTTCAATGATAAGCCATAAGGCTCCAGCAAATTGTTGCTTTCGCTACTTCTCTGCATCTCCAACTCTGTTGGAAAATTCTGCACCTTATGTGAAAGAAAAAGAGGTCTATTTCACACGTCACTGATGTCTTCATCTCTCACAAATCCATCCTTATTTTAATGTCAACACTTTTCTCTACCGAAGGAATAAAAATACATTGCCCATCATCTGCAATACCGTATTATTCTGTTTAGAAAAGTTTGTATTATGCTCTTATTTCCTTATCAGCATACTCAACAACAGCCAGAGGACAGAGGAGTAGTCAGTATCCTAATGTCTATGATTGCATAGGCCGGTTCTCCTCATCTGCAGTCGCGTGAATCCCACATGCGGCGACCCGGCTGCCGAGAAACAAGCAGCGGCAGCGGGCAACCACTGGTAGTTTGCAACGCAATGCGCTGCTCGCGCGTCTTGGTTAATGCGATTCAATGGATCCGTGGGATCCAACGCAGACACGCACTGCAAGTACTCGAGCCGCATCACAAGGACCGTCCTTGCAGGTACTTGGGCAATGGCTGGCGACCCATCGATGGCCATAAAACTAATCCGCCCCCAACCTACGGGGACGATCACCATGACTTGCTTGGCACTTCGCAACGTGCAGGGCACATGCCCACTCGCCGGTCGCCCGGCTCACATGGCTGGCTCTTGCGGTTCGAGAGGCTTACTGGCTCATGGGGATTGGCATGAAATCCAGTAGAGTTCAGATGTGCAACGGTTGAAAATGGTGGCAGTTTATTTCTCAGAACAGGGTAAGAGAATCGCAGTTGTCAGCAGTCTGAATATTCAGAACTGTCAATCTCAGCCTCCAGCCTTGATGATTGACCAGCTCAGGCCATTCCTTTCATTGGGTGAAATCTGAAATCCTCTTGATCAATGAGATGCGTTTGTGAAGGAATCGACGCTAAGTTCTTGACAAAGTATCCTTGTCACTGGATAATTGAGTTGAACTGAAGGTTCTCAAGACTGAAGCATTCGAAATAAAGAAGCTGCATAATTGGTTTGGACTCCAGGGGATCGGCATCTACGCTTCTCGGGCGTAACAATCTTGTGCTCCTAACCAGAATTTCAACGTAGGCGTAGTAGACCACCGGCGAGGTGCAGCATGCGTTTGCATTGGGAGGCGAAGCTGCGGCACCTTATCGAGATGAATTGTTGGACCAGCTGATGATGGACCTTTTTGGGCGAAGAAGATATAAGGTCGGCGAACGATCAAGTGTGTGAAGCCACTTTTCTTGGAGTAATATGGAGATGTCTTCCTAACGTCAAGGATTAATTTTCTTGCCACATTTATTGAAAAAATGCACTTGTAAGATGACAGATGAAATCATTGGGCTGTTCCTTTTAATTGAGAAAAAGGCACTTCACTTTTCCTTTGCGTCCAAGACAACGAAAAAGCGTAAAACAGCGGACAAAACATGGACCTGAAAAGAAGGAAATTAGTAGTACAGACCTACTATCAAGGATAAGGTGGATTGGATCATTAGAGAACCAGTACTGCTTATAGGAGGAGAAAAACAAAGAAGAAACTGAAACAAAATTGAAAGCTCAGAGAAGCATGAAGCTCTGAGATCCGAAGTGTGAAGATCTTGTGCCAACCATTTTTCTTCAAGATAGACGAAAACCTGAAAAACTAAACAGTGAAATTTACAGAGCCGGATGCAGTCCAAATATGAATTTCATTGGGAATATGTAGGCTTGATGGACCAGTTAGAGCGTTGAACTCGAAGAGGAGTTGGTGGAGTCTTCCCCGTGGTTCAATTTTTTCCAAGTAAACTTAGGCTTTGGTTGTGAAAAAAGTGCACTGGTACATTGCTCTAGGACCAGGAACCTTTTTCAGAAATTCAAAGATTGCATTATCCCTGTTGTTCTTCCATCAAACCACTGGCTGCTAATTTCCGGGCTATCAGTATCAGAGCCTGCTCATTCCTTCATGTAAGTTTTGAGCAATGCTTACCAGTCACCACATACTTTGCCCTCATGTGGAGTACTCAGTCCATCTCAGATATACGTAGTTTGTTTTATTGGGAGTTAGGGCAAGCCTTTGAATAAGTGAGAATTACTCTACTAGAACATAATTTTGTGAGCATGATTATAGTTCCACAATATATAACTTATATATTAATGGAACATTTGTAGGTCAAAGTCTTGTCCTACCGAAACAAAATACGGCTTGTATTCTTGAGATGAAGTACCAGAATAGTCAAAAGGCTCTCCTCTAAACAAAGTAATAATAATAATTGTGATTGCTTTAATAACAAATGCTATTCCTACATCTGATCAAATTATACACAAGTTAATCCCAAAGTTGCAACCGTTTCATTAGAAAATAGTACACAGATGTACTGATGAAGTACAATACAGTATGCCCAACTTGTAAAGATTCTTTCTTTATAAACAACCGTGATGCGCTGCATAAAGTTAGAAGAGCAATTACTGCAAATCAAGGACAACGAAAGGACAAACAGAAGGGAAAAAATTCGAATCTTTCAGTTAGGGGCATTTCCTACTCATTGCCTTTCAGTAGAACACAGAAAAATCCTTCATTTCCAATTAATCTTTCCATAGTTCAGTTGCACCCATGAAGGCTGCATTAATCCAGATCAGTTGAGCTCAACAGAGATAAAAATCTGGCAGCAATTCTAATCCGCGGGGGGAGATACTATCGATTCATCCCTCACCACACCACGCTTACAAAACACAAAGAAAAATGTAAAAGAAAAAAAAAAGAGAACAATTTTCTTTTGTTTTGCTTCGCTTCGTTACTGAGCAGAGCTCCTCCACCTCTATCTGCAGAGCGGGTTGTTGGGCGTGCCTCGGCCGACCTCGTCGGCGGCGTATTCGACGCTGCAGTAGAAGAAGGCGGCGTCCTTCTTGTTCTTCTCGACGGCCTTGAGGATGGTCTCGAAGACAGGGACCTCGCAGGGGATCCGGAGCACGCCCTCCTGCTGGAACCCGAACTCCTCCTCGGCCTCCCGAAGCAGCGCCGCGAAGGCGCGGTGCTTGAGGTACTCCATGGGGATCACGAACCGCTGCATCGCTGGGCCCACGCACACCGCCAGGTGGCCCTTGGGCGGCGGCGGCGGGGAGCCGGAGGGCGGGCTGTCAGTGAAGGACAGCGTCCGCTTCAGGAACTTCTTGGCCTTGCTCTCGCCGGCATTGCCGCCGCCGCCGCCGTTGGCATCGGCGCCGGCGCCGGCGGTGGGGGAGCCGGGGTGCTTGGGGGCGACAGAGAGCTTGCGCCACTTCTTGAGCATCTGCTGCATGCGCACGATCTCGGTGATCTTGTTCGACTTCTTGGCGCCGGACTGCTCCATTTCCGCTTCTTCTTCTCTTGGCTACGAACTTTTTTGTGGTTTTTTGATATGAGATGAGATGTGGCTACGAACTCGAGGGGGGGACGGAAATTATGGTGGTCTTGGGCCGTTTCCAACGGGTTCCGTTGAGATGCTGTGGTGGAGCTTCTGCGGCGGCGATGTGTGGGGTTTTAAA
The DNA here is from genome assembly GCA_015476505.1 of Urochloa ruziziensis. Lineage (NCBI taxonomy): Eukaryota > Viridiplantae > Streptophyta > Magnoliopsida > Poales > Poaceae > Urochloa > Urochloa ruziziensis. Next base: position 53,195,927 of record CM027125.1, on the reverse strand, counting down.
GGCAGGAGTGGGGGCGTGGGCCCCAGTTTGGGCTCCTTCTCCGGTGGGTCCCACCTTGTATTTTTCTTTGTGATTTTTTCTCTCTCTATTCTGCAGGTAAAGAGAATGCCAGTTCGGGGAATCTGAATAGGTCTCTCGTGGCTATCAGGGCTATGCCATCTAGGGCAAAATGCGGCGTTTGCGTCAGTCTGGGCAATGTGCAAACTTATCTGAAAGTTTGTTGCGTTTCTGTCGAGGAGCTCAAAGCACCCTCGGCGGTTCAGATCCAGGGAAAACGGATCGAAAAACCGCTGCAAATCTACCGTCACCTGAGCTCAAATATGCAGTCAAACCCAAAGCCCTGCCGATCTGCAGAGCTTACCACTCACTCACCAGTTCCAACAAGCCTTGCTTCGAAAACCACCAGTTGACCAAATTTTCTAGCCTCTGCTGCAGATCCACAGCAGCTCTCGCCGGTGTCAGAGCCTCTGCGCTTTGGGCGGCCAGGAATCCAGCGAGACCTGCATGCGTGTCTCTACGGACTCCATGACCCCCATCTTCTTCTTCCTCCTCTGGATTCGCTGCAGGGTGTGTACGGTGTACGCATAGAGAGAGAGAGGGATCAGAAGAACATGGCAGGTGATCGAAGGCGCTAGCAACATGTGATCAGCACACTGAACTGAATAATAATATAATGAACCCGCCAAGCATTATACTAGCACTAATTTTTCTGAGCTTAGCCAGCCAGTTTGCCTGTGATTGCCTCTAATCATTTTGGCGGTTGGCAATGGCAGCATTGACTTTGGATACATTAATCTGCTGGCCTCCCGATTTCTTTTCTTCAGATTTCGGGATCTAGGCCTTGTTTAGTTCACGAATTTTTTTCGTGAAAAGATTTCGGGTTTTGATTTTACCGATTTAGAAGTAGTAAATGTAAATAAAAAAGGTGAAAAGTTATATAGATAGGGTGGAAATCTCGAGACGAATCTAACGATGGTAATTAGAGGGTAATTAATCCATAATTAGCGGATGGTTACTGTAGCATTACTGTTGCAAATCCTGGATTAAGTAGGCTCATTAGATTCGTCTCGTGATTTACAGCCTATCCATATAACTTTTCATTTTTTTCGTCTACATTTAATACTTCATGTATCTAAGATTCTCCTTTGATGTGATGGGTGAAAAAATTTTAGGTGCGAACTAAACAAGGGCCTGCTACGGCGTCGCCGCCCTTCTCCTGCACCGGCGCTACCGATCGTGTTGTCCTGTACGAACGTACCACATGATGGCCGTGTGTGTTTTTAGTCTGATGCTTAAGCAAAGTCTGAACACCGCCATCGCGGTGGTTAAACGCGGGGGGGCAAGTGTCTTATGGTTATGGCAAGGGGTACGGTTCGTTGCATCGTCGTCGTCGTCTCTGCAAGGAGTTGCTGGTGATTGATTTTATTCGTATAGGGGTGATAGGTTGATCATGCATGCTTATCATTTGGTTGGTAAGATTGATGGATTATTACCTGCGACCACGACGGGGAAACAGAACCGGTAGGAGGGGAGACACCAATCATTTGGTCAGTGTAGCGGCGGATTCCCATTCACCTTTTCTTGCACCGATCGCTAGTCTCTGCTCTTAGATTTTTTGGCCCGTTCTTCGCTATCCAAAAGCTACTAGCTACAATCAATTTGGTAGTGTATACCCCCACTGAGCAGTGAGCACAGATGGAAAGCATCTGCTTGTAGGTACGGTGTTCTTGAACCAGAGGGGTAACATGAAGCATGATTGACACTTGGCTGATGACAAGTTGACATGTGGTTCCCTTGCCACAAAAAAAAATCCCTTGACATGTGGCTGCTACGGTTAACTACGTAGCATACGGCACTCTCCCAAGCGCCCTGTCATGTGGAGTCTCGCAGTGAGTTAGCGGCGAGATGGTTGTGACTTGCATTGTGACAACCAATGTGCAACGACATTTTTTGGGGCGCTTTTCCAGTTTGTTTTTCGTCGCAAATTGCGGTTAGGCAAGTGACACACTTGAAGCTCTAGTAAGACCGGCACTAATGAGAGTACCACTATCTAGTCATTAAACCTTAAGTACAGGTGGAAGTCTCATAACGTTACTACAATATCGTTCAGAACCGGTCGTGGTCTCTAGAAACTTGCAGTTTCATTATTTGCAAATGATGATGCATTATTCTACCATATGACACATAACCATCCTCTAGAAAACCTCCGAACCTTGGCTACACACCTACACCATGTGAGATAAATTTTTTTTTAACCAGCCTTGTAAATCTGCTCTAATGGAAAAATCGAATCTAGGTCTATTGAGATGACCATGCTTCATCCCCTCTAATCAACTAGGCTAGAGGATCTTTGGCATGCCCTACACATCCAGTTGCCCACCCAAGGTGACGAGCACCAGCATCATATATGGAGTATTGACATGGCTGCAACCGTAAGCATGCAAAACATATTCCCTTTTTTCCTACGATATATAAATCAAAACAAACCATTACTCCCTCCATTCCATATTTTTAGATTCATAGTTTTTACAATATATTTAGATATAGTATGTGTTTAGATCATAGCAAAATTTTATGAATCTAATAAAGTCAAAACTCAAAATGACCTATAAATTGAAACGGAGGAAGCATTAGATAGCCATTTAAGCAAGCCAGTGGGTGTTTGAATAGAGATCCACAACATGCAGGTCATGTGGATTCCTCCTTGGCATCACCATGATCTCTGCTGGCGCGGGTACAATACCGTACGTGGCTCTGAATTATATTTGTTTGGTAGCCGGCCTTGCTCGAGACATTTATGAACTGAAACGTGATACAGCAATTTCGAAAGAAAAGAACATGCAACTATTCCGCTAGCCAACACTTAGCCAAGTACTATTAAATTTCGAGATCCAGAGCGGGAACGGAATTAACAACCGCTCGTGATGCGCATGCATGTACTTTGTCTCTCTTGCAGCGGGGATCAACTGTCATGCATGCTTAGTTCACTAGGACTTCTTCTAGTCTAATCTCCCCGAATGCTATTTTTTTTATGTTTGCGATCATCCGTAAGACCATAACTATCTCCTCAAATATATGTCATGTGTATAGAAGAACAAAGAACTCTACTAGCTAGTTAGGGGTGGAGCCATGTTGACAGCAGCGGGTGTGGCCGTACCCAGAACAAAATTATAATAAATTTTTATCATATTTGGATCGAATGTTTGCAGATGCTATGAAGTACCGCACCATCCTTGATTTCTCTCTAGGTTTGCCCCTGCTACTACTGTCGTATATCCGAAGTCCGAACCGCCCTAAACCTCAATTGTCAATAATGAACTTGAAGTGACGGAGGTGGCCGGAGTGATACATAAATCGACCTCCAAGTGCTATCCTAGGGTCTCAGAATTCAGATGAGGTCGGAAACTTTTTGGTGGCCAGTTATTATTACTTAACCCTTTTAATAGCATCTTACTACATTCAGTTGGTTAGGTTCTTCGTTATGAAAGCACAACTTACCTTCTGGATTCATGCACATTCATGTTTTCCTACACGGATTTATGTGTATATTTGTGTCTCGAAAAGTAATTGGCATGTATTACCAATACTAGCAATAAGCTGCAACTGAACGTCAAGTCGTCAACCTGAACCTAAGCTAATTGGAACTGCAACACTGCAAATTTAAGTTACATTTGATCCGTAGTTCCGTACCGGTACATCATGTACCATACCAGTATACCACCAGCACCAGGCATCAGTACTTGTGCGTCCTACGCTAGCTAGCTAGGCGAGATTATTGGCTCTATATATTTGACTTTTTTATCTGCTAGGCCGGTGCACCGTACACGCTCTTGCTGGCTAGCTTGCTGCATACAAAAAGATACTTGGCGTTTAGTTTCAAAATGAAATCTTTTCACCCATCACATCAAAGGAGAATCTTAGATACATGGAGTATTAAACGTATACGAAAAAGGTGAAAAGTTATATGGATAGGCTGTAAATCGCGAGACGAATCTAATGAGCCTACTTAATCCATGATTTGCAACAGTGATGCTACAGTAACCATCCGCAAATTATGGATTAATTACCCTCTAATTACCATCGTTAGATTCGCCTCGAGATTTCCAACCTATTCATATAACTTTCTACCATTTTCGTCTACATTTACTACTCCTAAATTGGTAAAATCTAAACCCGAAATCTTTTCACCGAAATCTTTCTGGGAAGTAAACACGGGCTTTGTGCTGCGAAAAGCATCCAAATCGGAGATTGTGCATACATGCAGCAATTACTACGTACTCGTACTCCTACACTTGTACTGCTGCAACAACGAAATTGGAGTAATACCGGCAGTTCAAACCCTAGCTAGAGAGCTAGCGTTGCGTGGGAGCCAGGAGGCTCGTTTTGTCGCTAACCAACGGTCAGTCCGATGACCCGACTTTGAAAAATGGACACCCGTCACGTCACACTTCATTGGAGGAGCCCTTTTTATTATACTGTAATCCTTTGGAACAATGTCGCTATACACGAGGGTTGTAGCACCACATAATTTGTCATGTGGAAACATATGGTTCCAAACACACATGACACAACCATTCAACAAGAGGAAGAGGTGACTGCACACGAACGAAAGGGACTTGTCAAAGCTGAGCGCTGAACATGTTGGCGGCTGCTCGACGTCATTGTTGGAAGTTTCGTTCTATTCAAGCTGTGCGTTTTCTTTGCTGCTGAATTTTCAACGTTGTAATAATAATTGTGTTTCTGGCAACTATTTTCTCTACTCCAAAATTTGGCCGATTGTGAATAAGTTCTCTGGTTGTGGCTGATGATTGTGGATAAGTTCGCTGGTGGCTGATTTCGGTTGTTTTAATAATATTCTAGAAGGGAGAATAAGATAGAATAAGACAGAACAAGCTCGTTGTGGCTGAAAAATAGATAAGCAAAAATGGTTGGTAGATTTGTAGTACACTTCACATTCATCCTAAGTCAAATCTTTTTACATCGACTCAAGGGAAAACGCAATAACGTTTACAACATCCAACTAGTTTCATTGAATGTACCATGAAGTATATTGACAGTATTTTTGGACTATAGTATATGTTAAGGCATGCTACTATTTTTTTTTATCAAAGCTACATTATATTAGTTTGACTTACGATAAAAGCTAAAATAAACTTTTCACTTAAACTGTAGGGACTGCTAGACAATATTAATAGGCTTCCGAGCCATGCATGTACACATGCATGCATCATGCATACAATCATCAAACATACTCTCTCCATATGGAAATATTTGTCATTGTTGACTTTTTTTGCAACGTTTGATTATTCATTTTGTTCACAAAATTATTACAAACATAGAAAGTATAAAGTCAACCTTAAAATACATTTGATGATAAAAGTGAGTCACAAATAAAATACTCACTTTTATCAACGTATAATATTTACATAATTACTATAATAAAAAGTTAATAATGACGAATATTTTGATAAGGATGGTTATAAATATAATCATGGATCGAGGAAGCGTTGGAGCGTGCTTATATTCTATATCTACTAGCTCATCAGCTCTCATGCTGCTACAGCACCAGCTATGTGCCGATGTGCGTAGACGACGGAATAAAGAACGAGCCCTGCAGTCGGTCATCGATGTGTGTCACTTGGAACCCTCCCGTGTGTCTCGTGCTTTTGGAGCATGCGGCGCGACCTCGCTCTACCCTGAGCCTTTTGATTTGTCGTGGCCAAAAGTTGTCGAGCCTTGCTTTTCCGGCCCAAAGTCGCAAATGCCGTGCTACAGTTCCGAGGACGCGCGTGTCGCTCGACCACAGTCCACAGGCAGGCGCATCCGAACAGTCCACAGGCAGGCGCATCCGAACGAGATCCTCTGCAGTCGGTCCCTCTGCTGTTGTCAGTGAGTCAATGGCAGAGGCCAACTAGAAGAACTGCTTCCGGCGCATCACCACGCTGCATCAATCTTGGCGACCGCATGCATGCGCGCAAAAGCGCAGGCATGAAAGACTAGCTACTGGAACGCAAAAGCCCGTTGGCACACTCATTTCTGCAGTTGATCTATTCTCTGGTGTTCCAGTAATCCAGTCGCATGCTTTCGCTGCAGTACGTATTACTAGTAGTACTTGGCTGGCGGCTGCGTGCTCGAGCTTTCAGCGTCATTGGCACTAGGAATCCCAGTCCATATATACGAAAGCATGCAAGAAGCTTCACCTGACAGAGACAGCTGTGCAAACCGAGCCCGTCATCATAGCTAGTCACAGCAGTTGAGGCGAGAGAGCGAGATCGATCGATCGATCACTTGGATTCGACCTGCTAGCTCGATCTAGCAGACCGAGTTATTAAGCTAGCTGTTAATTACGTGCACCCAACAAGGACACACGCGCGCACGTGTCGATCGCGAACGAAGACTGGCTGGTAGTAGCTTGGTAGTTGTCGTATGAACTTGCATATTCTTCCTCGGCCTAGTCGATAGTCTCTCAGTCTCTGACCACGAGATTGGAAATATGCGTCGACATGACATCAACCAGCCCCCCGGCGTGTTCTTACCGGCATTCGCCGTTCCACCCGGGCCGGGGAAATTAAGGTGATTTCCTCTCGTCCAGACAGCACCAGGAAGGTGCGGTGACAGACTGCTGCCGATTCCCTGTCGTCTGAGTTTTGTTCGTGCGCAACGATGGCGATCGACCGGTGGCTCATGTTCTTCCCGGTGCTTCCTTCTTCCTCTGCCGACTTGTGTTGACGTCTGTATTGACTGACTTGGATTATTGGAAGAAACGGGAAAGGAAGGAATACCGCTTCGGCCTTTGGGTTAAGCTGGGCTGTGGGCTGCCTTTGCCTGGAAGACAGAAATAGTTTGTTACCGGCAGGGTTAAATTTTTCGCTACAGTAGCGGTTTTTTCGGGAATAAAAACCGGGCCGGTAAACCGGTCAAACCGGCCGGTTAACCAGTAGAAGCGGTTTGGTAGTGTCGGTTTTGAGCGGTAACCGGCCCTATTATGCTACCGGACCGGACCGGTTTGACCGGTAACCGGTCAAACCGGACCGGTTACGAACGGTAAAAAAGCTCGTACGGCCGTGTTTTAGGTTGCCATGCGAAAAAAATTTCAAAAGAGAATCTTATATGCATAAAGCACTAAATGTAAACGAAAAAAATAATTCATTACATGGATGGAGTGTATGTCGCGAGACGAATCTAACGAGCCAACTTAATCCAAGATTTGCAACAGTAATGCTACAGTAATCGTCCGCTAATAGTTAATTAATTACCTTCTAATTACCCGTCGTTAGATTTGTCTCGCGATTCGCTGGCTAGATCTGTAATTAGTTTTACCAATAGTTTACATTTACTACTCCTAAATGATAAATTTTCTTTGATGTGACATCTCGAAAATTTTTCACCCTCCCATCTAAACACGCCGCTTCGGCCGCGTTTTCCTCCTGTGTCGTCAAATCACAGCGCAGCATGGCTACACGAGAACAGCTGGAAGGAGCGGCGAGGAGGTGATCGATCGGCGTGGGCAAGGCTCGGTGAGAATGCACCTGCGCCTTCAATTTTCCACAGGCTGGGCTCTGCCTCCACCAACCGCATTAACTTGCCCAGGGAGAGTTAAGGCGCCCATCTGCTGGCTTCTGCTCAAGGCAAAAGCAGGAGCGCGTCGCTGTTTCAATTGCTTAGCTTCAGACCACCGTATTTTCCAGTGCCGTGACCCACCCAAGTGCCTCGTCTGTGCGCGTTCCGGCCACAAGGCTCGTCTCTGCCCACGGCGGCGTTGTCCTGCAGCCTCCTCGGTTGCGGTCACACCTGCTGCGGCGGCGCACGCGGCGACCCGACCTGCTGCAGGGGCGAAAGCATCCTCAGTCTTTCAGCGGCTGGGGGCGCGCGGGGAGGAGAAGCAGAAGATGGATCCCATGCTCATGGAGTTTCCGCCGGGGGATACTGACATGCGTCCGCGTGTCGTGTCGGCTGCAGCGTCAAGGACGCAGGAGATTCGGGAGGAGGAGCGGGCGCTCGAGCTCTACACGCTGGTGGCGGTGCAGCGCGATGCGCACACCCCGCTGACCTGCGCGATGGTGCTTCGGGACGCTCCACACCAGCTCGGCGTCCCGGAGCATGAGTTGGCGGTGGAGGGGTTGAGCCGGGCAACATTCTTGCTCCGGTTTGGGTCCCCTGTTCTTCGGAATGCGGCGCTGCCTGTTCGCGTTCTTCGGAATGCGGCGCTGCTTGTTCGCATTCTTCAAGTCGGCAACTGCTTCCTCAACGTCACGACTTGGAGCAGGCGCATTGGAGCAACGGTTGGCAAGCTCAAGTTCCGGGCTCGAGTTTGCCTCGAGGGTATGCCCCGACATGCGCGCAATGCGGCGACGGTGGCGCAACTCTTCAGCAACCCGTCCTTCATTGATGAAGTCGACTGCCCGGTGGAGAAGGAAGCAGAGCGGTTCTGCTTCAATCTGTGGGTTTGGACGGACGCGCCAAGCGATCTCGCCTTGCAAGGTAAACTTCAACTCCAAGAGCCCATAGAGCACTCTGATCAGTACTACGATGAGCTGCCGCCACTAAGAAATGAGCCTGTCAAGACCTTTGATTATGATGTTCTTATTCACCTGGATAGAGTGCTTGATTATACACCCCCATCTGCTACCACTGGTCGTGAAAGTGACATTAGTGGTATACCCAGTTATGATCCCCCAGCACCTGAGTACCCAGCTGTTTTCCCCTATGATTGGCATTTGGGGGTGCGAGATGGGGAACGACCAGCGCGCCAGACATCAGTTCATGATCATCTTGGTCCAAGGATGGATCGGCCAGATCGCTCTCCTCCGCGTGGGGGGAATGGTGGTGGAGGCCTGGGTCTCCGGCAGTGGCGGCCGGCGACGGGGCAAGATGTTGCGAGGATGCAGTTTGCAGGTCAGAACCGTGACAATGGAACAGGAAGCTCAGGCGGCTATGGAGGTGGTCGCCGCCGTGTGAACGCCGATGAGCAGAAGGCACAGGAGCGACGAGTTTGGCGCCCACAGCAAGCTAGCCCAAAAGGGAATGGGGACATCAGCGTTGCCGTGGCGTCAGAGCATCTCCAGCAATGGCCCCTATTCAAGGCCCCTACTTTGTTGAGTAGGGGCCGGCCCCAACTTTATGGGGCTCTAATTTTATATCCAACTCCAGCAATAGCCCATTCTTTAGAGCCCCTACTTCCATCTGACATGTGGGTCCAACTTGTCATTGAGACAACTCATTTATCTCCCTCCCCACCTCTTCTCTGTTCTCTCTCCCTCGCACTCTACTTCTGCTGCCGCCTTCTCCCTCTCCCTCTCTCGGACTTGGATGATGGTGCTCCAGCCCCTGCCCACGCCTCCTGCGCGCGGATCCGGGCGGTGCTCGAGTCCTTGCTCTCCTTCCATGCGCCGGATCCGACGGAATCGAGCGCCGCCGGGTGGGGACGTGGAGCTTGACCGGCGGCGGAGAACTTGAGGGCGGCGGCGGCGCAGAGGAGCGGGGCGCCTTGGCTGGCGCTGCTCGAGCACAAGAGGATGACGGCGGATTTGGTGGTGGCCCCGAACCTACTCAGGCGGCGGCCTGGAGCAGCCGAGATCCGGGCGGTGGTGGAGGAGCGACCCGGGCTCCAGGCTGTCGTGGATGGCGCGGGATCTCCGGATGGCGATGGGGGAGCGGGCGACGCGGGGAGCCGGAGCTCCAGGCAACCGCGGTGGAGGAGTGGGGGCGACGCGGCGGGCTTTTGCAGCGCTGAGGTGCAGCGGTGGAGAAGGGGGCGACGTCGGCATCCATGGGTGGCGGGAGCACCGGCGGAGCGTGGGGGAGCGCGAGCTTGTGCAGTGGTGGGAGTGCTCGTGCTCCGGGCGGCGAGACGACCTTCAGGCGGCGGGGAGCCCAAGCTCCATGGTGGGGGAGCGCGAGCTCCGACACCGAATGGCAGAGAAGGGATGGCAGGCTCGGCTTCCCTGTGGGCGCGGGAGAGAGGAACGGCCGAAACTGTGGAGTAGGGGCTTCTCTCTCCACCCGTGGGAGATAGGGCTGAGAGGGGAAATTTGGGTGCCTCCTTAAAGTAGGGGCCCGAGTAGGGGCCCTGCTGGAGATGATTTTTTGCCTCTAAGCCCCAAACTTTATGAGTAGGGGCTTGAGTAGGGGCTTTGCTGGAGTTGCTCTCAGGAGGAGACAGTTTCCCTGCTGATGAAAGGGTGGCGCTGATGCAAAGGTCAGTGGACCCCATGGAGGAAGAGGCCGCTAGACCGCATTGCCCAAGGTTGGGCCAGTCCCCTGGGGTGCAGTGCTCGGTGGAGCCAACTGTGCCCGATGGGGGATTGGTGCAGGGTACCTATGAGGATGGCAATTGCGGTTTGGACGGCTTTGCAGCTAATGGGGAAGTCTACAGCAAGGAATCGGAGAACGAGGCTTTGACCGATTATGGAGAAGGGGTCGAGATTGGTGGCGAGCGTGTGATATCTGGCAATGACGAGCTTTTGAGTTGCAACGGTAAACATGGCAATGCAGTACTGGGCAAGACGGCCGGGACGACCGAGGAACAGACAGAGAAGGTTACTGTAGAGCATGCGGGCTCCCTGGTGGAAGATGTTCACATGGATGTGGTGAAAGGATCGCTGCAAGAAGATTTACTGAGGCAGGGTATGCATGCTGCGCAGAGGGGACAGGCGCACCCTCTCCCTGTAGCTGATCCGGCAAATGGTCTGGAGCCGTGTTCCGGGCCTGAGGATGGAATTGATAATGGGCCTATGGGCCGTGATGTTCCTGGGCCTCCAATGATGCTGTTCGATTTGAATCAAGGACCTGTCAAAGAGGTGGCACCACTGGAGTTGTGCTTGGCGCCATCAGAGCTGGCTGGTTTGGCAACTGATGACACGAATGGACAGCTTGGGGATGATCGCTTGGTCCTGGGCCAGGCAGATGCACGCTTGAACAAGGAAAGCAAAGATTTGCCTGGCCACAAAGGAAAGGGATCGCTCGCTTCACTGTTCCCCTCAAGAAGGCACTGCTCTGCCCTCCTGCACTACGATCGAAAGCAGGCCTGATCAAAAAACATGCTGAAACATCAGTTCCAACTCCAGGAGGTCGAAGGGCTGCCAAGCAAAGGCCGGTTGGGCTTATTTCTGGTTCCTTGGAGGAAAAAGCCTCGGCAATACTGCTGCGCACGGCTGGCTTGCTGGTGCAGGATGAGGCGCCAACACAAGAGGCTCAGAATCAGTTTGCAGAAGAATTTGTGAGGCCGGCACGTTCTGTCCTAGTGGGTGATCTGCATACAGTCTTTAGCCTGCCTGCTGGTGCTGGGGCTGGTGCGCTTGAGGTTCTTGCTAATGATGCATACAACTGAGGTACAGGCGTCAGCCGCGGGTTGGGTGCTTGTCTGGAAGCATGTGTATCTTTTCTTCTTCTATGTTACTCTCTTTTTTAGCTAGTTTTGTTGGGTTGGTTGGAAGGAATTGGAGGTGGCGGCTTTTCGCTAGGGGAGGGCAGGATACTGGTGGTGTGTTCCTAAAACAGTTTGTTAGACTGTCTTTGTTGTGGCTGTCTCTTTTTTGTCACACTGGGGGAATGTCGGTGCTTTCTTTAGGCTACTGGTGCAAGAGCAGTTTGGTTATCAACGAGTGAACAACACTGTGTTATAGTGAACTGGAACGTCAGAGGTCTGAATCACCCGGTGCGGCGCAGTGTAATCAAGAATTTAGTAAGAGACACGAAGGCAACCATAGCAGCGTTGCAAGAAACCAAGCTGGAGAATATTGACACTGCTCTAGTGATTGAAATTCTTGGTGATCGTTTCGTGGACAATTTCTGTGTGCTACCTGCTTCTGGAACTAGTGGAGGCATTTTGCTTGCAGTAGACATTGATCATTATACAGTTGTTTCATGTGAGACAGGAGTTCATACTGCAACGGCGCTGCTTATGTCGAATGCAACGAATGAACAATGGTACATCACAGTGGTATATGGTCCACAAGGGGATGCTGAGAAATTGCAATTCCTGAGAGAGCTAAGATGGGTGCAGCACTTGGTTTCGGACAAGTGGTTGGTGCTCGGAGATTTTAACATGATTTTACAAGCAGCAGATAAGAGCAACAGCAACCTAAACAGGCGTCTAATGGGTGCCTTTAGGGACCTTGTACATGACTTGGAGTTAAAGGAGCTAAACCTAATGGGGAGGAAGTTCACATGGTCCAATAACCGGACGCAAACGAGGATTGATAGAGCCTTCTGTTCCCCTGCTTGGGACATTATGCTACCCAACGTTCATTTGCAAGCACTGTCATCTAGAGCGTCAGATCATTGCCCGTTGCTGATCGTTGGGAATGATGTGGTGAAAAAGTACAAGGGCTTCCGGTTTGAGTCTTATTGGCCAAGGTTGCAAGGATATAACGAGGTAGTTCAAGTTGCTTGGGAAAAGAGAAATCCAAATTGTAAATCCACTACTGAGGCTACACACCAAATTGCAGAGAACAAGCAAAGCGCTTCGGATTTGGGCCAAGGGGCTGATCGGCAACAACAAAGTACTTCTCTGCGCGGCACAACAGTTGATTGGAATCTTGGATGTCGTAGAAGATTTTAGGCAGCTTACTGTTCAAGAGGTTCAGTTGAGAAGGGATCTGAAAAGTCGATTTCTGGGGATGACTGCTGTGGAAAAGCTGCGGGCAAGGCAGGCATCGCGCCTTTCTGCAATTCGTGCATCTGAGGCAAACACCAAGCTTTTCTATATGCAAGCGAATGGTAGACGCAGAAAGAACCACATCCATCAGCTTGACACAGATGCAGGGTCACATTTTTCACATGCTGAGAAGGAAGGAATCCTATTTGATCACTTTAGTACGCATTTTGGGCAGCCATGTGCTAGAGAGGAAACTTTGCAGTGGTCTGAGCTCGGCATAAATCGCCAGGATCTACAGCATTTGGAGGCGCCATTCAGTGAAGATGAGGTTAGAGCAGTGATCGCTGATATTGCTGCTGACAAGGCGTCGGGCCCTGATGGTTTTATCGGGGCATTTATGAAGGCAAGTTGGCAAACAATCAAAGATGATCTAATGAGGGGGCTGGACTACTTCTATCAACTGCATGATTAGCACCTTGACAAGCTCAACACGGCTCATATTGTTTTAATCCCCAAAAAGGCAGAAGCAAAAAGAGTGTCAGATTACCGCCCGATTAGCTTGACACATTCAATGGCTAAGCTATTCTCAAAACTATTGGCGAATAGGCTTGCACCAGAGCTCAACCAAATGGTCTCTCGAGCACAAAGCGCGTTCATCAAAAGGAGGAGCATTCAGGACAATTTCCTCTATACGCAAAATCTCATCAGATCACTGCATCGGCAGAAGAAGCCAGGCCTTTTTCTGAAATTGGACATCGCCAAAGCGTTTGACTCAGTAAGGTGGGACTTCCTCATGGAAGTACCCGAGCAGCTCAGGTTCGGTCCACGTTGGAGGGGGTGGGTTTCAGCACTGCTATCATCTAGTTCCACTGCAATCTTGTTGAATGGCTCGAGAGGGAGGTGGTTCAGGCATCGCACGGGTTTACGGCAAGGAGATCCCCTCTCTCCCATGCTGTTCATCCTTGCCATGGAACCATTACAGTGGTTACTGCAGCTTGCTACACATGATGGTCTCCTAACACCACTGAATCACCGGCAAGCTACCTTGGGAACAAGTCTGTATGCAGACGATGCAGCGATTTTCGTCAATCCGGTCAAAAATGATGTTGCAGTAGTTGAATTCTAAGTCTATTTGGAAGAGTGTCAGGCTTGATCACAAACCAAGGAAAGTGTGCTGTATATCCTATTTGCTGCGAAGGCATCAACATTTCAGAAATAATGGCAGACTTTCAGTGTCCAATTGAAAGCTTTCCCTGCAAATACCTTGGTCTACCATTGACTGTCAGGCAACTCCGAAGAGTGGACGTCCATCCCTTGATTGATAAGATGGCCAATAGATTACCAACTTGGAAAGGGCGGTTTCTTAATAAAGGGGGGCGTCTTAAGCTGCTGAATACGGTGTTAACTTCAATGCCAACCTATTTTCTCACCATGTTTGAATTAAAAAAGTGGGCGATCAAGAGGATTGACAAAATAAGAAGGGGCTTTCTCTGGAAAGGAAATGAAGATGCTAGAGGTGGTCACTGTCGTGTTAGTTGGGGTAAAGTAAAACGACCGAAATGGCTAGGTGGACTAGATGTTCTTGATTTGGAATTGTTTGGTCGAGCTTTGCGATTGCGTTGGCTTTGGTATGAATGGACTGATCAAGCAAGGCCTTGGGTTGGCTCTGATGTACCTTGCACTGAAATTGATAGGAAATTATTCAGGGTGTCTACCAAGGTAGCTTTGGGAGATGACAGAACAGCTCGATTTTGGGAATCCAGCTGGCTGGAAGGTAGAGCACCAAGGGACATAGCACCGGATCTCTATAAGCTAGCATGGAGGAAAAAACAGACAGTACAACAAGATCTACTGGATGATCACTGGATGAGGGGTCTTTGGAGGATGAGTACGGCGGAAGAGATTGGTCAGTACATATGCCTTTGGAGCGCCATACAGGAGGTGCAATTGACAAATGAGCCGGATCAGATCATCTGGCGTTGGACAAGAGACGGGGTGTATACTGCACGATCGGCCTATCAAGCTCAGTTCAGGGGATCCTTTTGCACCTATGACACCACGACGATTTGGAAGGCTAAAGTAGAAGAAAAGCATAGGATCTTTGCATGGTTACTGGTCCAGGAGAAAATATTGACTGCAGACAAGTTGAGGGCAAGGAATTGGCCGTGTCAGGAAATGTGCGTGCTCTGTGATCAGGTGGAAGAAACTGCTAACCATCTTTGCCTTCAGTGTGTCTATGCGCAGCAAGTTTGGGTCCTAGTTGGGACTTGGACTGATGGCTTGGTGCAACCGCCTTCGGCTGACCTGAGCATTCAAGAATGGTGGAACTCGTCAACACGTGGTTTGTCCAAGCAAGAAAAGCGTCGCAAGGCTGCCCTTTTAATCTACACGGCTTGGAACATTTGGAAGGAGAGGAATCGCCGTATATTCGAGCAAGTCTCAGCACCGCCGACAACAGTGTTCACTCTGATTCAGGAAGAAATGAAGATCAGGGCTCTTGCCTGTGGGGGGGAACCTGTCCCCTGAGTATTCCAGTTTGTTTAAATGTTATCGCTGTTAGAGTTGTTAACCTTTTATGTAATATCGACCTTGTATGAACCGCATGCTTCCCTTCTTAAATGACAAGCAAAGCTCCTGCTAATGATTCAAAAAAAAAAAAGCACACATGGATTCAGACCATTGCGTCCATGCCATCCACGTGACGGAGGTACGCCAGAGGTCTCGGCTCCACGTTTTGCTGTCCTCAGCGCTAGCTGCCATAAGGATCCTTTGAGCAATCACCCATGTCCAGAAATAAGCAGGCAGAGAAGCCATTCAGAAAAGTTCAGAAAAGCTAGTTGGCTCTACTGCCAGAAATCGGATGCATTCGAACTGCAAAAGGCATCGAAGCATATGAACCTTTTCACACCATCTGTTTTGAACAAATGCAGGTGCTCGTCATCGCACCATCTGCTCCCATGGCGATGTCATGGAGGTGACGAAGGCGCGACATCCAAGTAGATCTGAGGAGTGAGGACTCAACAAAAAAAAGGTCCAGAAAAGACGCTGGCTCTATTTGGGCTGAGTTTCTCAATGGGCCCAAGTTGACTCGATGGGCCCATCATCGCCAAAATTTGCCCTTTGTTTCCTTTCTCTTTCTCGCGATCGAAACCTCGAATCGAGCCCAAAGCCCTTTTGGTCCCGACCGTTCCACTGCACTCGGTCCGTCCTCGTCGCCGCCGATGACTCGCATCACCGCGCCGCCGCCGCCGTCCTCGCCTCCGGGGTCCCCGCCCCCCATCCGCCACTCCCCGGCACCGGCGACCCCGCCCTCCCGCCGGCGCGGCCGCCACTCGCCATCCCCGTCCCTCGCGCTCACCCCCTCATCCGCCTCGACCTCCGCCGCCACCTCCTCGAGGCCGAAGCAGCGCCCCACGCCGAAGCGGGTCTACACGCCGGCGCAGTGGGTGCCGCTTCCTTCCCACCCCGCCTTCTCCAGACGGGACGGAGAGGGCGGCGGCGCCGCGTGGGACGCCACAGCGTCGCGGCTGTACGCGTGGGACCCCTCGGCGTGCGGCGCCCACCGGATAGGCGTGCGGATTAGGGACCCAGAGGCGGAGAATGATGGGGATGAGGTCGCCGTGGAAGCCGCCGTGCCTTCCGAGGTGAGGTGTTTCCCCTTGTGTTTGCACTTCTCTTTTAAGCCCATGTGAAAATGCTAGGGATCGCTTTTGTTCTATCTGTAAGTTCGATCTGATGGGAGCGTATTTTTGCGAATTCGCTCTAGAGACGACCTCAGTATGCAATTCACTGCCACCTTAATACTATCTTTTAGAGTACCTTAATCCTAAATTAGCCAGTGAAGCTTCTGTTGCTGAGATGTGCGACTGTGTGCACATTGGGATTATTATTTTTTTTGTTTTTGAAAACTTAGCAGGAGCACTGCTTCACATTGGGATTCTTATTAGTGCTGCGAGTGGCATTAGAATTCAGGTAGTACCTTTTGCTGTATGATCTTCTGTGGTGGCTTGTACTATCTAATTTCTAGAAATGGGAAGCCTGTTTTTAGCATCATGGACAGGATGGGAAAGACTAGAAAAGTCAGGAGTTCATTCCTATCTCTGTTCCTAGTTTATCCCTCTTCCCATTCTTCTGAGTGTGTCATGGAAATAGGTTGTATGCAACCCCTAGTATACAAGATCAAAGCTTCTACACACGAGACTGCACATTTGTACCATCTTAGGTGCACATTTCTATCTTCTGGTGATCTGGCGGAAACATAGAAGCAGCCGACGCCACCATCCCTATTGTTTCTGTGAAGAAATTCTCTGATTCCTTGCTCCCAATGGGAGTGAAAATTCCTTCCCTCACAGAGTGATATGATTCTTTGTGAAGTGATGGTTCTTATTGGATCTGTATTAGCACTCTTCTTTTCTACTCATTTGATTTTATTCTTTGCAGTATCACTTCATCTGACCTCAGTTTTGTGCATAAAATTATGTCATAGTTGAATGAGGAAAAGAATATACTTGTACTCCAGGAGCAGAAATCTTTTATAAGTTGCAACAGTTAATCACTTATGCAGTGATTCTTATGTGTATCATATTCCATAGTACCTCTTTCTGATTTATTACTTTTTCTGTACAGATGTTGATGCCAGAGACTGATCTTGGTTATGTGGTCACTCATGTGTCACTTAACACTGATGGTTCATCACTGCTACTTGTTGGATCGCATAATCTAAGTGTCCTGTATGTACATCAGAGGGTGTCTGAAGACGGTGATACAATCATATGCAGGTATATAGCGGCTCCATTATGGGTTGTTGGCTTTATCACATAATGATGACATTCACCTTTTCTTCATTATCTGACTGTTACCATGTTACCATTATGTAAGTTGCAAAACTA
Organism: Urochloa ruziziensis; assembly: GCA_015476505.1. Lineage (NCBI taxonomy): Eukaryota > Viridiplantae > Streptophyta > Magnoliopsida > Poales > Poaceae > Urochloa > Urochloa ruziziensis. The sequence goes on along the minus strand of CM027125.1, from coordinate 53,178,440 downwards.
AAACTGCGACAAAATCAATGGAAAAACATTTCCTCCGGCATTCCATTAGTCATGCACCATTATGTTAGTTGCAAAACTAAAATGCGACAAAATCGATGGAAAAACATTTCCCCTGGCATTCCATTAGTCACGCGCCTGAAGATTATTTTTCTACTTGATACTGCTATAAATATATTATTAATAAAGCTTGCATTCTTCTATCCTAAAGAATAATGAGCTGTTTAGTTATCTCTTAGCTTGTTTTTTTCTGTCTTTATTGCGCCACGACATTTTCTTTCCCTACATGTGACTTATGCATATGAAATTCACAACAGGACTGCACCAATTGCTTCTCAGATCCTACCCAGTGATAGTGATGGCATAAAAGTCCTGCAGGCATCTTGGCATCCTTTTAGCAACAACCATTTTGCAGTTTTGACATCAGATGCCGTTTTCAGGTTTGCTAAATGAACTTTGGTTCTATGTGGACAGATACCGTTCTGTTACTGTATACTAAGCTTCTTTGTCCTCAGTTTATTAGAGTAGTTGGTGTGACTGAGAGATGGGAAGCAAATCTCGCACCATTTTCTTATTCGTTTCTGTATAATCCTTTGAAAATCAATAAATCATTCTGCAGGTTATTTGATCTGTCATCTGATTTAGAGCAGCCAGAGCAGGAATTTTATTTGCAGCCAATACTACCTGGAAAATGTCAGAATGCTTCAGCTGTTTGTCCAGTGGCATTCTCTTATGGGAGCGATCATCTATGGGATAGATTTTCGGTACGTCACATAAATAAGCATATCAAGATCTTATAGAAATCCTCTGGACAAACTAAATTGTTGGTATAATCTATTTATGTACTGAAACAGAAAAGTCAGAATGTATTTCTTATTCATCTGGATTATTTTGGTACCTAGCAATGAAGATTATAACTTAGTCATTTTCCACTTAAAGGAGATAGTGTGGTCTTGTTCAAATCATCCTTAGGGCAATTTACTTCTTATATAATCTACATGATTTGCACTGGTAACATCTTTGCGCAATGAACATGGGAATGACATGATTTTTTTTCTTTGTGTGTGAGCATATATGTATATTTTTGCTGCGGGATCTACTCTTGCTGTAGTCCTGCACCAAGTCATAACAGAAATAATGACATAGTTGGTGTTTATCAAATTTGGTTTTAAGTTAACATATAGAAATTCCCACTCTTTAGTTACCATTTAGTGATGGCTTATTCTTCTGCTTGATTTCACATGCACATAAAAACCCATCTTTATGCAGGTTTTCATCTTATTCAGCGATGGTTCAATTTTTGTGCTCTGTCCTGTTGTTCCATTTGGAAGGTAATATGACTTTGTTTCTAATTATTGAATTATTTTTATTTTTCTATAATGCATGGCATAGTTGAAGGAAGCAACAAACTGTTGGATTACTTTTGTTTTTGCAAAAAGGTAAAATATGGTGCATCTGTTAGGCAATTAAATCAAAATTTACTGCTTCAATATACTTCAATCCACAATGTACTTTCTCTACCGCAGGTTAGTCTTTATCTTTTATATTTGTTTTTCTATGATGCAGTGACTATAGCAAGAAACATATTCAAGAAATATATGAAGATGTTAATGCATTTGGATTGAAATCTTCAAATCCAAATGTTGTCACAAACTCTCATTTGGCCATAGCTTGGTTGGAGGCAACATTTCCTGACTTGTTACATCAATCAACAGATACCAGTTTGCTGATGTCAAAAGCTCATCCATATGCGCCTATAGACGATTCTTTAACTTTACAGGTCTGCTTCTACTTTGATTTTATGATATATTTGTCTGAGAACACACCTTGTGCTATACAGCAAGTACTGAGAGTCTGTTTCTAGAAAAATCACTTTCCAATACTGAGAGTCTGTTTTATAACAAAATAACTTTCTGGTGGACTAGTATAGTAAAACGTTGGAGCTCATCTTTGATATTGCAATATGGGCTAGTATTTCTCTTACCTGTGGTTTAGTTAGTTCTATCAGATGTTGGGGCATGGGATTGCTAGGCTGTCTTCAGACTACATTACTGCATCTATTAGGCCATTGTAACATCAAGTGACTACTTTTTTAAGGAAAGAAGCAGATGCCTATGTTCCAAAATTAGATGTAAGATTCAGTTTTGTGCCAAAAAAAGAACAGAATGTTTATAATAAACCACACTTTTTGGGGTCTGGTTCACAATGTTTGGGACTGAAATATTAAGGTTACCTTGTTTTCAATAAGTTAGCATCTTCTATAAGTTAATCTATTATAAGCCTGATGTTTCAAGGAACAAGAGCAGTTATCTACTAAATATCTTATCTGTGTTTGCCATTTATATATTACATTATTTTCATCTTGTATGGGATTTACAGTTTTTAGAAAGCAAGTTACCAAATATCACCAAATCGAGAAATGATTTGCTTGGAGAGTGTTCCTTCATTTATTTCAAATTGCTATTGTCTATGTCACTATTATTCTATGCTTTTCAATATGAGGCTCATGAACGACATACATTGATCCCGTTGAGTACCCTTGCAGGGGCCTCTTTGTAGAGTTTGTGAGGAAAACAATGAATCTGAAGGCAAGAGCAGCACTTGTGAAGGCAAAGCTGTAGGTTTTATGTACAGTTCTGCTGGCAAAGATTCAGTTCTTGTGACTGCCTGGGGTAGTGGACAGCTCCAGGTTGATGCTCTTGCAGATGAAATTCAACCGCAGTGGAACATTGGGATTCCTACTCGCCTTAATGTCGATTCACGTGGACAAATAAAGAGTGTTGCCATGATATGTGACTCCAATTCACAAGATCCATTGGCCTTGAGATCGCACCGACCATCCAGTACAGGATCAAATGTGAAGAGCAACATAGAAGCTGTTTGGATGGGGCACTCTCCTCCTTTGCTAAGGCTTGCAATTGTGGATTTGGCACTACCAAAAACTCCAAGCGATAGCTCTTTGTCCTTGTTTCCGGATCCCCTTGTTCCAGAGAGATTTTATTGTGCTCATGGTGGGGGACTTGACATGGTCACGCTGCACTTCCTACCATTTTCATACCCTGAAATGGCTTCAACACCACCCTCCGTGCATCCTATCCTCACTACAGGCAATAGCGAAACAAGTTCTCCTTTCCTTTCTGGATTTGTTACCATAGCTGATGCCTATGGTCACGTACAGTTAGTTGGCATCACATGCCTGGGTGAGTGCTTTGTGGTGGAGATGAAGGGTTGGAAGGAACCAACCCCTCTTCAGCTTGACATAGATAGCAAGAGTGTTAAGGATGTGGAGCCTCCTGCAACTGGAATGATCAGCAAAGAGCTTATTGCTGGTCCAGACCCACCCATACTTCCATCTTCGACAAGCCTGAAGTCATTGACCCCTGACTCTATTGAAGGAAAATCCACGCTTCATCACTATATTAAGGTCTTCCATGAGTACTATGTGGAATATGGACACAAGGTACGGAATTTTTACGATGATACTTTTGTAAGCAGCTATTATTGCATTTGAATATTTTTCAGACCATAAAACATGCTATTTGATACTGCCTATTGTTGGCTGATGTTTGGTGAACTGAAATCACTCAGTTCTGCAGATAATTGAAATCATTAAACTTATCACATTATTACTGATTGGATAATAATAAATGAAGGGATGAATGGAAAAAATATGCTGATCAAGAGTTTAATGATCTTTAGGTTTTCGTTGAGCTCAAGGAGCATGCAGACTATGTGAAGACAGAACTTGAAGACAAACAGAAACGCTTAGAATCAGTGAAGAAATCACTTCTATCTATAGAAACCAAAGACCAAGGCATTAACAAGAGGATAGATCGAGCCTTCAAGGTGTACGAATTGTTGGAGAAGCGGATAGATAGCTTCAAGATGCTTCCTGCTGCAAACAAGAAACCATTATCTCAGGCAGAGCAGGAGTTCAAGGCACAGCTTGGTCTGTACATGTATTAGCTTACTTCACATTTTCCCCCTGCAGTCTCATTTGCTAACAGAATTTGTGCCTGCTAAAACTTTTTGCAGATAGGTTTGCAGATGTGGAGCTGGATGCTTTGCGTTCTTCAATATCTGCCCTGAGCGCTAGGATGAAACGGTTTGCTCAGCAGTCTGCAGGAGGTGCAGCTGGCACAGGAGTGATACCATGGCAGGCACCAAAGGCGGGACGAAGCCATATTTCAGAATCCCAGATGTCACTGCTGAAATCTTCGCTGGAGAAGCTCTCGATCCTCAACGAAGAGAACAATCTGAAGCTGCAGCTAATTGATAATGAACTCAAGAACAAGGAGCAATAGGTGGTATGCTGTTGTCTGAAAGTTAATTGCGCACAAGACTTTTGGTTGGCAGGTCTTGGCACTTACTATGTGAATTTGTGTTAGTTGGTGGAGCGATTTGTATGGCTAATTCCGAGCCATCCCTGCGCAACTAGACTATTGCCGTTTTTAGGCTATGGAAAATTTTAAGGCAATAGCAGTTTTTTTTTAGAACTACACATTACAACGCAGACGCTCACAACGTGCACGGTGCACTACACCCTACAGTTAGCATCCTGTGAATTTTGGTCATTGTGTATTTCTTATGGAACATTACCGAGTTGCAATCTGCTTATCCTATAAAACTACTAAACGTGGTGAATTTGTCTCCTTCTGCTCCCTGCCCAGCACGTGGCTTCTCCTAGGCACGACACGTGCTCCTCTGTCAGTGACACAAGTTACTGCTACAACTACAGTGTAGCACAGCAGCCCTCCGATGCTCCTTTCGACCAACCCGGCCGTCCGATCATCGCTGCCTGCCCTCCCGTAACAACGCCGCAGTTACATCGTGCCGCCGCCTCCGTGCTTGCCGGCCCGTCCCGTTCAGACGCGAAGATGGAGCTACGTACGTACGTGTGCCGGCCTTCGCTCCCAACATCCTCCCCGCACGTACACGGCCTCACCTATCAGCGCCATGGCGATGCCCGCTCCGCGGTCGGCATCAACCTTTGCTCCCTGCCATAGCTAGCCCATCGGTCCCTCTGCACTCTTGGTTCGCGGACGCTGCAGCCGCGCGCATTGGTGCTCTAAAATTTTGACCGTAAGGTACATCTGTCTACGATTAGTGGCCATGCCAATTCAACCTCGAGACTACTTGACGCAAACTTCAGAATTAGCTATGCACAAGCCGAAAATTGAAGAGATGTTTCCCATTCCGAGCAATAATTTTGTATTTCGCCACAAAAACTTCGTACAATACAACTAAATACGAGTATTTTACTTGGAGGTGCCAATATGTAATTGTAAACATGTTCAATTTAATTTTTTGTTGCTTCTATGAGCAAATTTATGTGTTCAGTTTGCTAGCCCGCGCAAGGCGCGGGGGTTCCTGCTAGTTTAATGTGTTTTTGTGGGTCGTCCTGTGGTACAGTCTATGGTCGGCAAGTCCTCATCATAAGCTACAATCAGCAGTAGCCTTGAAAAAACGAGGTTGGAAAGGGGATATAAAATGTTGTCTCCGTGGCAAAAAAAGAAACAACTAATCATATTTTTTTTGGGTGCTCTATAGCATAGTTAACCCGGTGCTGCATCAGGAATATGCTTAATTTTGCTCCTGGAACAATCTATATGGGCGTTGGTTGGCTTCTTCTTCTGGGGGGTGGGGTGGGGCGTTGGTTATCTGGGAAGTTAAACCTGCCTAGAAGATTTGGTCTCTTCTTGTGTGCAGGCATAGCTTGGGCTATTTGAAATATGCAGAACAAGATGGCAATTGAAAAGTCATTCCCTAAATCTCCTCTTGATGTAATCCGCCGTGGTATTACTTTTGTGCAGAGATGGCGATGTCTGTTGACCGGTGGACAGTGAAAGAATTGCGAGAGTCTTGGAGACGATGGAGGCGTGGATGAGGACGTTCAACTTGAACAGCTTCTTTCTGTTGGACATCGTAGAACTTTAGGCTCATTTTCTATGGCTTGTTTGCTTAGCCTTTTGTTCATACCCGTGTGCCCAAACTTATTATGACTTTCTAAAAGCAGAGTATATCACCTTTTTTTTAAAAAAGATAGTCGATGTTTATTCAAATTTTTTCGACGAACTTCTTTTTCGATTAACCAATCCATGCTGCTCCTTCCTTTGGATCAGTGGATTACTCGCCGCAAGAGGATTCCAAATTCCTCGCCATGAGAGATTATAGCCGTTCTTTGTGTCATCAAAAAGTATACCATTTTCTATGTCATTGTTTCTAATTTTTCATTCCATGTGTGCCATTCTGTTAACTTCCGCCGTCACTGTCGACTGGACCCCATGCTTCAGTGGGAGGAAACATCCTTTGCTCGTTCTCCTTCCAGCAAAAAGATGCCCACTTGGTCTTCTCCTGCCGCGCCAGCCTGCTGCTCGATACGTGCAGCGCGCACGGGGAGGGGTGCTTTGCCTGACGCGGCAGAGGGCGCTCGTCCAAGCCTACGCGAGGGCGCGGGAGCTCGATGGTGCGAGCCTGGAGCCGCACGGCGGCGCGCTAACTGGGGCCACGCACGCGCCGTCGCCCGACACCGTCTGAGGCCGCTTGTTCGGCGCATGTGACAAAACCGTTCAAATTAAACCGACTTAAAGACGCTAACCGTTATTTTAATAATTATAATCAGCTCAATACGCATTTAAAACAGCTTAATTCAGAAGTCTGTCGGGTAGAATCCGATTCAACCACAATTACAGAATCTCAATCGAAACGAACACCGGTAGTCTCGTGCAAAGGTGAGCACAAATAGTACAAATGTGACGGGGTTAAAAAATAACTAACTACAATGATAAGAAGCTTAATATTACAAGTTGAGTTCAAATAAAAAAAAGAACATAGTTCAAATATACAACGGAATTAAAGTTTGAAACACAAATACGAAACAACCACTACGATATGGTAACGACGGCGAGTAGAGGACATCATATCGAGCCCACCGATATGACATCATAGAGAAGACAACTCCACCTAAAAAACAGTTAAGCAACAAATCCCGAGAAACTAATGCTCAATCAGACTTATCCGACTTGCCTTTCTATTTATAATTTCAAAAGAAGGGCTATGCTCTGAAAACGTAAATGTACAAATTATAAATAATTATAATTTCAAAAGAAAGGCTATGCTCCGGGGCTTGCCATTCTATTTAACAGTGTTAGTACTAGCAAGGCCTTGGGCCCTTCCGGACCTTGGGACGGGTCCCCTTGCTGCTCCAGGTGCGACTCTGGCTGTGGCTGCTCCTTCGCTACCAGCTCGTACACCATGTCTTCCGCTACGATTTCTACATGTATGCAACACGGCAACATGACAACGCTGCATAGCTTACGCACACAAGTCACGGGTTCAACAGTCCAAGGATCGCGACATAAAATCACTCCACAAGGACAAAAACCAAAGTACAATGTTTCCTTTTCAGGGGAACACATTTTTTTTCACTCTGACCGAGCTCTTTGAGCACTTGAAACAAGCGAAAGCAATCAAGTCCAAGAGAAAAACTCAATGAAGTTCCATGGACCACGAAACAAATACTTTTCCAAAAGATCTTTAAGAAAAAGAAGGAATTCAATAAGGTCATTGTTGATCCAAATGAACAACAAGTTTTCCATGACCCCCGAGTACTTATTTCAAAGAAAATAGTACAGAATGAGAGGTACATGAGGAGGTACGCTGGCCTTACAGCAACACTAGATTCAGATCTAAAAAGTTTCCATAACCTCTGAGCACTTACTTCAAAAGAAATAAGTCCAAATGAGAGGTACCCGAAGAGGGACGCTGGCCTTACAACAACATCAGGTTCAGAGCCAAAAAAAGTTTCTAAGTCACAACAAAGATCAAAAGAAACTAGGGGATACTGACCCCGTAACAGCTCTTTTCCGACCTCGATTCAGAATTTCTTGACATTTGACTTGCAAACGACTCGTTCAAGTAACCAAGTAATATCACAATTATGGCAACTAAAGTACTCGACAAAAGTACAAAAGTCCAAAATTTCAAACTGTTCCCTCAAAAGTCAAACCAGATGAGGAGGATAATGGCAGGAACCACAATATATCTCTTTTACAAGAGAATTTCAAATAAAGCGTAAAGACTGTATTTACATCTTATGCCTGAAGAGGTGTATCTTTACAGCATCACTCTGGGCTAAAATCTAACTTAGCTACTGCTTACTCGGCCAAGGGTTTTGTAAACTCTAAGTGCTCTTTGAACTGAGTGTCACTACAATCCTTGGCCTTACCCTAAAGATCCTTGGCCTTACCCTAAGGGACACTGTAACATCCGTAAAATTTATCCAATTAAATCACTCGTTAATTTTTTTAAAAACTTTACAAAGTTATGCTTGAGCTCAGTTACGGTTTGCATCTAAAAATCCATCTCAAATGTCATCTTCCTTAATCCATCCCTGCTTTCATCCATGCACTTTTCAATCTTTAATCTCACTCTTTTCTCCCTAAGCTTCTACCATGCTAATTGCTTCCTTCTAAATGTTTTCACACGGCATATGCAGGCATGCCATCTCAGTATCTCTCCCTTCCTAACTACTCCCTCCGTTCTCAAATATATGACATTTAGGACAACCAAATTAGTTCATTTTTGAACTAGATAGCTTGTCCTAAACGTCGTATATTTATGGACGAATGTAGTATCTCCTTGCCTGTACACAACATGCACGACAAAGAGAGCTTCAGCATCTCTCTTCCTGTCTTCATCTAGCTTGAGCATGCACGCAAATAAAATGCACGTACAAAGCAGCCTGCACACTCGCCTCGCGTGCAAGCACGCCACGCCAGGGACCCTGCCGAGCTCGGTCTTGTTCCGCACGCGCGACAGCCCGGCCCTGTGCACGACTGCTTGCCGCGCCCCGACCCCGGGGGCGACTAGGCACCGCGTGTGCGGGGCGACGCGCGTCCCCGCACTCCGTCCAAGGCGTGCCAACCTTTTTTATCCTAGACGCGGGGCCCAAAAAACAAACACAAAAACAATTTATATCTCATGAACTGAGTGTTCAAAACAAATTCCGATTGCACCGTTGTATTTCTTTCGACGGAATCTTCAAAACTAGACCACACTTGGATATGTTTAGATTAAAAAATATGGAACATTTTTTTCCAAAAAAGAACAATTCATCCGATTTTAACGGCGAGAACAAATCGCGTGACCATGCGGAACAACAAAATCGTACAAGAGGAACATAAATTTTAACATGTGGAACAAATTATCTAGTGTACATAATACTATACTATATATGTAAGTTATGGTGTAACATATCATGTAAATTTATAGAACAAAATATCATATGAAAGGAACACAGAATCTCAACGCGTGGAACAAAATTATCTATGTAATTGAATGAACATATAGATCCTAATATAAGTAAAGTATACCGTTAAAAGAATAAATTGGAGAAAAAAAGATCATCAAATGATCAAGAGCGTGAGCCTTGCATGCATGCGTGCTGTGCGGGGTCACTGCATGCGCGCAGCGCGCTGGCGCTGCTGCGGGGTCCATACATGCATGTGAGGACCTGTTAAAAGCTGCGCGGGATGGATAGGGTGTGCGGTGATGACTGTGACCCCGCATATGCCGTATACAGCAAATTCGTCTGACCCCTGCGCCGCTCGCTCGCACGCACGCACAGGGCCTAAGGTTTTCACTTCCGGATTTTAAAAAATTCCGTCCCCCTTCGAAAAAACTGGAATTTCGGAATTTCGGTAAATAAAAAAATTGGCAAAAAAAAGTAAAAACAAAAATTGAGGTTAAAGGGAATCGAATCAGGGATCTGTTGGTTGGGAGAAAACCCATCTACAATCACACTATTAGCGTCTATGTGCCATTTTGAGCGCATTCAGTCTATATAATCATTTGAGTTTCGAGTTTTTCCGAAATTTTGACCAAAATTATTTTTTTCGCCCACTCATGGAAAAAGCGAAATTTCGGATTTTCTGGAAAATGTAAACCGGGAGCACGCGCACGAGGAGCACGCACCTCAACCACCCGCGTCACTTCACCGGCAGCGCCATTACTCCACCGTGCACCACTCCCGAGGCAAGCCTTCGTCTCTTTCCCCTACAGCAGCTGTCGGTATTCGAACCCACGGTGGGCCGAACCTCAGCAGAAATGCGCTGCGTCCCGTCTCAAGATGGTCGATGCAAGAAGCAAGCAAATCTACCTGATATCAAGTTCTCTAGAAACAGAAGAACTCGATTCAGCCACATCTCGAAGAATTTTCCTTTTGCGTACACAAACCCTAGGCGCCCGCTTCATCTCAAGATAATCAAGAGGAGGCCCCTCATATCTCTAATGATCATCTTCCTCTTCAACTGACGAAGAAGGGACGCTGTCCCAGGACTCCGAAAGAACAACAAATAAGGTCAAGCACTCGAACTAGCACAATCTCAAACACAAAAGGAGAAATGAGAAAAAAAATCACCTGAATAGGAGGATGATCTCTATCATACATTTGTGGAATATAGGGCTTCTCAGAAACTTCTGAAAGCATCAACCGAAACCGCTCCAAGATCTTATCCTCAGTCAGATCATCAGTGCTCATACGAGAAGGATCATCACGACCACAGTACTCGTAACCTATGCTCTCTCTCAGCATAAAGGGTTGCACTCTATGATCAAGCCAGTTATACACAACAAATGCCACAATCACTCCTTGCCTCTTCAAGTACTCGATAGTCTTGTACAGGGACGACAACTTCTCAGAGTTCCCACAACCCGGAAGTTCACTCCAATAGGGCTCATTCACAGGAGCTTTTCTAGTAAATTTCGGCAAGACGGGTGGATGGTTACCAATATACCACCATGACTATCTCCATCCAGTCCCAGACGAAGGTAAAGAGTAGTCGAGATACGTCTGCCTCGCTCCAAGTCAAAATTGGACAACTGCACCCCCAACAGGAGAAACCGAGAATTCTTTTAGGAAAGGGAGAAGAATGAATAGTTCACGGAACAAGTCGAAGTCAAGATAGATCCCAAGAAAGGCTTTGCAAAAGTGAACGAAAACAGATATGTGAAAAATCCCATTGAGATCAAGATTTTGAAGCTCTAGGTGGTAAAAATCAAGGAGGTCACGAAGAAAGCGACAAGCAGGAAATACAAGATCTCTCTCCACGAAAGAAGTAAACATAGAAATCTTGTTGACTGGATCCAAGGGATGCACCTTAGTCGCAGGAGGAGCAGACCACTGAAGAATTGTTTGATCTTTCAAAAGTCCAAGCTCTACAAGACGCTCCAGATCGGCATGTACTACTGAGCTCGTGTTATAAGTTGGTCACGGCGGATAATGCGAACCATCGACCCTACCAAGCTTTGGAAGAGGAAGCACCGGATCTGAACCCGCGCGCTTCCGCTTGGTGGCTTTTTTCTTCTGCACAGGCGCCTTCCTCGTCGTCACAAGTTTTTTCTACCCATTATGCTCGGGGGCTTGAGGAAAAAGAGATCAACGAAAGAAAAACCGGCAGCGGCAGCGATGCCCGGCAATAGGAAAGAAGGACGACTTTAGCCAATTTTTGGCTAAAGGAGGGTGAAAAGTTAAAATCCTAAGTGTTATTCTTATAACCAATATAAGAAAAGGCGTCCATCAAAATAACATTACTTGAATAAGGGTTTTATCCAAGTTTTTAAAAGAAAGATATTACCTAAATCTTTATTTTTAGATGAGCTCTTAAACTTAAAGATTTATCTAATATTTCTGTCTTTTAAATTCAAGGGTCCCCATTATTCATTTCAATACCTAGCCACGAGTACTTTTGAGTCTTTTTCACCAGACCAAAGTATGGCTCAAGGGCTACATGGCACATGAAGTTTTTTTTCAAATTTTACCCAAGATACAGGATTTTCAGGAACCTCAACTTGATTCGTTAATTCAACCTAAAACTCGGCTCGGGGGCTACTTCATATGAAATGCAATTTTAAACCGCACTACAAGAAAATCAAGAACATCACAGGGCTACTTCATATGAAGTGCTAGATTTGATTTGTTTGGTCCAAAGGGAGCGCGCAATATAATTCGTTAAGTCACTGACAAATGCAATGCATTTGTAGACCTGGTTACTTGGTTAGTGGGGTGCATATAGACAGTAACGGGCAAATTATTCCCCTCACCAATTTCATTCAGCATGCAAACACAAAGGAAGAAATCAAAATGACTTGATCCGTAGATTGTTCATAAATGGCACTACATTTAGCTGAACATCGTTCACAAATTATCTTGAGAGAGCAGAAACTATTGATAATAGGAGGACGAAAGAGAGGTGCAAAGACCACAAGTGTACAACATAATACTACAGTATTACATAGGATTAAGATCGGTTACACATCTAGAGTAATTCGCCTACAAGAAATGTTTTTAGGATGTTCTAAAAACATTGTTCGCTGCAAATGCAAGCCTCCTTTTCGTTGTCCAGATTTCTTTAAGATGGTAAATCTTGACGATGCTTTTGCTACAACTTGTTGCAGTAAACACTACTGGAGACCCTGCAACGAACTGAACTGAACTCTAGTTAAGACAGCAAATGCATGGGTACTAAGGGCTCGTTTGGTTTATAGCCAGCGTGCGCCCAACCAAAATTTTGGTGGTTGACTTGTTTTACGCCCGCGTGTGGGTGAGACGAGGGCGAGCAATTCCATCGCCAATTATTTGGCGAGCCCTCGAGTTGGTAGGGCGGACAGCGGCAAAAACCAAACAGCCCCTAACTCTAGCCCTGTCTAACTTTTGCTACAAAATAATTAAATGCTATCGATTGCTTGAGCTGATGAGAAGCAATAATGCAAGCATCAATTGATAGGTCCTGTGCACAGGAATCAACACAACAGCATGAGTGAAAAAAGCATGTTTATCACTTGACAAATTAAAAGCAGATAATTTTGAGCTTCTTGAAAGGAAATAAATGCAGGGAACCAATTTTTGTTGATGCCATCCTACAGATATGTACTAAAGCCATACGAAACCTAGGTGCAGATTTAAACAAAAAACAAAAGTGTTCACTAAAAAAGATAAGGTGGAAAGCAGTGCCCAGAACCCAAAGTTTAAACATATGCAGAGTATGCATCAAGTACAATATGCATGACACATTTCTGAATAATATAGATAAGCATGTTCCTCTGAATCATCAAATGTATCAAAAACCAAATGAAAGCATCTAAGTGCACAAGTACATTGTTTGCTTTCGCTTATAGGATTTCAAACACTCACAAAATTACACTAACACCAAAGTATACAAATTGGATACAGAAATAACACATGCCAACATTATTTGTAGTATAGGCTAGACAAGAGATAGGCTAGACAAGAGAAAATGAAGGGACCAAGATTCATTATATACTTCAGGTTTGGCCTTCAGAAAGTTTAATTGGTCCTGGAAGAACAATTGTAGCATTATGTGTGCACATGGTAACCATTGTATGAGAGAGCAGACTACTTCCCATATCCACTATCAAATAATGCAGATGACTCTATCCTAGCAAAACTATAACAATGCAGAGTATTCAGAAAAAATTTCCCAAGGTGATTTTAATTATCTGAAAAATTGAAGAAAAAAATCTGAAAAGCATGCAAAATATCTATGCAAAATAATAAAGATGCAGTGATCTGAAAACCCCAGCAAACTGAACCCGGCAAAAGGCTTCATGTGTAGAAAGCATCAAGTTGAGGGCAGTGCTTGCCTGTCCTAGCAAAAGGTGTCCCGATTCCGTGCTTCCACTGCAAGCTGCTGCTACCATCAATCACCTCTGGGTCAGGAAGCTGGAGGTAGACTGCCGGAGGAGCTGCTTGTTTGAGCCTGGGGGAGGGGGAACTGGATTAGAGGAGTTTGTCAGAGGAGCAGCTGAATCAACAAGGAAGCCTGCCGAAGGAGAAGCCGATTCAGAAAAGGAGCCATGAACAGAGAGGCAGCTTGCTGGATGAGCCTTTGGAGGGAGTTGCTAAACTGGGAGCTGGAGCTGCCAGAACCAGGTGAATGACACGAGAACGACGATGCGAGCGAGGCTTTGCTCCTTGGATGGAGTCAGTGACAGGGTCTCAGAGGGGTTGCTTCTTTCCAGGCTGTAGCCAAATGTGCTGTAGTCCCAGTGAGCAGGGATACTCTTGAAGCTGCGTACGATGGCCACCTTGAAGGCCAGCAGTGCCTCGACGTCTGCCTGTGATTGAGCACGGTGGAGGGAAGGATCGAAGAAAACCTAAAGGTTTGATGAATAATCGAATACACACAGTACAGGACACAATCTCTCCTGTAAAGGTTCATTTCATGCAAAACCATCTCTTATCCCACCTCACCCCTTTTCCCAATCAAACCCAAACCAAATGCTACACAAGGAATGAAGGAATACATTGAGCAATAGTAATATTCAAATCTTCTTAGGCTTCTGAAAAAGTACTATACACTGAAAGAAACTAATTAAGTAGAACACATGCCAGAACCAGATTCCATAGTTTCTTGTTCACTTGTTCACAGGCACAGGAAGCGCTCCATTGGTCGTTACGATCTCCGCATGTCAAGCATAGACTGACCTCACTGCCGATGCTGAAGCAGGTCCATGATGACATGATCCACCGCTTGCAGCTAATCAGGTATGGATCCCCTGCATCAGCTTTGTGCCACACTCATGCTCTGCATCAGCTGTGTCGCACTCATTACTCTCATCAAGCTTGTTGCCCTGTGTTGTAGCAAGTCCCACCAGCAACTTCTCTGCAATTGGCAAGCTCTTGATATTCATCACATTGGCACTCGAACTGCAAACTGTGTCAACGGAATTATTGTGCATTTGTGTCATAGAAAGTTCCACAAATAGCACCTTCTCCACAATGGGCAGGATCTTCATCACATTAGGATTGGGACTGGCGCTGCCAATTATGTCAAAAGGATTGTGCATATGTCCCATAGCAAGTTCCATCAACACCACCTTCTCTGCAAGCATGCTCTTGACGTTCATCACATTACGACCGAGACTGCTAATTGTCTTGACTGAATGATCGAGCTTTATGCCCAGCTCGAGCAGACGCCCCAGGACAATGCCCTTCACGACCTTGTCAATCTGCGAAAAGAGCAGTCTGAAGTAGGCATTGGTTGCGGCGCACACCGCCACTGACTCAGAGCAAAGGGAAAAGAGTGTATCCGCGGCCTCGTGGATGACGGAGTTGGAATTGCTGCGAGCGGAGAGGGAAATGATGATCCCGATTAACTTACCTCGGTCTTTGTTAGCCGAGCAGCAGGCACGGTGGATCAGGGTGATGGCGACCACCTGGACGATGTCAGGCCACTCGGTGACAGCGCGTTCAGCGTTGGCGAGCAGGTAGGCGACCGCCCGCTCCCGCGCGCAGGTACAGAGCATGAAGAAGGCGTTCCTCATTGCGGCCGCGTCCCGCTCGAAGCTTAACTCGTGCTCCACGCGGTCAAGCGCGTCGGGAAGGAGCTGGCGACCGTTGGGCTTGGGCTGGAGATGGATGGCGAAGATGGCGGAGTATGCGTGGCGGCGGACAAAACAGTGTCGGTGGTAGAGGTTGACGAGGACGGATTCCACTATCGGCTCCAGCAGATCCGGGTGTGCGAGGCGGCTGATAAACCGCAGCGTGAGGCCGCGGATGTACTCGTCGCGGTGCCGCAGGTTTCGGCGGAGGTAATCCCGGACGAGGGTTGTGTCCGGGGGAACGCGGCCGAAGACGTCCGCGCCCTTGTAGACGGTCTCGAGGTACAGGAGGACGAGCTTCTGAACTTTAAGGTCCTCGCAAGGGAGGACGTTGTTGACGATGATGACGGGGAGATCCCGGAACTGGGAGGTGTCGCCATTGATGATGAGCCCGATGGCTTGCTTCAGGGCGCTGGCCTTAGCGGCGGCATCGCCGTATTTGAGGTCAGCCTTGATCCCGGCGACCGCGATGGGGTAGTGCTTCTCAAAGCGCACCAGGAAGGTGCAAGGCTTCTCGCTCATGGTCGCTGCCGTGGACGGGAGGGTCGATGGAGATCTAGATCTGGGAGATAGGGTTGAGGATGGAAATACGAAAACGGAATCCGAATCATCCGATATCCGTATCCGCTAAAATGTAAATATGGATATCCGTATTCGTATTCGAATTCAAATGTGGTAATAAAATGGATACATCCGAATTCGTTTTCGTTGAATTTCTCTATCCGATTCCACATTCGTATTCGGCAATATCCGGCAGTATCCGTATTCGACCATATGAAACTGTTAGTTATTTCTATAACTAATGACAAATGATGTCCATTTAAATATTAATAATGGTAGTGTATAATTAAAAAAAGTTATCTCCATTACTAATGATTATGATATTGATTTTAATATAAAAAATATTGCATCCATAAATAAAATATATATTTATTAATAGTTTTATTATTTATTATATGATTAATTATTAAAATAATTATGAATGAATGTGATATTATTAATGAGTGATCTTTGTCTAGACTTGTTATGTACTCATACTTTAGTTTTTACTTTTATATAATAATTTTATAATATAAACTAATAATAAAGAAAATAAGTAAATATTGTTTTCCAACTGGTGTAATCCGATGCGTATTCGAATTCGAGACATCCTTTTTATATTCGTATTCGAGAACATTCGAATCCGTATTCGTATTCGAATTAAAATATGGTAAAAGGTGATATTCGAATCCGATTCCATGCGAATCCAATCCGTTTCCATCATGGATAGGTGGTGGCGGTCGTACGGTCGACGAGAGAGGAGAGAAAAGGGCGAGTTGGAACGTGGAGTGGTGGTGACTTTCCTTTTCCCATTTTGGGCCATAAAAAAAGACGGGCTGGTCTGGGTCTGGTCCGCAAAGCGGAGCGTGTTAGAACATACAACAAAATAAGGTTCAACTAGGACCCGTACGTTGCTACGGGCACACAATTTTGAATGGAATGATAATTTCTCAAGAAATAAGATCATGAAAAACGCCTGATGATCATTTTAGGAAGAATTGATCAATAACATTGCGCTAGATCAAGATTTGTTATTATTTATAAATGATAAAAGTTGAATTTCAACTACAAAAATTTCAACACACTACACCATCAATGCTACATCTTAGTGTCAATTACAAATTTATTTAAAAAAATGATGGAAACCGTTTTCCAGATGACCGACAAATTAGCACTTCTTTTGCTTAAAAAAATGTGCGGTTGCTTAAAAATAGATACTTTTGAGTTGAGATACACCACCAACTTCCAAACGTCTTTGCATTTGTAATCGATTTCCAGAACAGTGTTCTCACATCACCACCAACTTGCCCCCTGCATCAAGATTAACATCACCAGCCGACCAGTCAACTCTCAATCAGTCATAGAAATGCAACAGACGTTTGGTTATTCAAAAGATAACATATTTCTCATAGCTATATATGCTAGCAAGAATCTAAAAAAAATAGTTTTGATGACTAAACTATAAAAAAATTGTTCTGGCACCAAACTCACTGGTTAATAAAACACACATCCAGGATTAGCAGCCTTTGCACAAAATTGGAAATATACACACTGTCATAGCCCAGCACTTGTGAACTCCAACACATCAGGTTCAATGACGTTGTACAATGACAACTAATATAAGTAGGATCAGTTGATATAAGATAAGTATTGCATAAGAGTGGTTTGCTTATGCACGACAATGGTTAGTCTTGCAGCCATGGTTCTTATGACGGTAAGGCGAGGCGACTCACCATTTTCCAGCCGCCTAGGCAAGCTAAGGCGTCAGCTTAGGCCAAAACAAATCGCCATAGGAGACGCCTAGATGACGCCATAAGAACCATGCTTGCAGCTTGTCTATTTTAGGTTGCTTACCGTATTTAAAAGAAAAATCTCCAAATGTTATGGGAAATTATACAGATCTCATGGCTTTAAATGTCAAGGTGAAACTTTTGGATATCAAGAAAATATGCGACAAAACTTGGACTGTATCTTAAGAAAATGGCAAGGTGCATAGCAGAGAACAAAGTACTGTCACAAGGGAGCAAAAGTTTCTAGCAACATATCTGAGTGTTTATGGCAAAGAAAAAATTACCACATTCTGATGGCGCAGAAACCAGAAGATCGAAGTAGTCCAAACTGTACAGAAAAGAGGAGATTTTAAGTAGTAAAATTCAATATATTAGATGTTCCTTTGTCATATCAAATTCAGTAAATTATAGGAATCTGAGCAGACATGAATTATACAAAACTGTGCTCATACTACCAGAGCCTATGCTGCATAACTACCATGGTTACTGCACAACCTTACTTCTTTTCAGTTTTCATTGAAACCTTTGCAGCTTCTCAACAGATATAGCATTTTCTCACACATTCAGTCACTTGGCCTATCATAGTAATATAGTATAGTATGTTGCAGCCAGTATTTCAGTTTGCATTTTAGTGACCAATCAGCTTTGCAAAAGCACCGCTTTTGCTCTGGCTTATTAGAATGGTTGAGCAAAAAATCAACAAACTGACAATCACAAAGATAACTATTGTTTTCCTCTACAAAAATTCAGTAGGGGCTTAAAACATCTGTTGGCCAACAACATAGTCATGTGCTAAACGAGTATATACGCTGCTCGTTGCTACAAGAATCAGCACCAGGATACCTATTGATGTCGTACACCCAATCAAAATTCACAATTTGTTGTACACCTGACTGCATCCAAGTTCAAAACCACAGGTCACCTCGGCAACATATTGATGTACTGTTCTGTGTAGACACTATTCTGATTGCAAACTCAGGATGCAGTAGTCATCGATGATCGCAGGTGCTGGCCGCTGGGCAGGTTCAAATCAGGCTGTTGCAGTTAGCAAGTCTGTACCGACCTTCAGAAATCACATACCAACAAAACTTGTTGCACCTTGGTAGCTAAACGCACCTTGGGCACCACCTAGCCCCGTCGGCTCGTGCGCTCTCCATTCAGCAAAGGAACCTGCATCGAACACACTGAAGATATGCTAGAATAGGGAGGAAAAATTACAATTCCAATTCACTAACTCATAGGTCCCATTCACAAGTCCTTCTCTAACATAAGAAGTACCAGTGGCATAGGAAGGTGTAGACTGTAGACGCGGCTGCCAACCTGTCAGACAGAACAGGGAGAAGGTAGATGATAAGCAAAATGCAATCAACATCACCAACAGGCGAAGGTATGCATTGGAATTGCAAGGTGGTGCTTTGAATTAATTGTAATCAAATCCACAACTTCCGTCATTATTGAAATTAGAAACTAACAACAATTTCCATAAGTGGCAAGGGGATTCTAGACTGGGTGGTGGAGAGCCCCCCTCACCTGAGAGGCGAAGCAGGGGCCTGAAGGGACAGAGTTCCTCGTTAGCGCCTCCAGTCGTTCCAGAGCAGATCGGCGAAAGATCAGCCCCGGCGGCACGAGAAACACCGGATCCAGGACAAAGCCAGCCAGAGCCGCCGGCCACCGCCGCCGGCCGCCGCAGTCGCCTGCAGCACCATCAGAAGGTAGGGGCACAAGAACCAGTGCCCGCCATCACTCCGCGCAAGGGAGCGCCGGATCCGGGCACAGGCGGCCGTTTCTCGCCGGTTGTTGATGCCACAGCAGGAGCACGGAGGGAGGGAGAGAGAATGTGGGTGCACGTTGGTGGGTGGAGAGGAGAACGCCCGCCGCTGCCCTCATCGCCGTTGCGCGGACTTCTAGCGGCGGGGAGGCTGGGTGGGGGCGGGCACGAGTGCGTGGTGGAGGGGCGCCGCCCGAGTCGCCGGGAAGCGGGCCTGGCCGAGGGTGGGGGCGTGAGAGTAGAAGAACGATGGGGGAACGAGATGAGTCGATTACAGCATGGGCCCACTTGTCGGCGCGAAAATCAGGCGAGGGAGGCGGCCATGCCCTCGCGGGGTGGCAAACTGGCAACGATGACAGTACGTTTTCAAGAGTGGTAGAGATATACGGAGTACTATGGGTCTGCTCGGCGGATCGGGATTCAGTGACTTGGCAAGTCACCGAGCACTGTACCGGTACCTTGCGACCCCGTGTGAACCGTCCATCGTGAGATCAACGGTCCAGATTCGCATGGCGCAGTAACCGTACAGTACACAAAACAGTATTCTGACTACAGTGCAATCACTACAGTGCTTATACAGTTCCCTACAGTGTCTCGATTTGTCTTTTACCGCCAGTTACGCGGTGACTTGCTGAGCTACAGTGCTTATACAGTTCCTACAGTGCCTCGATTTGTCTTTTACCGCCAGTTACGCGGTGACTTGCTGAACCGAATCCCTGTCCCTGCTCGGCATAACTCTGAAGCTAAACTTCATAAACTTCATCCAATTTTCTAGCTAAATACCTCAGCTCCACTAATTTGTGGAGCAGCCTAACTACATAGAGTTTGTGGAGCTCTAGTTCATTTTGGTGGAGTACCTATTTTGAAACTTCAAGAATTTAAGATATGAACCTAATCGTAAAGTTCAGAGATAATTACCCACCACTGTCACCGGTCACACAGAACGGTTCCCTCCCTTCTGTTTTCTTTCCCTCGTCGCCTAATCGCCCTCCCCTCCCCGCCGCCTGCTGGTGGGTCTCCTCCCCACCGTCAACCCCCTCGCCGGAGACCTCCAACGTTCTCCTCTTGAAGCTCGTGTCGGCCGCCGCTTGAATCTCACGCCGGCCGCAGCCTACCTAAATCACGTACCGCACGCTGCTTGTCTGGATCTCGTGCCGCCCGCCGTCCCTTAGTCCAAGTTGCCGGTATGCCGGCTATTGCTCTCCCAATTCGTGCTCTGTTCCTGCTCGAGTTCTCTGGTTTTGCCTTGCTCGTTCTTTGTTTCTCGTTTTGATCTTTGCTGAACTGTTGTTCTCCGTTTTCTCCTTCTAATTCATCCGTTCTCGGCCCTCCAGAACCCATCAGCCCCTGCTAAAACTCATATTCCTACTCTTAGTCCCCGAGAAGTCCCTGGCACCACGGTGAATCCATCGTCTCAGTTTATTTTTACGTCGCCACGTACCCTCGAAGTGAATCGAGCCGTTCATTCGTATGCTGGTCCTCTACTTACGGGTCTTGCCTCCGTTGTCTCCACGCGTCAATCACCCGTTTGCCGTCAATCTCGCGTTTGCTTCACGCGATCATCGGCTGAGGTGCCCCGAGTTAATTTCCTTTTGCTACGTGCGTATCGGGGTACCGGAACAGGAAGACCTGCAACAAACCTTACGCACCATCCTTTCTGATAATTTCTCAGATACTCTCCTGCAGCAAGTTCTCACGAGATTATGGTACCTCTGGAGAGCCCGCAATGATTTCAGATTCAATAACAGGAATTGGTCGGTCCATAGAGCGTGTCAGGAAATTTCTGCTGACATTGCATCCTCTTCTCTGTATTCCTCTACTCTCATTTGTACAGGTAGGAGCATGCCGGCGGCAGTCAGGCAGGCTAACACAGCTCATCAAAGGGCCGATCATGGTGCTGCACTTCCAATCTCTTTGGCTGGGCCATACAGGGATTCCACGACTGGTGCTTCCGTGCCTCTGCCTATGCTCGTTTCTCTTTTTCCTATGCAGGGAGTCCAAGGACAACACATGCAGCTGCCTATGGTGATTGGTTTCTCTGATGCAGCTCTGGATCCAGATGGTCAAGGGAGTGTCTCTAAATTTGCAGGTCTGGGCGTCTTTCTGGATCTTAGGAACTCTCCTTACGCTTGTTGTGTCTACATCCAAGCTAAGTCTCAAGTCTCTTCAGTAGTCATGGGAGAGCTGCCTGCTCTTCTCGTGGGGGCAAAAGCAGCTTCAGTTGTTAACACAAGGCCCTTCACTTTAGCAAATGACAGCCTCTTGGCTGTTCAGTATTTGTAAAAGGATATCCATGATGCGCCATGGATTCTTCGCCCAGCAATTTCAGAACTGAAGCTTCTACAAGATAGCCACCCTTTCAGCTTGATCAAAATTCCGAGAGAACAAAATGATGTTGCCCATCGCTTGGCTGTGCAGGCGAAAAGAAGAAGGAACAGACCGTACTATGTTTTGTACTCATTTGTACCATGGTCAACTATGTTGCGTTTTAAATGCTCTTAGCTCAGTGTCATGGGGTCCCTTGGACCTCTCGGTTGTACAATGCTTTTGAAGTTTAATGGAAATTCCTTATCAAAAAAAAAAAAAAAAAAAAAAAAAAAAAAAAAAAAAAGAGGAGGAAGCAAGCACATCGCTAAGCTAAACCAACGCCTGAACATCTCCGAGCGTGGGTCTTCCTGTGCTCAACGCAGAGGCGCCTAACACCTCCCAGCCTCGCCTTAAGCACCCTGCAGGATGCATGTCCCCATCCCGACACACATGCACCTTCTTCACCAAAGCAATGGCACAAATCCCATCTGATACAGTTGGCCGATCACCCAAACCAATGCCATTCCACAGCAGCAAGTCCTATTCCAGACACATCACCCAGAATCCCAGATCCCCTTCACAAACCAACATCCAGCCCGCGCAATCCCAATTCCTCTGCAAGCCTGCAACAGCTTTACCACTCCAGGTTTGGCAAACAACACAGGCACATGCAATGCTAGGGAAAGATGGCAAGGCAACAGCAAGTCCGAGCGGCAGGTATAGAACCATCAGTTGCAGGAAAACAAGGTGCATGAACCCTCAGTCGATACAAGTCACCGACACATAGGAATTACAAATCAGTCTATAGAGACGCACTAGGCATACAAAAGTCTCCACAATCTGCATACGTACTCTGAGCATAAAAGGTAGGACGCGTCAGCACCATTCAGGTCTGAAGAACCACTACTCATCAATATGGTTTTTCCACCAGCCCTTTGGTAGAGTGTGTGCAAAATGGTAATGCGTGCGGATATCTTCACCGGAACGTGCCCTTGTGTGACATTCGTTACATTCAAATGTTATCTCATCGCCATCATGGTACTTGCTGATATGCAGTTCCATCTGCAATGAAAATAGATATAAAATAGAAAAGTAAGTAAACATGTAGCTGTGATTTTGTTATGAAAACTATATCTATACGTTCTAGGATCATCCAAAGAAACAAATGAATTGCTACTGCAATTTATACTAATTACCTCCGACAACTTCACTTTCATGTCTGACACACCTTCCATTGAACAAACATGGCATATTGTCCAGTTATTTGGGCAGTGTTCCACAGCTTTGCAATAATGAGCAAACAGATTCACCTTTTCATTCGGAACTACTTTTTTCAAGGCAATCTGTGACATAAATCAAGCATGAAACATCTATATGTAGCATGAAACATAAGTCAAGTATGAACTGGTTCTGTAGAATATATAAAAAGCAACTCAAATGATAGATTAGAAGTATTACATATTCTTTAGGTGGCACTTGCGGTTCTTTAGTTGGCACTTGCGGTGGCGTTTCTTCAATTGCCGACGATGACATGCACACCTTACCCAAGCTGTACAGTGTAGACTGTCGAACTTGCTGTTTTGCATGGACAGAATCACCTGTTGGTTATGCAAGCAACGCAGTTAGAACAATCCACATCTTTATCACATGGCAGCGTATTTCTACTTCGCCCTCCCTACAGACGGATATCCTATCTCAATGATATTCGCCAGCAATACCATTTTGCGCACATTCTAGCATTTAGTAGAAATGAATTTTCCTCAAAAATTCTAACATTTAGAAGCAAGTTAAGCAACAGTTACAATATCCTATCTCAATGTTCATACCATAGCTTTACTCACATGAATTCAAATACTAATCATCCAGGAAGGTAAAAAGTGTTATATGCTCACCCTTTTCATCATATTTTCCTTGTAATGTCATTTTCTTCTCCCCAGATGTCAAGCCCATCATCTTTCACTTGACCTGTTCCAACATCCTTAGGCGACATATCATCCGATTCTGTGCTGACAATGCACTCCCTCAGGCCTTCCAATTCTTGACTGCAACAATCAGAAGGTTCCTTACTTTTTTTTACCAGTCTCTGTAGTGTTTGCTTTGTGTGGCTGAACTCGCAACTTGCCATCTATGGGTTCAGTATGTGATGGCTCCTGATCACTCCATTCATTTTTGCTGTTGCCACTGCCTCCACTTTTGCTGTCCCTGTTTCTGTAAATGCAGCCAGGATCTATAACAGAATCCAGAGAGAAATATATGTAGTAGATGTCTCCATCTACTGCATACTCTTTACGGTGAGGTATGTTGGTAGGATCTTTAACATAGACTTTCAGCCTGACTATATCATACTCCTCTAGCATCTCAACATCCACTTGCTTTACTTGACCGATCATGGACCCGATCTCCCTAAGGCATTGTGGGTCTTTCCTTCCATCAGGTATTCCTTCGACTAGTACCCACAGTAGGGCTAGCTTGCCCACTGGTAGAACAGCGGTCTCTTTCTTACTGATCCTGATACGAGCCCCAGATTTTCCTAAAGTGATAGTGGACTGGGAGAGCTTTTCTATTGCAGCCACACTGGGGAATTTCATATGGAATTCATTTTGGCCCTGCTCCATTGCAGCCCATTTCCATTCCCAGTTGAACATATGTTTGAACTCTTCAATTAACAGCTCAAGATTCACACTGCCAGTTTCCACAGTGATAAGTGCAATGGCATGCTGACGGCTTGGTTGACTTGCCGCATAGAATTCTTGACCTAGTTCGGCGCAGCCAACTAATTGTGACACTGGTGCCGGCTGTCTTACTGTTGGACAGTTGAAAGCACTATGTGAGTCACAACCACAGAGGTTGCAGAGTTTACAATCACTGACTACATGCCCTGGCTCCCAGCATCTATAACAGAAATGTTGAAGGACGAACAATGAAGATGGTTGCTTCAGAGCACGCTCCATGTTGATTTTGGCCATGCACGTTTTCAGCTGCGCCTGCATTGTGGACTATAAGTATTCAAGGAAACAAATGGATATAACTAAGAGCCGACAAGAATAGTAGAGCATAGTACGATAAAAAGGAAATGGAGGTAATTATATAGATATCAAAAGACTAGAGATATCAAAAGCCTAGAAAGATGTTTTAACGTACCCACTGGAACTGCCGTGCAATTGGCAAGGCAATTTCACGATAGTCGAAATACAGGGCATGAAGCACCCTGCCCCACAGGTTCCGTATTTTAGTACATGACTCTTCGTACTGTAAGTAAAATCAACTTAGTTTATCGCACAATTTGACAATAGAAAAGGATGAACTGAAAGCTGTGATGTAACATGAAATCAAACCTGGCTGCTCCCAGTAGCAGGTAAGCCACTCAACTCATCTTGTATGGCCTTCGATATACTCATTTCATCCATTAGCTTCTGATGCTTAACATCAATCTCACACATAACTTTGGCATCTGTCTGTGCCAGCATTGAATCCAGGAAAGAGTCTACATTTGGTAGTTTGAAAATCCCATGCTGCAAGGAATCAGGAATATACAAGATAGTATCAAGATGCGAAGAGTCAAGCATCGGTGCAATTTCATACACTTGATCGCCTAAAACACTGCCCAGCCGATCAAACCCTCTACGCTTGAGCCAATCAAGCCTGAGAGAGTCACTTTTGACACAAGGTTTCATCAACCGGCCTACATAGATGAAATGCCACTGATGATGCTCCTTGAAGAAACTACAAGCAGCATAAATAGTTTCAGCTGACTTGTGCAAGGATGTTTCAGTGTACTGGGCGAAATCTGCAACCCTTATCTCATTGATATCACCCTTCATCGCAAAAGAACCCCAAAACATTTTTGCTTCATTTATTATCTTGTCATGAAGAGTTTTAATCTTCAATTTTGCAGAGGCAATTCTCTCATGACAATCTCTGCCACTAAAATCATCATAAGATATAGCATGTTTCATCGGGTCGTCTGGGACCTCGATTGCAAGAGCCTCACGACACTTGACCACAGCTGTTGGATCATCTAATTCATCCAGAAGGATGGCATGGAGCAGATAAATGACCAAGGAACTTGGAAAGGTCTTCTCCAATTCTCTTAATGTGTGCAAGGTACGGCGGAAAATATCTGACTTCCTAAGCTGAGGTCTTGTGACAAAATCATGTTGTATCTGAATGTGTGCCACTAGAAGATGTGCCCGGCCAGAGAACGGCCACTCTTCGGCAAGAAGCTTTGCCATGTTGAGTGCACGAACTAATTAGTTGGAGTTTCGGCGTTTTGCTGCTTCTACACCTCCTCCATTAGATTAAGGCCATGTTTATTTTAGCTTGCAAAAAGGACCTAGTTTTATTAATCCGACGTTGCTTCCAAATATTATAAGTTTGATGACTCCGGGACACATCATTCTCGTCGACATGTCATAGACGCATAGATCAACTTGCTAAGGCTCTGTTATTTAACAATTCTTTTAATACCTCACGTGCACTATATGCATCACTATTGAATCTTGTGGCTCTCTTCTATTTTGTAAACTTTATTTGGTTGATTTTTCTTTTTTGAAACATGGTAAGTTGCATCTTCTGCGCACAAAATACAGGGTTTTCGGCACGCCGTGTTTTCTATACGGCCAGCACAAGTACGTTGTCTTTGTCGTCAACGCGACAAAATACTAGAAATTTTTGATTTTGGACGCCAAAAGATTCCCGTTTCAAGAGTTCAGCGTTCGAAAAGTGCGAAATATCTACATTGCAACAGAGAACTAAACCGTGGTAAAAACGTGTTGGCAAACACTGGAGCATATTACATCACAGGACAAAGAAAGCAGGCGGGTCGCGGGAGCGCTGAGCTTGACCGAGGCCATATATCCCAGATTCAACAAAGATCTTCCAACCAACAAATTTCCGCACGGTAGATACTCAAAAAGGTGGGAAAAGGAATAAGCAAAGGTATAGCAGCGACAAAGAGATTTGTAAGGCTCAGGCCACCAACACAAACCTCTACAGACCCAAGCATCTACCGATTAGGAGGTGTACTCGAATGGTTGAGGCGGCTGTGGCTCCTCATCGACAGCCATGGCAGATGATCCGGATCCCTGTTGGCTTCCAGCAGCTGCGGTGTTGCCAGTGGTTGCTGCAACTGTTGAGGGGGCATCGGTGAGCGCGAGGTCCTCAGCCTCAGTGGGCTGCAGGTCCCGGAGGAGGATGAATCCAGAGGGAGCAGGCTTCACCGGGACGTATCGGCTACCTTCCATGAATCTGATGAACTTCTCCTGGGCAGGAATCACACGAGCCGGGTTTGTCAGGGGCTGGAATGTTGGCTCAGGTTCAGGGGCCTTCTTCTCTGCAGCGTTATCAACCTTGGAACAAGTAATACAGGTAAGTCAGTCGATGCTGTCTCCAACTATCTTTAAATATACAGCTCTAAGCCAGCTTATGTAAAGCAGCAAATTCGTCTGGATCATGATGGTTGATGGAGTAGATTTACTAGATGTCCAATAACAAATTATACTGACTAAAGTTTACGAACTTTCCTCAGCTAAGCACTTGGGTACAGCATTTGATATACAAGATTATTGATAACTAAAGACTATACAAAGCATCATCCCAACCTCATACTGTTGCTTAGTCTTACTCGTGGATGTTAACACAGAAGAAATGGTATATAAAAAAACACAATGAAGAAAGAGGTAGCTATTTATTACCTGCATCGCATCAGCATCCTTCTCCTGAATTTTAGCCGCCTTGCCTGAAGTAGAGCCAGATGCCTCTTCTGTGGCCTTCTCCTGGTTAGCTTTGCTTTCTGCATCCTTCTTTGCCCTAGATTTTGCCTTGGCATAAGTTGACAAAATAGCCGTTGGCAGCTTCACAGTTGAAGTTGTAGTCTGCTGAGTTGTCGGTTTGGGATACTCGAAAAGGGAAGGTTTAGCATGTGACAGGAACTCAAACTTCGGAACTTTCAGATCAGAGTTGAGCCCAATGAAGGCTGTTGGTGAGAAGGCCAGGCTGATGAAATACAAGAGAGGATACCAGTACCAGAACTGACTGAAAACGGCAAGACCAACCACAGCAGTTAGTTTGTCATGTTTGTTCCTTGAGAGGAGCTTGATTGTGACATTCCTACCACCAGCATCAAGAATACCAGAAGCTAGTATGGCACCCATTTTGCTCATGGTGTCCTCATGCTTGTCAAGAATTATCTTTTCTAACTGACGCCTGAATGCTCCAACACGAGAATCAAAGGATTCATTGGTCTGGATCATTACCATTGCCATAGCAATGAGAGCTCCCTGGCGCACAAAGTCAACAACATCTGATGTAAGAGGCTCCAGCAAGGAGATCGCATCACTTAATCCAGTTCCTGCACAAGATATCCCAACAGCTAAGGCTGCACCATAACGAACATGTGGGTTGTATGATTCAGAGAGCAGGGACACAATTCTTGGAGTCTGCAGAATCACAACAGAAGGTGTAAATATCGACGCTGGACGAAAATTCATGTATGATAATCCACAGAAACAGAATTACAAAAGATGCATCTAGTTCATAAGGTAACTAAATGCAATCTAGCGATTAACTCCACAAACCTGCTCGGGTTCATTGTATAGAACAAATCCAAGAGCCATAACTGCAGTCCTCCGAACATCATCACTGACATCCGATACAGCAAAATGCAACAGCTGGTGGATAGCTTTGTTGTTTGCAGTTCCCCTGTAGGCTAGAGCCAATGCGTACATACCACCATAACGTAGTATGGGATCTTGGTCTCTAGTCATTTGTTCAATCAAGGTGTCTGCTTCTTCTTCCCTGCCATATACCGTCAAGGCAATGCCCAGAGACAAACCCCTAGAGAAAAAGAGAGAAATGTCAGAATGGGTGCTTATTGAGAAATACCGTGCAGCTATTGAACAGCACTGACCTTATAATCTTTTCATGTTGTGTATCATGTGCATAAGCAAGCATCTCACTAGCCTTCTCGCTGGCAGTCCCCACCATGAGCAAGCCCATGCCAATACCAGCTGCCTCACCAGCCACAGCACTATCTGTGTAAAGGACATTTTTTATGTCCTCATATATCTCCTCATCTGCTGTGCCCAAAGCTGCAAGCCCAAGTCCCAAACACGCACCATGTTGGATGACCTGTATGGCATTGGTTTGGAGTTAGAGAAGTATGCATGAAATGAATAACCAGACAAACGAACAGGAAGAAACAATAATCACCTCGGCACTGGTGTTGCGAAGACTTTCACGGAGAAACTGCTTGATTCCTTCACCATGATTGGCATGAATCAGACCTAATGCATAGAGGGCACCACCTTCTGAATATGGACTGCCACCACCAACTGCGCCACTTTGAGGTAGGTAGGGGGCCATCAAAGCCCGGCCCTGTTGAAGGTGGCCTCTATGAATGACACCTAGTCCAGCAGTAGCACTGAATTTTGCCCAATTGGTTGCTCTGCTTAACCACTCCTGCAATATAACACCAAAATGAGCTGGTGCGACGGCTAAAATCACCATACGATGCAGAGGCAGCAAGTAGGAAAATAGAAGTACCAGGTTCTCTCTTAGGAAGGTGTCTACAGTAGTTCCTGCATGCATGATTGCATTAGCGCATATTGTTGCACTGTGGCAAACACTGTTCCTCATTTCCACAGCCTGCTTTATTGTTTTCAGAATTAAAAGGTCCGACCTGTTGAAACGAGACACCAAATCAGTATCAGGTGGAAAGGCGCTCAAGGACAGTTGTCACCATTTAACAGGTACTCTTTACCTATTGTGGCTATATAGAAATTGCAACGTCAGCTGAATAGAAGTCTCTCCTGATAGTATTCCTTTAATTTTGGCAAGCCTGTCGGCATGTGCTATCTCATTTGGATCCACAGTGTGAGCATTTCCGTTCGGTGTAGTTGTGTCATCTCTCATCTGAACATCTCCAGCTGCTTCGGTGCCTGTACCCGCACTAGCAGTTTGATCATCTTGTACAGCTGCCCCAGTTTCAGGGTTAGATGGCACAGGAGTTGGTGAGACCAGACGATTTCTCACATTCAAAAGAAAGGCCTGATTTTCATTCTCAACAAAATCGAAAGCAATTTGATATGCGAGGAGAACATCATCCTGAAGAATGAGCACAATATATCATGTAAGAACTGCAAATGATATCAAATAATGCAGCAAAACAAGGAGCAAATATGTACCTTGCTTCCAGAAAGCAACTTGTCCAGTATGCTTGCGACGGTTTCTGGCTCACCCAGAAACATGAGACACTGGCAAATGCTCAGATAATCTGGATTTGGCAAAGTTTGGTATATTTTAACAAGACAGCGGAGAACCTGCAAAGAGAGTGAGGAATTTGATCAGCTAGTCATATTTTGTTTTAGCAGTATTTACTATAAGGTAGAAATAGTGACAATGATTAAAGATCCATAAATTTGCATCTAACAAAACTAAATAGTGAGCATGTTAGACATGGTTTTACCTCAAAACGATATTCACGGTGATTAACATATTGATGAGAAAGGTTGATGCAATACGATAGAGCCCCTTGAATATTATCACACCGAACGATTGCTTCCTCCAGCTTATCCAGCCTTCTGCATTCAACAGCCATACCCATGGCCTGTTGATATTTTCCATCAAGGATACACCTGAGATAATCAATTAACATTAGTCTTTAGTCCATAACCCATCTAATGAACTGACAGATATAACAAAGTTAGGATATTGTCATACTTTTCAAGCATCCTCTCCACTATGGCCTCCAATCGAGGATCAATATTCTGTTCCTCCTCTGTAGCTTTAGAAGCTCTGGTCTTGATACTGGCATACTCGTCTAATGCTTTGGCTGAAAGAGAGAAACCAGCAATTTTGAACATGATAACCAAAAAATATTACTAGATCAGTATTATCCATAAATGCTCAACTCATAACCCTTCTCACCTAAAAGAGCATGGGCATAATCAGAATCGTCAGAAACATCAAATAGGGGTCCAGCACCAAGTGCATATGACAGCGAATCATTTAACTCGCCCAGGTAGTAAAATACCTACATGGTATAGAATGAATTTCAGCATTAACCAGAAGAGTGAACTTTTAACATCATAGAAATAAAAAATATGGAGACATACCTTAGAAACGACTAGTGCTGCAAGCTGCCTCTGATCAAACTCCTCGTCTTCATACAAGCTCTCACTGCAGGAAAAAGAAAACAGTTGGAGCCTGATTAGTGACTTAAATTATTGGAAATACAAGAAAACGGCACACTTTGTGCTTGTCCAGTCACGAACTAATCACAAAAAAGGGCCAGATGTTTATTTTTGTATGTTAACATCCTACTATCTAGCTCTGTAAATATCCACATAAAAAATTGTAGCTACACTATATCAAAAGGTCAGATAGCCAGATAACTTCCATGCATAAGCATATAGTGAAACCTAACTCAGCATATACAGTTACAAACAGAAATTAAAACAAATCACATACAAGCATTCCAGAAACAAGAAAATGATATTATAAATAAAAACAACTATCAAAACACCTAGAAACGACCAGCTTGTCATACACTCATACTGCAACTGAATTGTGCATATACTGAACGGAATGAGAAAAGCCCCTATTACATGAAACAAATTTGATGAAGGGAATGATAAAGGGCTATTGCGTATCTACCCTCGTTTTCAACCTCAATTGTGATTTTGCCCCGACTTTTTTTTACTTTGTATTTTTACCCCTACTGTTCAACCATGAAGGCGTCGTTTACCCCTATTTGTAACTCCGTTACATGCATCCAGGGTTAAAAGAATTTGAAAAATATAAAAAGAGCTGCGAAAGGACAAATGTGCCCTTATCCTTATCCCTTCAACTGCTCATCCTCCCCAACCTCACCAGACCCGACTCGGTCTCTCTGGGCGGCGGCGGCGGCGGCGCACGCTAGCTGGAGCAGGCGGGTGCGGGCGAGCGGGAGGAGCCGGCTTGGGCGCGAGCACGCAGGGCCAGCGCGAGCGCGGCTGGTGCGAGTGCGCGGGTCGGCAGCAGAGCAGACGCGCGGGGCCGGCGCGAGCGCGCGCTGGTGCGAGCGCGCGGGTCGGCAGCTGGTGCGCGGGGCCATCGCCACCGCCCTCGCGCAGAACTTCACCTTCACCGCGATCCTCTGTTGGGTCCTTGCCCCGCCGTCCCCCGTTCCCGCTGCTCACCAGCGCCGGCGCCGCAGCGGCGGGAAGCCACGGCTAGCGCAGGACGGCGTCGAGCTCCATTACCGCGCCGTCCGCCGACGGGTCGTCTTTCCTCCATGCCGGCGAATCACATAGTGGCATCACGAGACGCGAGCTCGGGATCCAAATCCAAATCGTAATTTGCTGCGTCTGCACTCTGCACCCAGTCAGATACGATCGATGGCTATTTCATAGATAATTTTACTGTGATTTCATTTCATATGACACGATTAAAACCCAGTTGCGTTGGATTGGAGAAATTCTAAGTTTCAAATGAACTTTGGATACAGATGTTATAGGAATCAGTACAATTCCCATCGAATTATACAAAGGAAACAAGAAGAATTTGCTCCTGCAGAGGGGAAGTGTAGTGAGAATCACTGGCGAATCGTGGTCTATCTATCTATATATGCATGTGGTTTTTTTTTGTGTGTTATGAATTATGATGCTGTCAAAATTCTATCAAATTTGTGTTCACATTCTTAAATGCAGCTGAAATATAATGTCAAATGAGGGTATATTTACAAACTTCTAAAAAAAAGTAGGGGCATATTTGCAAGGGCAAAATTGTCTATTTTGACACCGTTACGTGCAGTTCACCGAGTAGGGGCAAACTGATACTTCGTTTTCAAATGGTAAGGGTAAAAATGCAAAGTGAAAGTAAAGTGAGGGCAAAATTACAATTAGGATACAAAACAGGGGCAATAACGCAATAGCCCCAATGATAAACGAGCATTTATTTTTCCTGTCATCAGTTGAAACCAGCCAATACTTTCAATCTCTACTTCAGACAATATTTTCCTTATATTTTAAAACATAATTTGAGTCCAAAAGTTTATGATCAATCACCACTCCTCGGTTCACTCCTACTAAAATTCCCTTTTCTTGAGGCAAATGGCTAAGTCTCCACCAAAACCCATACTAAATCTAAGCAAAAGACTGCAGGGCGATTTTTTTACTTTTGGAGTAGCAATTGAGCTACAGGAACCAGTATACTTAGGTATGATATCACATTAACGAGCACATGAACGCGAATTGGGCCTCGGAACCCCATCTAACAGATCAGAACCAGCCCAAGACCTAGGATTCCATTGTGCAAACGCCTGATCGAACTGAAGGAATCGAGAAACAGCAACAACATCTAGGGCTACGCCCCCTCCGTAGTCCTCATCGATCAGCGAGGCAGATCGAAACACTAAGAGGTCCAGCTCAGCGTCTGAATGAATCAAACACAGCAGCTACAGCGGCGGAAACTACGCATGCGCAGCGGAACTGCGGAAGCGAAGAGCGGAGGAGGCAGGAGAGTCGGGGCTCACATGGTGGGGACGCTGGTGGAGATCTCGGGCCAGAACAGGTGGACGACCGAGTTGAGGCTGGCGAGCGCGTGCAGCTTCAGCTCCGGCGCCGGCTCCTGCAGCATCGCGAGGAGCCCGCTGGCGGAGCTCACCGTGGCTACCGCCGCCATGGCCGCCTCTGCCGTCCGTACGCCGCCGCCGCCGAGGAAGTGCGAGGGTTTGGGTCTCGCGAGTTCTGCTTGGATGGAGTCGGCTTGGGGACGACACGGGAGGGCGAAGTGAAAACAATTCGGAGCGCAAGGTGCGGTTTGCAAATATCGCGGCGGTACAGGGTTGAGTTGTCAGTGTAATCGGACTCGGATAAAGTGTAGGCTATTTCTGTACTCGAGTCCGATTCGCATAATGGTAATATAATGCACTGCTTAATGCTTATGTCTTGCTTGGGTATGCATATTTTCGTCATAAGTTCATGTTATCTTTACTTTTTCACCGATACAAAACTACTATGTTTAGGACATATCTACATGTGATATCTAACTTAATAATGAGGCCAGACAAATTGATAACCAGGTTAGAGGCAACATAGGACTGTTAGGACATTCATCCAACCTTACCATTAACGAACCATAGGATATACCAGTGAAAAATAAAATCCATATAATAGGAAAAAAAAGTTTTATTTACTGCTTCATGGATTTCTATGACTATTTTTACGAACACAGGTTCAAATGCGGTCTAAGATATCTAGTGGTTGTTTAGGATCTTACCGTCTTTATGGAAATTCCATTTTAGCTGTCGTACCCAAGAAACCAAAATGGTACATTATCGGAGCGTTCTCTCTTTTTTCTGATCATCAAGGATGATGGCAATGGCAGTCAAACATTCCTTGGTGTGGCTTCAAACTTCGCTATTTAAGTTTACAATGCACGAGGAGGGACTACTAATAATTAAGAAAAAAAAAACACCTTAGTTAACATCGACTGAATTGAAGACTTTATGTTCTTTCATGTGATGTAAGGGTCCTTTATGTAAACGTTCAAGGACACGTCTGCCATGAAAATAGAGCGACGAGGATTTAGTGCAGTTATCCCTGTGATCAAAATTTTCACCCTTTTTTATCCTGTTCCCCTCAGTCTCCGGTCTCCATTGGCCACAGTCCGCACCCTGATTTCTCCCTCGTCAAATCTGCTCGTCTGCTACCTTGGATTAAGGAAAGGAGATTTCTATTAGTATAGAATTCTCAAGAGTTTTTAACACTTATTATGGCCACATTTGGTCGGCTATATGTTAGTCGTGAGTCGATTTCTGCTATCACCATAGTATGTTCTTTTCTTTAAATCTTCAAATTTTGAAGCTGCCGTTTTTTCCTATGAGTCTGTGGGTTCGCTGCCTCTTGGTCGGCTTGGAACCCATCATGCAGCGCCACTAGAACATCGCAACTATATTACTCATTCCTGGAAATGAAGGTTCGTCTGTCTTAATGTAAACGGCTGCACACCATATGTTCGACGAAATAGCTATATGAGATGTTCCATAAGGTATGGGCCAATTACTCCTTGTGTTTGATGCTAATCTAGCAATGTTCTTACAAAATCATCATGCAAATATCGAATCTTTAGAATTCAATGCTTATTCCTATAGAATTCAGCAAGTTTATGCTATTGCTTTCATCAAGTAGTTGTTGCGTACTCGAATTCAGCAAAAGTAACTCTTTGTCTATTGCTTTCATCAAGTCCTATAGAATTTAGAGTACAACAACAGCATTTTGTCAATCCACGTTGATGCTAAAACTGCATACTTTCAACTATGTATGTATCTTAGATGCTGTCTGCGTTACTTTCTCCTACACAGGAGGGGTGAAGATCAAAGTTACACTGCTTACAAGAGAACACCCAATACCTCCCCTTCAGCTGGCATTCATCACAGACATAGGCCTTAGCCATGTCCAACTCAAGCTCATGCCTGTGTCGTGGATCGTTCACTCGGCGAGGTAGATTGTCTCCTTCCTTCCTGAGTGCTTCATCCACCTCAGAAACTCTAGATTCCGTGAAGGGGAATGCTGTCGCACCGTAAGTTGAAATTGCTGCCCTGCCATCTGTTTTTAGAACTTTACCATCCAAACCAAGTATTAGCAGTGTCGGGATGCCCTTGATAGCGAAGATTCTTGTAAGGTCTTGCCTGGCAGTGTCAGAATAAGGGATGGCAAGCCATGGCAGTGCACTTAGGCTTGCTTGGAATTCCTCTTTACTGCGGTCTATAGAAATGAAGATAATCTCAAAGCTTCCAGGTCTCAAGATTCTCAGCTCATTATACGCCTCCATCAGTTGTTTCATGAAGGAATGGCAAGGTGGGCACCAGTGTGCTCCAAAATACAGGCCAACAGTCTTGCCAGTAAGTTCAGCTATAGAAATCTGAAAAACATTGTCATGGAAGTGTCACAATTATCAACATTGCCAGTAAGTCGAACTTTGAAAAAGCAAAGTAGCAATGGATAGCCTAGTATATGATACACTTAACATGGTGTCACAATTATCAACAGTGGCACATTGCTATGGAAGTGTTGTTGGCTAATGATTCGCTACAATCAAATTATCTGAAAACACTCCAGTGGTTGTGACAGAAGCTATTTTTCATCACTAGTGTGTTTATGCTTTAAATAGCTAGAACTATAAGCTAAGCATAGATAAATTAACAATATCTATAAACTTTCGTTCCCAATTAGTAATATAGTACCTTCTGTTGTACAACAAAATCAGTAAGATCCTAGAATGTACAAAAGATTGCGCTTGCACAGTAGATTATTAGTTTGTGCTCAATACTGATTGGCACCTAGCTATAGTGCCTTTCTCTTATCTGCAAGATTTGTTGTTTCCTCTCATGAATATGCCTATTTTCACAGTTTCTCAAGTCTGTATCTAGACTGTTTTCTCACCTTAAACATGTCCTGGTTGTTTCACAAACTTTGTAATGCAGCACAAACATATAATTTTTTTTTTTTGAAAGTGGGTCTGCTGTTCACATATTAATAAAGAAGAGGAGCATTGTTCTGAAAAACAAAGATGGACCTACAGCATCAAACATATTACCAGTTAACAGAAGAAGTTCATGAGATTTTTGTTCACCTTTATGCTGTCCGCACTTATGACATAGTCCTCTGTCCTTGCAGCCAAGAAGCTCCTGAAGCTTACCTCCTTGTCTCCTAGAATCATCCATGGCCTCCAGCTCCCCTCGCCTCTTTGCACTGAAGGGGTATGCATCTGCTCCGTACTGCTCAACCAGCTTCACTGCATCCTCGTCGAATTCCAACCCACTAGATGGTGTTACTGACAAAGGAATCAATGCAGGGATATGCTCAACGCCAAAATGGTTGCACAACTTTCGCCTTAAGCTAGTGTTGAATGGCAGAGCGAGCCACGGCATGCTTTTGAAGTGATCCAAGAAGCTGGTCTCGTCATGGTCAAGTGATATGAAGATAATTTCGATATTCTTGCCAGTGTTCTGGAGCATTGTGTAGATTTGTACTAGCTTTGGGGTGAAGTTCCTGCATGGCCTGCACCAGTGAGCTGAGAAGAGGAGGCAGGTCATCTTCACTTCAATGGAGGACAGAGGTACTTCCTGCTCTTTCACGAATTATATAAAATGCCTCCAGTCAGACATATTTGGCCAAGCAAGAGGTATTTTCTTTCGAGAACAAGGGCAGCAGAATTTTAATGCACTGTTTTAGTTTAGTTTAAAAATGAAACAGTGGGTGGTATTACTTTGGAAGAATCGTGTGAGGTACGTCTATTTGCAATTTAACCCTCAGGCAAATATGCATGAGTAATCAAGGACCAGAACGACTTCTCCCTCGCATACGAACATGTTTTGGAACAGTATAAACATAAACTTGCATATGAACTAGTTATGCAGAGTAAACTGAAAAGCTTGCTGTTTATTTCCATGAGAGAACTATAGCAAACAAACTTCATATAGAAACATCAGGAGAAAACCCCAAAGAAAATGAATTGTACCAAACCCTGTGATTCCTCACCTTTCCTCCATTGGATAGGAGGGATTCAACACCGGCCATCTGCATCATTTCGCATGTTTCCTGACCTCCTCCCCTCCTTGCATCTCTTTCTTGTGTCTCTGTGTGGCAACAACAATGAAGCAAGAAAAGACGTTGTTTTATGGTTCCTTTGTAAACATCAGCACTTCAGGTTTTAAGGATGGGCGTTCCTAGGAATGGCATCTTTGGCATGTTGTGTGTGCAATTGGTCGAGTAATATTCTAGCAATATATGCTTCCCAATATCCCAGCGGAGGGAGGTGATGCAACCGTGGTGAAAACACCAAGGTCGGATACGGATAAGGATAAAGACGACGGGCCGTCGGGCACCAAAGCGGAGCAAGTGCGCATGGGACGGCAAGAACAGAATGGTGTGCTCGTCCTCCAATCAGCATGGACGCTGATGATGTGGAGTGGACGGCAGCTGCTCCGATCCGGCCTGTGCGATTCCCCTTTACCGCAGCTGCTGTCCTACCTCCTCTTTCTAGTACATCCCATGCAAATGTTTATACTCCAGATACGCCCTGATGTACTACAGTTTTCTGAACTCTGCTAATTTTGGATGCATGTCGTTCCACCGCTGTATGAATTGGCACTGCCCGCGTATCCTCGTTGAGCTCTCTGGTCACGTATGGCACAAGCTCAACTGTTGGAACTTGAAAGGGGATCTCTCAACTTTTAGACGGCTTGGTTAATTATCGTTGCGGCTCGAAGTGTTCGTCTTTGAAACTGCATAACCAACTGACTGACTGATTGATTGTATTAGTACGTGGCGTGTCTGTCTTACGGCCCAATTATGAATTGATGATGGTCCTCAGTCCGTCAGGTCAGCCCAGACGGCCAGGCGTCTAGTAGCCCGGAGTGCCGACACCCGGACCACCTTGTAGTGGCGGCCCGGCCTCCGTTCCGCGGCAGTGCGCCCCCAGGCCGTGGAACCCGACCGATCAGGCGGCGACGCGGGCGGCCACAAGCGCCCGTCGCTGCCGCCGCACCCATCATGCCACGGCGACGGCGCCCGTGTCGTTCGTGTCAATCACCAGCGTTCGTGTCAATCACGGCGACTGCCACGCCGCGCCGCGTGCCGGTTCCGCACGGCAGCCTGGACAGGCCGCGCGCCCGCAACGTTCGACGCTCGCTGGCGCCTCCTCCCGCGCCGCTACGAAATTCCTCGGCGTGCGAAGCAGCCAGCTCCTGAATGCTTCTCCTACTAATCAGGTTCGTTAGTTCTTCGTGAGATTCATATCCCTATCTCTCTTTGCGCAGCCCTCTTGCCACGGAAATGCAGATTTATTTATTTTCCTTTGAAAATATAAGCCTGAAAAATTAGCAAGCCAGTAACGTGAATCATGTCATTGTGTCAAATCTACGTATATCGTCGTAAACAGTCTCATACACGTATAACGTATTGGAAAAAAAACCTAATTTTAAGCGTGAGATTTTTTTAAGTTGGTTTTATCTTCTTCTGGATTCGAAGACAAGGGACTGGCGTCAAGAATTTTGAGCGGGAAAAAAGAAAAAAAAAAAAAGATGTGTCACCCAACGGTTCTCTTCTCCCCGAACAGGTTCAGTACTACTACTCCGCCGTCCTTCATCACCCTCGTTCCTCCGCCGCTCTTGCCTAGGCTCCCTCCCCTCCACCACGCCACTCGCCACCGCCCTCGGCGCCGTGCCCGCCTCCGCCGCAACGGCGCCTCAGCCCTCTCTCTCCTTCTCTCGTCCTCTCCCGCCGCCGCTACCTCTTGCAGGTTGGCTGTGGATTTCCAAGCAAAGTGCACCGTAGGGGCTAGGTTTCCAGCTAAGATAAGGAGATTCGGGTGGAGCGCCCCAGGAGAGTTCGAAGAATTGAGCCGCCGCCACCGCTGAGTGTATCCTTTGCTGAGCTCGTGAGAGGCTAGGAAATGACGCGGAAGGAGGAGCACTTTCAGCGGGATCGTCGTAGGCAGGAGCACGAGGACTGGATGGACGAAGATGATTTCTTGGAGGAGGACTTGCGCTTCAAGATCCATCGGGGCAACCCATGGAGGAGACAGCAGAGCCTACCGATCTGATCATAGGCAAAGATACAGTGGGGATCGAGGCCGTTTCCGTGAGGAATTTCAAGGTGAGCCTAGAAGAGAAGCCAGGGAGGATACCGGTGGCAACCAGAAGGTGTTCCAAGAGGTAGTAATCCTAGAGATGAGTCTGTGGTTGGATCTCGTGGCAGGCCTTTCAGTGAAGATGATAGAAGGACTGGCATGCAAGACCCACCTCGCTGGAGAGGGCTGAAGTCATCTGGACTGGAAGGTATGCCAAAATCTTCTGCCTCCACGAAGTGTTTCAGATTCACTGAGCTTGGACATCACAATTGGAGTGTACCAATGACCCCATATGTTACAAATAGTAAGAAATCTGGTCACATGGCAGCTGATGTGTTGGTAACTCATTACAAGAAAGTTAAGATGTATGGTTTGCTATCCCGAACCATGGATTTTATTCCATTGAAATTCCAGATGCAAAGTGTGAGGTTCATACTACTAGAGCTTTGATCAATATCAGTCAAGGGTGACGCACTGAAGAAAAGCTCGAGAAAGAATTAAGGAATAGGATCAATGACAAGTGGGGACTTTCAAGTGAAAAGGTTGAGAACAACACTTATACAGCAGTCGTCCCTGATGAAACTTCTTTAGACACTTTCAGTAGGATGACAGGCGTGGAGCTGGCTCTATTCAAACTGAATATCAAAATTACCAAGTCTACTGTTGATCCTGCTGCATCATCATGTCCTGCAATCAACTTGGATTAAGATTTATGGAATTCCTAGCTTGCAAAAGAAGAAGAGATAGTGAAAAGAGCGAACCGCGATAGTGGCAGAACCTATCAAGGTGATGAGTTCATTATTTGTGCCATAATTTGATTTCCCGAGCTCCTTTTCTTTTTCCCATTTTCGGAGGTATTTTCGGAGCCATTTTTGGCAGGTTTTCGTTCTTCACTTTCTAGCCTGTTTTCTCTCGGATTTCTTTGGGGGAATCACGTATGAGTGCCTTGTGCCTCTTTTCTGGTGATCCCTTGCCCCCAAACGCGGGAATCGGTTTAGATTTGAAGTTTTCGGGATGAACTCGTGGAGGGTGTGTTCTTCGCTAGATTTGAAATTCCCGGAGTTCTAGGGAGTTAGAGGCCGAGATTTTTGGGGTATAGCCTCTTCCTTGAGGTGTATATCATCTACCCAAAGTTTCGTCTCAAAACTCCAAGCCGTTTGGGAGATCCGCTCTCGAGTTGACCTTTTTCCCGTGCTGTCTGGCAAGACCGGTGCGACCGCCCTCGGATACCGGTGTGACCGCCCCTGGCAGGCAAGGGCGGTGCAACCGCCCCTGGAGAGAGGTGCAACCGCCCCTGGCTGAGAATTGGTG
Organism: Urochloa ruziziensis; assembly: GCA_015476505.1. Lineage (NCBI taxonomy): Eukaryota > Viridiplantae > Streptophyta > Magnoliopsida > Poales > Poaceae > Urochloa > Urochloa ruziziensis. Next base: position 53,137,712 of record CM027125.1, on the reverse strand, counting down.
GTTCGTGTGGTTTTCGATCGATTCGTGTTGGATTTGTTCGATTCGTGTTCCGCTGTGTTGATCTTGTTCCTAGGGTCAGTAGCCTCACAGTAGCTACGTGATCTTGGCAAGATTGGTTGGTAGGCTTTGGAGTTGAGTTGGGAGTAGCCGGATTCGTGAGAGAAATTTTTATCGGCTCCCATTCACTCCCCCCTCTCTGGTCGCCGTTTCGGTCCTTCAGCTAATAATGTACTAATTATAACCTAAATAAATAAGACTAATATTATTTTTATTAGAACCTACAGAAGTGCCCTTAATATTTTAACTTCTTTTTTTGTTTTATTTCATATATAACAAATATATTAAACTTTTTATGCTCAATATTTTATTTTAACCTAAACAGATGTGGCTAATAATGTATTAATTATAACATAAATAAATAAGACTAATATTATTTTTATTATAACCTACAGAAGTGCCCTTAATATTTTAACCGTTTTTCTATTTCATTTAATATATAACAAATATATTGACTTTAGCCCCGGGTATTTCCAAAACCGATGCTAAATATCAAATTGCGCCAAAAAAGTGGCGCGAAACCAAAATGGGGCACCTTTAGCACCGGGCTGATCGAAGACCCGGTGCTAAATGTGCCCATGTTTCGTTTGGCGACGGCGACGGACATTTAGCACCGGCGCCCCAACTGCGCTTCGTTTCCCCCCTCGACCCTCTCGCCGCCGCCGCTGCTCGAGCGGCCGTCTCCGCCCGCCGCGATCGTCGTCGACCCTTCCCCGACCCCAACGCTACCTTTCCTGACCCCGACGCGCACCATCCCACCCCGTCATCGGCGCCCCCATTCCTCAGCGAGCTCGCTCCGCGCCGCCATCATCCTCGAGCTGCCGCGCCGCCATCTCCAGCCCCGGCGCCGCCCTCCACCGTTGCCGCAGCGTCCTCGAGCCCCTGCGCCGCTGTCCGGCCGCTGCCGGCCCCCGACGTCCCCCGCCACGCCGCCGCCGCCAGCCACGCCGCCGCCCCCGACGCACTCGGCTGCCCCCGTGCACCGTTCGGCCACCATCACCAGCGCCCCGGCAGGCCTCCCACCGACGCGCGCTGCCGGCTGCCGCCCCCGACGCCCGAGCTGCTTCAAGTACCAACGCCTCGGCCGGCCGGCGCCCTTTTCTCCTACGTACGCCGCCGGCCGCCTCCCTCGACTCCCGGCCGCGGCACCCCCTTCCCCTATGCGCCCTGCCGCCCGCGCGTCGTTCGGCCGCCACCGGCCCCGACGCGCCCGGCCGCCCGTCGCCCCGCCTCCACCGGCCCGACGAAAGTGATCGACCTCGTCGCAAGCGATCCGCCTGTGAACGGCTGTTCGCCTCAAGCCGGCCGCGTGCGACCTCGCGACCGCAGCCGATTGCCGTGCGAACGCGGGCTCGTCTGAAGCCGGCCGCACGTAAGCCTTTCGGATGTGCATGAAGAACCCCGACAACTGCATGTATTAATTTCATAGTTAGGGTTAATGATAATTTGACGTAGAAAGTTATTTGACGTAGAATTATTTGCTGACTTGCATTTATTTGACATAGAATATGTATTTGACTTAAATTTATTTATTTGACTTACAATATTTAATTATCATAGAATATTTGACGTAGAATTATTATTTCGCTTAGAATATTTCTTTATTTGTCTTAGAATAATTATTTGACGTACAATATTTCTTTCAGATAGAATAATTATTTGACGTAGAATATATCTGTGATGTTGAATAATTATTTATTTAACGTTGAATAATTATTTAATGTTGAATAATTTGTTGACTTGCTTTTATTTGACCTAGAATATGTATTTGACTTAAATTTATTTATTTGACTTACATTATTTAATTGGCTTAGAAAATTTGACGTAGAATAATTATTTGACTTGAATTTTTTTATTTGACTTACAATATTTAATTGGATTAGAATATTTGACGTAGAATAATTATTTATTTGACGTATAATATTATTTTTGAAGATGATGATCCACGAAGAGGATAATGATGAATTCTTAGCAGCTCAATTTGGTTTCGGTGGAAAAACTGAAGCGCAACCTAGCATGGAAGAAATGCTTGGTATTTCGGGTGGCGATAATTTCGACCAGGCGCAACCTACTGTGATTCAACGTAGTAACGATGAAGCCCACGTCTAATCAGGTGCTAATATTTTTCATAAACATTGTATACATTATCTTAACCTAATATTATAACTAATATATATCATCTAATTATTCTAGCTATCTACAACGACAACTGGCGCTAAGAAAGGTCCTGGAAAAAGAAGTACGACTAAGAGGCTGAAGGAAGTGAAATTGCACCTCACCAGAGTGAAGGACTGATGGCGAGCCAAGTGAGCCCAAAGAAACTGCCAGAAGATTCGTCTCGCAATGTGGGGTTATTGTTCGTGAACGCATTCTCATTAGCATCAGAAAATGGAGATCCACGGACCCTAGAGAACCGTATGTTCTGGCTGATACGGAGAAAGAAATGCTCTGGTCTGATGTAAAAGAAATATTGGGAATTCCTTCAAATCGTGAAGAGAAATTGAAGGATTGGACGCTGAAAAAGATGGCAACTCAATTTCAAGATTACAAGAAAAAATTGTGGAAGAAATATATCAAGACAGGAGATCCTGATTTTGACGATCACCCTACCATAAGACGTCATCATTGGGATGCGTTCGTGGAGTACAAACAGTCTACAGGATCAGAGATATCCGCAAGGAACACGGGCAATGCCAAGAAAAAGAAGTACACCCATCGAATGGGTTCATGCGGTTATAAAGGCAGTGTCGACAAATGGGACGGGATGGAAGAAGATCTATATGCTAGAGGCATTCGTCCAGCGACGCATGACTGGCCGTTACGATCAAAGCATTGGTATTATGGTCATGGAGGCACTCTGAGTCCTATAGACTGATCTTTGGTTTTCGGCGACGACTTGGCTAGAACTAGCTCACCGCCTCCTTGAAATCATAAAGAAAGCTGAGGCCAGAGAATTCATTCCTGACAGAGACAGAGATGAGCTAACATGGGCCTTAGGAAACAAGGAGCATCCTGGAAGAACGCGTGGAGTAGGAACTTCTGTTTCTTGGAAGTATGCTTTCAAGGAGGACAGCTCCTCCTATAGGAGCCGTAAGCGAAAGAAGTCCGAACAAGAGAACATGATGAGGGATCTAGAGGAAATTGTAGCTGCTCAGGGCGCACGGATACAGGAAATGGAGGTAGAGATGGATCAGCGAATGAAGCTGACACTTATTCAGATGACACAAGCTAGAGGAACAGAAGATCCTAATGCTTTGGTTACCCGTCCACAACAACTGAGATTCCCGCAGCTCAATCAGAACTGGCTCGTTACCCTATGGATGAAATAACTCAGCGCGCCGCTTGCGAGCTTCATGCAACATTGAAGAACATATCAGTGGTGAAACGTCTAACAATGACTTAAAGTTAGTTTTGAATATTTATTTATTTGACGTAAAATATTTATTTATTTTACGTAGAATATTTATTTATTTGACTTACAATATTTAGTTGTGAATTTTTATTTAGTTGACGTAGAATATTTATTTATTTGATTTACAATATTTAGTTGAGAATATTTATTTATTTGATGCACTCAATATTTGGCTTTATACCCCTTCAATATATTAGGTCCCATACGGTATGGCTAAAGCATTGGAAGAAAGACAAACTGAGGACCCGTTGTGTCCGAGGAACTGAGTGGATGGCCACTTCCCAATGTGATAAGTGATTGACAACTTGGTGTGAACTGACGTTTGCCTTGGCTTAAGTATTGCAGGTGTAGAATGCGGCTTGATTGTATTGGTGCAGGTGAAGAACAGGTGCGAAAGGGCTTAGCCATGGCGGCCTCCAGGGAGTGGAGAGAGAAGTAGGCCCCGGAGGAATATTCGCGACTATGACAAATTTGCCCCTGAGGGGTATGTATCGCTAAGGGGTAGTTTAGTACTTAGGACTCCACCACTTTGACTACATACAGGAGGTGGTAGTCATCTATTCACATCATCTCATTGGTTATCCATTTTCCCCTTCCCTTTCATCTTCTCCACCTAGAACTACTTTCTTGAATCCTTTATAGTTTGTATAGGTGAATTCACTGGTTGGTTAACAAAGTTTAATCTATTCAAGTTTGTGCCATGATTTGAATTCCCGAGCTCTTTTTCTTTTTCCCTTTTTCGGAGCTATTTTCGGAGCCATTTAAGGAGGATTTTCGTTTTTTGATTTCTAAGGCATTTTCTCTCAGATTTCTTTGGGGGAATCACACATGAGTGCCTTGTGCCTCTTTTCTTTGTGATCTCTTGCCCCCAAACGCCGGGAATCGCTCTAGATTTAAAATTTATCGTATGAACTCGAGATGGAGGTGTTCTTGGTAAGATTTGAGATTTCGGGAGTTCTAGAGAGTTAGAGGCCGAGATTTTTGGGGCATACCCTCTACTTGAGTTGTAGATTATCTCCCAAAAGTTTCGTCTCAAGAGCTCAAGCCGTTTGAGAGATCCATTCACGAGATTGAAGAGTTGACTTTCGGGCTGGGCTGATTCGAACACACCCGGCAGTGCCGAGTTTGGAAATCCGGCAGTGCCGAGTTAATACACCCCAAACCCAGCAGAGCGGAGTTTGGAAATCCGGCAGTGCCGAGTTAATACACCCAAACCCGGCGGTGCCAAGTTTACAAATCCGGCAGTGCCGAGTTTGCCTAGTGGCAGATTTGCAAGTTTTTAATTGTTAGTGGATCGAGGTTCTTTCTGCTATTTTGCTGCTTGTATCTTGTTCCTAGGGTCAGTAGCATCTCAGTTGCTACGTGATCTTAGCAATATTGTGTAACGAGGTTCGGAAGTGATTTTGGATGAAAGCCGAATTTGGGAAAGAAATTTTTGTCAGCTCTCATTCACTCCCCCCTCTCTGGTCGCCTGATCGGTCCTTCACAAACAGTCCACTCTAAGGAGATTCCATATGGCTACGCACTAGTTGAGGATGAACAAGTTGTTTCGGACTACAACAGCTTGGAGCTTGACATCCTCAGAGGTGATGGGGAAACACTACTTGGAGAGTGTTGTCACGGCATCATTCTATGGAGCAAGCGTGACATCATCATACCTGGTATGCAAACAACAACCTCGACAGCTCATGATCCACGACTGATGTTCCGCCGGCTTGTGATAATCTGCCAGCTGATAATCTGCCAGCTGATAATCCGCCAGCTCGTGATACGGCGCCGGCTCGTAATCCTTGGTTTCCGCCGGCTCATGATCCTTGGTCTCCAGCGGCTCATGATCATACTGCTTGAAAAAAGATTGGTCTCCCCCGGCTAAGCAAAAGAGGCCCCCGCCCAAAAGGAAGACTGCGCCAAGAACTCCCCCAGTACAGAAGAAGCAGCCAACTAAGGAAAAGAAAGTTCCAGCAAAGAAGAAATTAGCTTACGAGAAGACGGAAGAGGAACTTGATGAGACGGACGCCGCAGAGATATATGCACATTTTCACAAGAAGAAAGAACCTGAGAAGGAGCTTGAAGTTGACTCGATCAAGGCGGCGGCTTTATTCGTAATTTGAGTAGGGTAGAACAGAAAAAGGTTGTAATATCTGACTATGACGCTCACTATTAAAATCTTATCAGAAAAGGAAGAAAGCTGAGTAGGATGAGCGGTTGGCGAAGTCCAAAGCTTCTACGTTGCAGCAGCCAGGCAAGCAATCTAAGCCGACACCATCTAAGTTGAAACCTTCTACTGCGCAGCAGCCAGGCAAGCAATCTAAGCGGACACCATCCAAGTCCAAACCTTCTACTGCGGAGTAGCCAGGCAAGCAATCTAAGTCGCCACGGTCTATGTCCAAACCGGTTCCTCAGCTTGGCGAACAACCTCAGCGGGGATTGCCTAAGTTGCCAGATGAATACAAATTGAACGTGCAACGACTAATGAGAGAGACCGGTGTGACTAGAGTGGAAGTCACTGGGCAAAGATCCCCACCCAAATCTAAAGTTACTAGGTGGCCTTTTGAGCTTGGCAAGCCATTCATCGAGCCAAAAATAGTTAAGAAACTACAAACAAAGATGTATTTATTCCATGAATGGTACATGGTTCAAGCGGCAAAAGGACGGAAGATGTTCGGGTGTTGCGTAAAGGACGAAGATTTTTTCAATGGCGAACTGATAGTTTGATTGGAGTTCAAAGATATCTGCGAACTGTACCATAAGGACGCCAGGGACTTGTCTTTGATTCAAGCCAAGGTTTTGTAAGTGATTTGTTCTAATCATTTCTTTATTTTCATGTAAACAAAATCTATGACTGACGGGTCTTTTCGTGCAGAATGTAGATTCAAAGATGTCGGAGGGAGTGCGTTTTTGACGTTTGTTTCATGGACCCGTCAAACATAAACAGAGACAGGATTCTATCGGATCCAGAGGGGACATATCAGAACTTATTCAAGTTTGTGGATAAACAAAATTGGATGGACTCCATACTGTTGCCATACAACTACGGGTGAGTGCAAACACTATGTACTCCATTTTATTTTCTTCATTACTCATTATACTATGACACTTATATGTATCCCTGTAGCTTCCACTGGATCCTCATAGCACTGAATCCTAATAGAGGTGTGGTGAACATCTTTGATTCGTTGAGGAAACCACGAGAAGAGTATCAAGAAATCATTGACATGTTTGTAAGGTCATACATATATATACTTTTCACCAATTCTAATTTACTTTAGAATTTGAGACTAACAACATGATTTTGTAAATGCAGGATGTGGAACGAAATTAGTGAAAAGCACCCTAGATTTGAATACCCAAGCCTTGTATGGCATACTGAATTCCTGGTACGCATGCAATTGGTACATATACACGTCTTTGCTAATCAACTAAAAGAATTATCTTTAACTTTGTCTTCACCAATAGTGTGCACAACAGGTGCTTGGCAATAATTTATGTGGATACTACGTCTGCGAGTACATGCACAGCTGGATTAAAGAGACATTTACTAACCATGATATTATGGTACGCAATTAACATTTACACATTTCTAATTCAAGTGCACCGTTATTATATTTTAATTTTAATTGTTTGCAAACTGTAGATGATGACCATCTCGGATAAAAGTCTCGAGCAGCATAAGATTGATGCAATTTTAGAGCAACTTGTGGGATTTATTTGGGACGAGATCGTCAATGAAGGCGGAGAATTTCATTATCCAGATTCATTGGATCATCCGGACAACTCAAGCCTTCGTTCCGCTTCCGCTCTTCCTAGTTCCTCTGGTCGTCCTAGTTCCTCCGTCGGTCATAGTCGTAGATCGTAATGCATGCATGGATCGTAAGTTGTACTATAAACTTAACTCTTTTGGCACTATAATGTAATATATATGTATTTTTTATTTTTATACATACGAGCCCAACCTATACGAATAGTTACATCCGTATTAGAACAAATACGTATACAAACAAATATATATATGTTGATGCCATTTTTTGACATGTCTCAAGTCGGCATCAAGGGGGAAAAAGAAGGCCGCTTTCGAATTGGAATCGAAGTGCTGAAGGAGCGCAAGTCAGAATCGGAGTATGCAAGATCGGGCGATATCCGATTTGGATGGTTACTTCATGGGCTTAATTGGGCCAAGATTGGGTCGTTTTGTATCTTTTAAAGCAGTAGTCCGTAGCTTGTACTTTTTAGGAAATTTCTTTCTTTTGTGTCAAGTTTAGTTGTGTCGTAATCGACTAGGAGTTTGTAATTCCAGGGTATAAATATAAACCCTAAGGCTCGTGGAGGGAATAATACACATTCAATACAACAAACCTTTACTTTACTTTCAAGTCGGCGACTTCGCCAAAGCTTTTTCCTTTTTTGGGTTCTCTTGCGAGTTGTGGCGGTTTCGACTCCCAAGGCTCGTACGTGGATTCAGGTTCTTCTAGGCAAGTCGAGGCGATTTCGATCCCCAAAGGCTTGCTTGTAAGTTCCACCCTTTACCGAGTAATATCTAAGCTTTAGCATCCGGGCGCATCGTTGTTGCTTCGTTTAGATTTATTCATCAGTTATCGATATCAGCTAGATCTACAAGTTTTTGTGGTTATTTTAGCTTTTATCACCCTTTATCCAACTTAGAACTTGATCTAAGCGGCTCTGTTAAAGGTTTCATCACCGATTGCATCTAATAGCTGTTTAACTTGTTCTAAGTGTTGTTATCCTAAGCTTTACCAGATCGCTTTCATAGTTGTCTTTTATTGCTTAGTTCTCAATCGGCTTATTGCTGTTTGAGTATCGGAATCGGCTATCTAGCTATTTCTCTGCATATCGGAATCGGTCCTATCATATCTGATCTCACTGACGACAGAATCGACTTCTTAGCTGTTTCTAATCTCCGATTTTATCATTGTCAATCAACAGGTCAGATTGAGTGGCACGCCCCGGTATTCAAGGCCACGCCTGTTGGTGATCGTTACGATATGATTTCGCCACCAACATTCTGTCATATTTCAGGCTCATCCTGCTCACAATAAAGTAAAATTGATTATTTCTAATGAGTTTCACAAGTTTTGTATAATTTGTGAGTGCAGGAGCAATCAGGCAAAAGAGGAGCCACTTTGGGCACAAGGCCAGGCCGGCCGGCCTAGCATAGTCCGACCGGCCCCCTCCTGTGGCCCCTTGCCACGTCTTTGATCCAGAAGATCACAAACACAACACCAATGATCCTGAGACGTGCGATCAACGTCGGTTTGATCCAAGGACCCGAAAAGCCTAAGCTACACTTGCATGGATTGAAGGGCCCACCAACCTTGGATTCTCAGACAACTTTGATCCAAAGCAACCGTTACCGACCTCAGGGAGCAATCCTGAGCGTCCCTGAAGAAGGCGGTGCCACGGGACAGCCAGGCCAGGCCTGGCCTAGGCCGGCCGGCCTCCCCCTGAGGCCGCCACGTGCCCCCCTTCGCAGTGACAGTTAAGCACAAGCTTAGCTTAAGCTTGACGCCGGCAACCGCCTCTGAAGACTATGAAAGGGACACCCCTCCACCTTGAGAACACACCATCCAAAGGAGAGAAGAGTAGTCTAGTGAGAAGATCTCATCTTTAGAGTTAGATTAGGGGATAGAGTGGGTGACTTGCTTGGGTGACTAGCCAAGCTTTGTAGAGAGAGTCCGGGATTCCCTCTCGGTCTCATCTTAACATTTCCACCCCAGAGGAATATACTTCAGGAGTTATTTTCAGTAAGTCCTTGGTCCCTTGCCTTTAGTACCTTGCTAGTTTACGAATTACTTTCAGCAATCTATTTTATTTATATTTGATCTGCGGGTACCTGAGTCTGCGCGAGTGACTGCGACTCTTGTTTGGGGTTTCCTCTATAGCCCTTCGCGTTAGGTGGAGGTCAGTGGCTGATAGCTTAGGCGTGGTGCCTATGCTGGCTAGCCATCTCAGGTTGTGTTGCACCCCACGGTACTACAGTGGTAGGCGGCAGGTGGTGACAGTCCTGTCCGTCCTTTATACTCCACCACGTTCGGGTGTACTCATAACAGTAGTATTGAGCCCGGAAGAACCCCTCTCTCACCCCGTTCTGAGTTCTTCCCGTTCTAGCCGTCGAAGCAGATCAGATTAGGTATAGATAGTTTGTCTTGGGTAACGAGTAGCTAACTAAAGTCAAGCTCTCTACCCGCTTACCTTGTGCTCCCTGGTGGGTCCGGTTAGAAAAGTTCTAGGCGTCTACCGTTCCTTGAATTCGATATCCAGGTTCTTACTCCCCTGGTGAAAGGCTACATCATACTCCGTGCGCTTGCGGATTTAGTTAGGCTAAGGAGTGCCAACAACGCCTTCGCTCATGTGTTCGCGCATCTGTCAAGTCCCAATTTTTGCGTCAACACAATTTTGGCACGCCCAGTGGGACATGAAGAAGGAATCTCACGATGCCTCCGAAGAAGCCAGCTGATGATAAAGGTGATAAGGATACTACTTTTGAAGTACATGAAGACAATATGATCCCTGTTGTTTATGAAGATTTGAATGAGGATCAGAAGAGGGAGTTTGATCTGCAGCAGCAGTTGTATCGCAATGTATGCGTGAAATCTTATAGTGCAACAAAAAGGGGTGAAGCTATTAGGAAACTGCCTCTTCCTGGCCCACGTACAATTACAATTTCTGAATCTCCAGGGCAGTTGCAAGGGATGATCGATTCAACAGTACATCATGCATTGGTTAACCAATCTGGAGTATTAGCTAATACCGTGCATAATGCCATAGTCAAGACTTGGCGTGAAGAAGAATTTCAATATAGAGGACCTACTTATATGCCAATATCAAATATGTTTGGTCCTACTCCTTTTGGTGCTTCAGGATCTTCTACTGCTAATACTAACAATGCATCGGTTCCTGCTTTCTCCATGTAAGTGCATATGTTGCCAAATCCACAGTTACAGGATCAGGTGCATTAGGAGGAACTATTCCTGAGAGTTCAAGTCATAACCAATCGGCTGGACAGCCGTCTGGTTTTAGTCAGGGATTTTCTTCATCTGGAGCTCCACTTGTAACTGATTCATCAGGACATCTCTTGTCACAGATGGCACCTCCATATTCATCTACACAATCGGCGCCCAAGAGTTCGTTCGGCACTGGTACATATAATCCCAAAATAGGATGGGGCATGCCACCCGATTTTGGTAAGAAAACAACTGAAGGAAATAAAATCATTGAAGAAGATAAAGCAGCTGAAGAACTATCAATACACAGCAGAGAGGTGTTGCCTAGATTCAGCATGATGATGGAGAAACTTGGTCGTTGATTGATAATAGTGGTGGAACCATACGACAAGTGAAGGTACCGATTAACTATACATCGTCCAGAAATCCAAGTGAGCAAGCAGATAATCGGATGGTACTTCATACCCCTTCTAATCAGAGAACTGCATCGGCATCCTAGCCGATTCAGACGTATGTGCCTCCTGCAACAACTATTCCTCAGAGCCCTCATAGAGAACATCATCAATCAATTGGACCTGAGTTGCCTCGATCGGATCATCAGTCTTCAGATAAAACGTCCCAAATTCCGATTGATTGGTCTTCCCAATAGCCGATGTGATTCAAAATCAGTTCGGTTTAAAGCCAAAAGTGCAAAGTGTCATGTATCGACCACCATATCCTGCACATTATGACATGATGCCTTATCCTCACCGATATCGGATCCCAGAATTCACAAAATTTACTGGTCAGGATGACACTTCAACTATTGAACATATCAGCCGATTTCTGATGCAATGTGGAGAAGCTGCCAATATTGATGATTTAAGGGTTCGATTATTCCCAAGTTCCTTGTCAAGATCTACTTTCTCTTGGTTCATGACGCTACCGCCAAATTCTATAAAGATGTGGTCTGACTTGGAGATACAATTTCATCAATATTTCTTTGCTGGGGTTCATGAAAAGAAATTATCTGATTTGACAAACATGAGGCAAAGGAACAATGAATCGGTTGCATATTTTATTTCCCGATTCAGAGAAGTTAGGAATAAATGTTTCAGTCTGATGTTATCTGATAAGCAATTGGCTAAAGTTGCATTTGATGGGCTCTTGCCGTACTTAAAGGATAAATATGCTAACCAAGAGTTTGAAAGCTTGAGTCAGATTGTTCAGAGGATGGCTGGACAGGAAAATCGGTTATATGAACCGAGAAGGAATTACTAGAAAAGAGTAAATTATGCTGGTTATACTTCTGACTCTGAATCGGACAATGAAGGTGAAGTCGGTCTCGCTGAGTGGGTCAAAAATAAGAAACCGATTTCAGTTCCGTTTGTGAAGAAAGAACCCGAAAAATTCGGCTTTGATGTTACAAAGGCTGATAAGATCTTTGATATGCTGCTAAAGGAGGGATTGCTCAAGCTATCAGCTTATCATAGAATCCCATCAGAAGATGAATTGGAAAACATGGTGTACTGCAAATTCCATAATGCTACCTCTCATAATACTAATGATTGCAAAGTGTTCCGTCAGCAGTTGCAATCGGCTATAGAACAGGGAAAATTTAAGTTTGAGTTACCCAAGAAACTTGCCAAGCCGATGAAGATTGATCAGCATCCTTTTCCTGTCAACATGGTTGAAATTTCAACAGAAGAAGTACCAAGGAAAGTTTTAACTTCAGAATCAGCCAAGGAAAAAGGAGTTGTGGATTCTAAAGTCCAAATATCTGTAACCGATTTGAAAGGGAAAAGCAAATCGGATGGAGCTACGAGTTCTAAAAGTCAAGAAAGAAGGGTTACTTCTCAAGGTTTGATTAATAAATTAGACATGAGGAAGAGATGAAGCAAAGTAATGCCGATCATTGGCAGTGCCCTTTCTTTATTTACTGATGGGAAGAAGGGATTAAACTTCTGACTCCAGAAAATTGCCCTGAGTGCAATGGACAAAGTACTCCACCAAATAAAAGGCCATGTTATAATAAAAGAGCATAATCGGCCAATTATTCATGATCGTGAAGACGATCGGAATCAGTCATATTTCAGAGATCGACGGTTTGAAAGCAGAGACCAATGTGATGATCGCGAACAACGAGTATCGGTCCATGAAAGACTTGGTCGCAGAGTTAATGTGATGGATCGATTGGGAGGAAGAGCTAATATTGAAGACATGGCTAATGATCTGGTTCCTGATGAAAAGATTATGCGAAGGGATACTGTTGGCACTCCTTAGCGTCACGTTTTAGCAACACTTCAAGAGCGCGAAGATATATGTCGTTGTATGCAAAATGGATTCTGCAAGCGCACAGAATATATCTCGTTGTAGCACTTCACCTAGGGAGTTATCCCAGGTATCGTATTTATATTTCAATGCGTTCTGGATTAGGATCAAAGTTTGATGGTAGGTTGAAACCAGTCATGCACTACCTTGCAAACACATCTAAAATAGACGAATGTTGCAGTGGTGAAGTCACTAAGGTTAGTGGTTGGTAAATCTGTAAAGATTATCAAATAATTCAACAATAACTTTAGCCAATTGCTTCCTCGGCAACGGCGCCAGAAATGCTTATTGTCACTCCTTAGCGTCACGTTTTAGCAACGCTTCAAGAGCGCGAAGATAAATGTCGTTGTATGCAAAATGGATTCTTCAAGCGCATAGAATATATCTCGTTGTAGCACTTCACCTAGGGAGTTATCCCAGGGTATCGTATTTATATTTCCGCAGGGAAGCAGAATGGTTAAAGTGTATTGAAGAATGAAATGATATATCTTGCCAGAAATATCAAGCCACAAACCCAGGGGCACAAACTCTAGGTTTGGAGATAATGGTCAAGTAAATGACTGGATAGAAGGTCTAAAAGACCAGCGACACACAGGAGCACCTAATTCTATAGAAAAGGAAAGATGTTGGGAGAGACTGGACCTAGACACTTCCTAACTTAGAGCAAAAGGCACTCTAACCTTAGCCTAGACTCTAGCTTAGATACCGGGAACAGAGCTCGCTTCGACGGCTAGAACGGGAGAACCTCAGAACGGGGTGAGAGAGGGGGTTCTCCGGGCTCAGCACTACTATTATGAATACACCCGAACGTAGTGGACTCCGAAGGACGGACAGGGCTATCACCACCTGCCGCCTACCACTGCTGTTCCGTGGGGTGCAACACACTTCCTAGTTAATCAACAAGCCAGACACCACGTCTGCACTCAAAGATTAAGATTTCTCTTGAGGCCTGTCAAGAGAAATCCCCGTCTTCCCTAAGGCGTCTTACAGGCCCGGTCAAGGCGAGCAAACCCGCGAGATAAAACCCGGTAGAGCTAAATTAAACTCTATACTAAGACTAAAGGGGGACAAAACTTTACTCTAAAGAGAGCAAGATCTTTACTCTAAAAAAAGAGCAAGAGATATAAAATATAAACTTAATCTCTAAAATAAGAAAGCAATTGTTTTGATAAACTCTTCAAATCAAGGAAAGGATACAAGAGCTTTACCAGAACTCCGAAGATTCCGAAGATCCGAGCTAAGCTCGACTCGACTCTACTCCCAACTCTAATCCTAATCTAAGAAATGGAAAAGATACAAGAGCTCCCTTCAAGTATGACTTGAGAAGTGTGGTGTGTGTCTTGGGGTGAAGAGGATGTGGCCTTTTATAGCCTCCCAAGGTCGGTAGCCAGCTTAACCGTCACGCCAATGACCTGCTTAACTTCCACGCCGAAGATGGTCGCGTGAGGAAGCAGCAAGGGGCCAGCCGGCCTGGTGTAGGCCGATCGGCCTACACCTGGCTCCCCTGGCCACCACCTTCGTCGTGGATGCTCCTGATTGCTTCCTGAGGTCGGTAACGATTGCGTTCAGTTGAGGCTAGTCCAAAATCCGAGGTTGTGGGCCCTTCAATCCATGTTCATTCCACTCTAGGCCTTTTGGGTCCTTGGATCAAACCGACATTGATTGCACGTCTCTTGATCATCTAGGATATTTGCATGAGCTTGTGGATCAGTGGCTGTGGCCAGACATGGCCAGAGGAGGCCGGTCGGCCTGGCTAGGCCGGCCTGGCTCTGTGCCAGGTTTGGCCCTTGTTTCACCTGTTTCATCCTGCAATCACAACTCATCCAAAACTTGTGGAATTGATTAGTAAAAACACATTTATGTATGGAACATGGATATGATCATCCTCATTTTACTGAAATGTTGATGGTCAATACTAGGTTATAATGGCCGTCAACACGCCCCCAAGCTTATACTCTTGCTCGTCCTCGAGCAAAGCCAAAACTCTAGGTTCGGTGGGTCAGGAGTTGCTTCAATGTGTATACCCTTTAAGTACCTTGTGCTCAAGCCAAAACTTCAACAAATCATTTGAATAAGTTGGCATAAAAGAGAACTCATACCATGGTTCAACGTGGGGCTGCACGGTTCACATCTTGGGCTGTTGAGAGCTTGAACTGGTAATTCTCAAAGTATTTCCTGCAGCTTTTCTGGTTCCATCTTGGAGATATGATTTTTTGCAAAAGATGGTTTAAATCATTCCCTGATGGTACTCTCGAGTCACTCAAGGTGTTTAATCCTCACTTTTGGTCAAGTGTGACCAACCTTCCCTACTCTAAGGCTGAAGTGGAGTTATAGGTAGGGTAAGAGTGGCATACCCTGGTTACTTCTGTTGTCGAGTCGAAGAGTGGTTCGCGAGCGATGACACTCGTCAAATTCCGGTCTTTAGAATTCATGGGTATTCAAGTGGAAAGGGTGAAGGTGTTTATGCTCAAAAGGTCTTTGAACTCCTTGCTCTCTTTCTCTCTTGATTTTGAGATGCTTCCTTTTTTTTGGATGGAGCATTTGTCTCCATCTTCTCTCTTTTTTTCTTATGCATCTCTTTTTCTCCTTTGGTAACAGAGAGGATTTCAACTTTGTATGTAGTAATTAAGGACCTTTGGGGTGAGCTTGGTGTTGTGAGTGTATGTCAACGACGGTGTACATCAACCCCGAAGCGCGAAATTGATTAGTCGGACATTTGAGGCTGTCGATGAGGTGGATGTATGATGGGAAAGACCGGTAGATGACAAGTGTCTTCTGCAAGCAGACTTCACCATTCGACAAGACTCAAAATAATTCAAGAAAGCATATGGTAGCTCGTAAGGTATAAATGTTTAGGCTCTAGATAGGATATTTTTAAACCGTCGGGAAAGATTTACCATGTAACATTTTTATAAAAACTTCCGAGAGGTTCCTTACTAAGCATACAGTTATACTCCGAAGCAAACCATATCTAAACTCACAACAACTTAGGTAATGAACATGTGCTCTACACCCACAGTTAATCATGATGGATCCTTAAATGCCAACGAACTCAAATACTCGAAAAGTAAAGGATTGAGCATGGGGCACTTAGAGGGCATAAACAGAGCAACCTTTCATCATTCCCAAAGTTATCAACCATACTTCCATACATAAGGATTGAGCATGGGGCACTTAGAGGGCCAGGGAGAAGGAGAGGAGGAGCGGGCCAAGCAGGTGGGCTGGGCTGAGCTGAGGGGGAGGAGAGGAGCGAGCGAGGAGGGAAGTTTGAGGGGGAAAACCAGACCTTATGGTTGGGCTGCGAAGGAGGACTGGGTCGGAAGTGATGTTTGGCCCATTTATCCTTTTGAATGGTTTTCTATTTATTTGGATTAGAGTTTGAGTTCAAATTTTCAAATTTGAGTGGGGTTTTGATGTGAGGCTTTGATTTGGACATTATTTTGGAGGAGTTTTGAGATAAGACTTAATATTCAAATCGGATTTGAACATTAATGCTAAAAGATTAGGAAAGGGATTTGATAGAATTTCTGCTCAGAGGAAATGGGAGAGTTTGCTAAGCATTCGAATGCAACACACATGTTTGATTCAATGCATGGTTTAATTTAGGAAATATATTTTGGAATATTGTTAGGAGAGAAGTTAAGTTAAATTAAAGAAAAATTTTATAAAGCCTATATTCCTAAATGTCCTGAAAAGCAGGGTGTTACACCAGCCGATTGAATTTCGAGGAAGGACCGATTGTCTTTCCACCAAAGATGTATTTCTCTAGCCACATCATAAGGAAAGCAGTGTGCTCTTTTTCATCTATATCCCCAGATGGCTTGGAGAAAGTTATGATATAATCTTTCCAGCCCTTAATTTTGGAGGTTTGGATTTTTTGTGTGACTTTGGGGAGGCTATCTGGGGTGACCGATGAGATAATATCGAGACCAGTTAGCGTGACTACATCGGCCGGAGATGGGGGCATCAGACCGTGACCGAATAAGAAGGCATTTAGAGCATCGGACCAGAAATAAGAAGCAGAAATCAGAAGGGGGTCATTCCGTTTCATATCTGCCAAGGAAAGGGTGATGCATTGTCCAATGCCATGGGCTTCCTAATCAGAACGTTTAATGTTGCTCATTCTCATGTACCAATTTTTCCAGCCAGGAACCAAGGTGGGCCAAGACCTGAATGGATTTTGCCAATCGGGAGAATTTTCCGATAGGGATTTGAAGGGGATGCGCTGGGTTTCTAGATTGATGAAATCTAGAGGATCTTTGTTTCCTATGGGCCCTAAGAAAAAGAATCCTGAGACCTTCCAAGGAACAATAATGTCGATCTAGTTTGCCTAAGAAGAAAGAAAGAGGAAGAAAATCTGAGATTCAAATCCATGGACGAATAGATAATAAAGATGGATGATTTCTTACCTGGGGGGCAGATGAACTAGAAGCCATTTCAATATGCAATGCGGGTGAAGGGAGTCCTGGAGATCACCGTGCCGGAACCGTCAGGAGTTCGTCGGAAGAAAGCTTGTTCGAGAAGATGATGGAGAATAGCGAGCGGCGAGGTGGAGACGACGGCTGCGAAAGGACTTTATATTTATACTCTTACCCTAAGGGGGCATATACAGAATTTCGCGTGGTAAAATCAGGGTTTCCCTCCGGATGGCACTAGATCAAAAAGGCGGGAGTTTCGGGACAATATATTCATCTTATCCCGAAACTGGGGGCCATGTGTTGACGCCATTTTTTGACACGTCTCAAGTCGGCATCAAGGGGGAAAAAAGAAGGCCGCTTTCGAATCGGAATCGAAGGGCTGAAGGAGCGCAAGTCAGAATCGGAGTATACAAGATCGGGCGATATCCGATTCGGATGGTTACTTCATGGGCTTAATTGGGCCAAGATTGGGTCGTTTTGTATCTTTTAAAGCAGTAGTCCGTAGCTTGTACTTTTTAGGAAATTTCTTTCTTTTGTGTCAAGTTTCGTTGTGTCGTAATCGACTAGGAGTTTGTAATTCCAGGGTATAAATATAAACCCTGAGACTCGTGGAGGGAATAATACACATTCAATACAACAAACCTTTACTTTACTTTCAAGTCGGCGACTTCGCCAAAGCTTTTTCCTTTTTAGGGTTCTCTTGCGAGTTGCGGCAGTTTCGACTCCTGAGGCTCGTACGTGGATTCAGGTCCTTCTAGGCAAGTCGAGGCGATTTCGATCCCGAAAGGTTTGCTTGTAAGTTCCACCCATTACTGAGTAATATCTAAGCTTTAGCATCTGGGCGCATCGCTGTTGCTTCGTTTAGATTTATTCAACAGTACAAGTTTTTCTTGTTATTTTTAGCTTTTATCACCCTTTATCCAGCTTAGAACTTGATCTAATCGGCTCTGTTAAAGGTTTCATCACTGATTGCATCTAATAGTTGTTTAACTTGTTCTAAGTGTTGTTATCCTAAGCTTTACTAGATCGCTTTCATAGTTGTCTTTTATTGCTTAGTTCTCAATCGGCTTATTGCTGTTTGAGTATCGGAATCGGCTATCTAGCTGTTTCTCTACATATCGGAATCGGTCCTATCATATCTGATCTCACTGACGACAGAATCGGCTTCTTAGCTGTTTCTTAATCTCCGATTTTATCCTTGTCAATCAACAGGTCAAATTGACTGGCACGCCCCGGTATTCAAGGCCACGCCTTCGCTCGTGTGTTCGCGCATCTGTCAAGTCCCGATTTTTGCGTCAACAATATATGCACTGAAAAAAGAAAAAATAACCCTTGATTATTAGCACCGGTTGGTGACACAAACCGGTGCTAAAGGGGCTCGCGCAGGCGCCACGTGCACGGCCCCTTTAGCACCGGTTTGTGACTAGACCCGGCGCTAAAGGGCGCCTTTAGCACCGGGTATTCAACCCGGTACTAAAGGGGTACCCTTTTAGCACCGGAATATCTGCACCGGTTGGGAAATCGGTGCCGAAGAGGCTTTCCCAACCGGTATAGATGCGTCATTTTCCAGTAGCGAGGGGCCGAAAAGGGACACTCAGTGGCAGCTCGTGGCTCGGGCTATCTCGTCCAGAACAAGTGAATAGTGGTGGTGGTCTGGTGGTTTTTTTCTCTCTAACAAGCGATGGACTACCTGAATACCAACCATGGGGATCTTTGCGAACTATTTCTTGATTATTTTGGTGAAATTATTTGGACGATTCTCGATTTCTCATCTTACGAGTCCTGAATTCTGACCCTTCTAACATAGCTCTCCAGAGATTATTTACAACTGCTTAAAATTTATGAACTACTTACTACCAGGTAAAAGAGAATTGGAGTGACAATTGAACAGCTACCTAGAAACCTGGCACTATTGCACAATACAAATTGCTACTATATGCCTTGATTAATGGTGAGGGACATGATGCATTGATGGTCAAGTTCTATCAGATGGCAAGCGAGAGGATAACTCAAATAATGCACTATAAAAACAATAAAGTAAGCTCTGGGCCTCAGCAATTATTCTGGATCCAGATTTAATTATGGGATGTATGATTGTCGAGATTCCTTCGGTCTACTGATCGAACCTAACTAAGAAACCTTATGCTATTTTGTCGGTATTTAAATTTCGGAATAGAAGATTGTACTGAATGTAAAATAATACGATGAGGTACACAACTCTTTAGTATCAAGGATGTCACCGTACTTCTTGCTTGTAGAACCACCGGCACAGTGATAACGAAATGACTTTTAAGAGAGTCAAAAGTATATAATCAATGATTTAGGACGGCTTAGAAACGAGTGACGATACACCAAATTACAATCCCAAAATTATGATCTAGGGGGAGGAGGGAGGACATGCGCTTCCCTGGGGCATGGGTGGATATGGATCTGTTGATTTCAAAGGAAAGAGCTGAGTGGGGATGGACTGGAGCGAATATGCAAGAAATACAATTTGGATAACACTAGTTACCACATTATAATTCAAATGCGGACACAAATATGAATCTATCTATACTATAAAGGACGACGAAATTTTCGTACCGAATCTTACGGGTTACTCTTACCCCTCGAACACCGTCGGATCTTATGATGATGATCAGACGCTCTAAATTAATCTAAAGAGTCCATGTTGACTGCATCACACTTACACCGTCAGATTTTATGATGATCGAATGCTCTAGGACAAGCAAGCCCCACGCATTAGTGGAAAATTAAAGAGAAAATAGAGAAGGACATCTGATTTTTGCTCCTCTTCTCTATAGTATTAAATTGTAAAAAGGGATTCCACTATATGGTAAGAAAGGAGAAAGGGAAAAATCAACTAAGTTGTTTGGATGCACATTAGGTGTATTCACAACTGCATGTATCTTAATGTCAGAATGTTATGTTAATAATAATAAGAGTTTTTGGATTGCCAAATGCAGGTACATGTTGACTTGACAGTCTCCTGTATGGCCATCTATAGCTTTTTCAGCCTTATTTGGTGCATTTTTGGCTGCATACAATTCACGCCGCCTCTTATTGATAAGTGCCCTCTGTTTAGGATCTATGACAGCTTTTTTTGTTGTCACGCTCATTATGCTCTTTGGGCTGAACTGCGCATTTCCGACACCTTATATACTCCAGATGCTAAGTAGTAGCAACAACCGAGGAGAAACTAGCCATAGGGTCTTAGGGTCCTTTCATGCTGCTGTGACGAAATCTATCGTGGTATCATCATCCATTCCATTGTGGTATCGTCATCCACAAAGAGAAGTATCTACAATGAGCTAAATTTTGCCTACATTACAAACAGAGAGCGAGATAGTAAATTTTTGAATATATGTCTTCCTAATTTTACCGCCTTACTTATAGTCAGAACTACTGTATTTGGAACCTGAGTATTT
This sequence comes from Urochloa ruziziensis, assembly GCA_015476505.1. Classification (NCBI taxonomy): domain Eukaryota; kingdom Viridiplantae; phylum Streptophyta; class Magnoliopsida; order Poales; family Poaceae; genus Urochloa; species Urochloa ruziziensis. Next base: position 53,117,128 of record CM027125.1, on the reverse strand, counting down.
TTTTTTAAAAAAAAGCAGAAGGGGCTGAAAATAAAAATAAAAATGAAATCAAATCTAAACAAACTAAATGGTACCGCACCCCAACCATAATTGAGATCGCCCGTGCCCATGCAGGTTGGCAGCAAATGCGCGCCGGACCACCGTAAAAATAAAACAGCGACATTTAGGCCCTCCCGGCCTCGCACGCCTTCCCGGCAGGCCCCCGTTTCTCCGCCACCAAGAACAAAAAAGTTGTTGCGCCCAATTCTTCCGCAATTCCCTGCTCCTCCGCTGCATTGCTGTTCCAGAGGATTGCGCGAGTGAAGCCACGTTGCGCATCCGGCTCGCCGCTCGCTCGCCCAGTCCGTACCCAGCTTATTTCGTTCGCTCGCTCGCAGGCTCTCTCCACCTCCGTGCGCGCTGAACACGCCGCTCCGCTTAGATCCAGGCATCCTTCCATTGCAACCGCGCCTCGCCTCCTTTCCCCGCAGGCATCCTCGTTGTGTTTATTCCTGACCCCTTCGTTGCCGCCGCCGTGGAGTGCAGATCCGTCAGGAGTTGTGGCGGATCCATTCATTTTCTTGGTAAGAGAAACCAATGGCCTGCATGCTTTGTTCATTTTATCCTGTATATTTTTTTTCTTTTTCTTTATTCTCACGCCTCAAATTCAAATGTTTCTGTTCGTGATAGAACCTATTTTGTTGCTGATCTATATGCTGCATGGGAGCACACTAATAGAGTTCTTTTTTTCCTGATAAATTTAGTGTCGTCGTTGCTGCCTTATTGGTTACCGTAGTGGATACATTTTTTATTTCTATTCTGCCATTTTCGGTTTACATGCACAAAACTAAAAGAATAATTTTTCCCATTGTTACTATCAAAACAATCTAGCGGGAACACACACATACGTTCCAAATTGTGTGTAGGTGCTTTTGTTCTTGTCTACTTTAGAGCCAGTAACGAAGATAGTTTGCTTCCAAATTGAACCCATATCGACAATTAGCATATATTTCCATGGTCACACGTTTTCCATGCTCTGGTACATTTTCAAATTAAAGAAACAAAATTGTGGGCAAGAAAAATCATTACAAACAGCAGATAAGTGATAAGTTCTCTTGACTGTAGCCAGATGAAGAGAGTGGCTGCTAGACTAAACCGAAATTAACAGAGATAGTGAACTGTTATTAGTTTCTTGTGATGAAAATTTAATTTTGGACATGCTTTTGACCAGAAGGAGGTCTTCTTCTTTAATATAATGATACACAGCTGTCCTGCAGTTCGAGAAAAATTAGATGAAGATCATATGGGCTGAGATGGTTAGCTGAAGAATCAGAATTTTTCAATCACCTAAGCCTTAGGAATAGATGAACCTTTCTAATTTACTTGGTAGGTGTTAGCGAGATGGTTCCTGATAGGTGTGGCGGCAGGGTCCCTCTTAGGGTTCCTTGCCCATATATGTACATGTATTGTCCCTCCTATCAATCAATCCATTATTTCCCTGCAATTACATTGCTTACATGGTATCACGAGTTAGGGTTCCCCCTGCTCCTTCCGCTGCCATACCTAGCGCCGCCTCCTAGGCCGCACACCACCGGTCACCACCATGACCGGAACCTCCCCTTCCTCTCCCAAGGCCGCCGACCCTAAGGCCGCCGCCAATGCTCCCTCCAATTCGCAAGTCGTCACCGACGCTGAGCGAGAAGAACGCGCTAAGGCTCTCCTGGCCAAGCGTGAGGAAGCCCTCCGCCGTGCGGAGGAGGCAGAGAGGGAGGCCGCCGCCGCCGCCGCCGAACGCGTCTGCGTCGCCCACGCCAAGGCGGCTCGCGAACGCGCCATCGCCGCCCAGGGCGTCCACGACGCCCCACGCGACGAGCCCAAGGACGAGGATGACACCTCCCTCGACAGCGCCCCCTCCGACCGTGACAGCCACCTTCATCACGCCATCCTGGCTCATGAGGCCGCCGCCATTGTCAATCTGCACGCCCAGGCGATCAGCGTGCAGAACATCCGGAGCCTTGTCCCCATCGTCCTCGACCTCGCCGCTGGGAACTACACCCGCTGGCGTGATCAAATCCTCCTCGTCATCGGCAAGTACTCGCTGGAGGATCACGTCCTTGCTGACCTCCCTGCACCCGCGTTCCCGGACTGGACACGCATGGACTATGTCGTCAAGTCCTGGATCGCCGGCACGATCTCCTCTGACCAGTGGCGGAGCTCGTGAATTTCAACGCCTAGGGCCACTTTGACAAACGCTTAAACTCCCCAAAACCCGAGGTTACCCCGCATAGCGATAACCATAACAGCGATAGCGCATATGAGTGCTTAAAATGCTATATAAGTGCTTAAAATGCACTGATTCAAAGTACATTGCAATTCAAGGTCTAATTGTACAGTAGAATTGATAAAGAAAATACCTAATCAATGCTGATTCAGTTAATCCTCGACCCGGTCTATCATATCTTCATCAACAATAGGCCCTGAACCTGAGCCTACATATGCAAAGTTGGATATTTTAAAGGAATCAACAAAACAATATGCAAAAAAAATATTGAGGCAGGAAATGATAGTAAAAAATGCAACATACCACTTGCACTATTTCGAGGCTTTGGAGGTAACTTTGTCAAGCGAGTCTTTATTTCTTGAAAATGGTACAGAATATCATCATCTTTAATGCTTGCAAAAATTTCTCGCTCAATATAGCAAGTCATCCTATGATTCAACCATTCATTCCCCATCTTGTTCCTAGCTTCTGTCTTGACAATTTTCATAGCTGAGAAGACTCTTTCAACTGTGGCAGTTGCAACCGGCAAAATCAAGGCTAATTCAACAAGCCGATAAACAATTGCAAAATCTTTGTCCATCTCAGCTTTGACCATCTTGATAGCAAGATCACCAAGGTCATGACAATTTGCAAACCTCAGTATCATTTCTCACTTCATTAATGAATACATCAAGTTGTTCTCTGAGGGTTATAAGATCATAATCATCAAAATCAGCATCATAAATCTTAGCCAATTCCATCAGTTTTTCTTTGTCATAATTGGCAAAAGAATTCCTTGGATCTAGACAAGCAATGCATCTCAATAATTGAGTAGACCTCTCACCAAAGCGATTGTTAAATTCAGCAATAATTTGGTCATACACCACATTAAAGATTTCATTCTTGAAATGATGGTAATAAGTAACTAATTGCCCACCACGCCCCCTTGAACGGCCCCTAATAGTTATTGTATCCTCCATATTCGGCATGATTATGTTGTGCTTGAGACAAAAGTCCTTTACCTCCTCAAACAGTTCCTCCCAACCATTCTCACATATGCCATTAATTGTCCGTAGAGTGGCCTCAATCATTCCAACAGCACGAACAATGTTTTGATCTTTCCTTTGCAAACACTGTGACAAGTCATTAGTTCTGCCCAATAATCTGATCATAAGATGCAAAATAAACACATATTCAAAGTTCTCCATTTGTTTTATCAAACCCGAAGCTGCATATTTCTTGTCCCCATTAGATGTATCTTCAGCCAGATTCTCTAATACTTCTAAAATAGCATCCCACATGAGAACAATACGGCATAGAGTTCTATGATGTGAACCCCATCGAGTATCTCCAGGCCTTGCAAGGTTGGTCTGTTGATTTTTCCCTCTTCCTGTGAAAATCTCACGCCTCTCCAATTGATCCACAAGATGATCATGATGTTTTTGGGACAATTGATCTCTTCTTTTACAAGAGGCATTAACAGTGTTGACAATTAACATGGAGGTCTGAAAAAATTCATAGATGGGAGAGCAACACTTGGCAACCGAAACAACCACTAATTGCAATTGGTGTGCAAAGCAATGTATGTAAAAAGCATGTGGATTCTCATCCAATACCCGTCTCTGCAAGCCATGAAATTCCCCCCTCATGTTTGATGCACCATCATACCCTTGCCCTCTAATTCTAGAAGTTGACAACCCATGAGAAGCAAGCATACCATCCAAAGCCATTTTCAGTGATGCTGATGATGTATCAGGAACCTCTCGCAGCCCAAGAAATCTCTCAATCACTTCACCCCTTGCATTGACATACCTACATACAGTAGAAACATGGTTAAATTAAAAACAACCACAAAAATGTTACAAACATTAAGCCAAAAACAGCAACCAAAATGTTACAAACAAACCTCAAAACAAAGGCCATTTGCTCCTTGATTGATGCATCTCGTGCCTCATCAACAAGAATGGCAAAGTGTCTATCACCAAGATCTGAAATAATGGCTTTGATGGTTTGTTCAGCACAAACTCTGCAAACGTCTTTCTGAATATCATGTGAAGTCATTTGATTTTTACGAAACAAATATGCTACATTTTTATCCTTTTCTTTCCACCATTGTAAGAACTCCAAAAAACCCCCCTGTTGCTAGAGCTAGAAGATTCATCATGTCCACGAAAGGCAAGTGCTTGCAATAAAAGGAACCTTATAATTTCTAGTACAACAACCAAACGACTTTTATGTTCCAACTCAGTTTTTTTGCCTCCACGATTCATGCAATGGCTCACACTTTGCCTCTGATTTTTGAAAGCCTCGTAACACCTTCTAGACTCAGTGTGATCTTTGCTAGTACCATGATCTCTAATTAATTCACGTCCATCCTTCCATCCACGAAACCCAACAGCCGTGAAGGCTTCAGCACCAAAATTTTCAACTCTTGGTTGCTTAAAGAGATAACATAAAAACAAAAGGCAGCATCTTTAGCAACACTATATTCTAGCCATGGATTATTTGTGAACCAATCAGTCATGAAAAGACCTATTGCGGCCGCATATCATTCTTCTTGGATAACTATGACCTTTTGGTTGGCATGGACCACTAGAGCGAAGACCGGCACGGCATGACCACTAGAGCGAAGACCGGTTTTCGCCTCCCCGCGGTCTATCACACCGCTCCGCTGTCACCAATCCCGAAGACCTTCCGTAGTGCTCTCGCCGATCCTAATTGGCGAGCAGCTATGGAGGAAGAGTACGGCGCTCTCCTGACGAATGAGACCTGGACTCTCGTTCCCTGGCCCTCTCGCACCAACATCGTCACCGGCAAATGGATCTTCAAGCACAAGTTCCATGCAGACGGCACTCTGGAGAGATACAAGGCACGCTGGGTCCTTCGTGGCTTCACTCAGCGTCCCGGCGTGGACTTCGACGAGACCTTCAGCCCGGTTGTCAAACCGGCCACCGTCCGGACGGTGCTGTCACTTGCGCTCTCCCGTGCGTGGCCGATTCACCAGCTGGACGTGAAGAACGCCTTTCTTCATGGCACCCTCTCCGAGACGGTCTACTGTGCCCAACCCTCCGGCTTCGAGGACACTGCTCATCCCGACTTCGTCTGCCGCTGAATAAGTCCCTCTATGGTCTTAAACAGGCGCCCCGTGCTTGGTACAGCCGCTTTGCTGCCTACCTACTGTCGTTGGGTTTCGTGGAGGCCAAGACTGACACTTCGCTGTTCATCTTCCGTCGTGGCACCGACACGGTCTATTTGCTCCTCTACGTTGACGACATCGTCCTCACCGCTTCTTCTACCGAACTACTGCAGCGCACCATTGCTGCCCTTCAGTCTGAGTTCGCCATGAAGGACCTGGGCCAGCTTCACCACTTCCTGGGGATGCATGTTCAGCGCCATGGTGCTGGGCTGCTGCTCTCCCAACGACAGTACATGCTGGAGATACTAGACCGTGCAGGGATGGCTGAGTGCAAGCCCTCCTCTACTCCGGTGACCATCAACGCCAAGCTGCCTGCAGACGGCGCCCCTGTTCAGGATCTCACCGACTATCGGAGCATTGTCGGTGCGCTTCAGTGGCTGACGTTCACACGTCCAGATCTGTCATTTGTCGTTCAGCAGGTGTGCCTCTACATGCACGACCCACGGGAGCCTCATCTTGCCGCCTTAAAGCGAATCCTCCGCTATGTGCGTGGCACTTTGGATCTCGGCCTCGTCATCCAGCCTTCCTCCAGCAGTGACTTGATCGTCTACACGGATGCAGATTGGGCTGGCTGTCCCGACACACGGCGTTCCACCTCTGGATACGCTGTCTTCCTTGGGGACAACTTGGTTTCGTGGTCTTCATAGCGGCAGAATACGGTCTCCCGGTCCAGTGCTGAAGCTGAGTATCGCGCCGTAGCTAACGGTGTGGCCGAGGCCACCTGGCTGCGACAGCTTCTTCTCGAGTTGCACGCTCCACCTCGCCGAGCCACGCTGGTCTATTGTGACAACATCAGCGCGGTTTACATGTCCTCCAATCCAGTCCAGCACCAGCGCACCAAGCATATTGAGATTGATCTTCACTTTGTTCGGGAGCGCGTCACCATTGGTGATGTCCGCGTCGTTCACGTTCCGACGGCTGCCCAGTACGCCGACATCTTCACCAAAGGACTGCCTTCCTCTCTTTTTCAGGAGTTTAGGTCCAGTCTTAACGTCCGAGGCATCGACGTTCAGACTGCGGGGGCGTGTTAGCGAGATGGTTAGGGTTATGGTTTAGGGGCCCATTGGGCCCAAGGTGGCTGGCGCCCAAGCCTCCCTAGCTTGGGCGCCGCCCCTCCTGATAAGTGTGGCGGCAGGGTCCCTCCTAGGGTTCTCTGCACATATATGTACATGTATTGTCCCTCCTATCAATCAATCCATTATTTCCCTGCAATTACATTGCTTACAGTAGGTATTTCCACTGTTTCCCAGTGAAACAGAGTGGCCTTCTACTTTCTCGTACCATTTTAGGACATGCACAGTCCGGACTTAGATTTTTGTTTTGTCTCTTATCTGCAATTCAGAGCTAGGCTTCCCTTGTTTGTAGAAGAATTGAAGCAGTATTAAATCCATGAGCATAAATTTTGCCCATGAAGAATGTGGTATAAACTTTGGACTTTCCGGACTGAGTAGTCCTTTTACCAAAATAGCTCATTATAGGAATGAATAAGGTGTCCCCATGTCAATATTTTCTCCATTTCAATATCTAATCAACACCATGTAGTAGTATTTCCCTCCCAACTTTTGACTTTTGTAAAACTATCATATATTTTTTTTCTAGGGTGCCATGTGACTCCCATTGTAGTGTTGTAGTGCTGCAGGTAAAGGAACCTCAGCCTTCAGAATGGAGTGCAAATACTGTTTTCATAATTAGTAAATGCTGTGACATTGTTAAACTACCGTGTATATTTCACGGAACTTCTAATAACCTATTTTCAAATTTTCATGGTATGCATACTATTTATATATATCTACAGAATAATGGATGACTTTTTTACAGGCTCTTAAACCGCCACATAACTCCTTGTGATTATAGCACAAGATGAAACTTACATATGAACCACTAGTGTAGATTATCACTTCCTTCTATGTATCCTGTCTCCCCTGTTCCTTCACGCGGTGTTTGGTTTGATCGATCAACCCATTCTAGATGAGATTGTCCATGATGAGTCAGAATTATGTTTGCATGCATCATGACTTTATTATTTTGTCAGAAAATTTATATTTGGTTTCACGCTTGTATTATTTTATTACATTCCAGTTTGTTTGTTTGTGTTGTTTTAAGGAAACATAGGTTCAGTTTGCTCAATCTAATCTTCATGCAACATACGTGACCTATAATTTATTAGGTGAACTTGTTCACATTATGCATCAGGAAAGGTAATATATCCAAATGCAATTGTGCATACATGAGTAGACTCCATGGACTTGGTGGGTTGAGTCACTCTTCGGCCAAGTTCAATATTCAGGTTTGCTAGGACCAAACTGGTTCCAGCACATCAGCTTAGTTAAAGTGCCCACAGGCCATTGAGACAAGTTTCATGGGCTTGAAACCTCACCACAGAGTGATGACCTAGGGTTGTCTCACCTGAACCAAAGGGACAAGGAAACAAACAGGAAAAAGTCTACATCACCCCCCCACCTATGGGGGCTGGACTACATAACCCCCCAACCTATGAAACGGTCTATATCACTCCCTGAACTTTCGAAAACCGGTCAAATTACCCCCTAAAGCAATTTTGAAAAATCATAGTAAATCACAGAAAAATCAAAAAATGGAAAATCCAATTGTGTTGGACTCCAAATGAGCAGATCTACACAGTGAACATGTAATGTGGTATGTTGTAGTACAATTTTTTACAGTTATGAAGAAAAACATAGATATAAAGCTACAGCAAAAAAAAATGTACTAAACCATACCATATTATATGTTCACTGTGTAGATCTACTCATTTGGAGTCCAACACAATTGAATTTTCCATTTTATGATTTTTCTATGATTTACTATGATTTTTCAAAATTGCTTTAGGGGGTAATTTGACTGGTTTTTGAAAGTTCAGGGGGTGATATAGACCATTTCATAGGTTGGGGGGTTATGTAGTCCACCCCCCATAGGTTGTGGGGTGATATAGACTTTTTCCGAAACAAAAACCTCAATGTCATGAAGCTTGCTGCACAGTCTGCACGCACATGTCTCATTTATCTACATGTACACTTTGTTTCCCTTTTTTATCTTTTTGGTCCATGACATTTTTATCTGCAACTTTTGTATTAATTTTGGATAATAAGCAATCTGGCTACTGACTCCAGAAAATGACTCTGCTTCTTTTATGCATTGGCAGAGCTGCAAATACTGCAAATTGCATTGTAAGGCCATTCTAAGGAATGCAGAAAGATGTATTTGCATGCTAAAGATTTGTCTTGTGAAGAGGAGGGCATTTCTCCAACTCATTTGAAATCACTGGATCTTGATGTGCAAGGATTTCAAGTGCATATTAGGTGCAGATCAGAAAGTAACTGTGATGCCACCAATGTCAGAAATGTTGCTATGCTAGATCGTATAATTTCTGAAGACGGTTGAAGTTTTTTGTTTTAACAGTTTGCCATGCTACAATTAATATAAGATAATAAGAATAATCTGCTAGGATTAGTTTATGATGGAAGCAGAGAAGAACGGAAACATTTTGATGCAAAGGTATGAGGTTGGAAAATTATTGGGACAGGGAACTTTTGCCAAGGTTTATCATGCTAGAAACATAGTGACGTCACAAAGTGTTGCTATTAAAGTGATTGACAAGGACAAAATTTTCAAGGTTGGCCTGATGGAGCAGATCAAACGAGAGATATCAGTGATGAAATTAGTGAGGCACCCAAACATCGTACAGCTTTATGAGGTCATGGCTACTAAATCAAAGATATATTTTGTGCTTGAATATGTCAAGGGTGGTGAATTGTTTAACAAAATTGCTAAAGGTAGGTTAAGAGAAGATGCTGCAAGGAAGTACTTCCAACAGTTGGTTAGTGCAGTCGATTTCTGCCATAGTAGGGGTGTGTATCATCGTGACTTGAAGCCAGAAAACTTACTCGTCGACGAGAATGGGAACCTGAAAATTTCAGATTTTGGACTGAGTGCTCTTGCCGAGTCAAGGCGCCAAGACGGCCTTCTACACACAACTTGTGGCACACCAGCATATGTGGCACCTGAGGTTATCAGCCGAAAAGGATATGATGGTGCAAAGGTTGACACATGGTCCTGTGGGGTCATCCTGTTTGTTCTTATGGCTGGTTATCTGCCATTCCAAGATTCAAATTTGATGGAGATGTACAGAAAGATTGGAAAGGCAGATTTCAAATGTCCCCCTTGGTTTCCAACTGATGTAAGAAAGCTAGTGTCAAGAATTCTTGATCCAAACCCTAGGAGTAGAATGCCAATTACAAAAATAGTGGAATGCTTTTGGTTCAAAAAGGGCCTGGACAGCAAGCTAATCCGAAATAATATTGAGATGAAGGGGAAAGTTTCAGCTCTAACTGATGTTAATGTGGTTTTTGCGTCCATGGGTAGCAGTAGTGGCAATAAGAAAGTGGCTGATGAGAAGGAGGCAGGAAAAGTCACCAATCTTAATGCTTTTGATATTATTTCCCTATCAGAAGGTTTCAATCTTTCTGGCTTATTTGACGAGAATGAGAAAAGAAAAGAGGCAAGGTTCACATCTAGTCAATCAGCTTCAACTATTATATCAAAACTAGAGAATGTTGCCACATGTTCAAACCTTACTGTAAAGAAGAAAGAAGGTGGTGTTCTAAAAATGGAAGGTTCAAGTGAAGGAAGGAAAGGTGTCTTGTCTATAGATGCAGAGATATTTGAAGTTACTCCTTCTTTCCATTTGGTAGAGATTAAGAAGAATAATGGGGATACGATAGAATACGAAAATTTGTTTAGGCAGGACATGAAACCAGCCCTCAAAGACATTGTTTGGGCATGGCAAGGTGAACGTCAGGATCAACAGACCGAAGATCATTAGCAGATGACATAGATTCACCTTGGGATTTATCCTGTTTGTTTCCACAGTAATGCACAGTTCAAATGTTGTATCTGCTTTTAACTTCCTTGCACTTAATTATCTTCTACCTTCTTGAATTATTTTCTTCTCTGAAACTGACATGAACATGTGATTTGATTCTGAACTTATTAAGCATTATCATGTTGTTATGTTACATCAATCAGTACTTATTAATCTGCCGCTGAATGGGTGAATGCAGAACTGTACCACGAAATTGGTTCCATGGTCTTATTTATATTGAGTCCTTTATAGAACCTTATTTTGTAAATGAACTCTTTAACCTAACTATATGGAATGTTATAGGCTTTTCCATCAAGTGGTGTCTATAGATGATATAATCTGGAAATTGTGGGAAGGAAACAAGGTAGAATGTTGAATCTAGACATGGTGCGATGGTCATAGAAGGAAAGCAATGATGGAATATTAGAAGCAAAGGGACTTTAGGCTGTAGTGTGGCTGTACCTTGTTGACTTTCTTCGCTCGTGTACCTCTGCCAGTTCTTCGGAAAACAATTGAATAAATTGTTAGTTGGCCACTAACCCACTAGTAGTATTTTCAGTTACAGTCTGTTGCTGTCTTTTAATTCCCATCTTTGTGGGTGGAACCGATAAACCAGTAAATGAGTGAAGAAGCTTTTCTCCAAATAAGATCACGATCTTGACATGAGATCGTGGGCTCCTATATATGCGACCTATTGGCGTCTATCGTAAACACATCTATTCGAGTTTGTAATCATGTGTTTTTGAGATCATGGTTATTTTGTTCTTGTTACCTAATATGTTAGAAAATTGCATGCTATATTTTGTGCTTGTCATATTTAATCTAGTTCGGAATCTAATTATACGGTTGCCTATTTTTTCAACATAAATACAAGTGTTTACCTCACGAACGTAGTAGAGCAAAGGGACAAATGAGCCCTGCTTCCCTTTAATTCCTTTCAGTGCTTTTTTTTTCACTAGAATCTTAGGTTCATCTTTTTTATGAGAATATCGGTAGATAAGGAATAATGAAATAAGTTTTGTTGTTTGTCGAATTCTGTTGTCTTTACCAGAGAAATAATTTCATGTCCACAAAGCCTTATACTTAAACATCACAAGAGCCTTATTAGTAATTAATCAGGTCACTTTCTCGTGTCTTTACCAAACCAACTGTCATTGGCATTGTATCAACGTTGTGCCTAATTAACATGATTCTAAAAGTCAAAAAGAAGCACGTCATCGTTATTGATATAGCCATCGTCTCAACCGGGCTATTGGAGACAAGCAAATGAGGAGTCATCATCCTCGGGCCGAAGTTTTCCCAAGTCCTTGGTGTGCATGGCGAATAGCCAAGGCTCCGGTGAAACTAAACATCCGAAAGGCACTAACCGTGTGCATCACATCATCTCAACCAGAAGATGTTGTGATGCAGCTGCTTATTTGTGTTGCAAAAGTACTGATAGGTGTAGCTGGGGACGTTAAGTTTCTGGCAAGAGTAGAGTGACTTGTAAGTTACTATTTGTGTTAGCGATGCGCATTAGACGTTGAGTAGGGGTGGACAAAAACTCGATGCGCGTTGGCTTGCTCAGCTCAGCTCAGCTCGGCCCCTATTTGTAACGAGCTGAGCCAGAGTTTTTGCTCACTAAAATTAACGAGCAGTCTGGAGCTGCACGTGAGCAGCTAAACGAGCTTAGGTTGTAGCAGGCCGATGCACAAAGCTCTACTAAATCAGACGAAGCAGCCCAAGCCAAGCAGCCCAATAACCTGAGTGCCCGAGTGGGTCTAGTTCAGAACCTATCTACCTGAGATTCTCCACCAGCTCAACCCTAGCACACGCACTGCGCCTCACGCTGAGGCGCCGCCGACCCCCCGCGACAAGCACCCAATCCTGGGCTGCCATGTGCTATGGCCCTCGGCTGCTGATTATTGCGACTTGATTTTTTGACTTGGAACTTTTTTATTTTCAAATTGGATTGAGGGAAACTACTACCTCAAAATGGATTATCAGCTGGCTGTGTATCTTCTCTTCGTTACTTCTTTAAACGAGCCGAACCGAGCCTGACTGTAGGGAACCGTTAGCGCTCGGACGTCCGACGGGTGAGAAAAAATACGAAGACGCTCGTACGTGATGTTGCAACGGTTTGTTTGTAATGTTTACTCGTTGATTTTTCATGTTACGACTGCCTGTTCTGAAAATGTTTCATAAAACATCACTCAATGTTGCGGCGGGAATTTTTACTCCATCGCATCCAGACATTTCACTATGTTTTAGTAGGATTTTTTCAATGTTGCAGTTGCACGATAGCGATGTTGCAATTGTTTTGATGTTGCACAAAATCGAACGAAGTTGTGGCGGAAATTTTTAAACCCCTCCAGATGTTTCGCTGTGTTTCAGTACGTGGCTTCTGATGTTACAAACATGTATTTTCGATGTTGCATCACTACTACAAAAAACATTTTAGGAGACACTGCCAAACATTTTTCGAGACACTTGCAAAATGCGTGCGTCTCTGTTAATGCCCATCATTTTCCAAGGCAGTGACGTCGATTAACGCAGGCGGAGCAAAGCCACCGTCTCGGTTAATAAATTAACGAAGGCGGTTTTTGTAACGCAACCGCCTCCATTAATGCGTTAACAGAGGCGGTTTTTGTAACACAACCGCCTCTGTTAATGGAGCATTAACGGAGGCGGTTCCATTACAAAAATCGCCTTTGTTAATCCTCTCTATAAATACATCACCTTCCCCTTGTTTCTCCCCGCGGCTCCTCCTCCATTTTCTTGTGTTTTGAGCTCAAAACACAAGAATTGCCTTCTTTTGAGGGGGGAGGGGGGGGGGGGGGGGGAAGGTTTTGCCCTTGGATTTGATGAAGAGGGAGAACACAGGAGGTTGATTTCTACTCTCCCAACTCTCATCTTATTTGTTTTGCTTGTTTCTTCTAAATGGCAGAGAGAGAAAATTATATTTTGTGTGATTTTTATATGTCGATATGCTTTTGTATGCAAGGTTGCCGTCATGGACAGGAAAGAGTGGATGTACAATTTACCGAGGGTCGGCAATGATCTTTCTTTCCTAAATCATGTGAGAATAAAATTTATTGCTACAGCGAAAAAGTATCGTCTGAGTCAGGGTCGGGATCACATCATTTGTCCGTGCAAAATCTGCAAAATCGCACTTCTTCATGAAGATGGTGTGGTGCAATCTCACTTGATCCTGCATGGTTTCGTTAAGGATTACACTGTCTAGAAGTATCACGGCGAGGCAGATCCGTGTGTCACTGGTGGATCCGAAGGAAACTCGTCGAATGTGCATGAAGGAGGACAACAACCTTCATCATCAACAACGACAATGGATGGCTTAAGACTATGTTGACGCATAATCTCTGTTCGCCTAAACGGTCGTTTAGTCCGTTTAAACACCGTTTAAACGGTAAACAGAGGTCGACTGTGTCGTTTAGCCCTAAACGGTGGATTAAACGGTTGGACCGTTTAAACCCGTTTAAACCGTTTAAAATCATCTAAACCGTCTAAACACACTCGAGTTAATCATGATTATATAAGTTAAATAACCATTAAATTCATAATTTAGTCAATAGGATGATTACAACTACCATAATGAACTTCAAAGTAATTAAAATCGTAAGTATACGAAGTGTTGTAGGATATAGATTTCTCCCAGAAATATTATTTGGTAGAATACTTACTTTTTAGATGTGCAAATATATAGAACTTCTAGCAAGTTTGACTTTTATGTACACAAATATGTATGTTTTAGTGTTACTATGCAAAACCGTTTAGGCCGTTTGACTCCGTTTAAACACTGTTTAAATGGACTAAACGCTAAACAAAGGGTGACCGACTGTTTACCGTTTAGCGTTTAGGATAACATTGCGCATAATTAGGTCAACACAACGAATTGCGCTAGTTCACGCGTAAAATGATCAACTCACAGCAACCCTGCCAAGGGCTGAGAAGTGCGAAAAGCCTAAGAACGCCTGCTCGGGAGGGACCCCGACGAAGCTAGCGCACGTAGGGTTGTTCTGAGATCGGCAGGCCACTCAGAACGTCTTCAACCGCCGTAGAGACGAAGGAAGAACGGCACGAGGTTCGAAAAGCTAGGGTTTGAGAGATAAAAGTAGAAGATAAATGTTTGATTCGTTGTGTTATGACTCAATCGGCCACGCCCCTTTATATTTATAAGGTGGGGAGGTCTTGCCCCGGAAGGAAAATCTCAGGGAACACGTAATCCACATGGATTCCTAAACCTACTCGGATTTGGCGCAAGGGACCGGTCTAACCGCCCCTAGATAGCGGTTAGACCGCCCCTGCCTTGTCGGGCCGGCTACATGGCCATACCGGTCTAACCGCCCTTGAATAAAGGTTAGACCGGTTATCTCCAGCCAGACTCGACCAGTGCCAAATTCGACCGTCAACATATGCCCCCTGTTTTCTAGTAAAGCTTGCGTATTAGAAAACATATATCTAGCGGAAATAAGACTAAGGGCGATAAAATCTATAAATTCACCGACCATTTGTACTAAAGGCGATACTCAACCGTACCGGCTTCTTTGATTCAAGCTTCTTGCGATACATTTGGGTAATATGTCTTGAAATATCTTCCATTGAGTGCCCTTGGCAGCATGTAGCCCTGCATCGTCTCAACCACATAAGAATTCCCCGAGCATACCTTTGTAACTTTGTATGGACCTTCCCAACTTGGAGACCATTTGCCAAACTTATTGCTCTTTATTCCTATAGGTAAGATCGTCTTCCAAACCATGTCGCCAACTTGAAAAAACTTACCCTTCACTTTCTTGTTATAAGTTCTAGCAACCCGAATCTTGTCCTTCTCTATTTCCTTTAAAGCTTCCAATCGCTTGTCGGTCACTTCGTCAATGTTGTCCATCATTAAATTATTATAATCAACAGCATTAAGATCATTTTGCTTTGCCAATCTATAAGCCTCAAGATTCACTTCAACCGGCAAAACAGCTTCTTGACCATAGACAAGCTCAAAAGGAGTAATCTTAGTAGCACCATGTCTAGAGATACGATGAGCCCATAAAGCCTCAGACAATACTTCATGCCATCTTCTAGGATTATCTTCTATCTTCTTCTTAATGAGCTTAATTAATATTTGTTGCTAGATTCGGCTTGACCATTAGCTTGAGCATAATATGGAGATTAATTGAGCAACTTAATACCATAAGATTCGACAAACTCACGCACCTCTTTAGAAATAAATGATTCTCCTTGGTCCGTAGTCAAAGTTTGAGGAATCCCAAATCTATGTATAATATGCTCTGTAATAAACTCAATTACCTCCCGATGTGTCATATTCTTGAAAGGAATAGCTTCAGACCATTTAGTAAAATAATCAGTGGCCACCAGCACAAAGCAATGTCCCTTTGACGATGAAGGATGAATTTTCCTAACAAAGTCCAACGCCTATCCTCGAAACGGCCATGGCTTATTGATAGGATGCATTAATGCAGCTGGAACCATCTGAATATCACCAAATTTGTGACATTCTTCACACCCTTTGTAGTATCTATAACAATCGGCTATCATGCTAGGCCAATAAAAACAAGCCCGTCTAAGAAGCCACTTCATCTTAGGAGCCGACTGATGAGTACCACAAATACCTTCATGCACCTCTGCCATAGCCAACCTAGATTGATTAGAATCCAGGCACTTCAACAATAAATCTTCAGCTATCCGACGATATAGCTCACCATCAACTAAAATAAATTTAAATGCCCATCGTCGGACCTTTCTGTCAACAGCACGTCCAGGATTCTGTAAATAATCAATAAGAGGCCTTCTCCAATCATCCACCTCTTTTCCCGCTGCATTAGGATTAATTTCAACCGAAACAGAAACATTAGCAGGCATAGCGGTCAGACCGCTCTCAGGAGCGGTTAGACCGGCCTAGGCGGTTGGACCGACTTCCAGTGGCGGTTCAACCGGTCCTGCCATAGTGTAACACCCGTCTCCAGAATCCGTCGGTTTCCATTCATAAGAATTTCTTTTCTAACATTATAACCAGACGCTTACTAAGCCAAAGCATTAGCACTAGGATTTTCTTCACGTGATACATGGCATAGCGGTCAGACCGCTCGCAGGAGCGGTTAGACCGGCCTAGGCAGTTGGACCGACTTCCAGTGGCGGTTCAACCGGTCCTGCCACAGTGTAACACCCGTCTCCAGAATCCGTCGGTTTCCGTTCATAAGAATTTCTTTTCTGAACATTATAACCAGACGCTTGCTAAGCCAAAGCATTAGCACTAGGATTTTCTTCACGTGATACATGAAGTAAATTCATCAAAAGAAGATATGATATCCAAACATTTATCAAGATACACTTAAACATTGACATACCTTGGATACTTGCTGTACCACCAGCAAAGAATCACCATAAGCCTCAACATGTTTTACTCCCATCTCATACAAAATCTCCAACCCTAATAATAAAGCTTCATATTCGGTTTGAATATTTGTACAATCATGTTCTATTCGGCTAAGAGCTTCAAAAATAGCACCGTTTGGAGATATAAAAATAACACCAATACCGCAACCACTTTTGCAAACCGACCCATCGAAGTGCAACTTCCAAGGAGTAAAAGTAATATAACCGATGTCTAGATCAATATCATTATCAGTGCTATGCTCAACAATAAAGTCGGCTACAACTTGGCCTTTCATGGACTTCAAAGGCTCACAAGTTAAATCATATTCAATGAGAGCATAAGCCCATTTGCCGACTCTACCACTTAAAATTGGTCTATGCAACATATATTTAACTA
This sequence comes from Urochloa ruziziensis, assembly GCA_015476505.1. Taxonomy (NCBI): domain Eukaryota; kingdom Viridiplantae; phylum Streptophyta; class Magnoliopsida; order Poales; family Poaceae; genus Urochloa; species Urochloa ruziziensis. Next base: position 53,100,033 of record CM027125.1, on the reverse strand, counting down.
CGTCGGTTTGACAAGCTACTATGCAAGTACTTGGTAATAAATAATGCCTCAACTTAGTACGAGCATAATATAATGATAAGCATAACTTTTCAATAAAAGCATACCTCGTCTCGGCGTCCAATATTCGCCTACTCACATAAGAAATAATATGTTCCTTACCTTCGGTCTCTTGAGTCAAAACAACACCAATAACATAATCTTCAGCAGCCACATATAATTTAAATGAAACTCCCTTCTCGGGCGCCCGAAGCACCGGCGGCGAAGATAAGTAAAATTTAATCTTTTCAAACGTTTCTTGCTGTTTTCCCCCCCAAGTGAACTCATCATCATTCTTCAACCGAAGTATAGGAGTAAATGCATTCACCTTCCCAGACAAGTTACAAATAAATCTTCTCAAATAATTAACTTTGCCCAAGAACTTTTGCAATTCCTTCTTACATGTAGGAGCTTTTGCAATTCCTTCTTACATGTTTGTTGGAAGCAGAATTTATTAGGCCTTGTCGATATGCTGATTGGATTTCTAACATTGTGCCAGTGGAGAAGAAAGGTTCAGGTAAACTCAGAGTTTGTATCGATTTTAGAGATCTTAATAGAGCTTCTCCTAAAGATGAATATCCTATGCCTATAGCCAAGACACTTATTAATAATGCTTCTAGTCATAAAGTTCTTAGTTTTCTTGATGGTAATGCGGGTTATAATCAAATCTTTATGGCTGAGGAATATGTTTCTAAAACTGCTTTCATATGTCCTGATTTTGTGGGCTTGTTTGAATGGGTAGTTATGACTTTTGGTTTAAAGAATGCCGGCGCAACTTATCAAAGAGCTATGAACTTGATTTTTCATGATTTGCTTAGCATTATACTTGAAGTCTATATTGATGATATCGTGGTTAAGTCGGCTGGTTTACACTCTCATTTAGCCGATTTAAGACTTGCTTTTGAAAGAATGTGTCGCTATGGTTTAAAGATGAATCCACTCAAATGTGTCTTTGGTGTGTCGGCTGAGAAGTTTTTAGGCTTCATTGTTCATGAGAAAGGCATAGAGATAGATCCTAAAAGAATAGAGTCGATTAAGAAAGTAAAAGCTCCTACATGTAAGAAGGAATTGCAAAAGTTCTTGGGCAAAGAATAGAGTCGATTAAGAAAGTAAAAGCTCCTACATGTAAGAAGGAATCCTAAAAGATCTTGTCATGACGATCCTTCTTGATGCCCACAAGGAATTGTTGCTTGATGTATTCTTGAAGTGCAGCATAGTTCCTCTGCTCCTCTTCACCGAGCTCTCCAGTAGATGCTATTACGATGTTGTTTTGATCAATGTCAGTCCAAGCACCTGGCATACAAAGAGTAGATTGGCCGGTTTTAATAACCAGACCCTTTGAGTCCCCAGCAGAGTCGCCAAAAATATGTTGACGCAAAATTAGGTCAACACACCGAATTGCGCTAGTTCGTGCGTAAAACGATCAACTCGCAGCAACCCTGCCAAGGGCGGTCCGACCGGTCTGGAGGGGCGGTCCAATCGGTCCTGGCTGAGAAGTTTGAAAAGCCTAAGAACGCCTGCTCGGGAGAAACCCCGATTGTTCTGAGATCGGCAGGCCACTCAGAACACCTTCAACCGTCATAGAGATGAAGGAAGAACAGCAAGAGGTTGGAAAAGCTAGGGTTTGAGAGATAAAAGTAGAAGATAAATGTTCGATTGGTTGTGTTAGGACTCAATCGGCCACACCCCTTTATATTTATAAGGTGGAGAGGTCTTGCCCCGGAAGGAAAATCTCAGGGGAACTCGTAATCCACATAGATTCCTAAACCTACTCGGATTTGACGCACGGGACCGGTCTAACCGCCCCGAGATAGCGGTTAGTCCGCCCCTGCCTTGTCGGGCCGGCTACAGGGCCATACCGGTCTAACCGCCCTTGAATAAAGGTTAGACCGTTTATGTCCAGCCAGACTCGACAAGTGCCAAATTCGACCGTCAACAGATTGTCCGTGAGGCGGAATTTCCCGGTACGTACATGAAACTCTATTCATCTTTGATTTTATTTATATATGTCCTAATGACTAAATATGTGTTACATATGTCATGCATGCAGTGCGCCAAGCAACCTTTTGGTGCAGTCACGTGTGGATACTTTGCTTGTGAGTACCTCAGGAATTTCGGCAAATATACAAACAGCTGGCGGGAGCTCAAAAAGTCTCGAGGAGGGGGCACCCCTGAAAATGTGAGTCATAAGAGCTTTACTTTAATAGTACAAGACATTTGTATGTTTTGTTTGGATCTATGTTGTGAGGCTACAGGAAAACTCTTCAATGCCGAGAGCGAGCTAGCGACGGAGCCGAAGGTAACGAAGGTACGTCACTAGAGAACTAGCGGTCTAGACATGAGAGACTACAAGTTCGCGGAACTCTTCGATTAGGTGACGTGTAAGCTTTTCCATGTGAACATGTATGTGTGATTTTGAACTCTGTGACCAGCATGGATGTAATGTGTTAAGACTTTGAACATTTATGTGTGATGATAATAAGAACATGAATGGATGTAATGTGTTTATCCGACATGAATGTCTGTAATATGTGTGGCCCAACAAAATTAGGATTCAAAATCAATTTTTTAATTTGTAAAATCATTAATAGAGGCGGTTTTTTAACACAACCATCTTTGTTAATAAGCATTACCAGAGACGGTTTTTGTAACAAAACCATCTCTATAAATGCCTATTAACAGAGACGGACCGTCGAGACTGTTGCCAAACCGCCTTCGTTAATGTAAAAAACCATCTCTGATAATGGTTTTTTATAGTAGTGCATACATGTGTGTTTGATGTTGCAACAGACCGTCCTATGAAAAATTTCCGTCGGACGTCTTACCTGGAGCATTAGCAACTTTTAACTAGTTAGAGCAAGTATTATGGATGACGACTAGTAGACGAAATGCCTACATGGAGAGAGAGAAACTAGGAAAGAGAATGGAGTTTGCAACTTGTGAAACGGCAGCCCGAGCGGGCGTATCAGATCGCCACCTCACCTTCCACCCACCTTCCGCTTTTCTCATTGGTGTCCATCCCCTGCAAAGCTGCGCACCTCATTAAAACATCACGGGACCCGCCACTAGCTGCTGCTGAAGTGGAGCTGGAAACGCCCGCTGCTACCGAAACCATAACCTTTGCTCTTACAATAACGGGCCGAGCCAAACTAGCTCTCGTTATCCAGCAATATTCCTGAGGATGGCAGCCTGAGACTTTGACCTTGTCGTGAGATGGAGCTGTAAAAGGTGACTCTTCTTGTGATATCAAACTTTCAGATATTCATATCCGTGGACTTCAATGTCCATGCCTTTTATCATTTTTTAGAAAAAAAATAAAATTTTGGCATCTACGACCGCATACAGCCACTTTTTACATCATTCTCAGCATGAAGCTTATTACAAAACCTATTATTGCTTTTCCATCCATTCTTCACGATCCTATATAGAGAATGACCTCCAACGCCTTGTTCACCAACCGGACAAACTCCCTTGTTTCGACAACCTGCATAAAAAAGAAAAACTGTTTTTTAAAGAAAATTAAATCGTTACATGTACGCTAAATAGCCTACAAAAGAGCTGCAACCCCAACAAAAATCAACATCCTATCTTTTTATCATGCCCACCATTTTGCACTTTTGCTAGCCATCTTCCTCGAAACAAAAGTTCTATACAGAAATGAATGTTCTGTTCAATTTTTGTTTGAATTTTCTCTTATCACGATGACACAAGAAGGTAGAAACAGAGGATTAACAACATTCAAGCAAGGATGAAGGATCGCCATAATATGGTTCTGGAACGTTTTAGCACTATCTTCTTTTGGTCCTATTTAATTTTTCTTTGTCAACTAGGATTATACTATTTATTTATTTTTTCATTTTTCCTTTTAGGAAACTATTTTGTGATTTTTTGACTGCATATATAGAGCTTAAAGCAATATGATAACTTCTTCCCTCAAAGAGATTTTCCAACTCATCTTTTTTCTTTTCCAAATAGCATTGGATCAGCATCATTCACCATCTTCACCACGCAAGGAATACTCGATCATGTCCATCATGTTTTCCCATAATGTTAGACCATCTTACTAAATCAATACTTTTTTTCCATAATGTGAGCACGTTGAGGGAACGCGGCCGCCGCCAGCGATAAGGCTGCGGATTGAGCTTCCTACTGTAACGGGATCTATTTCACCTCATGGACGAGCCATGCCGGCGGTGGAGAAGTGGCAGCAGGGACGTCCCGCGTTGGCTGGGGAGGGAGCGCGGTGATGGCATGGGGAGGGCGCACGGGAGGGAGATGGAGAGTGAGAGCGGCTCAGCAAAAATGCCTAGCGGAGCGGAGGAGATACCGAGTCACATAAAGAAGAGACACTATCGGATCCGGTTTTCCCGAGGCCCTACACACGGTAAAGGGCGAAGCACATGGCAAAGGCCGGTTTTAAGGTAGTTAGAGGAAGAAGGAGAGGTTGTTGGATCTATAATTTTAGTGTTTTTCTATTTTTACAGATCTGAATGGATTTAACTAGACTCTTGGAGTTGCTCTTACTCTTGTTTTCCATTTAGTAGAGATCAAGAAGAGCAATGGGGATACATTAGAACACGAAAATTTATTTAAGCAGGGCATGAAACGAGCCCTTGAAGACATTGTTTGGGCATAGCATGGTGAGCGTAAGGATTAATGTACTCAAGATCATAAGTAGATGTAGATTCGCCTTGGTATCGATCCTGTTTGAATGCACATTAAAGCACAGTTCAAATGTTGTACCTGCTTTTAACTTTCTTGACTCATTTATCTTCTACCTTCTTCTTGGATTATTTGCTTCTCTGATATTGACACCAACTTGTGATTGATTCTGAACTAGCTTATTAAGCATCATCATATTGTTATGTAGCATCAATCATTAATTGTTAATCTGCCGCTGAATGGGAATGAATGCAGAACTGTACTACAAAATTGGTTCCAAGGTCTTATTTTACATGATAGTGGGTCCTGTCTCGAAATCCTTTTTTTTTGTAAATGGACCCTTTAACCTAACAGTCTGGAATGTTATTTCCATCAATTGGGTTCTAGATGAATATTGAGATTAATGGTGGGAAGGGAACAAGGTAGAATGTTGGATCTAGACATGGTGTGTGTAAAAGTAGACGCTAATCGTGGCTGCCTATCTTGGCTTGCTCACGAGTTCCATGTTGATTATATAGGCAAGTGCCTCAAGGAGTTTTACATCAGGAGTTACAACTTGTATCTCAAGTAATACTTTGACTTATACTATTCTATCTCTAACTCTATCTGTCAGCATACTCGAGTACTACAAGTACTTGGCGTAGAACACCAGTACAATTACAATCATAACTCACACAGACACATATACAAGTCATGTTGTATCGTGTTGTACATTGATTCTTCCAATAGCCTCCCTCAATCTCAACCTGGCTGTCAAAGCAAGTGAAGATTGTCCTTGAATCTCTCAAATGCTTGTGTTCCTAAAGCCTTTGTGAAACCATCAGCGATTTGATCCTTTGAACCAATAAACTGTACTTCTAATTGCTTCCGCGCTACTTTTTCCCGAACAAAATGAAATTCTATCTCAATATGTTTAGCACGAGCATGAAATACAGGATTCGCGGCGAGATAAGTAGCTCCAAGGTTATCACACCATAATACAGGAGGCCTATGTAATTTAAAACCAAGCTCCAATAATAAGGCTTGAATCCAAACCACTTCTGCAGTTGCATTAGCTAAAGATTTGTACTCAGCTTCAGTGCTTGATCGAGAAACCGTAGGTTGTTTTCGTGCACTCCATGACACAAGGTTTTGTCCAACAAAGATAGCAAAACCTCCAGTAGACCGTCGATCATCAACACTGCCAGCCCAATCGGCATCAGAGAATGCACTGATGAACATAGAGTTTGATTTAGTAATCCTTAAACCAACTCCAATAGATCCCTTGATATATCTCAAAATTCTCTTAACAGCTGTCCAATGAGGAGTAGTTGGGCTATGAAGAAATTGACATACTTTATTAATCGCAAACGCCAAATCTGGTCGTGGTCAATGTGAGATATTGTAATGCTCCAACAATACTTCTATACCTTGTTTCATCTCTTGGCCCAAGTAGATCCCCATCTTCCTTAGATAGCTTCTCTGACGAAGAAAGAGGAGTAGGAGACATCTTACATTGCAGCATATTTACACTTTTAAGTATGTCCGTAGCATATTTTTCTTGTGACAATGAAATGCCTCCCTGAATCGACTTTACTTCAATGCCAAGGAAAAAACTTAGATCACCAAGATCTTTCATAGCAAAATCCAACCTCAATTGCTTCAGTAAAGATGTAATGACAGCTGATGATGTGCCTGTAACTATAATATCATCAACATATATGAGCATAAAAATCTTAACATCACCTTTATCAAAAATAAATAAAGATGCATCTGACTTAGAAGACCTAAACCCAAGATCTTGCAATTTTGTGCTCAGCCTTGAATACCAGGCCCTAGGCGCCTGTTTTAGATTGCTTTGTCAAGCTTACAAACATAACCAGCCCTTTTATCATCTTCAAAACCTGGTGGCTGTCGCATATAAACCTCCTCTTCAAGAATGCCATGCAAGAACGCATTCTGAACATCAAGCTGCCGAAGGCACCAACCTTGTGAAACAGCAATTGACAACACCAATCTTATTGTTGCAATTTTCACAACTGGACTAAATGTGTCCTCATAATCAATTCCATAGCGTTGCTTGAAACCTTTAGCAACTAACCTGGCTTTGTATCTCTCTATAGACCCATCAGCTTTCCTTTTGATTTTGTATACCCACTTGCAATCAATTAAGTTTGCATCTTTGACAAAGGGAACTAAATGCCAAGTATGATTTCGATTAAGAGCTGAAATCTCTTCTTCCATAGCCCTTTTCCACTTAGGATCCCCTAGAGCTTCCTGTATATTCTCTGGTTCTCCTGTAGAAGTGAAACAGGAATAGCGAATAGTGCCATCTGTATAAGCTTTAGGCTTAACAATGCCGCTTTGAAGCCTTGTTCTTGGCCGTTGTTCATCTTGCACCACAGATACAGCTAGTGTAGGAGCATTCTCAGAAGATCCTGGAACATCTACACTGGAACTTGCGCTTGGTGCGGTCGGAGCAGACCGCTGTCGGAGCTGTCCACGCGTCGTGCCGGAATTCGACGGAACGGAATTAATTCCCCCCGGCTGTCCGATAGTCGGTACTGCAACGGAATCCGCATGGGATTCAGCACCCAATCCACCTGATACACCGTCAGGAATAACGACTGGATCCTCATTGCTTTCAGTGCTACCATTGGCGTGTAGTGGTGGGCTGACAGGGTTTGATATACCCTCTGTTTCAGCTTCGTTTTCTTCAGGATTTTCATCACTCGATACCTGATCAATATCAACAACACTAGAAAAATCATCAGCATGAGTGTTAGTAGTAATCAAATCATTGCAACCTACAACCCCATGTCCAAAGCTTAAAAGATGATCCGGCAAGAGTGAGATTTCCTTGCGTATTTGAGCTCCAGCTGTATCATGTAGTTCTTCAAAAGGAAATACTGCCTCATCAAAAATCACATCTCGCGATATATATATTCTTCCTGGAGAGACATCCAAACACTTGTAACCTTTATGCAAGGGGCTATATCCAAGGAAGACACACCTTTTTGATCGAAACGAGAGTTTGTGCTGATTGAAAGGCCTGAGATTTGGCCAGCAAGCACATCCAAAGACTCGTAAGGACATGTAATCTGGTTTATGCCAAAAATAAGCTCACTAGGTGTTTTATAGTTGACCACCTTGCTTGGAAGAATGTTGATAAGGTAAGTGGCTGTTAGGAAAGCTTCATCCCAATATTTTAGAGGCATAGATGAGTTTGCTAGGAGGGCTAAACCAACTTCTACAATGTGTCTATGCTTCCTTTCAGCAGAACCATTTTGTTGGTGTGCATAGGGACACGACACTCGATGAGCAATTCCTGCTTGTTGGAAAAACGAGTTCAACTTTTCGTACTCTCCTCCCTAATCACTCTGTACTGCCTGTATCTTCTTGTCAAATCGTCGTTCAACAAGACTTTGGAAGTTTAGAAAAGCTTGAAACACATCGGACTTCCTTTTCAACAGATAGATCCAAGTATATCTACTATAATCATCAATGAAACTAACATAGTAGGCATGCCTATTTGCTGTAATAGGAGCCGGCACCCAAACATCTGAGTGAATCAATTGTAAAGGCGAGGTAGATATATTATTAGAGACACTATAAGGCAATTGATGACTTTTTGCCCTTTGACACGGGTCACAAACATATTCATGACTTCTATCCTCAACCAAACTAATATTATTGCTTCTAAGAACTTTCTTTACGATAGGAAACACTGGGTGTCCTAATCGATCATGCCACCTCAACGTAGACACCTTATCAACTCCAAAACTCTCCTTTCTTATATTAGCTGCAGCTTGTCCAAGTGGATAAAGTCCTCCTCTACATCTTCCTTGATGACGCGTTTTCTTCGTTGCTCGGTCCTTTATAACAAAGAAGTTAGGGTGGAACTCAAGAAAGGCATCATTGTCGGTCGCAAGCTTGTGAACAGATATAAGACTCTTGTGGGCATTAGGTACGTGCAAGATATTGTTAAGATGCAATGGACGAATAGGGGTATGTAGAGTTGAATGACCAGTACTACTAATACTCATACCTGAACTGTTTGCAGTGTGTACTTGATCACCTCCACTGTACTTCTCCCGTGACGACATCTTGTCTACATCACTTGTAACGTGATCCGTCGACCCACTATCGACGTACCAATTTGTATCATACCCATATGAGGAAGTAAAACCTGCTGTCTTGGGGTTTGGCTCATAGTCTTCCTCAAATCTATACCAGCACTCAATTGCAGTATGATTGAGTCATCCACAAATCTGACACCGAGGCTCGGAGGATGTACCCTTTGAAGCTTCATTGTTGTTGGAGAAGTTGAAGTTGTTGCCACGTCCTCCTGAGCCGCGACCTCCTCGACCGCGACCTCGATTTTGTGGTCCACGACCACGTGAAAAACCTCCACGTCCTCTAGTAGCTGAATTTGCTGAGGATTGAAATTGGCCACCCGCCTTGTTCTGGTGCTCTTGCAGCATCTCAAGACAAGTTTCATATGACACAATACTAGCGTAGAGATCATCCATTGAGATCTGATCTGTTCTGCTCATGACGGAGGAGACAATAGGGTTGTACTCGAAGTCAAGCCCTGCCAAGATGAAGGAGACCATCTCATCGTCATCCACCATCTTGCCTGCTGCTGCTAGCTCATCAGCAATTGCTCTCATCTTATTGAAGTAGACTCCAGTCGTCATGTTTCCCTTCTTAAGAGTTGAAAGCTGCATCCGCAGATTTGTTACTCGTGCACGAGATTGCGCCGAGTACATCTTTTCTAAGCTTGCCCACACTTCAAAGGATGTAGACAGCGTAGCTACTTGCCCCAACACTTCTTTGGTGAGGGAGTTTAGCAAGTAGCTAAGGATCTGTTGATCCTGAGCTATCCAAGTTGAATACGCCGGGTTTGCAACTATCTCCGAAGGCTTGCTATCTTGCTTCACCTCCATGATCTTGTCCGGCTTCTTGGACGCTCCCATGAGGATGTCTTCTAGTTGAGCTCCTCGAATCGCCGGAAGGATCTGTGCCTTCCAGAGGATATAGTTATCACGGGTAAGTTTCTCGGAGATTGATGGACCGAGAGAACCCCCCATGAAACTAGACGAGGTAGACGCCATTGCAGTCAAGATGATCTTGAAGAGTAGCTCTGATTACCATGTAAAAGTAGACACTAATCGTGGCTGCCTATCTTGGCTTGCTCACGAGTTCCATGTTGATTATATAGGCAAGTGCCTCAAGGAGTTTTACATCAGGAGTTACAACTTGTATCTCAAGTAATACTTTGACTTATACTATTCTATCTCTAACTCTATCTGTCAGCATACTCGAGTACTGCAAGTACTTGGTGTAGAACACCAGTACAATTACAGTCATAACTCACACAGACACATATACAAGTCATGTTGTACATTGATTGTTCCAATAGTGTGATGTTCATAAAGGAAAGCAATGATGGAATATTAGAATGAAGCAAAAGGAGTTGGGCGGTATATTCGCTGGTGTACTACTGCCAGTTCTCTCGAAAACAATTGAAAAAGTTGTTAGCTAGCCAGTAGTACTAGTTCAGTACTGAACTATTCGTTCGTTGGTTGACAGTGTCGCTGCGGGCTATATTTTGTGAGAGGAATAGCTAAGGAAGCAGTAATAATCCGTCGCTGTCCTTTTAATTTCGATCTTTGTGGGTAGAACTAGGGCTGGACGCCGAGCCAGCTCGGCTCGGTCTGGCTCGTTAGGATAACGAGCTAGCTCGACTCGGCTTGTTAATAAAACGAGCAAAAAAGTTGGGTCGGCTCGGCTCGTTAATAGCTTGATCCAGCTCGTTAGGCTCGCGAGCCAAATTTAAATTTGAGATTATCACATTAACATATGCTACATCGGTTTCAAATTATAGGTCATTTTAGCTTTTCTAAATTCGTAGATTTTGCTATGAATTGAGACAGTGTTTATCTAGGTGCATAACAAAGATGATAAACCTAGAAAAGCCAAACGGTCTATAATTTGGAATAGAGGTAATATATAATAAAATAAAATATATCAATTATAAATTCTAAACCTAAAAATTTATTATTTTTGAAACATGCACAACACAAGCCATGGCTAATATATAGTTGAGTCATATAGGCTTTTTGGCTCAGCTTAGCTCCTTATATTGGGTGGCTTAAACCTTTAGCCTTTGGGCTCGATTAGCTCGCGAGCTGGCTCAAGCCGGCTTGTTAACGAAACGAGCAAAAATTGCAGCTAGGCTCGTTGAAAAATCAACCGAGCTAAGTCAAGCCAAGCCAAGCTACGTTCGAGCCGAGTCAGCTCACGAGTTTTGATCTTGGCGTCCAGCCCTAGGTGGAACCAATAAGCCAGTAGATTAGTAAAGGCGCTTTTCTCCAAAATCATTTCAGCACCAATTGTCTTCGCAAAAAAAAAGGTTAATGTTGATATATTCTTTAGACTATCAACTGGGGAGTCGAAAAGCAACATCTATGACATCTGATAATAGAAGTACTAATGTTTATCTTGACAAACGTGGTACAACAAAGGGGCAAATGAACCCTACTTCCCATTGATTCCTTTTAGTGCTTTCTTATCAGTCGTTCTGCGAGTAGAATCTTATGTTCATCTTTTATTTTTTGAGAATATCGGTAGATAAGGACTATTGAAATAAGTTTTATTATTCGTCAAACGACTCTTTTGCCTTTTCCAGATAAATAATTTCAAGTGCACAAAGCCTTTTGTGTAAACATCACCAGACGCTGGGAAATTAATGAGGTCACTTTCTCATGTCTTTACCAAACCGTGATCGGCATTATTGCATAACCGATGTGCCTAATTAGCATGACTCTAAAAGTCTAAAAGAAGCACGTCGTCGCCATTGATGTCGCCACATCATCTCAACCCGCTATTTGGGTACAAGCAAAAGAGGAGTCATTCTCTGGCCGACGTTTTGCCCAGTCTTCCTTGCCATCCGTCCAAAAAAAAACAAGTCGTTTTGGGATTCAAAATTTGTTCCAAAAAACAAGTCATTTTACCCGATTTGGCAGGTTTGCATGTGCATGCACGCATGCAACAGTCGGTTAGCACCAAATCTGGCTAAAAGATAGGGGCAATCAAGGTCATTTTACATTTTTGTTAATCTGTCCTAAAACATTTAGAATGACTTGTTTTTTGGGACGGAGGGAGTAGCCAAGACTACTCCACACTCTAGTGAAACGAAACATCCAAATATGAGCCAGAAGATGCTGTGATGTATCTGCTTGGAGTTCCTCTCTCGCTTTCGAATGTGAGCAATTTGTCACGCTTGAGTATTTGAAGGTGTAGCTGGGGACCCTTGAGTTTCTGTCACAATCAAGTGACTTGTAAGTTTCTATTTATGAGCATTAGACGTTAAGTTCCTGGGAATGGCAGCCTGAAACTTTGACTGTCTTTTAGCATGCTCACCAGTTTGCATTTTTGCTTGCCATCTTCCTCGAAACAGAAGTTCGATACAGGAATGAGAATGTTCTGTTCAAATTTTGTTTGAATTTTCTCTTATCATGTTGACACAGGAAAGTAGAAAAAAGGACTATGTTAACAATAATCAAGCAAGATGAAGAGCCGCCATAATATGCTTTCGGAACGTTTCAGCACTAAATTCTTTTGGACCTGTTGTAATTTTTCTTTGAAGACTAGGATTATACTCTTTACTTATTTCTTTAGTTTTTCTTTTGGACGTCATTTTTTTACACGTGTTAGAGCCAACGTCAAAAGGAAAAGAAAAGGTGTTCTGAAATCGGAATCGGACAGGGTGGTGAAGTTCCATAATCAGAAGAAGGGCAGAAGGGTTGAACGAAGAACTGATTTGGGGAAGAGAGGGTTGTGGCGTCGATTGCTCGACGGGTTTCAATTGGGCCATTGATGGGTCGTTTATTATATCTTTTGGTAGTCGAGTTCGAGTCTGTTATGAGTTATTGATTTAGGAGATTTTTTTCGTTTGCGTAAGTTATGTATATGCCATAACCGGCTAGAAGTTGTAATTTCAGGGTATAAATATAAGCCTTGAGGGTCGTGAGAAAAATAATACACATCAAACAAACAAATCTCTTATACTCGCATTTACTACTCGCAATTTTTCATACAAGTCGGCGACTTCGCCAAAGCCTTTTCGTTTTTAAAGGACCGATTAGGCGACCAGAGAGGGCGGGAGTGAATGGGAGCCGATAAAAATTCTTCTCTTCGCAATGGATCCAGCTTTTTCCCAACTCAACTCCAAAGCCTCACGACACGGTCTTGCCAAGATCACGTAGCTACTGAGAAGCTACTGACCCTAGGAACAAGTTCACAGCAGCGGAACACGAATCGAACAAATCAAACTAAAATCGAGCAGAAACAAAACTGAACTTGCACCTCCCAGGCAGGGGCGGTTAAATCGCCTGGGGGGCGGTTAAACAGGACAGATCTGTAGCTTTGGGAAAAACTCCAACCCGAGAGTCAACTCTCAAAATCAAATTACCCGATCCTCCCGATTCACTCAACGGATTGAAGTAAAACTTTGGGGACAGTGGGAATACCTCATGGGCATCCTCTAGCTCGACGATCAAGCCCCAAAACTCCTTCAATCATGAGAAATCACGGATCTAGGACCAAGAACACCAAATCCCGAGTTCATCCAAAAACTCTCAAATCCGAAGCGATTCTTGCAGTTGGTGAGGGCAAATCACCAAGAGAAGAGTCTCCACGAGCTCATATGTTAATCCCCCAAGTAAACTCACAAAGAAACTGCCTCAAACACAAAGAATCGAAAATCCACCAAAGAGACCAAAAAGAGCCACAGGATGAACAAAGAAATCACACAAGAGAGGATGAGAGAAAGCCAAATCTTCCATACATGATAAGGTCAACTTCTTTACAAAGAGACTAGCAATCCTCCCACATCCTACCCTCTTGAAGATTTCACGATGAAGCACTTGCTAGCCTATGGAAAACTAGAAAGGAAAAAACCAAAGGAAAATAGTTCAAGTGCTAGGGAAATAAAACTACTGAGATAGATAGCAGCAACCAACCCTAAGGGGTCTATTTGTAGTCCAAGTGGTGGTGCTCTAATAACTCAACTACCCCTAAGCGATACATACCCCTCAGGGGCAAATTTGACATTTTCAGCGAATCTTTTTCCGGCTGGGACACCTTGCACCGCAAGCTTGCTTCCCTCCGACGCAAACCTTGTGATCACGCCACATGTCCTCCGAATCTGAAGCTCCTCGACGCCCACGGAACCGCCCTGCCTGGGGGCGGTTAAAGGTGGCTGACCAGCCCCCTCGGCCCATCTCTACGCTGAGTCCTCACCCTTGGTTTTGTGCAGGGTTAAAAATCCCGACCGGAACCGGTCCGGAAACCGCGGTTACCGGTGTAACCAGTCCGGACAGGTACCGGTTCCGGTCAAAAAATAAAAATCTGAAAAAATTAAAAAATTCCCAAAAATACTTCAAGTTGCGACAAATGTAATGGTGTAATTTTTTTCAAATATTCATTCATTTAGTACAGTTTGCGTAAATTCAAAGTTAAATAAAAAAGAAAAACAAAAAATCAGGCGCGACCCGTGAAGGCCCATCAACTCCTACACCCAGATAACACCCCACCCATTTGTATGCATAATTATAAATTATTACTTTGCTGTGGAATTTTACATTAATATGTGCATAGCTCATGCAAATTTTTTTTATAAATTTCTTTTTTCCATGCGTCTGTAACCGGTCAAACCGGTCGGGTAAACCGGTCAAACCGACCGGTAAACCGGTCGAAACCGATTACACTAGTTTCAAATTTGAGAATTTGAATTCCACCGGTTTGTGGCGGTTTCCGGTCAACCGGTCCAGTAAACTGCTACCGGTGGGCGGCGGTTTGGGGTTACCGGTCGGGAAAAAAAACCTTGGTTTTGTGGCCCAAACCAAGGAAAACCGTCCACCTGATGGTCTTGTGGCCAAACTACCAAACCCCGCGTGCAAGCTTCGGTTGTGAGCCGCTACATTGCACCGGCTTCATTTCCGCGTACGAGCTTCGGTTGTGAGCCGCTACCTCGCACCAGAACCACGTTCCCTTGCTAGTTCTTGCCACCATGTGAACCGCACTTGATCCATCTAGCCACCAGGTCCCTCGAACCAAGCCTACTTGTCTCTCCACTCCCTGGAGGCCGCCATGGCTAAGACCTTTCGCGCTTGTTCTTCACTTGCACCAATGCAATCAAGCCGCATTCTACACCTGCAATACTTGAGCCAAGGCAAACGTCAATCCACACCACGTTGTCAATCACTCATCAAACCAGGAAGCGACCATCCATCGGTCCTTGGACACACCTGGTCCTCAATCACCCCCTTGATGAGTGCATTGGCAACGCACACATAATCAAGATAGGTATAAAAGGAAAATAGAAAAGAAATCGAAAACAAGGATCAAACAAGTGACAAAAAGCAAGAACAAGCTGAGAACAAAGTCACTCGCAAGAGAAAGCTCCAGAAAACGCCGACCCTTCAATAAGAAGTGAAAAGGGCTCAACACCATCGGCAAAAGAGCAAAGCACAAATCACAAATATCCAAAACACTTTCAGGATACACAAAGCACTCCCCCTGCATAGATGCAAACTCCCGCATAACAAATGAATTCATGCATGCGAAAATATGTCGAAAAATGGCTCAAATCCCTTGACTGTTGTGCTTACTGCACAAGGGCGGTTAAACCGCTCTGGGAGGCGGTTAAACCGCCCTAGGCAGATCCAGGCACAAAAACTGCAAGTCACACACAAATGCTCGCAAAAATGCCATTTCAACCCGAAGAACTTTCAAACGCGACCAGCAGTGTTTTCCTTCCAGAAACCCTTTAGAAATTCTTCCCCTTGTTGACAATGCACAAATCAAGGCAAGAAATGCAAAAGATGCAACTACAAGCTTCTCAAATATACAATGGGCACTACAAAATGCTACAAATGAGAGAAAAGGCAAGCTGGATAGTTCATAGCATCACAAAGGCATTGCCATCAAGAAGGTAAAGACATATAGCCAATCGACAAAGCCATGATCAATTTGTTCAAATTTATCAAAAATGTCACCACATGAGCAAAGTCCTAAACATGGATTGTTCAAGCAAAAAATGAACTTCATCTCATCAAGATTATGAAAGGACAAGTGTTCTTAACAAAAGATCATTACAAACGCCCAAGTTTGATCTCATGTCATGTCAAAGCACGGAGCCATGTGTTTACTTCACAAAGGAGACTTCTCCGGCAAACATCATGCAACCGCTTAGCACCCATGTGTGCAAGTGTATGCAAAGGTGAAAGCACAGAGACATGAGCATAAATGTTCTTCAAAAGTATCTTTTTCTTATTTTTATTCTATCATGCATATACATCTCATTTTTTCAAGTTTTTCAAATTATACATGGTACATGAAATGTCTTTGCAACAAAAAAAAAGCTCATGCTCCTCCACAAGATAAAACATGGGCTAAACATTCGTGATGACAAAGGACTTTGACCCAATTGAGAAGAACATCGACTCCTAGCTTGATCTAAGCAAGATATAGCCATTTCGGCTCAAACAAGACATGTTAGGGTATTTACTAATGGGTGAAACGAGTTTTAAGTTCAATTTGTCATTTTACTTCTAAAAATTGACTATCTCAAGAGATATATACCAAAACCATCAAGAGCATAGCCCATCATCAACCAATCTCTAGCAAGCCTGCCTAAACTCTAAGAAGTAGCAAGTTGTAGCAACCACTGCATATAGGAGAAGGTCATCCTAAGATATGATACAAATGCAGCATGATATATCACAAGATGTAGAAAAAGAAAACTGTACATCAAGATACAAAGATGGATAAACCAAAACGCAGATACACTAGTATAAATATGTAACAACAAAGCCTCCAAAACTCAGCTCAGAAAGGTGAACACACACCAAGTTCTCCTCGCAAGCGGGTGAAGGTAACTTGGTCGAGTGGTTTTGTGCAAATGTCTGCAAGCTGGTTTTGGGTAGACACATGGGCAAGCTCAATGTCTCCTTTCTCCACATGATCTCTCAGAAAGTGGTATGTCACTTCTATGTGCTTGGTTTTAGAGTGGAGCACGGGATTTTTGGCTACGTTTATGGCACTGGTGCTATCACAAAGAAGTGGTACACTGGACAAATCTAAATCAAAGTCTCTTAGAGTGTAGGTGATCCAAAGCAACTGGGAGCAGCAGCTAGCAGCAGCAACATATTCGGCTTCTGTGGTGGAGACTGCTTGCGAGAAGACCAAGACATAAGAGACGAACCAAGAAACTGACACTGTCCGTCAGAAGTAGACTTGCGATCCACACGACACCCAGCAAAATCCGCATCAGAATAATCATGGAGGGCAAGTGAGGAAGTAGCAAAGTACCAAAGACCCAACTCAGGAGTATACTTGAGATACCTGAAAATCCTCTTGACGGCCTACCGGTGTGATGTCCTTGGCGAAGCCTGAAAATAAGCGCACAGACACACGCTGAACTGTATGTCCGGCCTCGTCGCCGTCAAGTAGAGGAGGGAGCCGATCATGCTCCGGTACTCCTGGTCCACTGGTTCTCCGTCCTCATCCGCATCCAAGGCTGTAGTCGTACTCATCGGAGTGGTCATCGGCTTGGAGTCGCTCATGTCAAACTTCTTGAGAATGTCTTTTGTGTACTTGCTTTGGTGCACGAACGTCCCGTCCTTGTGTTGCTTGATCTGTAGCCCGAGAAAGAACTGCAACTCTCCCATCATGGACATCTCAAAATCCCTGCTCATATCATCTGCAAACTTGGCAACAAGATTGTGAGAAGAGCCACCAAAAATGATATCATCCATGTATATCTGAACGATTAACAGATCATTGCCATGCCTCAACAAGAAGAGTGTTGGCACTCCTTAGCGTCACGTTTTAGCAACGCTCAAGAGCGCGTAGATATATGTCGTTGTATGCAAAATTAATTCTGCAAGCGCACATAATATATCTCATTGTAGCACTTCACCGTGGGTGTAACCCCAGGGTATCGTATTTATATTTCCGCAGGGAAGCAGATGGTTAAAGTGTATTGAAGAATGAAATGATATATCTTGCCAGAAATATCAAGCCACAAACCTAGGGGCACAAACTCTAAGTTTGGGTGGATAATGGTCAAGTTAATGACCGGATAGAAGGTCTGAAAGACCAGCGACACACGGAGCACCTATTTCTAAAGAAAAGGAAAGATGTTGGGAGAGACCAGACCTAGACTCTTTCTAACTCAGAGCAAAAGGCACTCTAGCCTTAGCCTAGACCCTAGCTTAGATACCGGGAACAGAGCTCGCTTCGACGGCTAGAACGGGAGAACCTCAGAACGGGGTGAGAGAGGGGGTTCTCCGGGCTCAGCACTACTGTTATGAATACACCCAAACGTGGTGGACTACGAAGGACGGACAGGGCTGTCACCACCTGCCGCCTACCACTGCTGTACCGTGGGGTGCAACACACTTCCTAGTTAATCAACAAGCCAGACACCACGTCTGCACTCGATGATTAAGATTTCTCTTGAGGCCTGTCAAGAGAAATCCCCGTCTTCCCTAAGGCGTCTTACGGCCCGGTCAAGGCGAGCAAACCCGCGAGATAAAACCCGGTAGAGCTAAACTAAACTCTACACTAAAACTAAAGGGGATAGGACTTTGCTCTAAAGAGAGCAAGATCTTTACTCTTAAAGAAGAGCAAGAGAGAAATATAAAAGATAACTTAAGCTCTGAAATAAGAAAGTAATTATATAAATAAACTCTTCAAAAGAAGGAAAGGATACAAGAGCTTTACCAGAACTCCGAAGACTCCGAAGATCCGAGCTAAGCTCGACTCGACTCTACTCCCAACTCCAATCTCTAAGAAATGAAAAAGATACTAGAGCTCCCTTCAAGTAAAGACGTGAGATATGTAGTGTGTGTCTTCCCAAGGTGAATGAGCTTCCTTTTATAGTCTCCAGGGGGTGGATGTCAGCGTCATTAGCACGCCAAGGCTCTGCTTAAGCTTCACGCGAAGGAGGAGACGTGGCGGCCACAGAGGGAGGCCGGCCGGCCTGGGCTAGGTCGGCCGGCCTGGCCCTGGTGCCACTTGGCACCGTCCTCTGCAGGAACGGTCCTGATGCTCTCCCAAGGTCGGTAACGGTTGCGTTTAGTTGAAGCTTGTCCGAGAATCCTAGGTTGTGGGCCCTTCAATCCATGTGCTTTCACCTCTAGGCCTTCCGGGTCCTTGGACCAAACCGACGTTGTTTGCACGGTGCTTGATCATCCTGGGCACTTGGCATGGCTTGTGGATCAATGACGTGGCCAGACCTGGTCAGGGGAGGCCAGTCGGCCTGGCCTAGGCCGGCCGGCCTGGCTCTGTGCCAGGTTTGGCCCTTGTTTCTCCTGGTTCATCCTGCAAGCATAACTCATCCAAAACTTGTGGAATTTGTCAGTGAAAATACTTTTATGTATGGAATATGGTATGATCATCCTCATTTTACCGAAATGTTGACGGTCACTACGAGGTTATAATGGCCGTCAACAAAGAGTGTCTTATCAACCTTTCCCATCTCAAACCCCTTGCTAAGCAAGAACCCCCTCAACCTGCCATACCATGCTCTGGCTGCTTGCTTTAGACCATATAAAGCTCGGTGGAGTTTGAACACTCGGTGTGGGTACCTCTCACTATCAAACCTAGGGGGTTGCCTCACATACACTTCTTCCTCGATCACCCCATTCAAAAAGGCACTCTTCACGTCCATTTGGTACAATTTGAACCCTTTAGCAACTGAAAATGCTAGAAGGATCCGAATTGCCTCCAAACGGGCAACATGAGCAAATGTCTCCTCATAATCTATCCCCTCATGTTGTGAAAACCCCTGAGCAACCAACCTCGCCTTGTTTTTCACTATCTCTCCATCCTCACCCCTCTTGTTCTTGAAAACCCACTTGGTTCCTATGGGATGGCAATTTTGAGGTGGTTCAACTAACTCCCACACATGGTTTCTCTCAAAGTTTCCAAGCTCTTCATGCATGGCATTGACCCAATCAGAATCAGATAGTGCGTGTCCAACATTTTTGGGCTCAAAAGATGCAACAAATGCAGAATGAGCGAAATGGGAGATATTCTAACCGAAACGGCGACCTGAGAGGGGGGGAGTGAATGGGAGCCGATAAAAATTCTTTCCAACCAATCCGGCTATTCTCCCAAATCAACTCCAACGCCTCCGAAAGCGATCTTGCCAAGATCACGTAGCCACTGTCAAGCTACTGAGCCTAGGAACAAGAAAGACGCAGTGGAACTCTAATCGATCGAAACGAACACAAAACGAACCGAAACGAGGCAAAACCTTCTCTACCCAGCCAGGGACGGTTTAACCTCCCTAGGGGCGGTTTAACCGCCTAGGGGGCGGTTTAGCCGGCCTGGCCTGGGAGCTCTCGGGAAAAAGTCAACTCGTGAATCGATCTCCCAAACGGCTTGAGCTCTTGAGACAAAACTTTGGGGAGATGATGTACACCTTCAGTGGAGTATATTTCCCAAAAATCTCGGCCTCAAACACACTAGAACTCCCGGAATCTCAGATCTCGTGAAGAACACATCCACCCCAAGTTCATCCCGAAAACTTCAAATCCAAAGCGATTCCCGGCGTTTGGGGGCAAGATATCACAAGCAAAAGAGGCACAAGGCACCCATATGTGAATCCCCCAAAGAAATCTGAGAGAAAATGCCCTAGGAAGTGAAGAACGAAAATCCCCCAAAAATAGCTCCGAAAATACCTCCAAAAATAGGAAAAGAAAAGGGAGCTAATAGATTCAAATCATGGCACAAAGATGAACAGAACAAGCTCGATCAACAAACCATGAATTCACCTATACAAACTACGAATGATTCGAAATAGTTCTAGGTGGAGGGGATGAAGGGGAAAACTAGTTCAAAGGAGAAACCAAAGAGAACTAAAGAGATAACTAGAAGAGATGGCAGCCACCATGCCCTAGGGGCCCATTAGTAGTCCAAGTGGTGGTGCTCTAAAGACTAAACTACCCGTAAGTGATACATACCCCTCAGGGGCAAATATGACATTTGGTTTTCAGATATTTTCTGGCTGGGACACCTTCCACCGCAAGCTAGCTGCCCTCTGACGCAAGCCTTGCAGTCACGCCGCGTGTCCTCCGGATCGAAGCTCCTCGACGCCGTTTTTGGGCCGGCCTAGGGGGAGGCGGTTAAACCGCCCCTGGCTGATGCCCCAGCCCAGTGGCCCATCTTCGCCACGTCGAGTCCTCGGTCCTTGGTTTTGAGGCCCAAACCAAGGGAAACCGTCCACCGATGATTTTGTGGCCAAATCACCAAACCCCGCACGCAAGCTTCGGTCGTTGGCCGCCACCTTGCACCGGCTTCTCGTCCGCGTACGAGCTTCGGTTGTGAGCCGCTACCTCGCACTGGAACCACGTCCCCTTGCTCGTTCTTGCCAGCATGTGAACCGCACTTGATCCATCTGGCCACCGGGTCCCTCGAACCAAGCCTACTTGTCTCTCCGCTCCTCGGAGGCCGCCATGGCTAAGACCTTTCGCGCCTGTTCTTCACCTGCACCAATGCAACCAAGCCGCATTCTACACCTGCAATACTTGAGCCAAGGGAAACGTTAATCCACACCACGTTGTCAATCACTCATCACACCAGGAAGCGACCATCCACCGGTCCTCGGACACACCGGGTCCTCAATCTCCCCCTTGATGAGTGCATTGACAACACACACATAGTAACCATTGAGATTAAAAGGAAAAGAAAAGAAACAAAAACAAGACTCATGCAAGTGACTAAAAGCAAGAACAAGCTGAGAACAAAGTCACTTCGCAAGAGAAAGCTCCAGAAACGCCGACCCTTCAAGAAGAAGCGAAAGGGCTCAACACCATCGGCAAAAGAGCAAAAGCACAAAGCATAAATCACAAATCTCCAATTCACTTTTCAGAACACTCAAAGCACTCCCCCTGAAAAGATGCAACTCCCCCTGAACAAGTGAACTTGTGCGTGCGAAAAACACTCAAGAATGGCTCAAATCTTCACAACACTTGTGCACACTGCACAGGGGCGGTTAAACCGCCCCTGACAGATGACCAAGCCCAAAATTGCAAAATTTGCACAAGCAAACTCGCAACGATGCCGTTTCAACTTGAAAACCTTCCAAATATGCCCAGCAAGATATTCCAATGCTCAAACTCTCAGAAACTTCACAAATTTTCAAAAACTCTCTTTTTGGCAAAGCTTTTACTTCTCACACAAATCCAACAAATTCTAGCGCAAAAGCTTTCTCACAAATTCAGCAACTTCTCCCCCTTGCAAAATGCTCCAGAAATTCTCCCCCTTGTTGACAATGCACAAATCAAGGAAAAATGTACAAAATGCAACTACAAGCTTCTCAAATATACAATCAGCAATACAAAGTGCTACAAGTTAGAGAAGAGGCAAACAAGATAGTTCATCATGTGACACGGGCATTGCCATCAAGAATGTGAAGACATATATCCAATTGACAAAGCCATGAGCAAGTAGTGTAGTTTTATCAAAAATGTCACCACATGAGCAAAGTCCTAACCATGGATTGTTCAAGCAAAAATGAACTTCATCTCACCAAAAACATGAAAGGACAAGCATTCTTGACAAAAGATCATCATAAACGCCCAAGTTCTACCTCATGTCATGTCAAAGCACGGAGCCATGTGTTCACTTCTCATGGGAGACTTCTCCGGCAAACAACATGCAACCGCTTAGAACCCATGTGTGCAAGTGTGTACAATGGTGAAAACATAGAGACATGAGCATAATTTTCTGCAAATATATCTTTTTCTCATCTTTTTTCTTTCATGCATAGACATCTCATTTTTCAAGTTTTTCAAATTAAGCATGGTACACGAAATGTCTTTGCGACAAAAAGAAGCTTATGCTCCTCCACAAGATAAAGCATGGGCTAAACATTTACAATGACAAAGGTCTTTGACCCAATTGAAAAGAATATCACATCCTAGCATGATCGTAAGCAAGATATAGCCATTTCAGCTCAAACAAGACATGCAAAGGCATTTACTCATGGGTGAAAGAGTTTAAGTTCAGTTTGTCATTTTAATTCAAAAAGAGACTATTGTTCGACGATATTTTGTACGTGACATATACGTACATTCACTAATAAAAGTAATATGAGCCATGCACGTACGTGCTATCAAAACAGAAGGCATACGCACCGCGCGCTCTCATGCCAGGGCTATGCTCACGTACTCATCATACGCGTGTGTAGACGAGCCCTCGTGCTAGTCAGAAATGGAGTCCGGCCCAGTCAACAGCGGGCTCCCAGGGCATGACTTGAGAATCAACTTAACCCGGGCCGGCTGATGATGATGATGGTTTAAGAATAATAAACCCATGCAACCCAGGGAAGCTAATGATGAATTGGATCCTCAAACTACAAGAGCTTTGGGCTGATTATCAACGGATTAGCACAAATGAGCCTCGTTAACATGGGCTCACAAAGGCTACTTGTGCATGTATGGCCCACACAGGCATCAGTGTATTCCTACACATCAATAAATACAAGAGATCTCCATATAAGAAATAGGGTTATACGGCTAACTCTTGAGCACATATAAACATGGAGCCTCCAGGTTATATCGGTACAGTAATGATATGGTATGGTTCACGTAAGTGAATTGTATGCATGGTTCATGCATGCAAGCACATATGTGCATGTACGTGTACGTGCATCTTCGTCATGGCCAGTTAGCTTCGAAGAAGAAACCAACATCCAGGTGCCGTATGTCCAGAGCCCTCTCGTATGTATATGCACATCAGTACGATCGCTATATGGTACACGTCGTGCCTTAGCGCGTACGGGAGCCTTGAGTATTTTCCAGAAGCTTCTAACGCTGGGTAAGGCGGCACGAGCACGTGCGCTCACGGAAAGATAAAGCCTGCGGATAAGATCAAAATTCAAATTTGAAATGCAGCGCCGCGCCTGCAGCCGGACGTTTCGCTCGGTCTCTCCCGCTCGCCAACGGAATGGAGGCGGCGCTCGACGCCAGCTCCCTGCTCCTGGCTGCCTATAAAAAGGGGCCTTCACTCTCCTTTGAGAGCCCCGGCCAACACACACGCCCCGGCCAACGCACACACCCTCTTCAACACACACGCCCCGGCCAACACACACGCCCCGGCCAACGCACACACCCTCTTCAACACATACAGCTCTCTCTCCAACACACAGCTCCGACTTCACCAACGCACTCTTCCACAACACACACATCTCCCACGACACCCACACGCATCACGCACGCCCACTGCATACACGCCGCCGCCCACACAACTCACTGCCGCGCCGTCATTTTGGAACACGCAGTTCATCTCCCGCGTGAAGCACGGTCAGCTATATCACCAGTACATCGCCGGCGAGGAGAACCGCGGCCTTCGTCGGAGGTTCGGCACCGACCCGCAACACCGTACGCCGCCGCCGTCGCCGAGTACCCCGGCGCCGACGCCATGGCTGCCCCGACGTTCCCTGCTAGCATCACCTCAGGTTAAGATCATGGTTATATCTTGTTGTCTCTCTTTCCTCCTGTTGCATGTCTGTTTCAGATCGCATATGCATGGAGACTTGAACATCCTGGCCATCGTGAGTGCCATGAGAAAAGATGCCGAGCCTGCCGGGAAAGACGCCACCGTCGCCGTGTCATCCGCAGCAGACTGAACCGGCAGCACGCCACCGCCGACGATCGCCGCTGCATGGATCATCATCACGCCGGCCGTGGCCTGAGTCGCCTACGCCACGCCGTCGCCGGAGCTCGTCCTCGAATAGCACGGCCGCGTGGTCTGCGACTTCACCAATTGAAGAGCTGCGCACGTCGTCCACCGGCGCGTACCCAGGAACAACCTGTCTCCGACGGCCATACGGGTTCTTCGATCGATCAAGCCAGGCGCCACCATGCACTCCATCAACGCTACTACAACAACACCTGCCGTTCGCGACCGACGAGGCCGAACGCCACGGGCGGACGCCGTCGACGTTTCGACTGCGTTACATCCGGCCCATGGACCGACGAGGCCATGATAATGCCGACGCCCATGTTTATTTTCACCATCTCATCGTGCATGGAGAACACCAAGCGAAGATCGAAGAAGACGACCACTGCAGCTTAATCGGAGGTATTCCGCGAGTTCGTCTCGCGGATGTAATTAACTAGGAGCCTTCCGAGGCCCTAGGAACCAGGAGACACCACATTCGCCCAGTTCAGATCTGCCCAACGGCAGGCAATGGAGCGCGCATACATATTGGGGACATGTATTTGTATTTATCGGAAATATGAATAAAATATGTTTCCATCATATTGTTTGTCTATTTATTTTGTGTATTTATTTACACTGGCACGCCCGCGATATTTATTTTCCCCCGCGTGTAGAGAAATCCGTCCCGGTATTTTTCTCCCCAAACAAATTGGCACGCCCAGTGGGACATGGTTCTCCTCCCATCTTTGCTGCGCAAGTGGTCGTCGGACTCGTCTTCGCCGTTTCTCCAAATCTACATGACACGTTGCATGGTGAGTAGGAAGTATGGAAATGTCCTGATGAAGATCTCCATCTTGCAGGAGGACTTCCGGAGGCTGCCAACACTCAGGCGCCGATGCTGCTCCATTATGGATCATTCTCCCCTATGGCTGTCTTTAAGCACGGCGACAAAACCTACTACCATCAGACTCAGGACCCTGCCCAGTTCGAGAAGATTGAATTTGTGAAGGCTCAAAAATGGGCTTTTGCTAAGGCCAAGAGAGAGCGTCGCGCCCTTATGATGGAAGCCCGTGCCCTCCTGAAGGAGTCTGTCACGGCGGAAATCAAAGGCAACGCCCAGGCTGCACAACAACTACGCAGCAAGGCAAACAACAGGCGCGCTGGTATCGCTGCCCTTCACCTTCCTGCATCACTTCCTATTCTGAGTGAACCTGCTCCGACCGTGCAACACTCCGAGGTCGAGCTGCTGGAGGCACTCGAGGCCGTCTCCGACAACCTGCGTCGGCACATGTCTAGTGCCCGACACTCTCCCAGTCCTCATCCACTACGTAACCTTAGAAGGAAGTATCGCAAGGTGCAGAGTTTGCAGGGGTCAATTAGCTCTCGCATTGCCCAGAATTCGGTGCCAGAGGAAGATTGGTCTCTAGATACAAGAGACCTCGCAGATAAAGTATTCAACTACCCTAGCAAGGTGGAACCTCCGTACGACTTGTTCCCCGATGAGTGGGTAAATGAGCTGACCAAAATCAAGGAACTCGTGAGGCGAACAATCATGAAAGAGTATTGGAAGAGGCGTCGCTCATCCAAGCAGCCCAATATTCCTGGGACCGACCATGGTCGTCACCAACGACTACGGTGTCCTCATCCGCCCAAGCAACTGGGTACCTTGCTACCATGCATCAGGTGTTGATGGCGCGCCCTTAAACACCAACAATAGGTTCGCCGCCCTACAGCCGGATACGCCAGCACCTCAAAGTGATGACGTGCGGCAGGAGCTTCGGCGGCTCCAAGATCAAGTGAGTCGGCTAGGAAGGAGGCTTCAGGACTATGAAGCTCCAAGATCCACATCGGCACGTACTGGGGGCAGGAGAGAACAACATCCGTCGAGTTATCGTCCCCAGTATCAGCGTCATACTTTGGCTCCCCGACATAGATCTCCGCCACCTCACGCTTTTCAACGAAGGGCGACAGCCGTGCCCCCACGTTGGAACCAATGGTCAAGACACCAGGACCACTCGGCATCTCGTCGTCCAACTCAGGTATGGCGAGTCCGAGGCTCCGGGCAAGAACAAAGGCAAGCCCAAGTCTCATCTCCTCCTGTGCGAGAGGTTCACATGCAAGGACAACGAGAGGAGAACCTCACAACCGTGGCTGCACGACAGACTGCGCCAGGCCTCCTACCCACTCCAACTATTCCTCCAAGAGCTCAACACCCGCCGACGGAGAATCAGCGCAAGCGGGAAAGGCGTCGGAGGAACCGCTTTGCCTTGCACCAGGAACTTGAAGATCTCGTGCTAAAGCACACACAAGTTCGCATCCGAGCTGATGGCGAACTCCACCAAGAGAATGACAAGATCACTTTTCGCATCGCCCCTAGTTTAGAGGGAGATGAAAGGTATAATTACCTTCTCAGTCGCTTGGTTCCAAAATCTCGGAAGTCACGGGTAGGTGCTACCACCGTGGAAGGAGTGCCCGCACCATCGGCACCTCCAACCATCCTACGGCGAAGCGATGGTCAAGCCAAGACTACTCCAAGCACATCCTCGCCAAGAGGAGAACCTGAAAAGTCCGAGTCGCCTATGCCTATGGAAGAAGTGGAACAAACTTCGTCCAAGCAACACGTTGAGGCCGAACCTAAAGGAGACGCCTCTAACACACAAAGGAAGCGATCCCACATGAGAAGGCCCCTGCCTCTCCAAATGACGCCGAGCGCACGGTTGATCCTACCTTGCAGGGAGGGCGAGACGACGTCGCAGAATCCCACAATGATGTTGCCATGTGCACCATGTTAGAGACACATACACTTCCCGCATCGAGTGCCGGGTGGGTGCCTCCTCCAGTCACCCACGAATTTAGTTACCCGTCTGATGAAGAAATCGTGCCAAACCCGAAGGCAAGATTTACTGGAGCGATCCTACCTCGCCTAGGCCAAGTACGCTCATGGTTCAAGAGCTCAGAGGAACAAGTTAAAGCACCACAAGAAGAGGCAAGTGCTACTGCGTCCTGCCTCCCTATCACGACAGGGAAAAGTTCACTATCTGACGGTGATCAAGCGCCCCCGTCAGGCATATCTCCTCGAAACTACACGGACATTGCCTCGCGACTACCTCAAAACCCGAGTGATTTGCAATACACCGCGGATCGAGCGGGAGCTAGCACACGGCTCAAGTCCATTGCATCCCAAAGGATGAAGGGAATTGCGGTTGGGACGGAAGGTGAGCATGGAGATCCAAGAGACGGTGAGACGGCAAGTGACTCCGAGTCGTCCTCATCATTGGAGATACATCCTGATTCTCCCCGGTACCGTGACCTTGCCCCGTCCATTCTCTCCGATGGAGATGGGGGCTATCCAAGTGTCTTCAATGCGGCACCAGCACATATGGCAGTAGATGGGTTGCCTGAAGGTGCAACAAGCGGTGTCCAGAGAACAAGCCTGGAAGAGCAAGTACAACGACAACAAGAGATGATGGAGCAACTATCAGCAAAGTTTGATCGTTTGGTTGAACTAGTCACATCCACTGCCCAACCTTCTTCGCGCCAAATTGTTGATCCACAAATTGAAGAAGTAGAGGGCATGGTGAATTCTTCCCGTGGCCCATTACATTTTGCTTCCACATCCCACAATACCCCTCCTGCTCCGAACGCCTTGCAGGAATTGGTTGAAGATTTGGTGAACAAGAGACTAAGGCAAAGGACTATCGACACAATTCCCCGAGTAATGGAGACCGAGCTAGAAAAGCCATATGAGTCATGGCACGATCTAGTGCCATTCCCGGCAGGCTGGCACCCACCCAAGTTCCGTCAATTTGACGGCACTGGAGACGCGAGAGAGCACCTCGCGTATTTTGAGGCCGCATGTGGCGATACCGCCAACAATGCATCACTACTACTCCGGCAATTCTCGGGATCTCTAACTGGTCCAGCTTTCCACTGGTACAGTCGTTTGCCGGTGGGGTCTATCAATAGTTGGGCTGGAATGAAAGAGATATTCAAGAAGCATTTTGTAGCGATGAAGAAGGACTTCTCTGTTGTAGAACTGTCACAAGTCAAGCAAAAGCGCGATGAACCTATCGATGACTATGTGGTGCGCTTTCGGAATAGCTATGTCCGTCTCGCCAGGGAGATGCACCTCGAAGATGCCATCGAGATGTGCGTTAACGGAATGCAACAACATTGGTCGCTTGAAGTTTCTCGGCGTGAGCCCAAGACATTCAGCGCCCTAAGCTCTGCGGTGGCCGCAACAAAGATTGAGTTTGAGAAGTCACCTCAGATTATGGAGCTCTACAAAAATGCCAGCGCCTTTGATCCATCGAGGCGCTTCAATTCAACATCTAAGACGAACAACAATGGGAGTAAAGCCAAGGCTCCTATGGAAGCAAATAGCACGAGGGTTTTTCCCTCCTCATCACAAGGCCAAGTGCCCACTTTGGGGGCAAAGAGGGAACAAGCAGGGGGCAAGCAGCGCCAACCCTTTCAGGAACTCCTAAAGAAGCAATATGCATTCCGAAGAGAATTGATAAGGGGAATGTTCGAGCAAATAATGGAACACAAAGCATTGAACTTGCCCGAACCGCGAAGACCCGACCAGGTGAATATGACTAATAATCCATTGTATTGCCCTTACCACAGGTATGTTGGGCATACCATTGAGGATTGCATATCATTCAAAGAGTGGCTTCAAAGAGCCATTGACGAGAAGAGAATTAACCTAGATCCGGAAGCCCTAAACCCGGACTATCACTCCGTCAATGTTGTGACGGTCAAGACCACACGAGAAGAAGATCTGCATGGAGATACGTGGACGCCACTAGCCCATGTGGAACGCCAGCTAGCAGAGATGGTACTCACCAAGAACCTCGTCTCTCACAAGGTGGTGCCGCTTGCCGCCAACCCACGAGCTTGGAGCACCGTGCAACGACAAGCACGGCCAAGTGGACCTCTTCCCCAACCTTCCCGTGTGAGGACGACTCCCTACGCTGCTCCAACAACAAAGAGGTGGCCAAACCCAAGTCGTCGTCGCCCACAACCTCGATTCGTCCCCAAGTCTGAAGGAGACGAACCATTCCCTCGCCCAGGGCATGCTTTGCCTACTTTGGCGCAATTCCTACCCCAACGCTGGGACAAGGCAGCCCAAGTGAGCACCGAAGGAGTGAATGAAGGAGGCAGTTCTACATCATCCGCTAATGTTGCAACATGCAATGCCATCCTCTCCAGTGAGCATTCTGACTCCGAAGAGTTGTTCACTCGTGAAGAGCATGAAGTATTCCTCGGTGAAGCTGAAGAAGAAGAGGAGGAAACAAAAATAGAGGAAACGAAAAAGGAGGAAGTACATATGAACCTGCGAGGGGGAAAGGCCCTACCAGAGCCGCCAAAGACCAAGCCGTCTAAAGCTGATAAGACCCCAATAGAAGCACCTTCCCAAGATCGTGTCCCGGAAGACCAAAGTGACAAGAATCCCAAGCTTCGGAATGTTGACTACAATGTCATTTCACATCTTAAGAGGATCCCAGCACTTCTTAGTGTCTATGATGCTCTTATGCTTGTACCTGATCTACGAGAAGCTCTAGTAAAGGCATTGATGGAACCGGAACTCTATGAGGTCGCAATGGCCAAGCATAGCCTAATCACCAACCCATTGTTCGTGAATGAGATCAGCTTCGAGGAAGAAGACAAAATTGTGGGGGAAGGTGACCACAATCGCCCACTCTACATCGAAGGAAATATAGGGACCGCACACCTACGTCGTATCCTAATTGACCCTGGGTCTGCGGTGAACATATTGCCCGTCCGAAGTCTAATTCGGGCCGGCTTCGCAGTAGCCGATCTAGAACCCACAGATGTAGTCATTTGTGGCTTCGACAACTCCGGAACAAAGACGCTGGGGGCAATTACTGTGAAGATCCAGATGTCCACCTTTAGCTTTAAAGTGCGGTTCTTCGTTATTGAAGCCAATGCCTCATATTCGGCTCTCCTAGGCAGACCTTGGATCCATAAATACCGTGTGGTGCCTTCGACACTACACCAATGTTTAAAGTTCCTTGATAGCACCGGAACGCAACAGCGCATCGTCGGCAACCTTTCTCCCTACACTTATCAAGAATCATACCACGCGGATGCAAAGTATTACTTCCCAGTTGATGGGAGTACACACGAGCTCGGCCGGGTAGCACCTGCAGCAGATGTAATCTTGAAGCCGGGCACTACACCAACTCCGGAGGTGAAGAGCCTCCTTGCGCCATGCTCTCCCCTTATTCTGAAGGCTACTCGGAGCAACAAGGGTGGTGTACATGGGCATGCGTTTTCAGCTGCTCATCACGACCCTCAATCTTCCTCATCAAAAGGCTCGGGAAATCTCATTGCCTCTATCTCACGGGGGCCAAATTCCACTACGACAGCAGCCGTGCCTTTGCTATTGAAAGCGAGGCCCCCTGCGTCAGCTCCGATCACGTTGAGGTCAAGTACGAAACCTCTACTCACCCTTTCTACCTTCTCATCAAAAGAACACTCCTCGAATACAATAGGAACAGGGCCCATCTCTCTAACCATTGGGAGCTCTACAGGTGCACAAAAAGGCAGCAATAGTGCGCCATCAGTCCAAACGCCGCAAGTAGAAGCGAGTCCTAGCAAGGAAGCCGCGTCTGCTGAAGGAGTTGTAAGGAGAAGGGTAGCGGAGATTGAAAAAGTCATAAAGGGCGCTAGTTGCGTACAGCCCCCGTCACTTTACAAATCGGTAACCACTCCCCTAGAAGTTTGGGCAATCCCTGATCCGTCCACTTCCACCCCTCGGACCATATTCTATAAGGTCCCTCAACCGCAGGAATGTGAGTCTATATTTGAATTTCCTAACACTGATTCTAATGCAGAAGAAGTGCTAACAACCTTGAAGGCAGAACCAAAGATGGCTCGCCTATTAGAGAAGTCCGGGATCATGTTGCGGCAAAATAGGCGTATGCCGCCGCCACCGGCTGTATGTGAAGAATGGTGGGGGCAAGCAGAGGACTTCGTCAAAAGAAGGCATAAAGTCCAACCCAAGTTTGGGCTTGGTTATCATAACAAGGATGCCTCTGATAGCAAGGACGATGATCTCATAGGCAATCGTACACATTGCCTCACCATAACCACATCCATAGGAGATGAGGCTGGATGCTCGTATCGAGCTCCACACCGGGAACATCTTGCTGAAGTAACCAACATAAAGGATGATGGAGAACTCGATGTTACCTTGGCACCCCAAGAACTTGAAGACGGAGGGCAGCCTACCATCGATGAGCTTGCGGAGATCAACCTCGGAACCGAGGATGATCCAAGGCCAACGTTTGTTAGCGCCTCGCTCTCCGAAGAGGAGCGAGAAGATTACCGAAACTTCTTGATGGAGTATCGGGATTGCTTTGCTTGGAACTACAAGGAGATGCCGGGACTAGATCCCCGTGTCGCAACTCACAAGTTGGCGATTGATCCACAGTTTCCCCCAATAAAGCAGCTACCACGTCGCTTGCGGCCAGAGTTCGAAGACCAAGTGATTGCCGAGGTCGATAAGCTCATCAAGGTGGGGTTCATTAAAGAAATACAATACCCACGATGGCTTGCTAGCATTGTCCCGGTGAAGAAGAAAAATGGACAGGTCCGAGTCTGCGTTGATTTTCGCGACTTAAACCGGGCTTGTCCTAAGGACGATTATCCCTTGCCAATCACGGAGCTAGTCGTTGATGCTACAACGGGCTTTGGCGCCTTGTCCTTCATGGATGGGTCATCTGGCTATAATCAAATCAAGATGGACCCACATGATGCTTTTGACACGGCCTTCAGAACGCCAAAAGGGAACTTCTACTACACGGTGATGCCGTTCGGGTTGAAGAATGCAGGCGCCACCTATCAGCGTGCCATGCAACACGTTCTCGGCGACCTCATCCACCACTCAGTGGAGTGCTATGTCGATGACATGGTTGTGAAGTCTAAAGAACGTAAGAACCATAAAGATGACCTGCGAGTTGTCTTTGAGCGATTACGTAAACACCAATTAAAAATGAATCCACTAAAGTGTGCCTTTGCTGTCCAGTCAGGTGTTTTCCTCGGCTTTGTGGTACGGCATCGAGGCATAGAGATTGAGCCTAAGAAGATCAGGGCAATAGTTGACATGCCGCCCCCTCAAGGGCTCAAGCAGTTGAGAACTTTGCAAGGGAAGCTGGCGTATATCCGACGCTTTATTTCTAACCTCTCCGGGCGCATCCAACCATTCTCCAAGCTTATGAAGAAAGGTGCCCCATTTGTATGGGATGAGGAATGCCAAAATTGCTTTGATAGCATCAGGAGGTATCTTCTTAATCCCCCAGTCTTGGCAGCCCCTGTAAGAGGGCGCCCTCTAATTCTCTACATTGCCGTACAGCCTACCTCAATCGGCGCACTCCTCGCACAGCACAACGATGAAGGCAAGGAGGTGGCGTGCTACTACCTTAGCCGCACCATGGTGGGGGCAGAATGCAACTACTCCCCCATAGAAAAGTTGTGCTTGGCTCTAATCTTTGCCTTAAAAAAGCTAAGGCACTACATGTTGGCGCATGAAATCCAGCTCATCGCGAGAGCGGATCCAATAAGGTACGTATTAAGTCAGCCCATGCTTAACGGGCGGCTCGGAAAGTGGGCTCTACTTATGATGGAGTTCGATATCACGTTTGTACCACAAAAGGCAATTAAAGGGCAGGCTCTTGCTGAATTTCTTGCAGCGCACCCCGTGCCTGACGACTCTCCACTCATCACCGATTTGCCGGATGAGGAGGTCTTCACCGCAGAACTCGAGACCCCATGGGAGCTCTACTTCGATGGAGCCTCACGCACAGAAACTGATTCCGACGGCACCCCACGAAGGAGAGCCGGAGCGGGATTGGTGTTCAAGACGCCACAAGGAGGAGTGATCTACCACTCGTTTGCCCTCCTTAAAGAAGAATGCTCCAACAATGAGGCGGAGTATGAAGCTTTAATTTTTGGACTCCTTCTTTCTCTATCCATGGAGGTAAGTTCCATACGAGTTCATGGAGATTCTCAGCTCATTGTACGACAAATTAACGAAATTTATGAAGTTCGTAAGCCACAGCTGGTGCCGTATTTCAAGGCGGCCCGGAAACTTATGAAAAAATTCAAGCATATTGAGGTTGTACATGTCCCGCGAAGCAGGAATGCGCCCGCGGATGCTCTAGCAAAGCTTGCTGCAGCACTTGTCTTTCCCGAAGGTGAACCTGCGCAAGTCATCGTAGAAGAAAGATGGCTCCTTCCCACCGTCTTGGAGCTTATTTCGGAGGAATGTGAAGTCAACACCGTCACTACGAGCGCCGTTGAAGAGGACGATTGGCGTAGACCCTTCCTCGACTACTTCAAGCACGGCAGCCTCCCTGACGACCCAGTCAAAAGGCGCCAACTACAACGGCGGCTCCCTTCCTATGTCTATAAGGCGGGCGTCCTATACAGGCGGTCCTACGGGCAAGAGGTTCTCCTCCGATGTGTTAACCGGACTGAGGCCGACCAGGTCCTCCATGAAGTACACCATGGAGTTTGTGGTGGACATCAAAGCGGGCCAAGGATGTATCATAGCATCCGTTTAGCTGGATACTATTGGCCTAGCATTATGGAAGATTGTCTAAAAGTGGCGAAATCCTGTCACGGTTGCCAAATTCATGGCGACTTCAAACACCAACCGCCTATAGCTCTTCACCCAACCATTCCCTCTTGGCCCTTTGATGGCTGGGGGATTGATGTCATTGGGCCTATTGACCCTCCTTCCTCGAGTGGCCATCGCTTCATTTTGGCTGCTACAGATTATTTCTCCAAATGGGCGGAAGCGGTGCCGCTACGCGAGGTGAAGAGCAGCAATGTCATCAACTTTCTGGAGCGACACATCATATATCGCTTCGGGGTCCCGCATCGCGTCACCTCAGACAATGGTAAGGCTTTCAGGTCTAATAAGACGTGCAGGTTCATCGAGAAATACAAGATCAAGTGGAACTACTCCACTGGTTACTACCCTCAAGCAAACGGGGCGATTGAAGCTTTCAATAAGACCCTCGGTAAAATACTCAAGAAGACCGTTGACCGGCATAAAAGAGATTGGCATGATCGTCTCTTTGAAGCCTTATGGGCGTACCGAGTCACCGTGCGTACCCCGACACAAGCCACCCCATACTCTCTTGTCTATGGGTGTGAAGCAGTCTTGCCACTTGAAGTCCAACTACCCTCACTACGGGTGGCGCTCCGTGACGGAATCACCCAAGATGAGCAAATTCGCCTTCGTTTTCAAGAGCTCGACACTTTAGAAGAGGAGCGCCTTCACGCCCTCCAAGACTTAGAGCTATATCGCCAGAATATGGTCAGAGCCTACAATAAGCTTGTCAAGCAACGAGTCTTCAAGAAGGGCGAACTGGTGCTCGTACTACGGCGCCCCATCGTCGTCACACGCAAGACGAAGGGTAAATTCGCACCCAAATGGGAAGGGCCATACGTCATCGAGCAGGCTTATGATGGAGGCGCTTACCAACTTATTGATCATCAGGGTGCACGTCCAATGCCCCCAATCAACGGGAGGTTCTTGAAAAAGTACTTCGCATAAACCTTCCTTACCCTGATTCGGCCTTGGTGCATTAACCATTGCATACTTGGCCAATTGTTTTTCTTTTCTTTCCTTTTAAAAAAAAAATGGACCTCAAATGTCCAACACAAAACGGCTTCCCCCTATAATAGTGCTCAGCTGCGATATAAGGTTTGACTGCCTCGAGACTTCGTCCAAAAGGTACAACGTGCGACAAACAACTTTGCACACAATTGGAGACACATGCCAAGCATCCTCTACCGGTGGCGGTGGGAACATCGGTTGGGATACTTCTCAGCAATGAGGTCACCATGCTCCATATGCTTTCTGACGCGGGGCAACACACCCCAGGGAAGACTATAGGAGAAGAG
Source organism: Urochloa ruziziensis (assembly GCA_015476505.1). Classification (NCBI taxonomy): domain Eukaryota; kingdom Viridiplantae; phylum Streptophyta; class Magnoliopsida; order Poales; family Poaceae; genus Urochloa; species Urochloa ruziziensis. Next base: position 53,064,666 of record CM027125.1, on the reverse strand, counting down.
CAAGAAAGGGCTACCTGACGAAACACAAGTTCCGTTAAGTGTGCAGCCACTTGCCACCTTGGGAGGTGATAACAAGGGACAAACAAAATATATTAAAGCGCCTGCGAGGGCTCACTTAGCCACACAGAGGTGAACGGCTGTCCCCAAATTCCTCAGAAGGCAATCAATTGATCAAAGAATTCCTAAAAAAAAAGTCAAATTCTAGAAGTCCCCAAAGAAGGTGACCTCAATCCAAGCAACAAAACAAGTCAATCTCAATCAAGACAGTCGGAAGGCGGGAGGCAGTCGTTTACCACCCTCGGCAAAAATCGATGGCGAAGCTCTATAGCCGTGATCCCAAAACCAATTTCTTAGCTCAGCTACACCCATGTCCCGCAGCCAGAGAGCACTAAGAGCTGTGGTGCTACTCCACGCACGGAAGTCTCATATGAGGATTTCCATTGCCAGCCAATGAGGGTACGGAAGCATGTTGTCTTCACGTTTGCATTGTGATGGCCATTCTACCTGATAGCTAAGTCCCTCGGCAGCCATACCCAAGTCGCTCCTATAGCTAGCACTAAATGGGAAAGCCAACATTTTTACAAACCAAAACAAAACATCGTGTCTTTGTTACCGGTTTCACTCTCTTCAATTGCAGCTATGTTGTGTTGCCGTACTAACATATGCAGGAATAGTTCAGATATTCTCTCATGGCAAGGCATGGTTTTTGTTTTGCATCCACACACCCGAGCACATCTCGGCTTCCAACCATGAGACTTTTATTTGGTCGTTCAGTACCGCGGCATTTAGGCGGTCACCACCAGATTGAAGAGCCTCATCCATCAAATGCGTTGCATGGTTTTCGCTTCGCATCAATGGGAGCAGTAAGGCGCACCAGTGCGGCCAGCGTCAAGCTGTGAAACCCTTTGTCCGATCGTACAAGCACTGCTCCATTCAAGCGGTCACCATCGGATTGAAAAAAAATGATGACTCCTACAAACGGTACAACTCTTTCACCGTGTGTTGGAGATGGCTTATTGCTGGCTAATGCCGTAGCAGTTAGACGGCCCCAGCGGAAGTCCACGCGTTACATGATTTTTCACGGCATGGACATTTGCCTTAGTCTCATGTAAGCCGGTACTGTGAAGTTTCTACTTTGAAATTTCCTTTTACTCTTCCCCATCATCCCTGTCTCCCTCTATTCTATACTTGTTTTTGTACAGGTATTGTTTTCTAAACAGCCTAGTTTCAGTATGTGAGACGGCACCGAGAATTGCGGCGTGAAGCGACGGACAAAATAACCGTATATGGTTCTCTGTCGACTGCAGCTCCGCAATGGCGAAACTCATGACTCAAATATTATTGCGCTGGCGCCGCCGGCGCGGCGGCAATGTTAGCACAACCGTGCCTGTTTTAACGGCGATTGCAGCAGCCCGGCCGGTGCGATCTGTGCTGCACAGCGGCCATGATCTGCTAATTCAGGATGAAGTCAAAGCCCCTAGAACAATATCTGGGTGTAGGCTAATAAAGAAAAATCGCACGGGATGAATGTGAAGGCATGAAAGAAAAAAAAGATGGTCACGTGAAGTCTGCATGGTACTGTTACACTAGCGAGGCCATATGAGAAGCGCGTTGGTATACTGGGCAACGCTCGTGATTATGTCCGGTGACCTTGACTAACGTCAGCGCGTCTGCTGCCGGCCGGCGACCATGATACGCGCCATTAGCCTGTCTCGAAGTGTTATTGCTGCAGCTCAGGGATCGTGGCGTAAAAAAAAAAAAAAAAAAAAAAAAAAAGAGAGAGAGATGAACAAGCAAGAAGTATATAACCGACGACAAACTTCATTCCAATATTGAAAGAGAATATATGAATCATTCAAAATAAATATCAACCTAACCTACGGAGGCACGAGCAGTGCTCCAACGACTCAATTCTAACAGACCGACACAAACTGTGGAGGAAACAAATAAAACTCTCTACAGGCCGGATGTGATATGGCCTGAAATTTATTCATCTAGGCTAAACCCTGGACTATGCTTCTTCTTCTTCCACTGGGGGCTTCATGGAGTAAGCCAGAATAACAGCAACATCAGCTGGCATCCCGGCCTGGAGGTGTTTCTTCTCCTCGACGACCTGCGCCACATGGTCCTTCATCTCGTCGCGGAGCTTTGTGAGCCTGCCAATGTTGTCACCTTGGGATTTGACGTCCCTGTCGAAGGCTTCAACGTTCTCCGAGGCAAGACCTTCCAGGCGCCGGAGCTCCTCTTCACGCTTCTGCGCGGCAGTTGCCTTCTGCTCATATTCATCGACCTTCTGCTGATACTCCCTCACCTTCTGTTCATATTCTTTTATCCTCTTCTTGTACTCGGTAACCTTGGAAGCCTGCTTTTCCTTCATAGAGGTGGCCTTCCGGCCATTGCTCGCCAGTTCTCCCCGGCCACCTTCGACAGCCTCAAGGTCAGCGACCACTTCAGCGCACGCGGCCTCAAGGCGTTGCAGATGAGAACGTGCTTCTGCCTCGCCCCGGCCGAGAGTCGCCTCCTCAAAAGTGGATCCGTGCTCCAGACGTTGTGCTAGCAACCCCATGTGGGTCGTCAATGACTCCAAGTCAGCAGGAAGAGTTGACGGGTATAGCTCCGCCCATGCACCCATAAGCTTCTTCAACATATCAGCCCCCTTGACTGCATCTAGCGGGCTCTTCCGTAGAAAGCTATGGAGAAGATCCAAGTCAGAGCGGATGATGCCGGCTGAGCGGACTTCCTCCCAAGACCCCATCGGGAGGACGAGGCCTCGAGGGTTCGCAGGCCCATCCTCCACGGAACGGACTGAGCTAACGACGAAGCGAGGGCCGTCCGAGACCAACTTGGAGATATACGATTCAGTCTTCTCCTTCAGCTTGCGCATCCGCTCCATAACGGCAAGCGCCCCCTTCTCTGCTCCCTTCTCTGTCCTGGCCTGCTCCATGGATGGGATCACGTCGCCTGATGCCTTGGACTGCTCGGGAACCTCGACCACGTCCTTTCCTTTCAGTTGCCTTGTCCGCTCAGCGAGCGACAACAGATCGAGGCGGTCATCGTCTGCATCGTCGAACAAAATCCTAGTTAGAACATGAAGATTATATGATCCAGGGTCCAGGCTACCCTGAAAAGGAAATATATATAGGAGTCTCCAACCATCTCGGGGTTGCTTAGTCTCGTTCTCCTTTCCTACATCACCATGAGACGACCCTGCTGCCGTCGCGTCGAGCAGCGACTCAATGTTTGCCGGAGCTTCAGGGATACCCAGAGATTCGATCTGAGCAACAAAAAACTACGTGACATTAAAACTACTTCAAATCACTGACGAAGTAATAAAAACAGTAATAAGAATGTGAAGGAGAATTAGAGCCACTCACGTTCATATCTTCTTCATCGCTGATATCCTCCCTCGTGACTGTCAAGTCCAACATCTCTTCTGGTGCAAGAGAAGAAGACGGTGGAACATCTTGTGCCCGGCTTCCGGACGCCACCACTGCCGAGCGAACGCGGCGCGAGTCATCAGCAGCCCTCATGGTACTCGTGGACAAAGTGTACGTCACCCCACGCCCCAAGTCATAGTTCTGACGTGAAGATGATGGCGGCGGCATAGACGACGGAGGCGGCATAGTGTTCCGTGAGGAACGTCTAGCGCTGCCAGCAGATGAGCCGCCATTCCTGGAGGCCTCCCCAACGTGCTTGGCACGCTTTGTCTGAGATCCATCGTGGGACACCAAGGCAGATTGGCCGGCAACGCTGCGGCGAGTCGACCTTGAACCCCAGTCGGCTTCAGGACGACGGTCACCTTCCCGGTCAGCTTGGCGGCGAGGGCTTTCTGCACCACGCTTATTGTCACGACGGTCAGGAGCATCCTTGCCGTCGCGGCGAGAGGAGCCGGTCTTGTTGGGAACGGGTGCCATCAGGACTGCTTCAATGATCAACAGAGATCAGGAAAGTGCTAAAATTGCCAAATGAATCTACGTACACAAGACAGAAGCGCAAACAGGAATAATGCTCACCTACGACGAAAACTCTTAAAACGTGGCACGACCTTGAGAGCACGAAACGGAGGATGAGCGCCGGTGGTGAACTCCTCTGCCCCTCGACACTGGAGTATTTATAGTGCGGTCAACACCGCAGATCAGAACGGAGATTGTTGAGAGACATACGGGGGCTCTGATCCAGTTTGTTGAGATAATGATTATCCCGTCTGTTGCGCGAGTTACAGGCGCCGGATGTTAGTTGGGATAGCCCTACGTGTTTTGTGCTTGGAGTTGAAGGCTCGGCCGTTCCGGTTGCCGCGTAAGGCCAGAAACACAGAATTACATGAGGCTGCAATCCAACAAGTTAATGCGCCGACTTGAGTCGAACATAACTTTCACCAAGTCGAGCTCGAGTTTGCTTCGCACTCGAACTCTACTTGGTGAGGGGGGATTTGTTCGACGATATTTTGTACACGAACCGCGCACGTGCCATCGAAGATCGAGATGCAAGCAACGTTCACGTACAAATAAGAACCCTGGTGGGGTGCGTGCAAGTCTATGCATTCCCGACAAGCAAAACAAATGATACACATGCATGTACGTAAGACAAAGTCTTCTAGCTCGCTGGCCAGAAACAACCGGAGGTTCAACAGGCCTGCAGCCCGCGATCCACTCGGCCGAACCGGCTAATAATTTTAATGTGTCTGGGATTTTGTTTAAGCTACAAGAGCTTTTAATTTGGTTAACACAAATAATCTATATGGGCTCACGTTGAAGGCCCAGCATGCATGCAAGTACCCCTGGCAAAGACTCTCCGTGTGCATATGCATACGCATACGCATATGTGCACTTCCTCTGGTCCATGTACACGTATGAATACTTGAGTCCGGTGTATACGGGAGCAGACTATGGATTCGTGTATATGAATAGCAGGTGGCCCCGTGCCTTCTAGAAGCTTCATGTGTAGCTCGTCTCAACGGCCGCAGCACGAGCACCGCATCGGAATTAGCTTCAGCCCGAGACGACGAGACCTGACTGCCAGCTAGTCGGTCTCTCAAAGGTCTCTACGCGTACGTGACTGGCCTCCAACCGGTCCCACTAGTCATGCAGCTGAGCTAAGTTTGATCCTGCTCGCTGGGTCGCGCGAAGGAGAAGGGATAAGCGTGATCAGCAGATAAGATCGATTTCAAATTTGAAAGGCGACGCCGCGCTCGGAGCCGGACGTTTCGCTCGACTTCCTTCTCGCCCGTCAACAGAACGGAGTGCCAGCGCCCGCTCCTGGCTGCCTATAAAAAGCCGCCTCCACTCTCCTGTAAAGGCCCGGTCACCGAACGCACTCTTCGACAACACACACATCTCCCACGACATCCACACGCATCACGCACGCCCACTGCATACACGCCGCCGCCCACACAACTCACTGCCGCGCCGTCATTTTGGAACACGCAGTTCATCTCCCGCGTGAAGCACGGTCAGCTATATCACCAGTACATCGCCGGCGAGGAGAACCGCGGCCTTCGCCGGAGGTTCGGCGCCGGCCCGCAACACCGTACGCCGCCGCCGTCGCCGAGTACCTCGGCGCCGACGCCATGGCTGCCCCGACGTTCCCTGCTAGCATCACCTCAGGTTAAGATCATGGTTATATCTTGTTGTCTCTCTTTCCTCCTGTTGCATGTCTGTTTCAGATTGCATATGCATGGAGACTTGAACATCCTGGCCATCGTGAGTGCCATGAGAAAAGATGCTGAGCCTGCCGGGAAAGACGCCGCCGTCGCCGTGTCATCCGCAGCAGGCTGAACCGGCAGCACGCCACCGCCGACGATCGCCGCTGCATGGATCATCATCACGCCGGCCGTGGCCTGAGTCGCCTACGCCACGCCGTCGCCGGAGCTCGTCCTCGAATAGCACGGCCGCGTGGTCTGCGACTTCACCAATTGAAGAGCTGCGCACGTCGTCCACCGGCGCGTACCCAGGAACAACCTGTCTCCGACGGCCATACGGGATTCTTCGATCGATCAAGCCAGGCGCCACCATGCACTCCATCAACGCTACTACAACAACACCTGCCGTTCGCGACCGACGAGGCCGAACGGCACGGGCGGACGCCGTCGACGTTTCGACTGCGTTACATCCGGCCCATGGACCGACGAGGCCATGATAATGCCGACGCCCATGTTTATTTTCACCATCTCATCGTGCATGGAGAACACCAAGCGAAGATCGAAGAAGACGACCACTGCAGCTTAATCGGAGGTATTCCGCGAGTTCGTCTCGCGGATGTAATTAACTAGGAGCCTTCCGAGGCCCTAGGAACCAGGAGACACCACATTCGCCCAATAAAAATATGTTCCCATCATGTTGTTTGTCTATTTATTTTGTGTATTTATTTACACTGGCACGCCCGCGATATTTATTTTCCCCCGCGTGTAGAGAAATCCGTCCCGGTATTTTTCTCCCAAAACAGGCACACAGGTGTCTGAAAACTTTTTTGTGGCATAGGGGTAACTGGCATCTTTTTTAATGGCATAGGGGTAAAAGACTCTCGAGTTGGCGCCGGAGCCGTGCTGTGCCCCCGCGGGTCTATCTTTCTGTTCTAACCTGCCAGTCCTTTTTTTTTTGCCCATGGAAACTTATCCCTTGTTTGGGTTTAAACGGGTTTGGGTTTGGGTTTACATGGGACCCACACGGGAATAAGTAATACGGAGTACTGTATTGGCCCTGTTTGGATACCTGGGTTAGAGTTAGTTTGAGCTAGTTGGAGCTCAACTAGCCCTAAAAGATCCAAACGAGAGGGTTAGAGTGGAGTTAGTTGCATCTAACCCACCAAAAATCTATCCCAACCAAGGGGTGCTAATTGGAGCTAGTTTGAGGTGGGGCCCGCTGAAAAAATCCATCCATACCCTCCGCAGCTCCCATCCATCCGCTCGACTCGTTTTCAAAAAAAAAAAAAATCCATCCGCTCGACTCGTTTCCCTTCGCAGCTCTCGATGCGCCGCCCCTCGATGCTCCGCTGCCCTAGCCTCCATGCGCCGCCACACCCTAGCCTCCATGCGCCGCCGTCTCCCCTAGCCGCGCCGCGACTCCACAGCTCGGCCCCCGGCGTCCACTGCTCGCCATGACTCCACAGCTCGCCGCACCCTAGCTTCCATGTGCCTGGACTCCACAGCTCAGCCGCGACTCCAGGTGACGACCCGCGCCGCCGGCCCTCAGGCGCGCCTCGCCCTCCGCCCCCAGCAGATCGACCCGCGCCGCCGTCGGCCTCCAGGGACGACCCGCACCAGCCTCGAGAGACGACCCGCACCGGCCTCCAGCAAGAATTTCCAGACAGTTACAGGGCGCAGGGGCAGCAGAAAAAATGCATTTTGTCAAATTTAACCTTGTCATTCAAACGTCTCTTTGGCTAGAGTTAGTTTAGGGTTAGTCATGGGCTAGAAACTAACTCTAACTCTGCTAGAGGTTAGAGTATCCAAACATGGCCATTATCTTTCCAATATCAGCACCTCTCGTTGACTCGTTTCCATCGAGCGAGGACGATGACAATCAGTCGTTCTTGTCCTAATTCCCCTCCGTAGCTCCCGCCTGGCTCTGGTCCGTGAATCCCACCGCCCAATCAATCCGACGATATGGCCCGCGTGTGCGAGGGCGAGCGGTGGCTCTGGCAGCCTCGCTGCAAGATGTCGTGCGGCGCCGGCGGTCCCTTTCGCCGCGAGGTGCATCCCCATCTCCACCCATGGTAAGCAGCACCTCTATCCCCTAATACGGCGACGGCTTGAGCCCCACCTGGTGATGCTGCTCCGGCGGCCCGTGTGGGATGCGATGCGAGGTGGAGCTCCGGCTTGCAGCGACGAGAGAGGCAAGCAACGGCAGCCGCGGCAACTCGCTTGCAGAGGTTCGGAGCTTGTGCTCTCTGTCACTCACTTGCAGCAGGATGCGTTCAGACACTCTCAGGTAGCAGAACCCCTGAACCTTCAAGACATAATAAGAGGTACCTTCAGGCAGATTAGCTCCCTGCAACACCTGAGTCTCAATTCCTCCAAAGCAAAAATGTTGGGAATAAGGGCAAAAAAGTTGTGATTGCATACTTGAACTAGATGCATACTTGAACTTGAAATAAAGCACAGGGTGTGTTGGTACAACAGGACCTAAACAATAAACGATTATGATAAAAGAATGCAATATTGCACAGTTAAATACTGGACACTACATAAACATATGCAACATTGTACACTTAATTCTTGGATAACTTTGGTGCCTTCGCACTTATAGCATGACACCGGCTACAAGGCTCCCCAACATTCAACTGAACTGATGAGGGGACTCTTCCCACGATGTATCTTTTGATGACCCCGAGCGCTTTATGCGCTTCCAAGATCCAATCCCTGCAAATAGGCCTGCACTCGCCCGTTTTCTCAACAGAAGAACACCTACTAATATTACCGTCCTCCTTCACATTGTGTACGGTATCCAATGTCAGACTTTCAAGTGCTGTTGCTGCCTCCAGAATATGACATGTTAGCTCAACCAAGCTCTTTGCAGAGAAGAACCCATTGATGTGCACCTTCTCGAGCCTGTCATGCTTCTGTCCAGGAATCCGCCTCATGTGCACGTTATCCCCAGAAACTGCATCAGGCTTCGCTGCAGTCAGATGTTTAATCTACATAGGATTCATATATTGAATTAAATGGCTAAACATTAGATATTAAATATCTTTGCAAGAAGTGCTACTTACACTCAAAATAAAAGTCTCCAAGAGAGGAGAAGCACCCAGAAATGAAACCAGAGACAAATAATTATACGATGGGGAAAAGCTGTGATAATCGATAGAAAAAAATATCTTCAAGAGCTTCAGGTGGAGGAACTTGGCAGCTACCATTGGTATATCAATCCTCTGTATAAATAAAGATAATTCAAATTAGCTAGGTTCCTGGGCACTGCATATACATCATAATACTGGTATCTAATTATGTGAAGTTTTGGTATACCTCACTCATCGAAGATATGCTAAGAGTTTCAAGATGTGGCACAACAGAAGGAAGATTGGTAATAGCGTAACTAAGAAAGTTGGGCTTAAATGAAAAGCCCACACTTATGCTCTTCACTTGTGATATTCCAAATGACATTTGTACTGGGTCACCAACAATGTTAAAAGTGGAGAGGTTTGGAGCTGCACACTCTATAACTTGCAGCTTATCACACCAAATCAAATCCAGGCAACTAAGGCGCTCCAGCCAGAATGGTATTTTTAGGCAAATTAGCTCACTGCATACTCTGAGTCTCAACTGCTCCAAAGCAAAAGCATTGGAAATAAGACAACCCAACTCATCCCCGGTAATACACACTTTATACATATCCAGCTTTGTCAGGCTTCTCAAGCAATCAAATCCAATTGTGGGCCGGAAGGCACAATATGTAAGGTTAAGATAACGAATGGAGTTCCCACATCCATTATGTAAAATTGACCATGGGAAGTTGTACTCTTCCATATATTTTGAAGGCAACGAAAGGGTTACTTCTTCAATCCCTGGTGTGATAGCATTCTGGAGCCAACTAGTGAGATGACAGGTGCTGACATTGCAATAACCAGGGACTACAAGCTTGAGTACTTTCACGCCAGCACCAGAGTGATTTTTCAGAATGTGGTCAACTCTGTTAGTGAAATCCACTCCTACCTTTTGGCCTTCCTTGTGTTTCAAGCCCAGTGCTTCCTCAGTGAACATGAGCTTGGGGTGGCACCTCCAAGAATATAGGAATGTGCACGATACACAAGCAAAACGAGCAGAATCTCGGAGTGGCATCAGGGAATGTATATGGCACCAAATATCCTGCACAAGCATTGAAAGCAACTTCAGGATTTAGTAGCAAATGGTTTTCCTTTTCCTTTTTAGAGAACAATGGAACCATATGGGTAAAATTTTCTAGTGATTGTTTATATTTGTGCAAAATGTGCTGCATCACAGAGGGAGATCAACGCACTGGAATGGAATTTTAATACCGTCCAGCATTACTTCGGTGGGTGATGTGTTTCTACAACAATGTTCCTTAGTAGCTAGTACAATCAAGTACTATCACTAAGTGGTCAACAAAATTGGTTTCTTTTTCTGTAATATATTTCATTGATGCCTTAAGCAGTCAACAATACAGGCATTACACAGTAGCATGCAATAAATAACTAATCTCATGTAGCAAAAAAAGAACTATCATTAACAAAAATACTAAAAAATATTTAAATGCCTTCTTCGCAGCTACATACTTGGCATAAAAACTTGGTAACCATAGACACTAGAACAGAAAAATATAGTATATTCTAACATGAATATGCAGTTCAATAAATGAAGAGTGAACACTCGAAATGTGCACAGTAAGCATAATGACAGCTTATTTTCTCCTGTTTTGGATACAGCATAAGACCTCAAAAACATATTATATAATTTATGCTCAAGTTCACAAGTTATCCCTTTACCATCTATTTACACATGGATACACAGGCCAACGGTCTCACTCACTAATACAGCTAGCCTAGTCTTGTTTGTTGGCGACAGTCCTATGACTGCCCCCATTTTTCGCATGAGGTCATGCAGGCATAGTGGAGAACAATGTAGGAAGGTATACTTTGGCCCTGATCAAAAGGATATGTACATACAGAGAAAAGTTCCAAAAACAACTCATCTACCAGGCTACCAGGCAGAGTTCTTATACTCTACATGACTACAATACTTTGAAGATAATTACAATCTACTCTTAAAAATGGCTACTCATAAATAGGCGAAAATAAAGTGGAAAAGACAATGTTTCATGTTCATTTAATTCTATTGATAGATTAACAGAATAATAAAGTTCCATGGAAAAATATCTGTAAAGTTTACAGGTTCAACTAGAAATGCTAGGCCTATTTTCTACTATAAGTAAAGTAACAAGAGAAAGGTTTCACAGGGAAATGATAAATCGAGTAATCAGAATGCAGAAAGGGAACTACTCCTTGAGCATGTAACTAAAAACTGTTAAAAGTACTACCAGGTTAGCTTTCGACAACTTGTGACCATAATTAGCTGTGACTTTTTAAACTATATTAAATAGTCACCATGTAACTAAACTCGATTGACTACTGAGCAAGATACAGCCTTCACTGTAGCAATAACAGACATGTAAATACATAAAAAAGTGGTACAACAATTTTTTATGAGGCTACCAGGCCCACCAACTAGCAGTCATAAAAATGTTTTACTTACAATATAAGCTTCACATTATCAACATTTTATGCCATACCTCAGGAAGCTTTGGCTCTGAATATCTCGACCTTTCATCACCCCGGTCATTTTCATGGCAGAGTGAGTCCTTTTCTTGTGGCCCTGAAGTAGTCAATCCATCTGCAGCAGATCATGCATGTTACAGAATAACACACACAGTAACAGAAGGAAACAACCAAGTCAAGCATACAAATTCACAGGCAGCAGCCAATTTGTTTCTATTATCAAAATTTTGCAAGAACACTAATTTATTTTCTCAAAAACCCAAATTGCTCCAATTCAGGGGGAAAAAATGTATCCTAGTCATCACCATTATGCACAAAAATACTGCAACCCCGTCGAGCACATGACGGAGGAGCTAACCAGTCGATGGGATCCCAACCACCTTCATTATCTTCCCTCTAAGGCTCATCTCAGAATATATTTCTGCTAAACAAGGCATTGGCTTCCTTGCTACCTTTGGATCATGAGCTGGTAGTACATGGTGCCTCAGCTGCTTCTCAGATCATGCCACCTTCAATGCAGCGTTTGAAGGCGTACCCCTGGCTCTTCTATCTTCTCGACACGCAATACCATTACTTGATCATTATATCTTTTTAACTTCGAAATCTCCTCCCACCCCATTATTTTTTATGAGCATATACACATCTGAACACAAATGAGTACAGTTGAAGACCTACTCTACTCAAACAGAAAGAGGAGCAATCGTGGTAAGATTTGGTCAGGCGAACTGCTTATATCAACCTAATTCGTTGCTCCTCCCAGAAAAAAGAGGCTAATTCCACAAGGCAATGGGGCAATACTATGTAGATCAGCGATATATTTCAATTCAGACAATGGGGGAGCAATGCTACGTTGATCAGCGATACATTTCAATTCAGACAATGCCACAATGGGCACAGCCGTATCAGAAGAGATGAATAATAGAGAGGTGACTTACTGCGGATTCGCCAGCGACGCCTCTGCTCCTTCTGCTTGAACATGATTTCTTCGATGTGCCAACTGCTGCCAAGGTTGGTTTCAAAAATCAAGATGTGGCTTCTTTAGAAGCTTCTTCGTCGAGCTGGATTTCGGCTTCAAGTTGCAAGTTCGCCGTTCCTTTTTTCTATAGAGGGAGCGACGAGCGGCGGCTCCGTTTGCCAGCAACGAGGATCACCGGGAGAGTGCTACAAGGACGTGGATGTAATTTTTCTTCTTTTAGAGATGTTCTTGTAAGCTGTCAATGTAAACTGTTATATCAATGGGCTATGCTACTGTACACCATTTACCTTCTAGGAGGTAAGAGATTAAATCTTGATTTTTTAGAAATAAGAAAATATAAATGATTTGAAAACCTCTGCCGTCAACCTCCTAAATCCGGTACGAATTCTCGGGAGATTGAAATAAAAGAAAAGGGGATTGCTGTGACTCTGCTCACTTCGTGTCAGGCATAACTTTTGTCACGTTTGTAACTAGGAATTAATTAGATTAGCCCAAATATATATTTGTTTTGGTGCCGTGCATGTAGTACGTGTTCATGAACAATGTTGTTGCTCTGGGTGCATCACACCGTAAGTGGCAAGGTTAAATTATGAACCATGCACGCTACATGGTCCAGCATGGTACAATTCACCAAATGTCACCCCCATATTTTTTTAAAGATGGCATACATACATGTCACGTTGTAATTTATTTAGCAAGTTCAAATCATATTATTTTTTCTTTCATGAAAAATTGACCGCTTCCCTAGTGTGTACTGCCAGGCTAACTTGTCACGTAAACTTTTTTTTTATGCTAACATGTTGTGGATCACTTGCGAGTTGTCACACACTAGCACGTCACAAGATTTGGTCACGTTAGGCTAGTTAGATCTAACAGGCAGTTTTTTCCCCATTTTACCCTGTTCGTAAAATAAAATTATTAGAATAAATATATTGATTATATTACTTCATAGGAGGTAATACCTAACTAAATGAACGGTCCACATTCACTTGGGTGTACTGTAGCAATGCCCTATATCAATAAAGTTTTTCAACCCGGTTTCTCAAAAAAAAACATAGTTTCCTCTCTCAAAAAAGAAAACAAAATTTCCTCTAAAAAAGAAGAAAATAAGATCAGAAACCGAGTTTGCTCCAAATATAGTAAGAGCTAGGAGCTCAAGAACTTCCCATTATACAAAAATAAAAAGCGGAGCACACACAGGAAGCAGGGAAAAGGATGACGCGTTCTAAACAGTGATTTTTGCACACATCAGCCATGATGTTATGAGAACGAGCCACGGCCAGCGAACTTTTGGCTGAAGGTCTGAAGAGCTAAACACTAGTCTCGAAAGTTCAAATCAAGCAGGCACATGGTGTGATCCCACAGGATAGCCTGCACGGTTTTAGCAGTTACGACAGAAAAAGAAAGCAGCAGCATTGCGCGGTTAGATACTGGGCACTATCTAAACAATAAGTTTACAACAACATATGCAAAATTGGCACTTAATTCTTAGATAACTTTGTTTTCTTCACACCTACAGCATGGCACCGGATACAAGGCTCCCCAACGTTTAACTTAACTGAAGAGGGCACTTTCCCCACGATGTATCTTTTGATAACACCGAGTGCTTTATGCGCTTCCAAGATGAAATCCCTGCTTATGGAGCTGCATTCACGGGTTCTTTCAACACAACACCTACCAGTGTTACCATCCTCCTCTGAATTATATATGGTGTCCACTGTAAGACTTTCAAGTGATGTTGCATCTATTATCTTAATAAAGCAGAAGCAAAAGGAGCCACCAGATTCATCGAGAGGGCCAAAAAATTCCCACATTAATCTAAAAAAGAGAAGAATATGCACCGTAGGATTTTATGAACATCCAACGGTTAAAAATAGCATAAAGAGTCCATGTCTAATACAACTAATAAACAACCAATTTATAAATTAAACAAAATATGATTGAAAAGCGTGAGTGGTTAATTATTATAGTAAATCTTTATTACAACTATTGGGCCTATGTCTTCACTTCCACGTATATTCGATCACGCCTGTTTTTTTTAATAAAGAAATTGGTGTTTGTTGGATCCATCTATCCTTTAACATGCGACAACTAATAAACAACCAATTTTGAAATTTAAAAAATAAAAATTATGATTGAAAAGCGTGGGCGGTTAATTGTTATAGTAAATCTTTATTACAACTATTGGGCCTATATCTTTACTTCCACATATATTCGATCACATCTAATTTTTTTTAATAAAGAAATTGGTGTCTATTGGATCCATCTATTCTTTAACATGCACCATCCTGATTTACTTCTATATATCGGTTCTGCTCGCCGTATCTATCGTTTCTGAGTCCGGTTATGCATTAGTCAGCCGAGTACTCTTTGTGCCATTGGATTCTATTATTTACTAGGCCTAATTTTGGAGGCAACTTCACATAACACTACAACTAAGGTTATGTATAAACATAATCTGGTGCTGACATTGTCCGTACACACTATAGATATGAAATAGTGCAAGGGCTACCATACATGTACAGTAGAGGGCCACTAGAAGATATTATTTACCTGCCTAATTTTAGAGGCAACTTGACATAATCTGGTGCTGACATTGTCCATACGCACTATAGATATGAAATAGTGCAAGGGCTACCATACGCGTATAGTAGAGGTCCACCAGAAGATAGTAAAAATTGTTTTTTTATCTCCATTGATATTGGGAGACAAATTCGTTGAGTATAAGTGCAACTCTAGCTGGCCCTCTAAACAACCATTAGAGGGTCAAGCAAAAAAAATGCACTAAGCAGACCCTCTATTAAGCTCTCTATTTTGTGGAGGTCTTCAAATTCCCCCATCCACCCTTCATTCCTAGGGGATCTCTAGGGAGTCCTCTATTATAATTTAGAATAGTGGCAACCCCCATTTGCATTTGCAGGGTCTGATTTAGGGGGCACTACTGGAGCGGCTCCAGGTAGTTAATAGCTAAACTTCAATGAGGTTATTGACTATGAGCCATCATGTTCATTGAGAAAGGCCTATATGTTACCACATTAGTAAAAAATAATAATCTACACCATCAATATTGATAGCGGAATTAGAATTTAAAAACCTATTGGATATGAGAGGCACCTAAATTCAAAATTATAGACTATAAACATATATAAAAAATGTAAAATTAGTAGTTTATGTCCAACAATGAAGGCACACACCCTTGCACGATTCTTAGCTTGATTGTGAAATGCGTCCATACTAACACCTGACCAACACAACAGTCACATTTGTAGAATAGGGCAACTGTTGTAGAATCGGGCTAACCGTTAGAGACAGACCATTAGGAAAAAATATGCCCCTGCTTCAGCCCAGTGGACACGGTCCACCAAGACCCATCGAGTGATCGTAGATGTTGCTGATGATTAGGGGTAGGAGACAATGGGAGACAAAGAGGGCATCGACTGGATCAATAGCAACTTGAGGGAAACAACACTAAGATGAGAAACTAGAGAGATAATGTGCAACCACATCCACATGCATGGATGATGATATAAGAAAGATAGATACATATAGCTAGGTGTTTATATTTGGTAGCAAGAATAGAAATTCATAGAGCCCCAACGTATACAAGGACAAATAAGCAAACAGGAATTTGTGCAAGCCAAGGGATGGTCACCACCATGAGCCGTCGAAATTCAAGGATTTTCTTCTAACATTGGAGTGAAGCAACACATTGCCAGCCGATCTACGACTAAAGTAAGCTTTCGTGTTCAACATATCAAGAAGATTGTATGGTCACCGGTAGCAAAACAAAGTGGAGCATTCGTTCAGATATTAACAAATGCAGCACATGAAATTTGATGAGTGTATGTTAGCCATCTAATGAGTTGTTGCGACTTGAGGTACCAACAGTTGATGCCATTTGGAGATATGAACCACTCTAAGTAGAATGCTGATATAAAAATAACAAAGAAGAAAAAATAGACCAACAGCGGCATAGTGAGATTATCATGGAGGGGCAGAACAATTTGAAACTTAGAGAGTATGACAACAGCCAGAGAAAAGTTTTGAGATGTCTATGGAGAAACAAAACTAATATAGCAACAACTACAATCAAAACAAAATAGAAGAAAAGGTCATCGTTTGTCAGATTCCGAGAGGTGACAACTGTGAAAAAAAACGAATTTCTAATTATTATTTCTGCTAGCATACATCGAAACACTCATCAAAATATTCTAAAAAATGTGAGGCTAAATTACTATTATAACAAACACCCACAAACAAAAATGGCCATACAAAATCTAAAAATTATATCTTTCTATTAAAAGTGTATAAATATTTATATAATTCAATAAATACCAAAGAAAATGAATTGTTATATATGTATTTTTTTCTTTAGAATTCATATTTCAGAAAGACACGCCACGGATACCTTGGATTGTTAGAATGAAACAACTAAACACAACTATATAAACCTATTTACTTTAAAATAAAACATCTATTATTAGCATTAAAATGCTAGCTACCCGCGCTATTAGCGCGGGCCACCATGCTAGTTCTCCAGAATATAACATGTTAGCTCAACCAAACTCTTGGCAGAGAAGAACCCATTGATCTGTGCTTTCTTGAGCCTGTCGTGCTTGTGCTCAGGAATCTGCCTCATGTCCGCATCCCTAGAAATTGAATCATGCCTCATATCACCCATATGTTGAATCTACATAGGACAAATATTAACACCAATTAAATTAAATGGCTCCAGATCAGATACCAGAGGTCTTTGCAAGATGAACATCAAAACTTACACTCAAGACGAAAGTCTCCAAGTGTGACACCCTCAAAATTAATAAGGATTATTTAATTAATTAATAGATAAATTATTAGATTTATAAGGACTATTATAAGCTAGAATGAGAAATATTAGGAATTATAGAATATAAAATAATAACAGAAAAATAAAATAAAGTTCTACAACTTGGGTGCTTTATAAGGATTGAAATAGCATCGGAAGCCCTAGGTTTAAATTAAAAGAAGATGATTCAAAAACCGAATTCAAAAACCCGTTCAAAACCCCTTAGAAAAATAAGAAAAGAATTTTAAACCTGGTGGGCCGGCCAGCCACGGCCCAAACCCTTAAGGTCCGCTTTAGGCCCTCCAACTCCCTCCCCCGGCTCACCCCCGCGCGGCCCAGCCCAGCGCCTCTCTCTCCCTCAGCCCCTCCCCGCGAAGTCCGTCCCACACCCCTCAACTTGCGGCCCGGCCCGCCCCACCTCCTCCTTCTTCCTCCTCTCTCTCCTTCTCCGGTTCCTCCCCCCTCCCTCATTACTCCGGCGCGACGCCGCCGTCACCCACCCCGCCACCGCGTCATCCCCAGCCCTCGTGGCAGCCGCGGATCAGCGCCACGCGTCCACCTCCATCCCCTGCGCACGTCAGAGCGGCCATCCCGGCACGGGAGCCCCCTCCTCCTCCATCCCGCAGCGCCCGTGCCCTCGCCGCCGTCGCCCGATCTCCACCTTGCGGCCGGGATAGGCTCGACAAGGGCGCGCAGGGCGCGTGTCAGCACCACGCAAGGCCACCGCACGCAGAGTGCGGCGCCGACGCTCTCTCCCCGGCCAATTGCACGAAATACCGCGGCCGCACGCGTCGCACGCCGGCGAGCTCGCCGCGCCACGCGTCGCCGCCCTGCCGCCCCGGTGAGCCCCCGGGGAGCACCGCCGGGCTATAAATAGCCCTGCGTGCACCCCGGATGGAGCTCACCCTCACCACAACACCCCTCACAAGCTCCACGGCCACGCCACCACCGCGAGCGCAAGAGCGCCGCCACACCGCTCCGGCAATCCCGCCGCCGCCAAGCCCTGGATCCCCCTCCGGCCGCCGCGACGCTGTCTAGAGCACTCTGTGGAGCCTAAGGAGCATAGCAACGTGCTCTGGAGGACGCACGCGCCTTGAGCAAGCGCCGCCCGAGCACCGCCGCCGTGAACCGCAAGCACCGCCGCACGCCGGAGCGCCACTCCGGCCATCTCTCGCCCCAGCCGCACCGTGGTAAGCACCCTGCCCCTGCCACCGCCTTCCCCGCCCTCTTTCTCCCCTCTCTAATGCCTGACCAGGCCACGGCCGGTTGCCGTGCGCGCCGCCGCGCCCCGGCGAGCCGCCGGCCGGCCCTGGCACCCTTTTCCCACACCTGCGCACACCGACGCGCTCCACGCCACCCACTGGTTGCGCACAACCCTTAGCCAAAGCCCCATGACCCCCTGCCGTGATTCCCCCTCTCCACCGACCGCCGCTCGAGCTCCGGCGAGCCCGCACCGCCGCATCAGCCCTCGACCCTCGACGAGATCATCCTCGCCGTAGTCCTGCCGTGTCCCCCTGAGGCCGTAGGTGCCTTCACCGCCGCGAGAGCTGCTCTGTCACCGCCGGCGGCGAGGTCTCCGGCGAACCTCCCCTGCAGCCCCTCCGCGCCGCCGTGAAGCCCGGCAGCCGCGCTGGCGCCTGCATGGCAGCCACGCCAGCGCAGGGCCCGCCTGCCAGCCACCCGCATCGCCACGTCAACCACCACTTCCCCCTCCCCGCCTCGCGTGCACGCGGTCCAGTGGACCGCAGGCCCATGAGCCGCGCGGTCCACACGCCCACGGGCACCGGTCCACAGCACAGTGACCTGCGGGATGGCGCCAATGCTGGCGTCAGCTGGCCCCACTCGTCAGCCGCACAGCCCTAGGAAAAATGCTAGGTACACCCGGCTTAGTGCACCCAAGAAGCTATTTCTCCACTTTAGAAATTCCCAAAAATTCCCATAAAATACCTAAAAATACTAGGGAAAATAATAAGCTATTTAGTACCATCCAAATTATTTATACCCATTTCTAGGACTTAGAATTAAAGGATTCTTTTTCAGCCTGTAGGAAGCCTCCATTAGCGTACCCCGGTTTATGCCTAATTCAAAATAGAGCCCCATAAATAGCCAATAAATTCCTAAAATTACTAGAATATATCCTAAGATTTTTCATAAGATTATATTCCCTAGAAACCTTCCCTAAACTTAGAAATAATTTATTACCTTCCACCGACATTTCCAAACCCCGCCAAACCCCGCGAAGACCCTGAGACACCCCGCGAAACCCCCGGCAATCCACTGCTTAACCTAGAAACTACCCCTATAACTAATCTCTCTAGCCTCTCCCCTCCCAAGTGATTCATTCGCTGTGATGATTGATTAGTCATATCTTTGTATTTGCATAGATACTCCGCCAGGAAATCTCGGGACTGTAGCTCCGGCGGAGACTACCACCGTATCAGGCAAGTCTTAGCAATTTCCTTGCTCATGATAATCAATTGCATTAACATGCTCTTCTCTTAGCTAAAGGTCTGTAGTTGCATGGAGAGTTAGCCACTCAGATACCCCCAGCTACTAAAACACTACCCAGAGCCAGAAACCCTGGTTGCGAGAGGCACCCAGGGGGAAGAAGATGCGAGGTAGGGTGGATAGTCTCGGAGGAGCTCCTGTCCAGAGGCCTACCTTGGTCGATTAAGGACCGGTTCTTGGAAAGTCTTTCCAACGCCATGTACGGCTATACGGGCCAAAAAGGACATAGCCTTCGGGAATGCCCTGTAATGTGAGGCCTCGACTCACACTCCACCAGCTACCTCTGGCCAAGCTACCCCAGGGGCCACGGTGGGCAACGGAAATGCTGGAGACAGCCCCAGACAGAGGGCTGGGACTGGTCGGCACGGGTCGCATGTGACAGGGCTGGTAGGGCCCACGGGCGATGCATGCCCTAACTATATGATGCATCCATACCCGGGTTGATGTCCCTTGAGTGGACGTTTATGCGATCCCTGTTTAGACCCCAGTAGCATCCGTGGGTAGACCCAGATGGAAGCTGTCCAGAGATGGACGCCAGTGGATACGAGTCCCGTAGGGGGACCCTACCGTTGGCCACGGGAGGGTCGCCTGACCGTATAGTTTCAAGAGTACAAACCTCTGCAGAGTTATCTAATCTATCGATAGCCGTGGCTCTCGGATATGAGCCCGTCTGGTTAAAGCTCCCACAGATTAGCCAAGAATAGCCCATAGGAGTGATAATAACGAGATGAAGGTGATTGCGGGATCGACAGAAGGATCCGGGCCAGAATCACCAGGGGGGACTGGTAGGGAGGTTCTTGCCCCTCCAGGACCCAACACCGATTTATTAATCACCAGTCAACTAATAATGCATGTTTATACCTTCAATTGTTCTGTACTTGCTGAGTGCGGTGGTACTCAGACTTGCTTAATCTTGCAGCTCCATCGGAAGGTCTTCCCTCCCTTCATCGGCTCTACTAGTCGTCTTGATCAGGTCCTAGTTCCGATCTTTACTTTTCAATTCTGATTAGCCGCTGCCAACTCTTATGCAATTAATGTTTTCCTTTACCAGGAAATGACATTATTTCATGCTAGGTGGGCCCGCCGGGTGGCGGGGCCCACACCAAGAGAGGAGAAGCATCCAGAAACGAAACCAAAGGCAAATACTCATATGCTGGGGAAAAGCGACGATAACTAATACAAAGAAAAATCTTCAAGTACTTGAAGTGGAGGTATTTGTCAGCTACCATAGGTGCATTAATCCTCTGCATAAAGACACTCCACATTAGTTATGTTCCTGAGCATGGCTACTGTCATATATCATAACATTGGTATCTAATAAAGTGACTATACCTCATTCATCGAAGATATGGTAAGTGTTTCAAGATGTGGCACAATTGAAGGAAGCTTGGTAATAGCATAACTGACAATGTTGGGTTTATGAGAAAAGCGGACATTTAAGTTCTTCACTTGTGAGGATTTTCCAAATGACATTTGAACTGGGTCACCAAATAAGTCAAAAGTGGAGAGGTTTGGAGCTGTGCTGTCTATCACTTGAAGATTTTTGCACCAAGCCACACTCAGGTAGATGAGACGCTCCAGCCAGAATGGTATCTTCAGGCAGATTAGCTCATTGCAACTACCAAGTTTCAACTCCTCCAAAGCAAATGAATTGGAAATAAGACATCCTAACTCATCTCCTGTAATGTGCACTTTATTAAGATCCAGCTTTGTAAGGCTTCTCAAGCAATCAAACCCGACCATGGGCCGCAAGGCACAATAGGTGAAGTGAAGACATCGAATTGAGTTCCCACACCCATCATGTAAAATTGAGCATGGGAAGTTGTACACTTCCCTGAAGTTTGCAAGCAGCAAAAGGGTGACTTCTTCAATCCCAGGTGTGATAGCATTCCGGAGCCAATCATTGAGATGACAAGTGTTGAGATTGCAATAATTAGGGACTACAAGCTGTTATACTCTATAGACCGTCTAGGAGTAGATCGAGTGGGGTTTACTGTTCGACATACCTTGGATCTCCTTTGGACATCGCTGGCACGTCGGTGGAGGCTGCACACGGGCAGCGACGGTCGGTGGCGCAGTGGTGCTTCCCATCGCTCTCAGTGTGCAGCCTCCACCGACGTGCCAGCGATGTCCAGAGGAGATCCAAGGTATGTCGAACAGTAAACCCCACTCGATCTACTCCTAGACGGTCTATAGAGTATAACATTGGCATCAAGAGCTAGGCTAGAGAGTAGATTTGAGTTTGGGGATAGAAAAGATCAAGAAGAGAAACAGATTCGAGACGAATCGAAAGAAATCAGAATCTCTCAGTGCTAACCCTAACCCTAACCTCCACAACGCAACCCAGAGAAGAAAAGAAGGCGGCGAAGAGGAAAGGAGGACCCAGGTGAGTTCCCGTCGCTCTCAGTGCATCCCCGATCGGTGGGGTATCTGGTGGAGTCCCGGTGAACCTTCGGTGGAGAGCCCTTGACCCCACTTCCTCTTATATGGCACTGCACGACGGGGGCCCACCAGCCTTCAATGGGCTGGGCGCCCCCGATCAGGGCGCGAGACAGGGTTTGGCCCAGTCGTTGGACTGGGCCAGTGGAGATCAACCTAACACAAGCTTGAGTATCTTCACGCCAGAGCCGTGATTTCCTAGAATGTGGTCAACTCTGCTAGTGAAATCCATTGCTATATCAGTCTTTTGGCCTTTCTTTTGTGCCAAGCCAAGTGCTTTCTCAGTTAGGGTTAACTTGGGATAGAATCTCCAAGAATGTAGAAATGTGCAAGATACACATGCAGCACGGGCAGAATCTCGAAGGGGCATCAAAGAATGTATATGGCACAAGATATCCTGCACGGGCACAAAAAGAATAGCTGAACGCTGGGGTTTTAAAGGCAAACTATTTCTTCATTTATTTATTTGTATCAAAAGAATATTGAGTAAAATTCTAGCCTAGGTGATCCTGGAGTAAAATTCTAGCTTAGGCGATCCATTCATGTTTGTACAAAATGTACATATCACACAACATGATGTAATTTTGGTAGATAATTTGAGCATGTGTACTTTCCTTTCTTTTTGTTCGTATAATCTACTAGCAAAAGGGCACGTGCCACAGGCACGTGTTTTAAAAAAATTACTAAATTAGAGATGTAGTCAACATGAACTATTTATATTAATCTAGAGCGTTCAATCATCATAAAATCTCCGAGTAGTAATTGGTTAGGATTCTACTCGAAACCAACCTTGTAACATCGGATTGCCTTGAAAAGCACTCTCCGAGTAGTAATTGGTTAGGATTCTACTCGAAACCAACCTTGTAACCCTGCCCGCCGTGAATATAAGGGACACATGGATTCTCTCCAGACAGAGTCGTACCAGGCGTGAAGAACAACAGTAGAGTACTGCAAGGACTCTTCTCGATATGGAAATTAGTCGTATGACTTGTAAACCACTCGGATTGCCTTGAAAAGCACTCGGATTGCCTTTAGATCGCATATTAAAATTATTCAATAGCATCTCATATTAAAAATTATATATTCATACATCGAAAGCTTGGGCCTCCGGCGGAAACAGAAGGCAATTCACGATACATGTATCCATGAGCAACTCGGCACCGCAGCCAGCTTTTTGATGACGGGGAGGCCGAGAAGGTTGCTCTCCTCGTCGCCGGTGTCGTGGAGCAACGACGCCACGCACTCGACGGCACCGGACACCGTCACAACGGGGAGCACGTTCCGCTTCTACCTGGCGAGCTTGGACACGACGAGCGTCGTGGCCACCCTTGCGCCGCGCTCGACGCCGACGCCCTTGCAAAGAAATCAGTAGTCTTGAATAGATGATGAGAATGAAGGGAGAGATTGTGTGCTTTGAGAATAAGGAGGGACGCCTTATATAGGGGGCAGGAGGGCTAAGGAGATGAACCTGGACGCCCACGACTATGGTAAGTAATCGATATGATGTATGTTTATGGAAAGAACGATTTCGGTTCGAAATCACCTAACAATTGCATCTATGGCGCGGTAAATCACCTAACAATTCCATCTATGGCGCGGTGGGTACAGGGGGCGGGTAGATTGGGCGGTGGTGAGTGAAATTTTTCGGTTTAATGCCGCCTAAACTATCCCTCATGCGTTGGATCGGCCACGGACGCCCAGATGGCCTTCATTTGAATTGGTTGATGCCCAAACATTTTAGGTGGGTTTAGGCGGGTTCCTTACAAGTGGGGACGCTGTGAGGGGTACGGGAGGTTTTATAAAAGCAGTTTTTTACCAATTGTTTTGGATCCTTGTAGTATAGACTCGGTGTATGTCTAGAGAAGTTCCTTTTTCTGTATTCTACCTGTTTAAATCTGGCGTAGCCACTCTGTACAATATCATGCAATATACTAAATAAGCTAAGAAAAAGAATATATAGGTAACTAAAGTACTCATTATGAGTTAATAGACAAGAGAAATATTATATTCCTATGCAGTTTGATTGGTTATTTGTACTACACTTCGGGGGCAATAGTTAAATTAATGAAGAGCACACACAAAAACGTTCTGTGCATAGGCATGACCTCAAAAATGATGCTCAGGTTCACAAGTGAACTCTTTCACTTTATTCACGTATGCATACACACACAACAATAGTCTTCCACACTCATACACCTGATCTAATATTGTTAGTTGGCAACAGTCTTATGATAGATCCATTGTGGAACAGTTCAATGCTCACACAAGGATGATGCAGGCATAGTGGACAAGAGGCAGGAGGTTTATATTGGTCCTAATCGAAAAGGATATGTGACAATTCCTCAACTGGGTTGTATAACAGGCAATGCTCTCGTACTTTAAATGACACTTAAATATTACAGTCTTCTCTTACAAATGGCTACTAGGGCAAATTAACTGGAAAAAGGCAATGTTTCATGTTTATTCCAATCCTATCCATTGCGAATAATCAAGTTCTTTTGGCAAAATGATGAATAACCTATTTTCAGCTAAAAAAAATCCAGAATGAAATCAACTAAAAAAAAATCCCAGCATGGCCATAGCTAGACCTATTTTCTGCTACAAGGGATAAGTGAAAGGTTCCATAGGAAAATGATGAATCAAGCAATCCAGAATGTGGAAAGGGAACAACAAATCAGAGCCTTGTTACTCCTTGCCCGCCTTCTTACCATGAAACAAGGATGGCTGAAGTATGGTCAAGCTAGCTCTCAACAACTTGTGACAATGTGCTTGTAATTAGATGCATAACAAGGTTATAGAAGGATGGCATCTGGTCATATCTTTCGATCAGGGGATGTAACAAAGATGTAAACACACACAAAAAAAAATCTGTGCAACCTTTATACAGAGCTGTGGCATTTCCTTGAAAAAAATCCACAATGCAACATGGAATCAACATAAGAAATACAGAGATTAGCCCAAGTGAGATATGGTTTTTCTTACTTCAGCTTAAATGCCCTCAAGATCTAGCAAAATGAGAGACCACCATCTCCTTTCGACCTCCCTACTTTGCTGAGCCGTGACACACAGGCAAAATTCTTATTTCAGCTTAAATGCCCTCAAGATCTGGCAAAATGAGACACCGCCATCTTCTTTCAACCTCACCATTTTGCTGAGCCGTGACACACAGTAAAGGAAGAGGCAGACCACAACCTCCTTTTGATGATGGATGATATACTAGCTCAAGCTACACATGTTTCTTTTGATGATGGATGATATACTAGCCCAAGCTACACATGTTTAGACAAACTACACTAGACAGGTCCTTAAATTACCTAGAATGACAGTCTTGTGTATTTTGGTTAACTGATACGAAAAGGATGAAAATAATCCAAGACATACAGAGAGGAGAATAGCCTGCTCGTGGGCAATCACATCATAAAGGTGCGAATCATCATCGCACAGGGAATGAGGAGAGGAGAGGCACGCCAATAAGGTGCACGGCATAAAAAGAACTATGATAACTTAGAAAGAAACAGAAACACATGTGTAATTTTACAATTAACAAGACCTAAACAGTAAACTCTGAACAGATGTGGCAACAAGAAGAATTGGATAATTACGGTAACTTCACATCCACAGCATGGCACCGACTACAGGGCTCCGCAACATTTAACTTAACTGTGGAAGGTACTCTACCCAGGATGTAGCTTTTGACTGTGCTGAGTGCTTTATGTGCTTCCAAGACCATACGCCGGCTTTTGGGCATGCATTTACCGGATTTTCGGGCAGAACACCTAACAGAATCACCAATCGCCTCCGCACCAAATATACAGTCCAATGTCAGACTTTCAAGTGATGTAGCATTTTCCAGAACATGACATGTTAGCTCAACTATGCTCTTTGCAGAGCAGAAGCCATTGATCTGCACCTTCTTGAGACTTCCATGCTTGCGTACAGGAATCTGCCTCAAATGTGAGGAGGCATCCCCAAAAACAGAATCATGTTGCATGTCACCCTGATTTACCTGCAATATTAATGCCATTTAGATTAAATGTCTCCACAAAAGATACTCTTCGCAGCATCAACAGTAGGCTCACACTCAGGATGAAACTCTCCAAGATAGGACAAGCATCCAGAAACGAAGCCAAGGACAAATAATCGTAGGTCGGGGTAACAGCCCCATCATCATCACCACCAAGATAAATATTCAAGTGCTTGACATGGAGGAATTTGTCAGGTACCATTGGGGTACTAACCCTCTGCACAAAGATACACATCCGTTATATGTCACAAACACTGGAATCTAATAATGCAAAGTTTCAGAGTATACCTCACAAGTCGAAGATACAGTAAGTGTTTCAACATGTGGCACAATGGAAGGAAGGTTTGTGATAGCATAACTCAAAAAGTTGGGCTCAGATGAAAAGTCAACCTTTAAGTTCTTTACTTTTGATGATTCTCCAAGTAAGAGTTGTACTGGTTCACCATAGAAGTCAAAAGTGGAGAGGTTTGGAGCTGTGCTCTCAATCACTTGCAGCGCATTGCAATCACACACACTCAAGCAACTAAGGCGCTCCAACCAGAATGGTATCTTTAAGCAGATTAGCTCCCTGCACACACAGAGATCCAACTCCTCCAAAGCAAAACAATTGGAAATAAGGCAGCCTAACTCATCCCCGGTGATACGCACTTGATACAGATGCAGCTTTGTCAGGCTTCTCAAGCAATCAAATCCAACCGTGGGACGGAAGGCACAATAGGTGAGGTGAAGATACCGAATTGAGTTTCCACGCCCATCAAGTAAAATTGAGCATGGGAAGTTGCAGTCTTTACTACTTTTCCTAGGCAGAAAAAGGGCGACTTCTTCAATCCCTTGTGTGATAGCTTTCTGGAGCCAACTATTTAGGTGACATGTGTTGACATTGTAACAATCACGGATTACAAACTTTAGTATCTTCACACCAGTGCCTGAGTGATTTTTTAGAATGAGGTCAACTCTGCTAATGAAATCCCTTGATATATCAACCTTTTGGCTTTCCTTCTGTGTCAAACCTAGTGTTTCCTCGGTTAAGATGAGCTTGGGGTGGCATCTCCAAGAACGTAGAAACATGCGAGATGCACATGCAGAACGGGCAGAATCACACAATGGCATCAGAGAATGTATAAAGCACCATATATCCTGCAGAAGCATGGAAAAATAGCTGATCACTGGGATTGTAAAGGCAAACAAACTTTTAATAAAACATAATGGGGCCATCCATGCGATCTGTTCATGCTTGTACAAAATGTACCGCACACTAAGATAGGAGCATTGAAATGTAATTGTGGTAGCCTGGTAGGTAAGTTCAGCTTGCACAGAGATGTTCCTTCTCTATTTAAAAGTAATGTAGGTGCCTTCCCTAAACAACACTAAGTTAGTAATTAGTATGGCCAACTACTATCACTAAGAAGTCAATAGTATTGGTTTCATTTTCTGCAACTTATTCTTACTTGAACTAAACCTGGAGTAGGGAACGATATAGGTTATGTGCATTTGTTACAACCAAAGAATGATGCTTTGTAGTTTGTAGAATAGCATTATTAGCTGCAACAAATAAGCCCACTAGCAAAAGAACAAAAATAGCATTAACATATGAAGTACTCATAAATATTTAAACAGCCTTCCTAACAGATATGGTGCAAAATACATGCATAAACCTCAGGAACTAATACGCAGCAATAGCTAATCGACCACAGAAAATATTGTGGAAACTGGGTTACATCAGAAAATGAAGTGTCCCTCAATTATGTCAAAGCATGAACAAATGATATATCCATGGTTTTAAACTGGCTAACACTGCATGGTTACCCCATGAAGAAGTTCTAAAGCAGCTACACCACTAGGCTGTATACAAGGCAGTGTTCTCATACGTTATATGGCTGCAATGCCTTGCAGATGATTGCAATCTTATAGTTTGCTATCTATAATCAGGAGAAAACAAAACAGGGGAAGCCAATGTCTCATGTTTAGAATGATGATTTTATTGGGACAATGGGGCTTAATGAGGATATTTAAGTCTTTTGGAAAAATATATAATGTTTATTAGTTCGATTAGGAATCACCAATGTGGCCATAGCTGGTCCTATTTTCTGATAAAGGAGCAAGTGGAAGGTTTCATAGGAAAATGGTGGATAGTAATTCGGTAACTCATGACCATCTTCTTTAGGTGACACTATGTAATAAGGACTGTCAAGCAAGCTTTCAACAACTTGTATCTTGCTTGTAATTAGATGGTAATCAAGTTACATAATGAGGACGATAAATGGTAATGAGTTTCAGTCTTTTCTACGGGTGGAAGCCAAGGTTTTCAAAAGCTGTGTATTTTGAATAAACGACTCTGAAATAGTTGCCCATGTAGCAAAACCGCCTCACTAATAAGTAAACATGAGGTCTTTTCACTGTCACATCAACAAAGAAGCAAATACTAGAAGATCAGTTCATGTTTTTTATGCAGCCAGCATAGGTCCACTAATTTTGATCATTGACATTTGTATGCCGTACCTCAGGAAGGTTTTGCCCTGAATATGTTGACCTTTCACCACCCTGTAAATGATGATCATGTTTGCACAGTGACTCCTTTTTATCTGACACTGAAGTAATCGGCTCGTCTGCAGCACAGCATGCATGTCAGCGAGTAATACAGATATTAAAAGAAGGAAACAATCAACTCCAGCATACAAACACGCGCATAGCAATTTCATTTCTTTCTTTTACTCAGATTTTGCAAGAACACAATCGTTTATGGTCCAAGGAAAAAACTACAGTTGAACAAAAATATTTCTGCAACATACTGCAATCTCCCCAACATGATGGAGAAGCAAATCAGGCAGTCGAATCAAGATCTTTCCCTACACTTTCGTTCTGCTACCTCCAAAGGCTACCATGTTATCGTTGCATGGTGTCAAATGATAACTTCAGCCGCTTATCAAATAAGTATTGTCATATTTACTGGAGCGTTTGAGTACAGTACTACTGTTGGTTCCTCTCATACCACTACATGCAATTATCATGACTAGATCAGTATCCTTTTTATCCCATGAAGCTTCCGCCTAAAATATTCTTTCGAAAGAGCAAAATCTACAGTTGAAGATCACTATGTCCTTTTTATCTCTCAAAATCTCCGCCCAAAATATTCTTTCCAATAAGCAAATCCACATTTGAACCCCAAAAAAAATGAGAAAAGTCGAACTGTCGAAGGCTTGAAGCCCCACTCCACATAAAACAAGAAAAATGAGCAATCTTGGTCAATTTGCAGTCAAACAAATACTGGGGAGACTGCTTAGACCAATCTAAATTTATTAGTTTGCTCCTCCCTCAAAAAGGAGTTTTTTTTTTCCTTCTGGAAAACAGTAAGTAGAAACGAAACCAGCAGACGCCATAAAAAAACAGGCCTTTCTATGAAGAAACATAAAGGCGGCAATACAGGCTCGTCCCATAGGACCACGGACCAAAAATACGCAGACATAGGTAACGGATTTCAATTCGGGCTATGAACATAACGTAGCATAGATGAACAAGACGCGGTCGAGGAGGGGCTAAGAGGGGTCTTACTGCGGGCTTGGATTCGCCGGCGACGCCTCCGCTCCTGCTTGAGCATGAGACGATTTAGCGACAGCATCCCCATGACAGTATCGAGAGCACAAAGGCGGCTGGCGGGCGGCCGACCTCTGCTCTCCCTACTCTGCCTGCGTGAGTTGTGTGGTTCAGTGCTTCTCCTCTGATCTATCTGTCCCGCCCTGTAGATCTCTCTACTCCGCACTTCGCGCGCGCTCTCGGTTTCGATTCGAACCCACAACAGTTGAAGAGGGCACGAGGGGACGAAATCGAGTTGGCGCCGCCGGGACCGGGAGAGTGAGAGCGGGAAGAGCGGGGCTGCTCTTGTTCTTTTTTTCCTTCGGGAAGAGAGAGGAGCTACGAGGACGGAACGGGAGTAAGGCTGCCCGGGGACCGGTAAAAGGGACGGCAAACGCCACGTCCTCCTTTTACCGTGCCCAGTCCAGTTTTTGTTCTGCAGCGGGGTACTGCAAAGCGCACGGGACGTCCAGTTTCGCTCCACTGCTCGGTATATCCAGAGTGCGTAGAACCCGCACGGAAAGCGCCACCTCGGCGCGGGGCCCGCGCGACCAACGCCTACGCGCCCTCTCGCGGAAGGGGAGGAAGAGCTTCGACCTGGGACGGAAGAGGAGAGGAGTGGGCGGAGGAGATCATCGGCCGGGCGAGCGTCGCGCCCCGCCTGTACGACCGCCGCCGCCGGAGCCCGGAGCGCCACAGAGCGCCGGATCCGGCCGCCGCAGGGTCCGCCGCCGCAGCCGCGGATGGAAGGGACCGCCGCTGCCGCCGGAGATGGAGGGGGCTGCCGCGCCTCGGGAGCTCCGCTCGGCCGCTCCGTGCTCTTGAAGATCACCATGGCCCCGCCGCTCGCCTCACGCCGCCGAGGCCGAGCTGCCGGAGCTCGATCTGCTAGAGCTCTTTGTCGATTCCGGCCGCCTCGAGGCCGGGAAAGGACCAGAGGAGGGGCGTGCGGCAGCGGGCCCGCGCGGAGGAGATGAAGAGAAGCGCCGCCTGAGCTCGCGCGGGGGCCATGGAGTCGTGCCCCGCTGCGGTGATGCAGCCGGGAGGAGGAGGGGCACCTCGCCGCCGGGCCGGGCCAAGGAGGACGCGGCGCAGCCTCTGCTCTCCTCGCCTCGTGCCGCCACCCGCTGGAGCCCGGCCGCCGTCCACGCTCGGTGCCGCAGGCCACGTCTCCTCCTCCACCACGTCGGCGAGCCACCGCGCCACCATCCTCGTCGCACCTCCGTAACCGCACCTCCGGCGCTCCTCCCCGTCGGAATCGCACCGCCTGCCCTCCTCCCTGCCGGAACCGCGCCTCCGCCGCTCCTCCTCTTCTGCCCCACCTTACCCGCACGAGCTTCGTCTCCAACCGATGCTCCACCTGCTCCGGGAGCCGGGGACGGCCGAGCCGGCCATGGACGGGAGGAGGATGCCCGACCGGCGGCGACGAGCAGAGAGGAGAGGGGAGGGAAGAGGGCACCGGACGGATTGCGATGGATCCAGAGAGAACAGGGGCGGCGGAGAAAAACAGAGGAGGGAAGGGGAAAAGGGTAAGAGAAAAAAGAAAAGGTGGGGAGAGAGAAGAGAGGGTAGTTGGGATGGTTGAATAAAATATAGTTTAGTTGGTATAGAGTATGAGATATAAAGTATGACGAGTGCGGAAGAAAGTTGTTTAGAGTAGAGAATCTTGATGACCAGGACATAATATTCTTTTTTAAAGGGTAGAGGAGAGTATCACCACTGCGAACAGCCTAAACCGAGGGAAAACGTCCTTTTACCTCCCTGGACCGCAAGCCGAGCTTGTGTTTCCACCCTGAACACCGGATATATAACCCCTTTAAATATTATTTTGCAGACGTGGCAGTGGTCTCACATGTCAGTTTGGGCCCCACTCTATTCTCTCCCTTCGTCCCTCTGTCTCCCCCTCTCCCGGCGGTGTCGTCCCACCCACGCTGCCCCGCCCTGCCATCGGCCACCGTCCTTTCATCCTCTCCTCTACCTGCTCCCCGGCGGCCTTGCTTGCCCTTCCTTCTCTCCTCTGCCACCTCCCAGGCTCCCGGCGGGGCCGCGTCGCCCCTCCCCATCTCCTGCGTCGGCCCGCCGTTGATCTGCCGTCCACGCGCGCCCGAGAGGGATGTGGATGGCGGCGGCGACCCGAGCAGAGGCCCGTCTCCGCCCGCGCCGGTTCCTCCGCGTTCGCCGGCCTACGTCGCACCAGCGACCCTGCTTCCCCTTCTCCCTAATCGCGGCCGACCTCGAATCTTCCGCCACTGCGAGAGCTCCGCCGACCTCCTCCTCCCTCACGAGAGCTCGAGCTCGTGCCCAAAAAAACCCCGCAGCGCCGGACGAATCGAGGATCTAGGTGGAGGCCACCCGCGCCCCTGGCCCGCTGCCGCCATTCGTCAGGCGCTAGCGGGCAGCCTTCGACCGCTGCCTCTCGATCAGTGTTAGGATCCTCTGCGCGGCAGCCAGGCGCGAGCTTCGCCGCGGCGGGGGCTGGGTGGCGTGGGTGGGGCGGCGCCGCCGGGAGAGAGGAGAGAGAGGAGAGAGAATGGAGTAGGGTCCACGCTGACATGTAGGGCTCGCTGCCACGTCAGCGAAAACCGCCATCCAAACCGTCGAGGGAGGGTAAAACAGACAATTTTGATAGTTGAGGGGGTTATATATCCGGTTTTACGGTCCAGGGAGTAAACGCGAACTCGACCCACAATCTATTTTCTAAACCGAGCACTGGAACAACTAATCCAGATCATGGAGGAAAAAAACCGTCGAAATGGTAGGAACGCTGCTTCGTGGGCTGAATTTGGTGTGCTAGCTTCGTGGGCTTCGAGTTGTTGGGATTTTCTAATTTGGGCTGATTGACAAACTATCATGCCCTCTCAAAAAAAGGGCAAACTATCATGTTTATATACTTGCTGACCGGTTTCCGCCAGAAGTTTTATTTTAAATCCAGCTTAGCTTTAAGATTTGTGCAAGACTTTCACATATGCCGTTCGATTTCCTTTCTTCCTCCTCCTCCTACGACGCGCCGTGTCATTGTCGTTGTCGCAGGCTCGGTACTGCTTGATTAGGGTTCCGAGTTGGGGGCTGGGGCCCAAATGGGCGGGCGGCGGCAAGATCACCATCGGTCGAGGTGGAGGACTGGTGGTCAAGGCCGGTGGTGGATCTTAGGGTTCTAGGGTTGCCGAGGTACAGGGGCTCGCTGATTCTACATATCTACTAGTAATGGGCACGCGCCCATGCGCGCGTAGAATTTTCACAATTTCATCTGAGATTTAAAATGGAATTGGACTTGTATGCGAGTCATTGTTGTAGAGAAATTATGAAAAACGAAATGATTTAACATATTCAAGATTGCGTGAAAGAAAATGTGCATTATACATCTTTGAAATTACCGAATTCGACAAAAAAACTATGCACAATTCAACAGAACTTGACAAGGTCTATACTATTTTTCAACTGCATAGCCTGCCCTATCCAGCTATCCAATAAGACTGAGGTTTGATTCGCAATAAATCTTGTCACTGAGCACGATATTGAATTCAACAGAAGAGTCTTTTCATGTAGCTCCAGGAATTTTCTTTGTGACATTGGTGCTTCAGGGAAAAACAAACTTGCAGAGAGGTGAGCTCAGAGGATATGGACAAAGTGTTCAAAAAAAGACTAACAGTATGATTATCGTTGGACCAATACCAAGAACAACGCAACAAAAAAATATGTTAACTTACTGATGAGCCCATGACGATGCCGACTCTAAACATTTACTAAACAAATTAAAGAGCTTGTGATTTTTCTGTCCCAAGGTTAAAGTATCACCAAGTTTCACATTTTAACAAAAAGGAACAACAATAGTCTAAAGAAACATGATATAGCATGCCAAAACGAACCAAAGTTTGACTTCTTGGTTCAGAAAAGGTCAAGTTGTCTAAGTATTGTTATTCTGTAACCATTCCACCCATGTCTCTTGAAGCATGAAATGAGAAGTTTACCTGCATTTGTTGGTACCATATCATGTAATCACTTTTTTTGCCACGTTAGCCGCCATAGAAATGATCAACGTTTACAATCAAAGATTGTTGCCTAATGGGATTCATATCATTTCCTGTAAGGGGTTGAAGGGAAATGTCAGTAAAAAGTGAAGGTGAGAAGAGAAACTGTGATGTGCAAAAAAAGGAAACTGAAATGCTATATTTAAGCCAGTTGCAAGTCAGTAGTTAAAATCTAATTGGAATAGTACGTCAAGTGATATGTGTGTTAAAGAAACAAACTCAGCTAACATATTAATTTTTGGTTAGTCAGAGGCTTTATTAGGGACCGAAAAATAAATAATTTAAACGGAGGATACTGGTCAATTAAAGAAGCAATTCATACATGATTTCATCAAGCAGAACACCAAATGGGCAGCACTCAGCAGCCAAGGGCAATAAAAGCAATCTGGTATTTATGGCACCAACATGTGCTTTGCAAATCTTAATAGTTGAATAGTACTTTGTTACGAATTACCTGGCCATTGTCACCCCACGCTGAAGAATGTAATAAAATGCTAACAACACAGAAATTATCAGGACATGCTACTCTTCCAGATAAAACAAAAGAATGGTACATTCGTCATCATTTATTGCATATTGTCAGTAGTTGGTACCTTTACACAAATTGGCGAGAAGAACTGCAACAGATACAGTCTTTGTTGTTTCTTTGTATCCTCGTTTGCCTAACATCAACAAAGGTTTGAGATGGAAATGCAAAAAAAAAATCTCGAACTACGCAGGAGAGCTGCACGTCATTTCATTAAGGTAGAAAAAAGGCAAGAATGCCTACACAGATAACAAAAACACTGCACACCCAAACACAGACACACACATAAAACAGGAACACAAAACAAAACAGAAGCGCTATACACAAGAAAAAATAGGAGACGACTAGGGATAAGAGTCTCCTGGACAGGCCCTTCCCCAAAAAAAGACACCGTGACCATTAGCTCTTGAAGCTTTTTTGCTCCAGCTTTACACCAAAGGCTTCCTTCTTCCCTGATAGCCAAAAGAACCTCCTGAACATTGGGCCTGTTTTTTTCAAACACGCAGGAATTATGATGCTTCCAAATTTCCCAAGAGACAAGGATGATCAAGGAATTTAGACCCTTCCTCATGTCTTTGGGAGCAGTTGATAATACTGTCCACCACCATTTTGAGAAGCGAACTGCCGAGGTATCTGGCGCCAATGAAGGAAGGCCCAAGCGATGGAATATCTGAAACCAGACTTGTCGGGCAAAAAACACAGCCGGCCAAAAGGTGATGAATGTTCTCCTCGGCTTGATCACATAACGGACACAACTCCGGGTGAGGCAAGCCTCTTTTTGCAAGGCGATCAGCCGTCCAACATCGATTATGAAACGCCAACCAAATGAAGAACTTACAGCGAGGAGGTGCCCAACTCTTCAAGATTCTTCTCCACGGTCCAAATTTGACGGTCCCAATGAAGTAAGCACTATATGCTGACTTAATCGTGTATATACCAGATGGTGTTAATTTCCAAAAAAATTGATCTGGCACTTCCTGCAGCACCAGACCATCTACCATGCCCCAAATCTGTAGGTACTCAAAAATAACCTGGACAGTAAGTGCTCCTTTGATGTCATCCGCCCATCTACTATTTTGGAATGCTTGAGCTACGATCCGTCTCTTGGCTGTCCGCTTGGGGACAGTACTAAACAAATTAGGTGCCAGTTCAGACACGGTATGATGGAAATGCAAAATGAGCATTAAATCAGTGTCAACAAATGGTTGCAACACCAATAATGGAATTGTTCTCCAAACAAACAATAAAAAAAATAATTGTGCAGAGGTGAAATGTGCAATACAAAGGAAAGAATAAGCTAATTAGATACAATCGTATGTGTTGGTGCATTTATGTGAACACACGCAGACAATGACACATTCTAATGAAAAGAATAGAAACATATTCATTTTATTTACTGAATTATGACTTCTATTTTTCAAAGTATTGAAAGGGATAATCATATAACTATGTAAGCAGGAACATTTCGTGAGAGAATTTGGTCGACAAATGACAATGAATATGTCAGTTGTGTGCTGACCTTAGAATTTTTTTTTTATTCACCTTTGTTATTCTTAAAGGCAGCATCCTGAAAATGGGCACAACACAGCAATAAGTATTCTTGAACAAAATTTTCCATCTCCCAAGATACAGGTCTGAAAATTTGAACACCAGAAGAGCAGCTTGAACTGTTAGTTTGGAAGTCAGATGTCATACAAAGGATAAGACACAGTGACCAAATATACAGGAGCAGAATCGTAGTGTAAACGTTAATATAATCTAGATGATTGCTCCATGTGATAATAAAGCATCTCAGGAACTAAAATTTAGTATAAAATTGCAGGAATGGTAAACACCGGATGTCATGTTGTGTACGGTCACTTGTTAAATCAAATATATTTAGGAAAAGTACATCAAGTTCTCAAGATTGACCCGTTTAATTAAACAAATTGAAATAGAAGAGTAGTAACTTCCTGCTGACCTGAACTCAGAGATGATCTGATTCACTACTTTGAAAGTAGATCATGATTTCGTTGGCGTGCACACAAACATGGTAGGAACATGTAGTTGGACAAAGATGATGGTAAATGTGAGGGCCAGTTTTATAATAAAAGGGCAAACATTTCTATACAAATAAAAAAGAATAAGTATAATCAACTCCTGAAAAAGCATTCTCCAAGTTTGAGATGTAGTTAATTAAGAGGCTAATAATTTTGTTTCTAAATTATGTATTTTATAGGAAAGGGGCAACAACGCAGAAAAGGTTAGTCCAAAGAGGTAGTCCTTGGAGATCTAAATATCTGAGGGTAAACCTCCGTACATACCAGGAAAATGGTGTTATGTCCAAAATAAAAGAAGTTGTGTGGATAAGCTAATATATCACATTATGGTAAGTAAGGGCAAGCACTAGCTCAAGCTAAATTTGCACAAGCTGTTCTTATTGCAATCAAAATAGCAGGGGCATACAAGCACATTGCTTAATTTGACCTATGCTGAATATCTTCAGTTTGCCATTTGATATTCTTAATAGCAGATTATTCAGGAGGTTGTGTCTTACCCCAGATTACTTTAACAAAATTTACAACCGATTGATCTCCCTAAGTATTTTTGTCATCAATTTCTGATTGATCTACCACCATGACCATTCAATGAAGCTTCAGATTTGTCAAACAAAAGGGAGCAAGTAACATCCTCTGAAGTAGAAATTTCAGTTGGGCACTGCAAAGTGCAGGACCTGATATTAGGAACCAATTCTTAAGAATAAAAAAACAGCATAACGCACAGGTGAACCAATCTGTAAAATTAGACAAAGGAGGTATAAAGAGATGTAAGGGATACCTATATTGCAATACTTCTTCCATCGGAGGCCAGCCGTGCTGCACCATAGAACATGGGAATTAGTGGTTACGGGCTGAAGCAGATGAACGGAAGTGGAGGGAACTGGCTGGCTTGCTGGGTGCCAGGGATAGGGAGGAGGAGGACGCCCAGGCCCGTGCCTCACCGGATTCGACCTCGGCAGCCGTACCTCCGCTGCTCTCGCGCCGGCCAGTGACAAGGGGGCTGAGGCCGACATACCGCCTCGCGCGCGGCCGCGTCGGACGCCGATTCTTGACGAGGGGAGATGCGAGAGACAGGAGAGGAAGAGATAAGGCAGTGGGGGTCGCTGACCTGCTTTGAGGCGGCGGCGGCGGCAGGATCCACGAGGTTGGGGACGGCGAGGAAGCGCGAGGAACTGCCGTCGGGAGGAGCAGCCCGCGGCGCCGGCCGCCGTCGGCGTGTGGTGGGGAGAGGAGAGGACAGATTTTTTTGCCGAGGACTGCAGGTTGGATTTTCAGAAGACGTAGGGTCCTAAATGCAAAATGTCGCTGGCAACTGTCTGCTCTGCCGTCGGATCGTCGATCGGACGGCCGAAAAAAAATGAACTGACGTGGACCAATCGGCAGGCCAGGGACTCCGGCGCCTCTAATGATATCTAATACCCGCTGAGAGTTCGGGCAAATTTGGAACCCTTGCCCGCTCGCCTTGCCTGACAAGGCTAGCCTAATCTATCCCAGCAAAGCAAGGCAAGAAACAGCCCTGTGATTTGGTTTGCTTGCTCAGCACAGTAGCAATCAAGCTAGTGGTCCAGAAATTCCTAATCGTACAATAGAAAACTCAGTATTCAGCAATCTGATCCGGCTCTAGAGCTTACGTGGCTATCCATCATTGATTCCTAGCACGGTTTGGCACTAGCAACGAGGCTTGCTTGTGCAGGATATAGTTTTCCAAATGGGCCAGGCCCGATCGACGGCACGAGGCACGGCCCTAAAAAGCACGGCCCTAGCCCGGCACGAGGCCCGATCAATAGTGCCTAGTGCCGGCCCGGCCCGATGGTCTATTAGTGCCTAGGCCGCCACCTCGGCCCATAGTGCCGGCCCGAAGCACGGCACGGAAATGAGCAGCCCGACAGTGACCCGATAACATTTTTCTCATCTTATATAAATACTTGTACAAACACTAATTTTTCACTTCCATCCCCAACCTCCAGCTTCAGCCGTCCGTTCTCCCTCCCGATCCCTTCAGCCCTCCTCCCTCCCGATCCATCTGCCTCCCGCCTCCCGATCCCGCCGACGCCCGCCCCTCCTTGCCGATCCCGCCACCGCCCGCCCTCCCTCTGCCTCCGTCGTTCGCCCCTCCCTCACCCCGGCACCCGGCGGCCGGCGCCCTCCGCTCCTCCCTTTCCCTCACCTGGCGCAGCCAAGCACCGGTCGACGGCCGCCGCCGCCGGAGGCGCGAGAGGCAGCCGAGCTAGGCTACCAGCGCCGCCCCTGCTCGCGCGGCCGAGATCTGCTCAGGCGGCGGGCGACGCGCCCCTCCGCCGAGATCTGCTCCCGGGCGACGGGCGACGCGCCCCTCCGCCGCCCTCGCGCCGGCCTCCCTCCCCTCCGTGCCGCCGTCCTCCCTCCCCTCCGCGAGATCTGCGCCGGCCTCCCTCCCCTCCGCCGCCCCCGCGCCGGCCTCCCTCCCCTCCGTGCCGCCGTCCTCCCTCCCCTCCGTGAAATCTGCGCCGGCCTCCCTCCCCTCCGTGCCGCCGGCGGCCGCCGCGGGATGCGCCGCCCCCTTGCAGTCGGGCCAGCCAGGCCCGATGGCCCGGCCGCAGCCCATCGGGCCAGTCGGGCCACCGTGCCGGCCCGGCACTATAAAAGGGCCTTAGTGCCGGGCCTGAGCCGCTGGGTCGGCACGGTGGCACGGCCCGGCATGGCACTATTAAACATCGGGCTGCGATAGGGCCGGGCCGCGTCGGGCCGTGCCAGATCGGGCTAGTGTCGGGCTAGGACCGGGCCGCCCATTTGGAATACTATAGTGCAGGAGAGCGGAATCGGCTCTCCCCGGCGGGCAAGCATATCCTTGCTGTGGCCGGCGAGATTGCTGAGCAAAGCAAGATTTTTGCTTGCTACCAAACAAGTTGCCTTGCCAGGCGAGGCTACACAGTGCTGAGCAAAAGTACCAAACATGCCCTTCGGTGATGATTGTGTTATGGTCTGTATTTTATTTTTTTCATATATACATTGGCACAATAAAGAAGTTTTGAACATGGAAGAATGTTAATTCAAAGCATGTAAGAACATTACCCTCTTATGTTCCCCATTTATGTAGGAAAACTACAAATGGAAGCAAGGTAGACATAAGAGTGTTGTTCAAGCTAAATTACTATTTCAGGTACTGGGCCCGAGCAGCTAAGCATCTTTCTACTTTCTCTCTTTAACTTCAATGTGTGATTATAAAAAAGTGTTCACAAACTCTGCATTTTGGATGCTTGATTTCTACAGTCTATGAACACTGTCATTAAAAAACAAATTGATTAACCAGTAGTGAAACCCTCATGTTGATGATTTTTGTGCTCCCTGGGTTAAATCTAAAAGTTCAAATAAGATAACTGGGTGCATTAGGACCACTTAGTTATGGGCCCAAGAGGTATTTACTAGACTAAGCTTTCCTATAGCATTTATATTGCATATGTATGTCCTGTCCTGCTGGTGTTAGGTCAACTACTATTATTTGTATAGTTCAGCCACACATCAGAGGCTTTAGTTACAATCTTGGTGCTGAATGCAGTTTGATGGATTGGCAATTTGGCATGGATCAAAAGCTCAAAACTGATATTGCAGGAGTTGCCTCAATCTAATCTATTTAGAATAAATAGTGCATCGTGTTTGTTGTACCCTTGATGTTTTTCAATGTATGCATGCGTTATATACTTAGCATATCAGTGCCTGAATACATTATTTATTCCCTTTTACTTTAATGTATGGAAATGACTAAGAGAATTTTGGAGACGCAGGGAAATATCCTTGAGATGCTCAAGACCTGACCAAAGAGGGGGCACTCAGATTTTGGGGGATGAACCGCAATCTCTAAAGGTTTGTGATGATTCTGTAACATATATTTAGAGGGTGAGGATCCTTGTTGGCAAGCTTGCCCTTTACACTGCCCTGGGATGATTTCATCCTTCTGCTGTAAGCTTTGTTTATCTGTCTTTACAATATTTTCAGCCTATAGTACATATGCAGCTCCAAATATCATAATAAAGAATCATGATATAGATAAAATGTTAAATTTATAAGATGCATATAATTAAATTGATAAGCTAAGTTCCCTCTGACAAGATTAGATGAGATAGATCCCCTTGGCTGTATAAATAAGGTGAACACTGAAAATAAGGTGAATAAGCTGGAAATAAGGTGAATAAGGTGAAAAATAAGGTGAACACTGAAAATAGGGTGAATAAGATGGAAATAAGGTGAATAAGGTGGAAAATAAAAGCTGGAAATAAAAGTGAAATAGATCCCCTTGGCTATGTCAATAAGGTGAACACTGAAAAGATTAGATGAAAAAAATGTATCTCTCTTAGCTGTGTGGTGCACAAAATTCTCTCTGACATAATATCTCTACATGATGCTTGGTGATTACTGCCCTTGCTGATGCTTGGTGATACCTCTACACCTGAAGCCTGCAGAGAGCATCGGAATAAAGGATGCTGCCTGGAGGGCAAGAAAATGAAGAGGGAGAAGGGAACCATGGCATTGGTTAGCAGGTGAGTATCTTACTCTGCAGACTTGGTTGACAGTACGATAGGAACTCCCCAGGCATTATTATCGTCACTTGTGGAATTGATTTAGTTTTACAGGATGTATAGGCTCTAGGGAGCTAATGACTCCTTGACATGCTGTGATCTCATGCTTATTCCCTATGTTGTGGTGGCCAGATGTGAACACAAATGATTAAACTGAAGTTTGTCAATTGGTAAGCTAATCGGCATATGCAATTGTGCTACTATTCTTGCTAGCCTTGATATTCATAGTAAGATCTGTTTTGCTCAATCAATTGGTTGGGTTGGCACTTGATGAAATATTTGCACTATCCATTAGAGAGATAACATTAGTGATTATAGAGGCTAATTTCATGATTGTCATTCATGTTTCCTTGCTTTTGAGCATTGAGTCTTGTACAAATGATAGGAAATGTATTTGTATGCTTATACTGATCAGGAGCATCATCAATTTTTGGTTATTAATCTGCCATATTTTCAATTGCCTATTTACAATTGTCGTGAACCCTACAAGCTTCTATTTTATCAATATACTCCAGTTCACTTTTAACTATAGTATGCTTGATCTGAATCCTCTTGTTTCTTGTATCCCCTAATGCACTTTGTAGTTCAAATCCCAAACACTATTGTTTTATGAAACCATATTCCTGTTTTCTTTTGAGACATCCAGGGTAATTGACCATTACGCCCGGTGTTGGGAGCAGTTCACATGAAACTATAGAGGATGAGGAACTGCAGTTCCTCTATAAAACTTTGTAGGATACTTAAGCTTGGTCCCATGCGTCAAAGATGATATCAGTAAATGTTCTTTTATTTTCCATTTGGCTACCAATCTTTGTTTGCACTTACATTGAAGTGAATCGCTGAATCTACCTTTTGTAGGTGCAACTGATCTGGCTAAAACATACTTATCTTTGAAAGCCATGTGGGATGTGATTCATCCAAAATCTAGTTCAAATGTAAGTTCTTCCATTTGTGTATCATGCTTCGCAAGCTAATGTAGGAAGAAGCTTCATCCAATTTTGTAGGATGAATGAATATGCTTGGAATTTCTGCAGGTCAACACTGTCAAACCTAAGCCTCCTGTTCTAGCAGCTGAGCGGCCGGAGGCATCTGGGCGGATGGAAAACAACCGAGATGGGAAATGCTCTAGCACGAACCTAGCATACACACATTTATAACATATGAGTTGTACCTAGCATAAACAATAAATACCCTTGTTGCATATACATTTTTATAAATATAAATTATTATTTACTATATTTTCTATGAAGATAATTTTTATACATAGTGGAAATATAAGATTATATATATTAATTTTTTTATGCACGTGCCTGTGGCTAAAATTTGAACTAGATTTCACTTTTTATTGGATGAAAAGAGTAGTATGCACTGAAAATTACGGAGAAAGTTTGAAAAGGGGCATAATAGTTGCTACAAGATTGGATGAGTTTAATGAACTCATTTCAGTTTTTTATTGATTACATTTTTGTGCAAACGTGCAACAAATCCACATTGGAACCTCAGCAGACGAATCAACAGAAAACTGCAACGCTAACCGACTCAATAGAGGATCGCTGCAAAAGGGGTCAACACGACTACCCGGGATGCACTGGGCCTATCGCCGGGCAGTGCGCAGAGGCAGCAGGCACACCCAAACGAGTCAGTAGGAGATGTCGACGAGCGCGACCATGGCGTTCGCGACGAGATCCCCGTGCGTCGTCCTCTGCCGCACGCCGCCGAGCGAGGCGTACTGCTGGCTCCGCGGCGGCGGTGGCGGCGGCGGCAGCAGCCGCCGCACGGCGCGGCGCTCCCCGCTCGCGTAGTAGCTCCGCAGCTCGGCGTCGTAGAAGGACGCCACCTCCCGGAGCGCGGCGCACGTCCGCGGCAGGTGGCGCGCGAGCGGCAGCGCCAGGTTGAACGGCCAGAGCAGGAACGCGAACTGGAACGCGTTCAGGAACCCGCCCGCCACCGCCGGCACGGCGAGCAGCGCCACGTGGACCGGCATATCGATCGGCCTTTTCCCCTGAGTGCTAGATGGTGGACAAGTGGCATGTGTCTCTCTATCCCTGTGTGGTCGCCATGGCCATATGGCCGAGGAGCTCGAGGAGTTGGTGATTAGTGAAGACCTGGCAAGCTAGCTAGCCATGGACAGTAGCGAAGGGGTTTCTTTTATAGATACATACCTTGCTTGCGGACAATGCCGTGTTGGATTTGACCTCGGTCAAGTCTATTTGGGCCTTCAGGCCCAATCCTAATCCCTGTTAGTTGTCTTTGATTGGAAGGCAAACTCAGCCCATTTAAGGGCCCGGCCCCACGTCTACAGCACTATATAACTAAGGGGAAACCCCCTGGTTTCCCTAATCCGTGAGTTAATCACGAGTTAGCCTTTAGGGTTACTGTTAACCCTAATCCTATCAATCACTAAGGTGCTGGAAGGCGTGGAAGCTCGGAGTCCCGTTCTTCTACATCTACGACAAGTTCATCATCATCTACTTCACCAACACTCAAGCATGAACAGAGAAAA
Organism: Urochloa ruziziensis; assembly: GCA_015476505.1. Lineage (NCBI taxonomy): Eukaryota > Viridiplantae > Streptophyta > Magnoliopsida > Poales > Poaceae > Urochloa > Urochloa ruziziensis. The sequence goes on along the minus strand of CM027125.1, from coordinate 53,021,449 downwards.
CACTGGTAAGTGTTAAGATCTAAGATTCCGCATTAATTAGTGAGTTAGGCGTGATCTAGATCTAGACTAGAGATCCTGTGGTTAAGTTATTATTAATCATGTTAGTATATACTAACAATTGGTATCAGTCGCCTCCTAGTCTATTCTTGATCCCCTAAGCCCTTTTAAGCCTCTGTTCATGTTCTCAGTAAATCTATGATCAAGTTTTAGTAGCGTTTCGTTTAAGTTAGTTAATGCCTTGAACATGAGATAAGTTTACTAGGCGTTCTTCATGTTTTAGATGAGTTTTGATAACTCAGTGCATGTTTAGATGCCTAGAACCTCAGACCTCAGATCAGTAAAGCTTCCTTTAAGATCAGTCAAGTTTTAGATCCACTTTATGCATACTTAATTAGATCCGTAAACTTTACATGTGCATATTTCAGATTAATCATGTTTAAGTTCAGTTTCCTCTTAAATCAGTGCTGATTAGATTATAAGCGACGAGATCTACTAAGTTTTAGTTAAGTTTTCTCTAAGTCAGTGTTTTGTTTCGCATCTCAGCCCAAATCCCGTATGATTACATGCATCACAGCCCAAAAACCCATAAGAAAGAAGAAGGGGAAAATTCAGTAAAAAAAAAAGGGATCTCGCATCCCAAACCCTAGATCTCAGATCTTAGTTCCCAACACCCTAACCCTAAGAATAAGCGGCTTGCATAGCCACGACGGCCGCGCGTGACATGACTGTCGTCGCGTGCGACCGCCGGTCTTCCTGTCGGCGAACCTCAGCGCCCGCTCGCGCTCGTGACATGGCAAGGTCACGGCGTAGCGGGCACCGTGGCCGTGGCTTCACCTCCGGGCGGCGCATGAGTCTCGCGCCTGCCACTGCCGGCCGTTTGATGCACCGGCGGAGCCCCTCGGCGGGCCGCGCGCGAGATGCACGCGGCGCCGCAGAGGAGGCCCGCGGCGCTCCGGCTCGGCGGAGCTCCGGAGTGCAGCGGCTTGGTCCTCCGGGATCTTGGCCCTCACTCACCGGATCTGGGGGAGGAGAAGAATAAAAGGTCACGGAGGGCGGTGAGCGGCCGCGACCCTGGCGGCGGCGGGCGGTGGCGCGCGCTCCGGCGCCGGCGATGAGGCGGCGCTCGGGTGTGTGGGGTGCTGGGTCTTTGAGATCTAGCGCCTCCCTCACCGGATCTGGGGGGAGAACGGCTATGGCGGGCGGCGGCGCGACGCGGCCGCCGGCGGCGGCTGAGCTGAGTAGAGCTCGGGGGAGGGAGGGGAGAAAATGAGCTAGGGTTTTCCCCTCCCCCCGCCGATTTTCGGCGTTATATACCCGCCCCAGCCGCCGGCAGCCGTCGGATCAGGCGGACGGCTGCGATCAGCGCGGGGCGGGGGCGGCGACGATGGCTGGGCCGCTTCGGCGGCCCGCCCGTCAGTTGCTGGGCTCACAGCCCATTAGGTCAGTTTACGGGCCGAGCGCGCTTATGGGCTGGCTGCTGAGTCGCGTGTGCGCGCGCTGCGGGGCTGGGTTGCACGCGCCATGAGCTGGGCCGCGCATTACTGGGCCGCGCGCTGCGCCGAGCCGCCGCGCCGCTGGGCCGAGCCGCCGCTCCACTGGGCCGAGCCGCGCGCGCGAGCGGCGCGCACTGGGCCTGCTGGGCCGCGCGTTATGAGTGGGCTGCGCGCGATAAGTGGGCTGTTTTGGGTTATTTTTTGAGTCACGGGTTGAATTCATTTTCTTCTTTTTATTTAAATTTTCAATATGTTTTCAGTTTTAAGCATCTATTAATTCCTGTTTTCACTAAAATTTTAGTAAGTTCAGTTTTAAGTTTTATGATTTAAAACTTGAACTTTAAGTTAAGTTTAACCTTTATCGCTTCCGCATTAAGTACAAATTATTTCTTACATAAGAAATTTTAAGCATTAAGTTACACTGTTTATTTAAGATGTATATTTAAGTTTTTGACCTGTCAGTTTTCAGTGGCTCATTATTTTCAGTGAAAGTTTATTTCTTAATTGCAAATTAAGTTTTATTTAATTATGCACTGATATATATATAAGTAGAGTTTTGTGTCGTGTTTTCTGCATGTTACTCATTATGCAATTAAGAAATGCTAAGTTTTAATGCGCTCATAAAATAAAGTTTTAAGTTTTTCATGAGCATGATAAATTTATGGTGCAATCTATTTATTTTCTTGCACAGTTTTTCCTTACCATTAAGTATCTTTTAAGTTTAAGTTTTAGATTCAGAATAAGTCTTTTATTAAATGCTTTTGTTTTACCATGTTATTTTAGATAAGTATACATTAAGAATAAGTTTTGCATTGTTTTCATATAAGTTAAGTTTAAACTTTGCATTACTTGTTTTTAACATAAGTTAAGCTGAAAGTTCGTTCTCTTTCCACCAAGTGCATTTAGATGCCTCTATTTGAATGGAACCACCGGGAAGTTCATTTAGAGTAAACTTGTGATTAATTCAACCACCGTTGTTTAATTACGAGTTTAAGTCAAGTTTCGCTTGTTTTCCCCACCGGTGATTGCATGTTGTTACTTGTTTTGCGTGATTTTAATCAGACCACCGTAGGGTTATTTTCATGCCTTTATGTGCATCTTATTGTGCTATTACTGAGACATGTTTTATTTATGAATTTTCAGTTGATTATACAAAGTTGCTAAGCACCATTAAGCATTATGATGGCACAAACTTCCCCAGTTGGAAGTTGGATATGCTAGGCATTCTCAAGACCTTGGATCTTGATTATGCGTTACGTGAGGATAAGCCAACTGCTCCAGCGGTTGGAACTCAAAATTACGATTATAAGATAAGTGAGTACAACTCAAATTCAGAAAAATGGGAGAGATCAAATGACTTGGCAAAGATGGTGATTAGGCAAACCGTCATTGAGGCCTTGAGAGATTCTTTTCCTATTGAGATCAACGGTAAGGAATTATCAGTTAAGGAGTTTATGTACTCAATTGAGGAAATGTATAAGCGTAAGTTAGCCACTTTCCTCGTTAAGAAATTAGTGACCTCACGTTACAATGGTCAAGGTGCATTAAGGGCGCATGTTAATAACATGGTCTACATAGCTGAAAAGCTAGAAGTGCTTGGGATTCATACCTCGAGTTCAATGCTTTCGCATTTGATCACTGCGTCCCTCCCTGAGAATTATGCCCTAGGCGTATGCAACTTTTGTAAGGAACCCGGACACATGCAAAGTTGGTGCCCCGGATTAGCTACATGGCTTCAGAAGAGAGGTAATTAAATTGTCTCATAAGTTTTATTAAGTTTATTTGTTCCCACCCATTTTGGTGGAATAACTCAGGTGTTTCTACACATATTAAACCTCCTTCAGGTATTCATCGACCTTAAAGGAAGGGATATTCAGGGGAGCAAATTCTACGAGACTTCATCAAAGTCAAAGACTCTGGAGCCTCACATTAGCATTAGGTCATTAGTTTTAGACTTATTTCCAGCCGATGATGTACTTTAGATTAAGAAATTCTGGATATTTGTGTTCTCAATAAGTAATAAAACATCATCAAGTTCTTTTAGTCCTTATTTTTCATCACAATTGTCTTTGACTGTTATTTAAGTTAAATGAGTTAAGAAGTGATGAGACCTTGTCGAATATGTGGCACACTCACGTTTAGACCACAAATTCGAAGGGGAGAATGGAATGTCTCATCAGTTTTGAGATGCTCCTGCTAACAATACTAGTTAAGAATTTGTTCTCATCTAGTAGAGTTATAATTCTCTCTCCTATAATATTTTATTGTCCATAAGTTTTAAGGGCAAAATTAAAATTAAGAATAAGTTTTATAATACTCGCTACATCTCATTGCTTCAATTAAGAATAAGTTTATAATGCGAGATATAATACCATTGAAATAGGAGTCATACTCCACAATCACCAACTGCCTCAAATAAGTCAGTGTGATTTTATTCTTTATTCTGGCCACCGCTGGATACGGGATAATTTTCACCGGTTCTGTTGTTCTATCCATTCTCTGGCCACCGCTGTTGTGGATTAGTTCAATTTGAATCAGAGACGGTTGAAGTATGATTTATGTTCATGATTCTGGCCACCGCTGTTTTATGAACATTTAATCATAGCTTTGCTTCTCTAGTTCATCTTCTGGCTACCGCTGATGTGGGCTAGATTAGCAAGGGAAGTTCATCAGTGGTATCTAAGAAAGATATAGTAAATGTCGTGCCAAAGATAAATAAGTTAAAGAGCATCCATTGTAAATTACTTTAGATAAGTTTATGGTTCGACACAATTAATATTCTGGTTATTCAGAATTCAATGGAAGCTCACTAAGAAATAAGGAAATGGGGGAGAAGAAAAATCTTAATGAGATATAGGATAAGTTTTCTCTATATTGATGATTTAAGATAAGATATACATACATATATGATTTTCTCATATATATTTATATTGTGCCATAAGTGTCTCCTCCGCTCTCTATCTAACTTTGTTGAGGATATACATTAGTTGTCTAACCATAACAGAGATAAGTAATGTTTTATGATAAGTTAAGTATTGGGCACAAAAGTGAGAGCCTCAATTATTTTAAGTTTATAATAAAGAGGTCATAAAGGAGTCTGTGAACTTTAACATAAGTATAGTTATTTTTCATAGCAATTTTCTAATGGAGTCAAAGCAGTAGGCTATGATGGGTCTACAGGTTTGAAAGTGATTCCAAAAGAAACTAAGATGCTAAGTTCATAACTCACAATAAGTTTGTATGTATCATGGGCAACCATGGTTCATTTGTAAAGCTAAGGTGGATTAATTATTATCCTGATACTCTAACGTGAATGTTTTCTCTATAAGCTAACACAATTAAGTTTGCATTCCGAGAAAGGAGAAAGTTTTCATCGTATCATAAGATGCATCTTAGTGAAGCTCTCCTAAGTTCTGGGGGAGTATGACACTGAGATGGTACCAAAGTGAGTATTAGGATTGTCACTAAAGGGCAAATGTTAAGAGTAGCTCTGAAGTGATAAAATGTGAATGCGTACACAGCTATGCCTGTTTTCTTTGCGTAACGTAGCAAATTTTATCATAAGTATAAAGGTTAAGTCTAATTAAATGGGAAGACGTTCCTAATGCTTCAGTTAGAAGCTATATGCTAAGATCTATAAGTGATTGACTTAGCATGACAAGCCGGAATGCTTGACAAATTTTATTAGTCTTAGTCCAGGGGAGGTCCACTGGAAAAGGTGTATAAAAGTTTAATGCACCAAACTAACATGCTTATTTAATTAAGTACTATTCAGATAAAGTTTTGTAAAAGTGTATGGATGTAATTGTGCACATTAAGTTTACGTCCTTCACTCTTACGGATCTGAGCGATTCTGCAGAAAGCTCTAAAACAAGATTAGCATAATTAAGGCTGATTTTGTGTGGCATGATTTAGGCAGGCATATGAGATATATTCCGGTATTATTAATGTATTAACATTGATTTCAAATCAATGCAACTGTATTTGATTACAGTATTCCTTTCAAGTAATGACATATAGTTGATGGTGTCAAGTACATTGACAAATATATTGTTATGAAAGAAGGATCCCAGAATCAAGTCAATTTAATGCTTTAAGTAAGTTGCTAGCAACATGACCAATTGAAGGTTTTGTCTCTTATCCTATTTTCGCGAGATTAGTATGGATTTGATGATTAACCTCAAATATGATTCTGGATGAGGCCGAATTAATAAACTCCCAAATAAGTTAGTAAGTGTTCTATCAAGGTACTATAGTGGACTTTGGTTAATGACGTCCCGGTATGTCTGTCATGTCTGCCGATGACTCATTTGCTGGGTTTTGCTATTGTATTGAGTGTGAACATAAGACGAACACAAGTAAGTTTTAAGATTAAGACTGTTCGATTAAGCGGGAGATTATTGATCCGTGTATATCCACCTTCACGTGATCAATGAAATTGAATATTATAAGAATAAGTTGTTGACCATCGGTCAAGGGGGAGAATGTTGGATTTGACCTCGGTCAAGTCTATTTGGGCCTTCAGGCCCAATCCTAATCCCTGTTAGTTGTCTTTGATTGGAAGGCAAACTCAGCCCATTTAAGGGCCCGGCCCCACGTCTACAGCACTATATAACTAAGGGGAAACCCCCTGGTTTCCCTAATCCGTGAGTTAATCACGAGTTAGCCTTTAGGGTTACTGTTAACCCTAATCCTATCAATCACTAAGGTGCTGGAAGGCGTGGAAGCTCGGAGTCCCGTTCTTCTACATCTACGACAAGTTCATCATCATCTACTTCACCAACACTCAAGCATGAACAGAGAAAACACTGGTAAGTGTTAAGATCTAAGATTCCGCATTAATCAGTGAGTTAGGCGTGATCTAGATCTAGACTAGAGATCCTATGGTTAAGTTATTATTAATCACGTTTAGTATATACTAACATGCCGAAGGGATTTTAATTTTCATGATTGAAAAATTCGGCCTGCATTGATGAATGTTTATTTGGAGTAGCCCGTTAATTTAACAGAGTGTTGTGTGATCCGGTCCGCTAACCCCTCTTTGCCGACCGATGCTGTCATGCTGTGCACGTATTATTGGACGGGCGGCCGCGGCGATGTTGATGCTGTTCCTTTGCTTACGTTTGTTTGTCGGAAGATTCTAGCTGAGGGGCCAGTGGCGCTGGCGCTGGCGCTGGCACTGGCACGTCGTCGTTCTCTGTGGACTGTGTGGGGGGAACAGGACGACGTACTAGAGTGTGGAGTAGAAGCATTTGCATTGTACCTACCGAGAGGGAAAGGCGTACTGTACTAGCTAGAGTGTGGAGTAGAAGCGTTTGCTTGATGACGGTTGTAAGCACGTCTTTGGTTCGGTTATTGTAAACTACTGCTGTTACTCCTCTGGGGAAAAAAATCCGATAGTACTTGAGGGCCGGTTTAGTTCCTTCACTTTGCAAAATATTTTTGCAAAATCAGGTAGCCGACGTGTGTGTACGTTAAAGGGTAAAGGAAAAGCAAAAGCCAAAGAATTGGATCTCATATGCCCCCTTAAAATCTGTGGAAATGTCCAAACCGGATGATTGGATCTCAAACGCATCTATGGCAACGCTGACTTGTCGCCATCAACCGAGCAGGCCCAGTGATGACGTGTCCATCAGGTATTTCTCATCGCCGACTAGTACGGAGTATTTCTGGAACGGAGCAACCTCTGCAAAAAAAGAAACGAACGTTCTATTTCTGCACAAGGGAACAACGTCCTTTTCGTAAACGAAAATGCCTACACCTGCTAGCTTATTAGACCATGGATTGAACTGTGGGGCCTCCGCCAGCAAAGCAACACACCACAAGGAGTCTATCTAAACAACAATGATCGTGTATACGATGCGGGATAAACAGAGTAATAATTTCACAAGGATCGTGTCCAGACAGCTGGATTTTTTTTAAAAGAACAAGACGACTGGAATTAATAGGTCCGTGGCAGGTGCATTCAGACAGGCTCATCGGGAGCTAGCTCGATCAGGGAGGGAGATGATATTTGCAAGAGAATGGATCACCGATGAGTTTGCCCATCATCTGGGGCAGGCGGCACATTGTCGTTTCTCCACAACCAATTGCCCGTCGATGGAGATGGAATGGCTCGCCCTTTCTCGCCTCCAGGAGCCGCTTTTCCAAGGAGCTGCCGGCCATCCTTGACCCGATTTGGTTTCGGATATCAGTAGTACGTGCAAGGAGATCGGTCCATCTGGATCGGATCAGGACATCAGGTTGTAGCGTGCAAGTTTTTTTTTTTCCCCTCCCGGTCACGCGTGAAGGCATGCATGCAAGACGGATAATTATTATGTGACAGAATAGAACTCCACGAGAAGAGCACGGCAGAGAGTGATGGGAGAATGGTGGTTGTCAATTGTGAGTAGTTAATTTTTAGGGTGGATCGTGCGTGCTCGTGCGCGCAGCGATCAAGCCTGAAACCGGCCGGACGCCGCGAGACCAAACCATTGATCTGTCCCTGTGTGCAATTCGTGTCGCCGCGCCGCCCACCGCCTGGGGTCTAGCCGGAGCAAATGGGATGCGGTAGTCTCCAAGCCCAAGGGAAAAAAAAATTGTGCACACGTATCATTTGGACGACGCAGCAGCGCTGGAACGGGACGGGAATGTTGTTGTTGGGCCTGATGATTTTCGACAGCGACGGCGTCGATGAACGATGATCATGGCGTGCTGGCGTCACTTACAAGCAAGCGAGAATGCAGGAGTAGGTGACAAGGGCAAGGAATCGGCTATGCTGCTTGCGGGTTCCGGATGAAAGAAATCAATGAGCATGATGGATGGTTATGCAACCAAAACGCATAAACTACAGTGTATAGCACGGAGTACATACATCATTTAATTCAAGAGGTCCGACCCGATTGGTACCGATTTACCTACTGGGCCTTGTGGAGCCCTCCGATGGGCCTACCTTTTGGGCCCAGGTAACGTGAAAGTGGCCGAAGAAAGCCTGCAAGAGCGTGAGTTGGTTTCATTGGCCGTTTGCCATTTGCAAAGAATGTTTAGCGGGGGCGTTGGTTTTTGGTGCGCGTGCTAAATGAACCATACTCGCACCTTTTTTTTTTTTTGATACTTGTACTCGCGAACTGGCACATGATGAGCAGTTGCAGTGGATCCAAGTCATTGTTCGTTTTCTCAGATCCGACCATCTGTGGTTGACGCTGCATCGCACATGGTTGCGGTTGTGCCAGTTCTGCAGCGAACCATCATCCTACTCTCATCGACACAGCACCATGCGTGTTATTAAGCACAGTTGGGTGATGCAAATGGGAGACGGCGAGCCGAGCAGCGCGTGGCGGGCATGCTCGTCGATGCCGTCGTTGCTACCGTGCACGTTCCCGCCGCGGCGGCGGTGCTGGCCCCAGACGGTACGGTGATGCACGCCACGCGCGTAGGCGGCGCGGAGCCACGCGGCCTGCGCGCCGCACCAGCCCCGAGCAGGTGGCGCGCCGCACAAGGCCAGGCCGGATGCCATCGAGATGAGGCTCGAGCAGCGGCGCGGCGGGACCTGGAACATTCTGCGGGCAACCAAACCCGCGGGCGGGCAGGCAGGCAGATGGAGCTCCCTCCCCCTGATCACGCCGGCGCGCGCGCACCGGGCCCGGGCTTTGATGGCGATGGCACCCCTGCACCGGCAGCGAGCAGATCTTCATCTCGTCTTGCCCGTCCACACACACTTCCAGTCCAGAGAAGGCTGTGTGTCGCACGCGGTGGGGTTATGGTAATAGCAACGGACGGCGACGTCGCTGATCGCTTGTATGACGACTCGCCGCGCTGGGACATGGGACGCCCTCACGCCCAGGGGTTGCCGCCTTCCCCGGTTGCCAGCGGGAAGCGCCGACTCCGGCCGGTTGACCGCCTGGCCTTGATGATGGTGTGGGGGCTGTGGGCGCGAAGACGAAGACTGCCCGGGGGCTACTCATGACACGTCATTGGCAAAATTGCGGACGTGGCGCGTCGCGACGACTGGGCTGGCATGCCGCTCTGACGTGGCGTGGTCGTTGGCAGCACACGGCTTCCATTCCCATCCGGGAGCCCGCGTTGGGCCTAGCGGCCCATGGTTTGGCTATTTCAAATGTGACTCTAAGGGATGTTGTGAGAAATAAAATGGACTTTTATGATGTTTCGATCTAATACGAGCTTTTTCAGCCTCAAGATAGACAGCTCTAAGATTTCACCTTGCGATTTCAACGGTACTAGTACGAAGGAAGAAATTTCATGAAAAGCAGTGGTGTTGTGCAACACACAGCTCCATTAATGCACATGTGTTTAATTTGTGTATACTACAAGTTAATTAGTTTGGACTAGTACATATATAATAATATATATCCAGGATATTTAATTTGTCGTAGTTTTGACCTTCCCCAGTTGCAAGCGGGAAGCACCGACCGATTGATGATGCCTTGATGAGCTGATGATGTGGGCCAACACTGTACGGGCGGCCGGGCTACTTCTTGACACGTCATTAGCCACAATGCAGACGTGGCCCGCCGGGTGTGGACTGGCATGCCGTTCCGATGTGGCATGTACTCCGTATCGGCTACGGCTGCCGTCCGGGACCCACCAGGTGGGTTCACTGTTTTTGTCCTCGGCCTATGAAATTTCAAATGACCTACGATCGAGAAGGCAGTTGGGCAGTTGCGGTTGCGCCTACCAGTCCATAGTTTGAAGATTTCAAATGTGATTTTGGGGATACTGTACTGTAGAATGGACTTTGTAATGATATGATAACTGAAGATTTCACATTGAGGTTTCAAAGGTACACACACTGGAAGAAAGAAACTCATGAAAAAACAATTACAAAGTCATGGTGGAAACTAGGTCACGAAGCTTCTGTGTCGTCGCTTCATTATAATAGAAAGAAATTTACACATTTACAAGGTTGACTGTAAACGAATAGGAAACGAAGAGAAAGAACAAACTGAATTGAACTAAACAAAGAAAAAAAGAAGAAGGGGGCAGTCAATGCCCAGTTCAAATTTGACAATCGAAGCTTTCACCTGTAGACTGACAAAGGGGAAAAAAACAGAATCCTGATGCGGCCTGGATCGCTGCTAGCTTGAATGGATCACCCGGCGATCAGTAGATGTCGTCGAAGGCCATCATGGCGTGCGCGACGGCGTCCTCGCGCGTCCTCATCCTCATCGCGCCGCGGGCCGACGAGTCGTCGTCGTCGTCGTCTTCCTCCTGGTGCCGCCGCGCCTGCAGCAGCTGCACGCCGCGGCGGGCGCCGCCCACGTAGGCGTGTATCCCGGCGGCGTAGAAGTTGGCGATCCCCCGGAGCGCGATGCAGGCGCGGGGCAGGTCGCGCGCCAGCGGCAGCGCGGCGTTGAACGGCCACAGCAGGAACGCCAGGTGGAACGCCTGCAGGAACCCGCCGGCGGCGATGGCCGGCACGGCGAGGAGCAGCACGGGAACCGGCATGGATGACGCGATGATGACCTTTGCGAGCTCTATGCAGCGGCGCCACTACTGCGTCTGCCTGCATGCAGGGCTAGTGTATACCCTTCCTTGTTGGCTGCGGATTGCGATCGCGATGAGCCGATGACCATGTGCACGACGCGGAGCACGAGGGCATCGGTTGGCTAACAAAGACCGGATCCAACAGCCATGGACGGAGGGAAAAAGACGGATGCCTTTGCTTGCTTGCCGAGGGTATGTAGATGCTAGCTGAGCCTGCCCTGAGCTGAGGTGGTTTTATAATTGCAATCGGTCTCCGTTAACTGTATCTGTATGGAGAGTAGTCTCCTCTACTCGCTCGCTGCTCAGACATGTCGTCCTGGCGCGCAAGCAAGGTCCGTGAGAAACACTACTCAGTACTCGCTAGACTTTTTCCATTTTTAATCTGTATGTAGACGGGGACAAAGTCTACAGTATATACCAACAAGGCAACAATGGATAAGGTTGCATGCAGCTCGGATGCGTGATGAGTGATGACTCACTACTCACTAGATCATAGACATGGGGCCCAGTCTATATGAAACTGGCGCATGCGTTTGCCTTTCCTCACAAACAAAGTTGGTGTTTAGATCTAAGCAACACTAAATTGTAAGTAAGCTTCCAACCTAATCATGTAATATACTTTTCAAAAAACAAACTAGCATTCATATATTGCAAGTGCAGGATCAGCGATGGGGTTAGGATCTTCTTGTTCTCCGATATGAAGATATATGAACATTCCACCGAGCACCAAACTTTAGCTGTCCGTGTTCTATCAGTCCACTATCATCATGGCGCACGGTGGTGTCCCTGCGTCTCCTCTAACCCCCATATACGTCTTGGCCTTTCTCGGTCCGAGGAGCCGCTCTTTTCGCCGTTGGTCATGGAGGTCGTCACCAACATTGTCTTTGAAATGAGGAGTGAATGCGGACGAAACAATGCAAGTATATGAGAAAATAATTCACTTTCTATTTACCAAACACAATTACAGAAACCTCTTTCAACAATCCTAGCTAGCCAAAATCGAACTGTACCAAGAGCCACAAGAAACCAAACGAGCGGACGGACAAAGGGGAGAGAGAGAGAGAGAGAGAAAAAAAAAACCTTCCTGATTAAGCTACACTACTAGACTAGCAGGCAGAGTGCAATTAGCAATTGCCATGGCGACGGCAGCGCCGCCGGCGGCGAAGCTCAGTACTCAGTAGGAGAGGCTGAGGACGGCGTGGCGGACGTACTCGTCGACGCCGCCGCTGGCCCCGCTGTGCCTCCACGCGACGCCGCGCGCCAGTGCGTCGTTGAGCCACTCGGCGTGCGCGGCGAAGATGCCGTACAGGACGGCGCAGGCCTCCGGCAGGTTGCGCGCCAGCGGCAGCCGGAGGCTCTGCGGCGCCGACAGGTTGAACAGCTGCATAATCCCCCTCGCCGCCACGAACGCAAGCAAGGGGAGACCCATCTCGATCGCCGGACGGCGGCGCACCGTATACCTGAGCAAACGATCACTAGTTGGCAACAGCAGCGGCGGCGACAGGCCGGCCTATCAGAGGAGCTCGTCTACGGAATGCGGTGGTGTGTCCTGGCGCCTGGCGGGGTTAAGTAAGCAAAGGACGGCAACGTCGCTGCCACGCTGTCGTTGGTGTGGTTGCTACCGGTGCCCGGTGGGGGGGGAGGGGTTGCAGCCTTCCCCGGTTGCGAGCGGCAACCAGAGCCTTGACTAGTTGCTGCCTTGTTGGGTCGGGAAGAGGCGGGATTTTTTTTTCCTTCTCATAGGATTTGGATAAGACGTTATTTACTTTTCTGACTTGTCATTTGGCGTGTGCTGCGGGGAGCTGTCGTTGCACAAGTGGTGGTGTGCAACACAGCAAGAGACGAGGTGAAGAGAGAGGAAGTGTCAAACAGTGTTGTAAATTAACTAGAGCTCCTTTTCTCCCGTTTACGTGGACAAAAACATGATCTATAGACCTTTGCACCTATCTGATATGTATTGTTGCAGATGGCATAGTGTCTCTAGAGCTCTTATAAGTTCTTTTTTTTTTTTGCCCCTCTTGTATTTCTTACTTCGCAAAGCCTGTTTGACATTGCCGCATATGTTCAGCCGCCGTAATGTAGCTACTCTACTTTAGTTTTTTTTTCTTAAGAAAAGAATAATATAGCCGAAAGGGCAAAATGACAGGACCCGTGCATCGGCTCTCTCTGCTCCAGGTGGGGCTGGCTGCTATAGCTGTGGGCCTTGAAGTGACCCCGCCAGCTGTGCCGACGATCGACGGCGGCGTACGGTTTACCCTATTCATCCACTTGCGCCACCACAGAACGTTCCATTTTTGCAGTAGAAGATGGGAACGACGTCATTTTCAGAAATATGGATAAGGTAGCACTAGCAGGCTCAAGATGCCACGATGGACTAGATCACAGGCCACCCAGCACCTTGGTTCCCCTCTTCGTCGACCACAGGTTAATTAAATATAGTTGGTGCTCATGTCTAATTAAGCAACACCATGAACGATGAATGCAGATGGCTGGAATGAAAATACTCAAGGCTCATCAGGGACTCGGATAAGAAAGGTATTTCGGTCACGATATTTCAGCTTCAGAATCCACAAACAAAAATGGTGGAGAGGCATACGGAGTAGCCATCAACCGACATGCACGTACGGCGCGGTCAGTAGCAGCGTCGACCTCGCATTCCTTGTCTAGCAATCATACACGGCATGCATGGTCGTGTCCCTGCGTATTCTGCCCCCTGTCCTGCACTCGACGGATGTGCTGCTGGCCTTTCTCCGCCCGAGGAGCCGCCGATACCTCTTCTCATTTGGAGATCCCTGGTTGATTCAGTACGATGATCCGTTGATTGTGCCCAATTCGTCAAGCTCGTTGTCGAAGTGTTTTACACGCTCGCATGTAGTATATCGTATTTCACAGTGCTTTCTAAAAGATCGTACTATGCACAAGCACAATCATCGGGAGATAGAAGGTGATCCCGCTGGCTGTTTTCGCTGTCGGTGAGACTGCATCGTGCATTGCTCGTTGACTCGTTCGGTCTGCCGTCCTGTACGCGAGTCTGTATGATATGTTCATGCGTCAGGGAAAAAAAATGATTTGATTATAGTAGCGTGCAACTGCAAATATTTTATCAGACACGTCGTGCAGAGAATCGTACTGAGTTTTTTTTAAGAGAAGAAGACTACGGCGAATAATATTTTTTGAAATAAAAACTACGGCGAATAATAGCGTTGGCGCAAAGAGTCATTGACTTTTCTTTGTTTGCGTTACTGCGGGCGATGATGACTACAGTAATAACATGTTCTTTCAAAAGAAAAGATCTGGACTTGGTACTGTACTCCTCTACTGCTGCAACAGAGAAAAGTGGGGAGGCTGCGTGCGTTGTCCTGCTGCTATTGGTGCGCCGTCTCCTTCAGTTCGCCCGGAGAGGTCAGAGACCCTGATCAGGACGCTACAAATGTTGGCTCGACGCTCCAGAGTCCCGAGGACGGAACGCTCCAGAGTGTTGCGCCCGCAAGTCCGGAACGACGAATCGATCTGCCGTCCGGCCGTCCGTGCTGATGCTTCTTTCGTTTCGGTGACGAAAATCTGGCAAAAACCTTCCATGCCTAAGCCGTGTTTAGATGTGTTCGCGAAATTTTTTTCGAGTATGTCGGGCACACATTTAAAGTATTAAATATAGACTAATTACAAAACTAATTACAGATTCTGTCAGTAAATCGCAAGACGAACCTAATGAGTCTAATTAATCCGTCATTAGCACATGTTTACTGTAGCAATTTATTGTCTAATCACGACCTAACTAGGCTCATTACATTCGTCTCGCGAAGTACACTCCATCCATATAATGGGTTATTTTTTTCGACTACATTTAATACTCCATGCATGTGAGGGAACATACTCGAAAAAAATTTCGCGAAACATCTAAACAGGTCCTAACCACTCTCTGTTGAGTGAGTGATCCTCACGTAAATTAACGATGGACCAAAACATGACCGGAGGGATGGATGGGCCCACAAGGGCTCGCTGGGCCGATCTGTCTGGCCATAAAGAAAGAGAGTGCCCATCTAACAAACAACCCATTTTTTTTAAAAAAAAACTAACAAACAACCCGGTTACGTACGCTGTTGGTGTTGGGTTTGCACCCTAATCAAGCGCCTGGGTACAGTACGGTTACGGTACGGCATGCTAAGATGGGTGCAAAAGAAAATCGTGAGATGCGATGGCATCCAAAAGGACAAGATCACGAGACATTGGCGGCCACTGTCATTCGACGCAAATCGATCCGTAACATTGGTTTGGTGGCGATCAGAGATCTCGAAGCCCACAATTGATCTTAGGCCTTGTTTAGTTCGTAAAAAGATTTCGGGTTTTGATTTTATCGATTTAAGAGTAGTAAATGTAGACGAAAAAGGTGAAAAGTGACATGGATAGCTTGAAAATCTCGAGACGAATCTAACGATGGTAATTAGAGGGTAATTAATCCATAATTAGCAGATGGTTACGGTAGCATTAATGTTGCAAATCATGGATTAAGTAGGCTCATTAGATTCGTCTCGCGATTTACAACATATCCATATCTTTTCACATTTTTCATCTACATTTAATACTTTATGGCATCAAAGATTCTCCTTTGATGTGATGGATAAAAAGATTTCGGGTGGAAACTAAACATGGGCTTAGCAATTGACTGCACACGGCATTCACCACGTCTCTGTAAACTCTGTTCTTTTCTCCTCGATTGAAAGGCGTTCCAATTCTTCTCGCAGAAGGGGAAACCAGGAGCAGTGATTGTGATATGCACAGAGACATGGGTAGCTCATGGAAGTACTAGCATATATACATGTAAACCTGACAGAAGCTCGATGCCGACTAAAATGGCTTTGTAATTACAAATCATGATCTCTACAGCACAGGGCTTCTCAATCTTGAGATTGCTAGCTAAGCTAAGCACCCGAAAAGGCCAAAAGCACAGTAAGAGAGAACAAAGGGGGAAAAGAACCAAGGGAAACAGCAGCAATTCCTAGCTGGCTAGTGGCTACTCACAGAAGGGAAAAAGCGCTGCGCCTAGCCCCGGTTGTGTCTGGCCGATCGATAATTCGACCGGTTCATCAGTCCGAGAGCATGAGCACGGCGTTGCGGAAGTAGTCGTCGAGGAGGCTGTCGCCGCTCCCGCTCTCGCGGCGGCGGCGGCGGCGGCGGACGGTGGCGCGTAGGCGGGCGGTGTGCGAGACGAGCGCGTCGTAGAAGGCGGCGCAGGCCTCGGGGAGGTGTCGCGCCAGCGGCATCCAGAGGTTGAGCGGCCACAGCAGCGGCGCCGACACCTGGAACACCTGCAGGAAGCCCCTTGCCGCCACGAACGCCAGCAGGTGGATCCCCATCGGCCAACCAGGTTCCAATCCGCCCAGCAGTTCTCCTGCCGACCTCTTCTATCTCAGCTCACGCAAGCTTCCTTCGATTCCCCTATCTCAGCTTTCTCTCCTATCCTATCTCAGCTAGAGAAGAGAAGGAAGGAGGCGGAGGTGCACTCAAGTAAAGGGAAGGATGGCAACCTCAACCTCAATGTGCACGGTGGTGTCAGTGTCACTTGCCGGAAGGGAGGACAGGCGGCGGATGCGGCCTTCCCCAGTTGCGACTTGCGAGCGCGGGCAGCCGACCAGTTGTTGGGTTGGCTGGCTGGGTGGGGCGACGCGGACGCCACGGGATCTTTCACGAGAGATCTATAGGTCCTGCATGTCATTAGCGGGAAGCGATAAGTGACGTGGCCCCCGCTCTGGCGCGCGCCGTTCCGACCTGTAGGGCTTGGCACTGGAGTGGAGTCATGGTCACGATAGGTGGGGCCAGGGCCGTTTTATTTCTGACGGTGGGCCCGTGATGCAGGAGTACCTCCGGCAATCTTGAAGTTCATACATCAGTCCTACATCTGATGATACTTGCAATACTCTAGTAATACTAGCATCGTTATCTAGTTGAACGGAGTATTGACTCCGCTAAAAGGTCCAGTCCTTATTACATTTTGCTTTCAATTCAATCAGGCAAGAGAAGCTGCTCTCCCGTACCAGGCCGCAGGCACAACTGGCCCGTCCGTCCCAGGCCCCCAGCGGGCGGCGCCACCGGCAAATAATCACACCAGCGAGCGATCGAGCAGCGACACCAGTACGTGCAGCAGAGGATGCCATCACCATCAGCTTGGTGTGATCAGACGGGGAGGGAGCTCCGAGCCATCCTGCTGGCGATCGTCCGTCCCGCCGCCGGCGCTCGAGCGCTACCTGCTATGTGGCAGCATGCGTCACCGTCTGGGCCCACCGGGTCAGCACCGCCGCTGCGGCGGGAAACGTGGACGGGTGGCAACGGCATCGACGAGCATGGCCGCCATGCGCTGCTCGCCATCTCCTACTGAACCCGTCGGTTCCCTTGCACAGCGACTCTGCGAGATCGTGGGCTATTTTTCACGTTGTATGGGCCCGACAGGTAGGCCCATTGGGGGCTCCACGAGGCCCGCTAGGTAAATTGGTCCTAATCGGTCGGAACTGTAGCAATGATGTTTTCCCATTTAAACCGCCTTGTAATTGCTCAAAAAAAAAAAAAAAACCGCCTTGTATTAAGTGATACTCCGCCCCACTCTTAATGTGGTGTTTAGTTCGTGAAAAAGTGAAGTTTTTGGATTAGGTTGCGTGCAGAATAAAATAAACTGACACGATTATTTAGGTGGAATTTTTTTTTGATTTTAGATGTAACTAAGCACCCCGTATTGATGTGTTTTGGTCCTGTTGCATAAACCATCCCGCCAATTGATTCCTTTCATTCTGCACCCCCAGGAAGCATAGCCAATCAATTATCACATAATCCTCCGTCTTGCATTGCCGGTACGTATAGTACGTGACAGACTGACAGGGAAAAAAGTACAAAAACTTGCACGCGACAACCTGATGTCATCCTCCTGATCCGATGCAGATGGATCTCCTTGTACGCAGCGCACTCACTCAGCAGCAGATCGATATCCGAAATCCGGTCAAGGATCTCCGAAAGGCCGGCAGCTCCTTGGAAAAGCGGCTCCTGGAGGCGAGAAAGGGCGAGCCATTCCATCTCCATCGACGGGGCCAATTGGTTGTGGAGAAACGACAATGTGCCGCCTGCCCCAGATGATGGGCAAACTCGGCCGCGTTTAGATGGTTTCGTGAAAAAATTTACAGTATGTCGGGTGCACATTTGAAGTATTAAATATAGACTAATTACAAAACTAATTACAGAGTATGTCAGTTCATCGCAAGACGAACCTAATGAGTCTAATTAATCCGTCATTAGCACATGTTTACTGTAGCAATTTATTGTCTAATCACGATCTAACTAGGCTCATTAGATTCGTCTCGCGAAGTACACTCCATCCATATAATGGGTTATTTTTTTCAACTACATTTAATATGTCATGCATGTGAGGGAACATACTCGAAAAAAATTTCGCGAAACATCAGGCCCCTCATCGGTGATCCATTCTCAGTGTACGAATATCATTTGTTATTTTTACTGGGTACGGAGTAGGTGCCTGCGCGCACAATAGCTTTGTTCTACGCTCTGCCATACGGAGTAGAGTAGAGCGCGCATTCATCTTAGGAGTGAACATGCCATATTATAATTTCAGTTTCGTTGGCGTGGTTGTATCGGCCGAGCTAGCTGCAATGTTCTTGCATTTCTTTCTGTAATATTTTGCTAAGTCTGTCCACACTCGCTGTACTCTTCTGTCTCCAACTTTTAAAAAGAATATTACGTCCTAGTCATCAAGATTCCAACCTTTATATCAACTTCTTCCGCACCCGTAATACTCTATATCTCATACTCTATACCAACTACGGAGTATCAAATATTTTATTCAACTGTCTCCAACTACCATCCCTTCCTTCTCATTTTCTTCTCCCCTCCTCTTCATTTTCCTTTCTTTCTCTTTCTTTCTTTTCTCCCCTCCTCCCCTTTTCTATTTGTCGTCCCTCTGACTATTCCTCTCTCCCTTTTCATCCTCTTCTCCGGCCGGCGTCGCCATCTCCGGTCGGTCCCGCCCTCTGCTCCATACCTCGCTCGACCTTCTCTTCTCCTTCCCCGGCCAGCGGTGGCGCGCGGGTGGCCCTCTTGGAGGCGGCGCATGGGAGGCCCGCCCGGCGTTGGCGCGCTGGAGGCTCAGGCGGCAACGCGATGGAGGCTCGGCCATCGGCGGCGCGCGACCTCGACCTCGGCGGCAGCGTCCATGGCCGCGGCCTCCTCCTTTGGCGTCGAGGCGAGGCGTGGCTTGGCCGGACGCTGGGCTGCGGCGTGGCGGCGGTGAAGGGGCAGTGGTTGGCCTCCTCTCCCTCCAGCTCCCCGTACCGTCCACTCGCCTGCTAGATCTAGGCATGGGCGGCGGGCATGGACAGCAGCCGGCTCCCGGCGGCTACAGCTCGTCCACATCCAGCCCCGCTGCGCGCGCTCTCTCTCCCCGCTCGTCGGACGAGTCTTTGGGATGGCACGCGGGTCCCGCGCCATGTTGTCCCGGTCGATCCATACTACTCTGGAAATAAAGGTCGGGAGATGGTCCTGTTGTTTACCGTGTCCCATACAGTTCCCCGCTGCATCACTTTTTTTTTCCCTCAACTGGTACTGGGAAATGGTGTAGCAGGTGGGATACATGTCCACATGCGGATAGCCTAAGAATCTATGAGATAACACAGTTTCTCAACGTTTAGCTAGTGTGCAGTATTGTATGGGTGGCTGCAAGTTTATTTGAACTTTTAGTTTGGCACGGTAGTCAATCCATAAAAAAGACCGGGTTATGCGACCGGTTGCGCTTTGGGGCAGCGTGCAACCCCCACCTTTTCTTTTCAGCGGCAGCAACTTTCCTTTTTCGACTAGCAACCTAACCGCGACGCTTCCGACCACCACCACCTCCTCCATTTTCGGCGGCCTCCGCCACCTGCCTGTCGTGGCCCACCCTAACCCATGTCCTGCTCCTTCGCCTCGTCGCCGATCGCCGACCCGCCCTTCCTAATATATCTTACTTCTTCGCCCTCGCTGCCGGTTGCCGCCGACCGGATGCCCCATCCTGCCCGGCCAGCGGCGCTCCCCAGGCCGCGAAGGTGGCGTGCTTGGGATCGAGCCTGACCCCGCACGCATGACTTTTTCATAAAAAAGTTGTTAGTGCTAAAGCAAGTAGTCTACACCAGCCCAAAAGTAGAAAAGCCCATAAATAATGAAGTTCGACTGTTTGAGTTGAAGTGTAGTCGTCCGTACTCCAAGCCCACGAAGCTAGCACACCAAATTCCGTTCTTAGGCAAGCCAGCCCACGCAGCAGCTTTTGGCCCACGTCGATTTGCTCTCCCCTTACCATTTCGACGGCGCATTCCATCCAGTTTCAGACATATATGGTTTCAGAGCTCGCTTTCCTCCCGTCTCCTTGATCCCGAATACTTTCGGGTTCGAATCGAAACCGAGCGCGCGCGCGAGGAGCGGAATAGAAAGATCTAGAGACACAGGGCGGGGCAGACAAACTCTATCGCGCACAGGGACAATAGGGAGAACCGAGGTCGGCTGCCCGCCTGCCTCCCTTGTACTCGTATAATTTTTACAATTTGATCCTTTTTAAGTAAGAATTTTACATTTGAACCCTTGGCGGAAAGAATTTTAGAAATGGACCCCTAGCACGGCGTCAAAGGTTATGGCGCCGTATATACATGGCACGGCGCCACAAGACATGGCGTCATGCTGTTATACAATGGCGCCATGACTTTTAGCGTCGTATAGGTTAACTAGACGATGGTGGAGCTTACGTGTTAAAGAACGGCGCCAAAAGTCATGGAACCGTATGTCAACAGCACGGCGCCATGACCTTTGGCGCCGTGCTGTTATACAACGGTGCCATGACCTTTGGCGCCGTGCTAGGGGTCCATTTTTGGAATTTTTTCCGCCAAGGGTCCACATGTAAAATTCTTACAAAAAAGGGCTAAATTGCAAAAATTATACCTCCCCATACCAGGTCTTATGGGGATGCTGTCGCTAAATCGCCTCATGCTCAAGCAGGAGCGGAGGCGTCGCCGGCGAATCCAAGCCCGCAGTAAGCCTCCTCTTGGTCTTCTCAACCTCTCTGTTATTCGTCTCTGCTACGTTGTGCTCACGGCCTGAATTGAAATCTGTTACCTGTTCTGTGTATTTTTGCTCCATTGCCCTATGGGACGAGCCTCTGTTGCTGCCTTTGTGTTTCTTGGTAAAAAGACGTGGCTTTCTATGGTGTCCGCTCTCCGCTGGTAGCAGTTTGTGTTTACTCACTAATCACTGTTCTCCTGAAGAAAAATCTCCCTTTTTGAGGGAAGGAGCAAATTGATACATTCAGATTGATCTGAAAAGTCTATCCAATGTTTGTGACAATAAATCTTGCTTTAGTGGAAACCAAATCACCAAAGATTGCTCCTCTCTCATGTTTTGAGTTGAGTAGGGCTTCGACCATACTCATTTGTTGTTAAAATGTATATTTGCTCATTAAAACATAATATTCTGCGGGAGATTTCGAGTGATAAAAAAGATTTTGTGGTCAAGTAATGATAATCGGGTATAATGATTTGAGAAAAGCCAGCCGTACCCTCTCAAATGCTGCAGTGAACATTACTTGATTTGAGAAGTGGACGAGGTACCATGTGGTTGAGTTGGTTGTTTCCTTCTGCTAAGTACCATGCATGATGTGATGCAGATGGATCTACTCTAGTGCCATGGAAAAGGGACTCACTCTGCCAAGAAGGCAGCCGTCCTCAGGGTGGTGAAAGGTCAACATTTTCAGGGCCAAACCTTCCTCAGGTACAGCATAAATGTTGGTAATGGAAAACTTATACCTACAATTGCTCTAATTGATGGGCACATATGTAACCAGCTATCATACTTACTTCTGTACCCTGAAAGCATATTGTTTCAAGTTTTTTAAAGCTACCTTCACAGCACTTGATACACGGTAGATAGTTCCGCTTATGCATTCTGAATTGTTGGATACATCATTAGCCTATGAACCCTCGAATCTTTCACTTGTTGAGGAAAAATAGGTCCAGCCATGACTGCACTGAGAATTTCAGTTGAACTAATAAACTATACATAATTTTCAAAAAGGACCTGTTTATTCTTCGTAAATAAGCCAAATTTGAATTGTTCAAATCAAAGCATTTAGCATTACGATGAACGTGGGAGTCCATTTCCAGTTTGTTTTCTTCTGATTATAACAATATGGTGATACCCTGCCTGTTGTCTGTAATGCCTACATGACCTTGTGAAAATCAAATGTTGGGATTTATCATAAGAACTGTAACCGCCTTATTATTACAGAAAAAGGAACCAATGTTGTTGACTAACTAGTGATAGGGGTTGATCATGTTCTTTTAGCAAACCCACTAATATAACTCCAACAGGAAACAAAGGTTATCTTCGCACACTGAAGTTGTGTACCACAATTGCATTCCTATTCTCTAATGATGCTGCACATTTTGTAAAATATGAACATATCACCTGGAATCGGACTTCACTCTAAAGTACAACAATCCCAATGTTCAACTATTCTTTCCATGGTTGTGCAGGATATTTGGTGCCATATACACTCCCTAATGCCACTGCGTGATTCTGGCCGTTCTGCATGTGTATCACACAAATTTCTGTGTTCTTGGAGATACCATCCCAAGCTCATCTTCACTGAAGAAACATTGGGCTTGAAACAAAACACATATCAAACTAGTGATAGAACAAAGGTTTTCACTTCGAGAGTTGACCAGGTTCTAAAAAATCACTCAGGCGTTGGTGTGAAGTCATTGAAAATTGTAATCGATGATCATCATAAAGTGGACAGCTGTCAGATTAATAGTTGGCTTCAGAGTGCTATCACACCAGGGATTGAAGAAGTCACCCTTTTCCTGGATGCAAATTATAGGGGAGAGTACAACTTCCCTTGCTCCCTTTTACTTGATGGCCGTGGAAACTCCATTCGGTATCTTTACCTAGCCGATTGTGCTTCCCCCCCCCCCCCCCCCCCCCGGTTGGATTTGATTGTTTTAGGAGCCTGACAAAGCTGTATCTGGATCGAGTGCACATTACCGGGGATGAATTAGAGTGTCTTATTTCCAGGTCTTTTTGTTTGGAGCAGTTGGAACTCAGGTCTTGCAAAGAGCTAGTCTGCATAAAGATACCATTCTGGCTAGATCGGCTCAGCTGGCTGAATGTGTCTTCGTGCCACAAGCTACAAGTGATTGAGAGCAGAGCTCCAAACCTCTCCGCTTTTGAGTTGTGTGGTGACTGAGTACAACTCTCATTTGGAGAATCATCACCAGTGAAGAACCTAAATCTGGGCTTTTCATATGAGCTAAACTCTATCAGTTATGCTATTACCAAGCTTCCTTCGATTGTGCCACATCTTGAAAGTCTTACCGTATTTTCTGGTAGTGAGGTATACTCTGAAACTTGACATTGCTAGATATACCTGTGTTATGACATCTGACTGTATCATGCTCTGCAATATAATTATTTTGAGATATCTTTGTGCAGAGGGTTAATACACCGATGGTAACTAACCAATTCCTCCACCTCAAGTACTTGAATATTGATCTTGCTGACGATGATGATGATGAGACTGCTTTCCGATCCTATGATTATCTGTCTTTAGTTTCGTTTCTGGATGCTTCTCCTGTGTTGGAGACTTTCATCTTAAGCGTGAGTAGTTCATCTTGCAAAGATATTCAGTATCTGTTTTGGAGCCATTCCCTTTCAAGTGACATTGTAATATTGATGCTATGCAGGTAAATCAGCGTGACATGCATCATGAATCGGTTTTTGGGGTTGCCTCGTCACATCTGAGGCAGATTACTGAACACAAACATCACAGGCTCAAGAAGGTGCGGATCAACGGCTTCTGCTCTGCAAAGAGCATGGTTGAGCTAACATGCCATATTCTAGAGAATGCAACAGCACTTGGAAGTCTTACGCTGGACACCATATTTAGTCAGGCGAAGGATGCTGACGATACTGTTAGGTGCTCAGGCAAATGTGTTTTCCAAAGCAGGCAGATGATAGTGGAAGCACATAAAGCACTCAAGGTCATCGAAAGATACATCTTGGACAGAGTTCCATCGTCCATGGTTAAGTTAAACGTCCGGAGGCCTTGTATCCGGTGCCATGCTATAGATGAGTCACTGTGATTATTCAACACTTAGCTGAAAAATTGGTGCGCGCGCGCGTTTAAACTACCTGCGGAAGTCCAACCTCGTCCACCTGCTTCCCCTCGAGAACCTGGGTGAAGCGCTTGCTGCAGTGGGCCTGGCGCTTCGGGAGAGATGCACGAGAGGAGACCAGTCGATCTGCTCAGCTATAGGATAAGGCCAGAGGCAAAACGGACAGTTCACGTGGCCTTAGCTGTGTCAAAGTGGGAAAGTCTCTTGTTTTGAAAGAATTCGCGTGCACCGTGTCAAACATTGAAAGGTTGACGAATTGGGTGTGAATTGGGTGTCAAGTACGGTGAGAAGGTCGAATTCAAATATCCAAATTTCTCCTGGACAAGCTATTGCCGAGCGAGTCTCTGCACTTGTGTTTGGTCCTGGTGGGTGCTTCTAAGCCGATGAACAGATAAAGCTTCACCGGTTTCATCTAAAAACTGACTTCCACAGGCCTTGGATTACTCCATTTTTCACAGCAGCTCGAGGCGAGGAATTTCCACTGTCGGGGAGGAATGGTCTGACAGGTGGGGTCAAGTGGGTCCAGTGGAAGAGAAAGGCAAACAATACAAGAGAACAACCGCAGGAGAGGAATCATCATTGGTCTAGGCTTTTTTATCTACCTTTGTTGCGCATTACATTGTGTAAAACATGAACGGGTCATCTGATGTAATAGAGAAGAAGTAAAGGTCCAGGCCTGACTGTACAAACAACTCGATGTCATTTTTTACATAACATAAAAAAAAACCCCAAGCCCTAAGTAACAAAACTGCAAAACAACATGCTGCCCTTCGGCCACATGACACATCAGAAGCGGATTAGTTTAAAAACTGAAAGACATCGCCCATTCACCATTCAATTCTTACCAATCCATACACAAAACGATCACAATACTTGGTAGTACTAGAATTTAGAACCAGATCTTAGCCCAACACACTGCTTTAGTAACTTGACTACTATAAAGCCTAATGAACTTTCACATAACAGCCTCGAGCTAAAATTGCTAGTGGTAGCAACAGACAAGAGCATGCTAGCACTACAGAAATCCTAGATATGTCACAGCATCCATATAGCTCAAAACGATACCCCAACCAGAGAGATCATGATTCTATTGCCTTCTCCTACACTAGAGTTCATCTTCACTTTGAATATCCGGTCAACATTGAATATCCGGTCAACATCCATTCAGCAAGAACCTGTAGACAAGCTCCTACACTAGCATTGATACGGTTGGTTCGAATTATCCACTTGACATGGACCCAGAGAGGCAACTAGGAGTTGCTGGTAAGATCACTGTCATTGTCGTTATCACCAATTGTATCTGCTTCCTTCACCTCTTGAATCATCTTTAGCACTTGCCAGGCGGCAGGCCGACTTTCTGGTGAGGACCGAACGCAAGCAGCGGCTATGTCGATGATCATTGAGATACGGTCTCTATCCACTCCTTCATCCTCTCTTGCTGACTGGACATAGGTTTCAAGATTACTTGCGACCAAGACTGAATGCTGAAGTGGTGGCTTCCCACTAAGGAGCTCAAGGAGGAGGACACCGAAAGCATATACGTCTGATTTTGGAGTTAGCATTCTGTTGGACTTCATGTTTTCTGGTGCTCTATAAGCAGCATCGTCTTTGACCTCTGATGATTCCAGGAGGAACGACAGGCAATTGTCGGTAAGGCAAGCCTCGAAGTCTGACCCAAGCAGAACGTTAGAAGATTTGATGTTTCCGTGGACAAGTCGAGATGCTTGATGAATGTAAGCAAGGCCCTGTGCAACATCTTCTGCTATCTTCAGGCATGATGTCCAGTGAAGTGGTTTTGCCCGCGATGACCTTGAACCTGCAGTTCACAGAAGTTAACAGGACAATTAGGCACACCTGATAAAACATATAGTCATGCAATTTACGACCAGCATAAAAAAACATTTTGATATATTGATATGTTCTAACTTGTGAAGTTCAGCTATAAAACATGTGTTTTTTTATACTTATAAAATAGATAAAACATGTGCTGGAATTTATTGCATTACTTAGCAATGCCCAAATGCAAATCAGCATAAGAAATGAATAAAACCCTCTCTGTTACAACAATGTTCATCTCATCTGCACGTTCCAAAGCACTGACCAATATCACACCACATCTCAACTAGTATACTACCATTGCAAAAGATACTGAATCTAGACCTCGCTAAATACAGATGCACTATTAGTGGAGCTAGCTGCGATTTTTTTATTCTTCAAAAATTAAAAAAAAATACAAAGTAGTAGTCATGAAGCATAAAATTCCACTGTGGAGGTTCAGGTGACGTTTTTCATGGCCCACAAAAATCGATTATGCCTCTGCCTTTTCCCATAAGTGCTGCGAATTTATCATTTCAACATCCAGCAAACTAGCAATATCATCCATTATACTCTTGGCAATAATTACTCGTCAGTAAAACATTACATGCAACCTTTTTTTTTCTTTTCAAAATAAATCATTAGTCAGATGACCACTACATGTGACCAGCAACCACTTATGAGTTGTGAGTGCATGCATTCTTTCTTTATTGAGATCACAAATAAAAAGTCCAAGCAATCAACACATAAAGCATTGCGAATAGGCTTCAACATTTTGTGCCGGATTTTCACGTGGCCAAGTCTTTGAGATTTCAATTGGAATGAAGAGTATCTAGTTTGATAAAGGTATTCTTAGACCAGGATCTTACAGCTACTGAAACTCAAGCAGTAGCACTAACATCTGCCATTCATGTATCAAGCAACATGGAGGATTGTCCACTGGCACAATTTTTCCTATATTCCCTCCCCAAGGCACATCTTTCTTCCTTCATCCACTGCTTTCTGCCCATCCATGGAGAGCATTGCAGGTGTTATGGAAGGGAGATTGCAAGGGAGGAACGGAGAGATCAGAATAGGAGCCACCACCGGGAAAAAGATGCTAGTCTACAAGGTGGAACTGTGCAACAACATAAAACCTAACTTTTGAAAAGTCTTGCTTAGAACTAATAGAACATTTGTGAACATCTTAACATGTTCGCTAAATATCCTATGAATGCAGGAAAAATGTATTGATAACTTAACATGTTCTAACTTGTGAACAGCTTTGTTTAGCTTTGCTATAAAACAAGTGTAAATAGAATGTTTGCATTCCACAAATTCCAAAGCCTCAACAAGATCAACTCAAATCCCAAAATAAACTATATAACCATAACACTGTGGGGGGAAAACAAGAAGGCCCCTAAATGCAGATGCAGCATAAGAAGAACTAGTTCCAAATATCTGGTTCATCAAAAGAAAGTCAAAAGTCCTGAAATATGACTTCCCCAAAACCAGTTAGTGTAGAGGTTGAACTGACATTTTTCGCTACACTCTAAAGTCATTATACCTTGGCACCTTGCTACTTCCGAATAGTCTTACATAATAATTTATCTAACCAACATCCAGTGTTTAAGCAATATAATACCGTTGGCAGTGATTACTAGTCACCAAAACATTAGAGGCAATGCAACCATGTTCTTTGTTTTCCATCCATGAATCTAACAGTAGTGGCAATGCAACCAACATCCAGTGTTTAAACAATATAATACCATTGGCAGTGATTACTAGTCACCAAAGCATTAAGAGGCAATGCAACCATGTTCTTTGTTTTCCATCCATGAATCTGAAATGGTAGGCAGCGGCCACTTATGAATGCCTGTATGCTTTTTTTAATGGGTTCTCAGAGAAAAGAGTCCACTAGTGGCGTCCACATTCTGCTGCCAGGTTTCACGTGGCCAAGTCTTCAGAATTTCAATTCGTGAACATGTTAGGATGAAGAATGTCTACTTTGAAAGGTAATGCTGGCCTAATAATCTACTGTAGTAGTACAAGATGTAAAGGTGAACATTAGAATTGTTCCCAGCACCAAGCAGTTTAGTCTGTCCAACACAACTAACAGCTGATAAGATACTCTACTACAAAGTTCAGCATTCAGATCCAAAGCGAAGAACAGGGAACGTACCATGGATGAGAGAGTAGAGGCTGCCGTTAGGCTGGTAGTCATACACGAGCAACCGCTCCTCCTTAGCCTGGAAGAATGCCCGGAGCGGCACAAGGTTCGGATGCCGCAGTCGGCCAACTGCATCCATGTTCTGCTCGAACGCCTCTGCTTCCAGCGCCGCCGGGCCAATCTTAGCCGCATCGAGCCTCTTCACAATCACGACGAGTCGGCCATCGAGCACCGCCTTGTACGTCGTCCCCACGCTCCCGCGGCCAAGCACCTCCGCCGAAGCGCGCATCAGCTGTTCGAGGCTGTAGCTCGACGCCTCGCCCGCGCAGAACGTCAGGCAGCCGCTCTTCTCCAGCCGCCGTGCCTTCTCCTCCGGCACCATAATCGCAGCCGTCTCCTCGTCCGGCACGCACTCGACGTAGCCCATGTCAGCATTGTCCCTGCTGACCTCCGACGCGGGCGCGCTCTTCTTGGGATTGGGGCTCGCGTACGACGCGGAGCTCGGGCGCCTCTGCCGCTTGTTGCTCCTCTTCATCGCAATGATGGCGCAGAGGAGGAGCGCGGCGAGGACCGTGCCCACGGCAACCGCGACAGCCAGCGTGGTCCTCCTCCTCACTTTCTTCGCGTGCGGCGCGGACGAATCTGGCATGCTCAAGCTCTCCCGCTGCGGGTCACTGTCGCTCGCGGCAGCGCTCTGCACGGGGGCAGCAGCGGTGCCGTTGTTGCCGTCGCCCCCGTGGAAGAAGAGGAGGTGCGAGCCGCGGCACTCGCGGCGGACGACCTCGCCGCAGAGCTCCGGGTTGCCCGCGAACGCGGCGGCGCCCGCCTGCGTCATGACGGGCGTGACCGGCACCGGGCCTGAGAAGTTGTTGTAGGAGACGTTGAGCGCCTTGAGCGAGGACTGGTTCCACGCCGGGAGGGAGCCATTGAAGTGGTTGCCGTCGAGGCGGAGGAACGTGAGATTCGGGAACGCGGCCTCGATGCCTGGCGGGAGCTCGCCGGAGAGCCTGTTCCCGGAGAGGTCGATGGAGCGGAGCCGGCGCAGCGTGGTGAGCGAGGCCGGGAACGGGCCCGAGAAGCGGTTGCCCGCGAGGTAGAGCGCCTTGAGGTTGGCGAGCGGGGAGAGGTCGGGGACGGGCCCGTGGAGCGCGTTGGACTTGAGGCTGAGGACGCGGAGCTCGGCGAGGCCCGAGAGCGTGCCTGGCGGGAAAGTGCCGTTGAGCCCCACCGACTCGAGGACGAGGTGGATGATCTGGCCGGAGGCCGTGCAGGTGATCCCCGGGCGGGAGCACGGGGAGGGCGCAGGGGGCACGCGCAGGTGCGAGGACGGGTCGGCCTTGGCGAGGAAAGCGGCGAGGAGCGCGGCCGGGGCCTGCGGGCTCGACGCCAGCGCCGCGGATGGCGGGACGGCTCGGAACGGGGACGGGCGCGTCGGCTGCGAGTGGGATGCGGCGGCGCCGGGAGGAGACGGCTTCGACTTCGAGGCCGGTGCCGCGGGCGGGGCCGCCGCGGCTTGGACCGGGGATGGGAGCGTCGGCTGGGAGTGCGACGCGGCGCCGGGGGCTACCACCCCGGCCGCGGAGGCGGTGGTGACGAGGACGAGGAGCAGGAGGAGGGTGGGGAGCGGGATGCGGCGGCGGTGCGGCATTGCGGCGCGGTGGGCGTGTACGGGGGTTTTGGGTTGGGGATTTTAGGGAGGGTGGTGGATTTCAGTGGAGCGGCGGCATGTACTGGAACTGGAGGAGGGTGGTGGTGGTGCGGTGGAGACCGAGAGGAGGAGGACGAGGAGATGGGGCTCGGGCGCTCGGCTGGCTGGCTCCGACGTCCGAGTCGATCGGGACCGGGCCAGAGGGTGGGTGGTCACGGCGGCACGTGGGTGGTACGTGGAGTTTAGCGTGCCTTTTTGGGCCTAGCGTACGGAGAAACTCACAATTAGCGGGGACAAGAAAGCACGCAAGCAGCTATCAGTTTTAAACGCAGATCACGGAGAGAGACACCAGTCGCACACGCTACAAGTACAAGCCTGCTAGGCTGCTACCGTCCACAATTTGGATGGCGAACGGATTAGCAAAATGCAGATCAATTCAAACAAAGCGCATAATCACACCGCCTGGGGTGTCCTTTCGTTTCACTTCAGTTACAATCACAATGCACATCCAAATGTATTATTGATTTTTTGGGGAAACTCCTCAAAACATTCCAGCCAGCTGGTATTGTATAGAAGCACTTTTTTCGAATGCAACGGATTTGCACGAGGGAATGTTTTTTTCGAAAAAGAGCCGTTGCCCGGTGCTGAGCGGTGTGCTCCTACTCCCTCCGTTCCAAAATAGATGACGTTATGGGATGCGTGCCGGTCAAACTTTTTCAACTTTGACTAGATTTGTAGAAAAAACGTGCAACATTTTCATCTCCAAATAAATTTGTTAAAAAACTAGACTTAAAGATCTTTCCAATGATACTAATTACTTATCATAAATATTTATATATTTTAATATATAATTGCCGGTATTTTGAAAATGTTGACTTCTCGGGAAGCGAGAATGACATCTATTTTGGAACGGAGGGAGTACTTGCCACCTTTTTTAAGACTGACAGTACGCTTAATTCAATGCAAAATTTTACTGTGCCTGTCAGGGCCCAGGGTGCAGTATCAATGGGACAGTGGGACCCAGCCATGCCTATTCAATCAGAATGCTGGGCCCACGTGACTGCTGCCGGTCGTGGTAAACCATCTGGATGCTTTTGTCGGCAGACGGGAATTGTTTCCTCCCATCTCCGAGCTAGCGGCGTTCTCTGTGCCACTGCCAACCCATGACGCCCGCGGACTCCGACCTGCGAGAGAGAGGCCCAAGGCCCAAAACTGGCGCAACCACCGACCAGAGAGAGGTGGGCTGCGGATCCACGGTCAGAGGTCGAGGTGCGACGACAAAGAGGGTGGTCAGCTACGCGGCGATGGCCGATAGAGAGGTGTACGGTGTACCAGCGACGAGTTCCGTGAACCCGAGCAAAGTAACAGTACTCCCACAGTCCCTAAAACCAAAATGAATGCATTTCACGCTTCAGTTCAGAATCTCAAGTTTGACTAATTATAAATTAAAAATATAAATATTTATGATATGAAATATATATCGTTAGATTCGTTTTTAAATGTAGGTTTTTAACAAATTTATTTAGAGTCATAAATATGAATACAATTCACTAGAAATTTGGTCAAACATGAACCACTTTAACGGACACGCTTTCCAGACAACCATTCTTTCTGGAACGGAGGTAGTACTACAGTAGACTGCTAGTGTATCACATAAGTACAGAGTACGCAGCAGATAGCCTGCGCCAAACTGTTACTGGATGTAGTCTGGAGAATAGAAGCCACGCCAACGCCAGAACACGAGAGCCCGGCGGGCGGAGGTGGAACCTGCAAATTCATGGCGATGCCGCCGATACGTCCTACGAATCCAATCCATGATGCCCATCTGTCCTGCAAACCGGAACGATCATGGTCTGCCCATGCGCGGGCGCGGCCATGAACTCTGAATCTGAACTGTAAAGGCATGGAGATATTCATGGAAAGAGGCGCTGCATCACGTGCGGAGCTCAGGATTGTTCTTGTTCGTGATGGGAGCACGCACGCACCACCGGAGTCCGTAGCATGCCGAGGAGTGTGCTGCCGCTACGCCTACGCAGGCATTCTACATTTCTACTTCTACCAGTGCCCACCGGTCAGTGACAACTGACATCAGTGGTGTAGCTGCCACGCGGGTACGTGAACTTCTGGAGCTCTGTTTGAAGTCTCGCAGCTAGGGATGAAAGCGGATCGGATCGGAGCGGATAATACCTTTTCCACATCCTCATCCATATTTCTTTGTCGGATATGGAGCGGAGCGGATATCTTGCGGATGCGGTTACGGATGCGAATTGTTTCGGATGTCGGAACTGGTGCGGAGTCGGAGCGGTTTCGGAGCGAATGCGGATTAATATAGTCGGATAATACATGCTTATATGTAGTTTTTATAGTGACTAATAATTTCTAAACCAAACTATAATTTAGCAACACAATACGAAAAATACTTATCTTTATAGTTCATGAACCATGACATAATTTGTTGGTGTCTCGTTATTTGAGTTGAGCTTGTTTTGTTTTGTAGTGTGATGACATGGTTAGCTCGTCAGATTACTCGGATATCCTATTATAAGCCTCGGATAATCCGCGTTCAATTGTCGGATAATCCATATCCATCGGATTTCGTTTAAACCATATCCTACTCCGCATCCACGCACAATCGGATTCGGATTATCCATATCCTCACGGATATCAAAAATGCTTTTCCATATCCGCAAAATTCGGATTCGGAGCGGATCGAATGCGGAAATTATCCTCACCATTTTCACCCCTACTCGCAGCACGGGTCCACGGAGCGCGATAGATTGAGGTTTTGGTCCCATCTTGTCAGTTTTTGGGCTAATCGGCCCCACATTTCCGTCACGCTGTCTAATGATTCGAAATTCAAAAACCTCCGATGTGCATCATCATGCACATTTCTCCGAAGAAAAGGAATCATTCAAGACAGCACAAGACGGCAGCAAGACACTGAACACACACCATACCAAATGCTACCTGCTATACTTCGCATGTCAAGGCCATTATCATTACCTTGGGTGCCAAGAATTGTGGTTTTGTAGTCTGAAGCCGTGACAGTTTCTGAAGATTCGCGTTATCTACCGTGGTTGTTTTGGCGCTTTCGGGCATCACTGCCACAGTTTTGTCTCTGGCTCTCTGCTGATGAACGGTGGTGCACTTGGCCTGGCCGTAGAGATAATCACTGGTTTTCTCTTTGTCTAACCTTATTTTCAGAGCCAAGGTGGATACCGTATCAATATGCGTCATTTGTTACTTATATGAAGACCCACCTGACACTGTTGAAGTGTTGCTGTTAGTGCTGTTAATCGGTTCATGTCCTTGCCGATTTCTGGCTTATTTTCCCCGGAGAGTTCCACGCATAAACAGCTAAACATTCTCAGGTCAACCCGAGAGCAGCTGGAAAGAAACGAAAGGGATGATCCAACCGACGTTCAACCTTTAAGAATTCATGATAACTCACTCATTCACCTCTTTTCCCGTCATCAGGTTGCTTAATTGCGTGGCAACCATGTGCTTAAAATCCTAGTAGACTGGTAGACCTAAGACCTAAAGAAGTCCTCTCTATTCTTTAAAATGCATGTGATTGAACAGTGCTGCCTGAATCCAGATGTGATTGAGCACCGGCTTGATGATGGCAATGTGTGGCTACCTGTTTGCGTGCAAAGGCAGCAGAATTGCATGGACGTAAAAAGCCACGAGTATACTGGGCCCAGACAGGTTCTATAATGGGCTTTATGGGCTTACGGACCCAACTTCAGCGAAGGCAGGCCGTCTATTACTTAGGAAAATGCTGCAACGCGGCCGCCTCATTTTTTGTGGTCGAGAGTATCCCAATTCGCAATTAACAATTCATTAAAAAAACAGTCAAAGGATCTAAGTTCTTTTGATAAAACTATCATAAGTTTGATCAATATTATAAAGAATAATTATTAGTATGCGTGGAATAATTATTGCTCGAGAAAGGAGCGATCGTCTGCCATGCCCATATATCTTCTGATCTATGCATTGGGTGTGCAACATTTTTTTTTCTCTCTACGTGGAATATTTAATTCCTTCATGGAAACATTTTGTTCATGTACTCAATGAACAAATAAAACATTTTTTATTTGATTGAAAAATAATATATAAGCGATGCCCTGCTATGCCCATTTGTTCCGTCCCCATCGTGCAGTCACCATTGGGCCACAAGCTGACATGAGGTCCAGTGCCGCCATACTATACGTCTCCATACGAGCTACAGGACCACTCACACGATCACGCGTCCATACGATTGCCAAGTCCCAAGGATGGTAAGTACGAAGTCACAACCGCCCTTTTGTTCTGCTCATCCGCATCAACAACGTGCCGCGACCTGACCTTAGTGACCTGACCTGACGCACGCGGCAGACGATTTTCGAGCCAGCAAACCACGCAAGGACCCGGGCAACAACAGCTAATCAGCCAAGGCTGACAGCACAATTATTGCTCACTAGTCACTCCAAATCTCCTCATCAGTCTCTCTTTCCCCACTGCCTTCCTCCTACCCCCTTAATCCAGCTGACCAGCTCCCCAGCTGGGACAGAGTCCCCGACGACCTTTCCCCACCTCCTCCCACCCCCCTGCTCGATCGATTTCGATTTCCTCCCTAATCGCCAAGCCCAGCTCTGTTCCATTCCCCAACCGCGTCTTCTTCCCCGGCCGGGATCAATCAAATCGAGCAAAAAAGACAAGCGATGAAGTCTATGGGCAGCCGCGACAAGCTGTCGGCGGCGTCCGCGGCGTCGGGCCACCGCCGCGCCCTCCTCGCCGTCTTCGCCTTCTGCTTCGCCTTCGCAACCTTCCTCACCTTCCTCTACACCACCTCCCACTTCACCTCCGCCGCCGCCTCCGCCTCCTCCTCGGGAGGCGCCTCCACCGCCGCCGCGGGCAGCCTATCAGTAGCAGCATCAGGCTCCGACCCATCATCCACCACCACCAACAACAAGCTGCCCCTCCCGCTCCCGGTGTTCGACGCGCTGGTCCACTACGCGTCCATCTCGAACGCGACGCACCGGATGTCCGACACGGACATCCGCGCCATCTCCGCCGTGCTCCGCGCGCGCGCGCCCTGCAACCTCCTGGTCTTCGGCCTCGGCGCCGAGTCCCCGCTGTGGCTGGCGCTCAACCACGGCGGGCGCACGGTGTTCCTGGAGGAGAACGAGTTCTACGTCAAGTACCTGGAGCCCAAGCACCCCGGGATGGAGGCCTACGACGTGTCCTACACCACCAAGGTGCGCGACTTCCGTGACCTGCTGGCGGCGGCGCGGGCGTCGCGGGCCAAGGAGTGTCGCCCCGTCCAGAACCTCCTCTTCTCCGAGTGCCGCCTCGCCATCAACGACCTCCCCAACGACCTCTACGACGTGCCCTGGGACATGGTGCTCATCGACGGGCCGTCGGGGTGGAACCCCAACTCCCCCGGGAGGATGCCGTCCATCTTCACCACCGCCGTCCTGGCGCGCTCCGGCGCCACGGCGGCCAAGGGCCCCACCGACGTGCTGATCCACGACTTCCAGTTCGAGCTGGAGCAGGTGCTCAGCAAGGAGTTCCTCTGCGACGAGAACCGCGTCGCCGGCAGCGGCACCCCGTCGCTCGGCCACTTCATCATCCCCGGGAGCAGCGGCGGCGACGCCTTCTGCTCAGGACAGGAGGACTCGTCGGAATCGGGAGGCAACGGCCGCCGCCGCAAGTGAACTAGCCAAACTTGCCACGGAATCGTTTGCCGCCTCTCATCAGTCACCCCGGCTGATTTCCACCTCCTCCTGTCCTCTGATTTTTTTTTCCAATTTTTTTCTTGCATATATGTGTTTGTTGTTTTTTGGTCCGATAATTGTAACAACAACCCTCATAGTAATACTTTTGCCTCCTCATCATAGAAAAAGGGAGAAGTGATAATGAAGAAATAGGAGCTTTACACATCACGGTTCACATTTTAGCATGTACTACTGACAGAAGAAAAAGAAGTGTGTGATAATGCCATGGGAAATCTGATCAGAGAGTACGAACAAGTCGGTAGCTGGTGGTAGTGGGGAGATGGATGGCAATCGGCGAGCAGGAATGCAGGATCAGTATGAACGAACAAACCAGCAACAGCAAGCGGTGTGGTGGTTGGATCTCTCAGTCCAGTGTGGCTTTTCCCCATTTCGTCCCGTCCGGTTGCGTGCTTTGCCTGGCGATGCCAGGCGGTAAAGCGGATCGGATGCGCATGTGTTGGTTCGTCAGTTTTGGATCGCCGTCAGCGAGTCACCAGATCCCCGCCAGGCGCTGAAATGCGAACGAGATACCTCTGCAGAGATCAGGATCAGCTGATGCGCTGTGCTCCGGGCGTTTCGTTGAAAGTTTAAAGTTGGCCGTCTTTTGCCGCAACGTCTGATGATCCGACCGCCCAACAACTCGTGCTAATCTCGTCCTGCCCCAAATGAGGAACCTGTGTCGTGTCGCCCAAGCGGGTACGAGCAGACACTGACCCCTTCTTCTCAAGCTGAATGCTCCTCTTGTTTGCCCTGTCACGAGCTGACCACGCAGAGCATTCTGCATCGCTACAAACCATGGCCCAACCTGTTGACCGCGTAATAAGCAAGAGCACGAGCACGCAATGTGTAGGCACACGGCAGCACAATGAGAATCTGACCACGGCTTGCGACTCCCGTGGATGGACTCGGCGAAAGGGCGCGGTAGATTCTGGTAGCCCAACCAAGCCGGCGGCTGTCTGGAGACAGAGCCGGGGACGGGGCACCGCGCGCGGGAGGCGGGGAGGGCCCGGACCGGACGACGGGGGCGTCGCACGTTAACGACCAGGCCTTTTCCTTTCAGAAAAAAAGGGGCCTTTCGACCCTTGATGACGACGATTGATTGACCACGTTGTGCGCGGCTGCATTATTAATCCGTCACAAAATGGCCATGGCGGTTCGTCGTCAGATCAGATGTGCTGCTGCTGCTGTTTGTGTGTTGTGGCTACTGGCTATGGCCTAGGGCTGGGCTTCACCTACGCTATAGAATTGAACAACCCGTGTGGTACGCTGTTTAGTTTCGGAAGAGAGAGTAAAAAATAGAGAAAGTTTATATACTGAAAGACATGCATCGTGAGAAGAGGCAGGAGAATCAAGATATAAATTTTATGCAAAATGGAAGATCTGTGAGAGTTAAACTGGATTTGGGTGAGGAGTGTTGTAAAACAACCGGACTTTCAAGAAGGAAAGGAGGACTAGAAGTCCTAGTCCTTATCCGGTTGCTTGTGGGCTCTTACCATAATCTCTAGCCTTAGTTCGGACTATATAATCGGAGGAGCACCCCCTATTGTAATACATCGATTTGAGGAATAAAGAGAAGCTCCACCTATATATTGTCTCTTGTCTACTTTATACTTGTTCTTGTGTGCTTGTTGTGAGAGGCGTGAGAGGGAGAAGATCCAACCGTTGACGACGTGTTATACAACACGTTATCAGCACGACCGCTCTTCGTCGACTACGCCGGAGGAGTCGCCATCAAGCTCGACGCCGGCGATTTCACCGTCGCCCTCGCCGACGACTACTTCGACGACGTCGACTACATCAACGTCGCCAGCGAACGGATCTGCACCGACTCGCCATCAAGCAGGCATGTCTACGACAATGCCTAACGCCCTACGCGGTATGTATCTACTGATAACTGCCCTACGCGGCAAGTGGAGTAGATCAATTGGCATCCGCGAAGGTAATTTTTTAAAAGTAGATCAGATCTAATTATCCAGCCATCGAGTTGGACGGTTTAATCTGCTAGATTGATCTACGGTATACATAGATACTAGCTTTTATCTTGATCCCGCATGATCAAATTAGACCTGTATGTCAACGTGAGGCGTGGAATTAACAAAAGGTTCTTATGTGTAGCTGGCACGATGACTAGCAGTCATGGCCACGAACTGCCTTTGTATAACAACGGGAGTTCGAAGTCGTGAGCTACCTCCGCAATCGCCTACTTGTACAGTCTGCAAATGAGCCTCTGTCCGCAGCGGAGCTCTGTACTCGCCACCGCCTGAAGTCGCGTGTCGGTTCCAGAAGCAACGCCAAGCTCGCAGGTCGCAACCAAAGCGCCATCGAAACCCCACCTGCAAACAAGGACGAATCCGTGTCCCGCCCGCAGCCGAGATATCGAGTCCCGCCCACAGTGGAGGCCGAGTCCATGTCCCAACCGAAGCAGAGGCCGAATCCGTGTCCAAACCGCAATCGAGCAGAGCCTGCAGCTGAACTCGTCCGCAGCCGCATGCATGCACGCCGGACTAGCCTGCAGCCCCATACATATGTTCCTTACCTGATACGCTTGCCCCTGGGTGGATCTCTCACTGATTTTGCCAGACGTCCGCAGCCGCATGCATGCACGCCGGACTAGCCTGCAAGCGCAGTCGCCCAGCAGCGTCCGCGAGCACCGAGCCACCAACCATGCCCGTCTTCTCGCACGCACATCAGCCCCGTCTGCCTGATGAGCATTCGCTTACGCCCGAATGTGTGACGATCTTGCTCGGCGGCTCGAATGCTGCACGGTACATCGGACGTGGTTGCGGTTGCAGCACAATCACAACCTTCCCCGGCTTCTCTGCAGGAAGCAGAACAACAATGAGAAAGAGACGTAAACCACAATTTTTTTTTTGTTTCCACCGACCGAAAAAAAAACAGAGATGCCATGAACGACGAAACAAAGGTGTCTAGTTAAGTTGTGTTTGCGAAAAAAATCCCTGAAGAGATAATCGGTACGGACAATTTTGCAGCATATTAAGAATTTTAATATTATTTACAGTTTGAATTTCATAAGAAGTTTTTTTTATGATTGTGTATACAATTATTGTATTTACACATAAATTCAGTAAAATAAAGCCTTTAATCATAGAAACATGGTTTTAGGTATATGAGCTCTTATTTTTGAAACCCCCTTGTGAGGCTCATATTTAAATTCTTTTTCTAGCATGTTTAATGGATATGTAATTCTGAAAATTTGAACCATTAATGCCTGAAGTGACTAGAACTTTACCTTTAATCATAGAAAATGGTTTTAGGTTTATCACCTCTCTCAAATCTTGAAAAACCTTAGACATGTTACACCCCTAAAAGTGTCAATTTTTTTCCTAGCAGTGATAAATGTGGCATAATTTTTGCTAATTCAGGGAAAATAACAAATATATTGAATAAATTAACCAACCTTAATTAATTTTGCACTTGTTTCATGCATTTAAACACATGAAGTGTGCTTGTAGCAATTGCATGAATAACGTAGGAAGTGACATGAAGTCCACTATTTCTAGTAGAAATTTTTATCATTGGTTTAAAGTATAGTAATGTATAATTTCAAGAAGAAATGCTATATAACTTTGAAAGTTATTTTGTCCATGTGAAACAACGTATTTTTCTTCCAACATGGCAATATGATTTTACAATATGCCAACTATTTGAGTTTATAAATAACATGAAGTTATACAAAATTTATGTGTTTTCTTGAAGAATCACATTATTTGCCACG
The DNA here is from genome assembly GCA_015476505.1 of Urochloa ruziziensis. Classification (NCBI taxonomy): domain Eukaryota; kingdom Viridiplantae; phylum Streptophyta; class Magnoliopsida; order Poales; family Poaceae; genus Urochloa; species Urochloa ruziziensis. The sequence continues at coordinate 52,982,179 of CM027125.1, read as the reverse complement.
TAGGTATTTTTGCAATTCAAGAAGAATACGCATAAACTCAATATAGAAAATATTTTTATGTGATGCATAAATTATAGAATTGGAAGGAAAATAAGATACATTCTTGAAGTGATGTTAGGATCAGGGGGAGATGCATTGGAACAAAGAAGTTTCATACTCGCCCCTTAACCATACATAAATAGAATTTTCTACATAAGGTGCATTATTAATTATATTCATGAAAAATTTGGTTATGCTCACGAAGAGAGAACAATTACTTTTTGCTCCATACTAGAAGTTTAGCAAAATTTTAAGAATATTTCCCAGAATAGAAGGGCAAATTGAATATATTAGTGTTTCTTACCTCTGTATAGGTTTTTCTCACCTTATCTTATGCCCACTTGCTTGTAGCAATTTTTACCTGAAGTAATAACTTTAATCTCATGAAATAAATAAAGAATTACATGCTGAATATTGTAAATAATTGCTTTGAATTGCCTATTTGATAATTATTTGAAACGGATTTTCCACTAAAAGCCTCAAATAACCATGAAGGTTACGGTTATTGTGCATTTCTACCATGAAGGTAGAACGAAAACTGAATTTTTATGAAACACATTAACCAGTAATGTACATGCTTTTTAATTGAACTCAGAAGATTCAATCTAGTCTAGAAATTGTATATTACTCAATTATGTACTAAAATACATAAGCCCTGTAACTTGAAGTTTATTCAACCCAAGCCATATTATTGTACATTGAATAGTACAACTATGTGGATTTCAATCATTCTCTATATATACTAGCAGTATAATTTAATTCTATGGTATATTTGAAATAACTCATAGATGATGCTTGAAGCATAACATCCCTGAAGTGCATCTATGATATGAAAAAGGGTAGAAAATAGGGTATTAGAGGCATGGATAAACTTGAAAAATCTAATAGGCATATCCCTAATCTTGTAGTATTGTTGGTTTAGAGCCGCATCCTGTTAGATTGATGGACAAACCAACGCGCAAGTTGGCCTGTAGCTGTGGTCATTATAATGACTAAGTCTGTAGCTCTGCGCATAGCCTTCGTAATTCATATATACCACTTGACACTAAGAATGACTAGTTAATAGCTTTTTCACACTAATGTGGAAGCCTGCATGTTACTACATTATTTATTAGCCTTTGCATGGGTATTATACTAAAAATCCGCTTTGTGTTGGCTAAAAGCCACAATACTGTTGTTTTCTTGTATTAGCTCGCATGCTATACATATACTCAAGCTTCTCCTGTTGAGTAGTAGCTCTCACCGTCGAGATGATCAGCAAGTCATCACAACACACTATTACAATCAGCTTGCATGCTGATTCAGTTTGTGCATTTCATGCAGATGTATAATGTGACTAGTAGTCATCATATTATCTCTAATCAAGTAGGTTGAGATCAGTGGGAGCAAACCAATTTGAAATCGGGACATTAGTGATTTTATTCAATCAATTAGAAATTGATTAACTCAATTAGAATGAGTTTGCAAACAAATAAAAGATGGACCTGCTAGTCCATTGTGTGGAAAACTATTTCGTATGTATGGGTTCAAAATCTTAAGGCATATGGGGAATTCTTGAATGAATAAGCAATTAAAAGAAATTTCGTGTAGATTTAATGTTGCAAACTATAAACATGAAGTTTATTTTTCTAAATTACTTATAGTATATCATATGAGTATTTGAATCGAATTTTTTTAGGCTAAATAAAGAAGTTAAACAATAAAATAGTCTTGTAGATTTTTAGAACTGCAAATTTGTAGGTATGCAGAACATACCAAATTGCATAATATACAAATAAAGTCTAGCTCACTGCATAACAAATAACCCCTAAATTTTGAAATTAGGTGCGTGAAAATTATTAATTTCACCACATTGGCATACATGGGTATTAACTTGAAGTTTAAAAATATGGATATGAAATTCCATTATGTAAAGCTCATGGGGATATTACTGAAAGTATGCTATTATTTATGAAGATGTAATACCGGCATTAGGGGGAGAGAAAGCCTATATGAATGCCTTGTATTGAATGGAATAATGATCTTCATAAAATATTCTTGAAAGCTTGAAGCACGAATAAAAACATGCACTAAATCATACTCGCATGAAGCTGAGTATAATGCTAGAGTATTTAAATGTGAGGAAGCCCATGAAGGGCACCACCTGATGTGGAAACACACTTGAAGTGAAACTATTTATAGGATTTTATCCCAGTAAGAATGTGTACATAATGAATACTCACAAATGGGAAACTGGAGATTAGGAGAAACAACCTGAAGTTATTAACCAGAAGTTAAGTTTACTTGTAGTAAACATAATGCTATGTGTGGTATATCTCGGGTATTTAATAATATACTCACCATGGCAAATGACTTGATCATTAATTTAAAAACTACAGGGACGCCTGTTGGTTTTGGATTAAATGAACTTGTCATACAAATTTTACTGAAACCTCCATAGAACTCCGGAAAGAAGACCATCATGGTCAAATACCTCACAAATTAAGAATGGTCATCATGAAGATGAAAGCCTAACACTACAAAGCGCGCGCACTATTTTGTGTTGGGATAGCAGATATTATTTGACTATATCATAGTCTTATCCTGAAGATATGGGAGAAATAGAATGAATGTCGACAATATTACCTCTATCATTGCAATGTTTCTCTAAACGAGAACAGGGATCCACAAATAAAGTCCATGGCAGAGTCGCATGAAGCGCTCATATCGGGTCAATGAAAAAAATGCAATTGAGGTTAAATCATTAAGAATATACTTGAACCTGCAAGTTCAAGTTACATAAGTCATTATGGAATAATGATATGGTGAAATGAAATGGTTTATAGGTCTTTCAAAAGACTAACAAACTCCCATTATGTCTGAATGAATATTCTGCTGCTTATCTGGCAAATTGAAAGAATAAATTAAATATTATGCAGTTAATTGATGGATTCGGAAAATCCATAGGTGATCCTTGAAGGAATCATCATTCCTTGAAGGAATTAAAATTAAATCTCATACTAAGTATTAAATGTCTAAGGTAGATAATATTTTTTAATGAATATTAAAATCTCTAGAAGAGTTAAATCCTGGAAGGAAATAAAGTCATAGAATGACTTATTGTGAATAACACTTTTAAAATGGTTCATTGAAGAACTCAAGTTAAAAGGATCATGTAAATCACTTCTCTCTTGCATGAGAGGATTTCTCACATAAGAGAAATACTATTCTTGAAGAATTACAAAATCCTTGAAGGATATAGTCAATGAATGACTTATCAGTCATTTCCTAAATGAACACCAATAATCTTGAAGATATGAATTAACTTTATACAGACCCAAATAAATTAAGAATGAAGTGAGCATCATATGGTCCTGAATGTACCATTTAAGCACTTGTGCATAGCTATCTAGTATTGATAGTAAGTATTCTCACATACCACAGAAGATATATTGGTGATTGGCGATTTGAATTATCCCCTCAAATGCCAAAGTGAAGACTGATTTATCTATAGTGGAATAAGCTATCTTTGAAGATCTAGTGAATAGATCATTGGTTATAAACTAGAATCCAATTAGATAGAGTTGCTATTATTTCAAATTTGAATTTTGAAGTTTGAAATCAAATATTTAGAAGATATGTGAATTGAAACTTATTAGCCCCATATTCCTCTGAAAGGATAAAATTTATTTTGTGTTGCACAATTAATAAGTGGTTATTAATGCTTGAAGCATTGCTCTTTATCATAGTTAAGTCTTTGAAGGACTAATTATTGTACTCATACACATTTATGTAGAATGTAACTAAGACATTATTGAACACTGAAGTTTAAAGGATGTCGACATGAGGGGGAGCATATTTTTTTTTATCATGTTGTTACTCAGAAGGAATCAACTTGATGATTAATTTTTGAATTTACCATAAAGGTATACCACTTGATTATTTAAGATCATTAATGCAAGAATCATGAAGTTCATGCATTAATCTTGAAGATTTATCACTATTCACGAAGAATAGTAAATATAGAATTGTGTATAACCAGAAGGTTTAATGTTGTACTCTTTTTTCCCTTTGTGAGTTTTTACTTGAAGGTTTCCCACATAAGGTTTTTGATGAGGCAACATGTGCAATACAATTGCGGTTGACATGTACTCTTTTCTCCAAGAACCGTTTTTCCCACTGGGTTTTCGGATGGAGTTTTTGATGAGGCATATGCATTCGCGGTAATCGCCCAAGGGGGAGTGTTGTAAAACAACCGGACTTTCAAGAAGGAAAGGAGGACTAGAAGTCCTAGTCCTTATCCGGTTGCTTGTGGGCTCTTACCATAATCTCTAGCCTTAGTTCGGACTATATAATCGGAGGAGCACCCCCTATTGTAATACATCGATTTGAGGAATAAAAAGAAGCTCCACCTATATATTGTCTCTTGTTTACTTTATACTTGTTCTTGTGTGCTTGTTGTGAGAGGCGTGAGAGGGAGAAGATCCAACCGTTGACGACGTGTTATACAACAAGGAGAAGCGAGCGACGTTACATTTACAGGCTGCCCCACCCGCCACCCATTTGGTGATGAGTGATGACTCTTTTAGGCAGGTCTGGTGAGTGGTGACACGCCAACCACCACCTCCAAAACGCCTAACGTGAACAGTTTTTTGAATGCTGAATCGACGAGTGCAATTGAGAGAATTTTCAGTTAGACCATGCTATGAAAAACGGATATTAGATTGCGAAATCCTTACAAAATTAACTACCGTCCTTGTCCTCTCAACTAAAATACGGGAATGGATGTAACTGTAATGCTAGTATGACATTGTGGATACTTGGGGTTGTTTCACTGTCAAATTTGCTACGGGGTACCTGTCCCGCTGTCCGTAGAGTAGGTGAACTTGTTTTCTATGACAGGAAACATAGTTGGTCACTGTTTGATGACACCTTTTCAAAAAAAAAAAGTTTGATGACAAACTAAGTGAACGTAAATGTTTGTCTTACAAAAGAGAAGTACACATGCACTCCAATTTAGACAAGGTCATGTGCATTGGGAATGATTGGTCTGCCCAAGCATCCTTTTTTCCTGATTAAACAGTATGCCAATTTTACAATCTAATGTAATTTGCTCATCATGCTCGTCAGAAACTTTATATATCTCTAATAGATATTTCCATTGCTTCTAACAATTTTGTGTCAGGATAACATATGACTTTCTGATATATGTCTCTTTGCAGTTTTGTTGAGGATGGGGGATAACATATTTTTTGATGCCAACAATAAATGCTTGGTGATCTAATCTTTCCCACAAAAATCGTACCAGAGTACCAAATCACTACAATGATGGTTTTACCTTTTTCTGACCTGCATGTTTGGTGCTTGGAACAACTTTCATTCCATTGATTCTGTGCTGTTAATTTAAAATGGTTTTGATATGTGGTTGCCTTTCTAGTTGTGTGTACTTCCAGCAGTCAGACTTGTGATATTATAAAGCCACAAACCATTGAATTATTTTTGAGAGTTGTGATTTACAAAATTCTCTGTCATAACATTTCTATTGTGATTGCTGACTCCGAAGAATAGGTAGTTTATTGAAAAAAAAATGTGTCCTTGCTTCAGTTTGACAAGTTCTTTATTCCAAATAAATTTGCAAAGTGGGTTGCTCATCTCATTAAATGTAAATCTGGTCATATAGGTACGCAGTCTGTTCCTTTGCTTAAAGCTCTATATGTTGGCATTCAGGCTTCGATCCATCACTGCTTAAATAGGAATCATTCAGGCTTCGATCCATCACTGTCGACGTTAGAGCAGTCCCCAAGGTTGATGCATCTGTCTCCAAAATGAGTCTTGACATGCCAAATTGCGCCGCCCGTTCCAGGCTTGCAAAGCACCTGAAACTCGACTGAAACTCCCTGCACCTGCATCAAGGAAATCGACATTACAGTTGTTGTATTGTGACTCAAATCCTACTTGGATTAGGACTCAATAGGGGTGTGCTTTAGGACTTCTAGTTCTACTAGGACTTGAGCGATGAATCCTACTAGGAGTAGGACTCCTACTTGCATGTATGGGGCTTTGGAGGGGACTATATAAACAAGGGGTAGAGGCTCTATCAAATCAATCAAGCCAAGGGCAAACACCAAGGTCTCATCCAAGGCTTGTGAGAAGCAATTAGGAGCGCTCAAGAGGAATAGGCTAGATAGTTCTATAAGCACTAGATTCTTGTATGAGGCAAGAATCCGAGGGTCCTAGAGGGTCAAGTAGAGTTGTGAGTGAGCGGCAATCACTTGTACTCTTTCGGAGTTGTGCTTAAAGAATTTGCGGTCGGCTTCGCCAAATCCTATTATCTTGTTGTGGTTGCTTCAACGTCGTCAACTAGGGTTTTCTACGAGATTCGTCTACTTCGTTCTTGATACTGTGCAAGCTCGTGTCGTACTCGCAATATCCTTTCAAGATCCGAGGGTTGCTGCGCATAACGAGGGGTATCAGATTCTAACAAGTGGTATCAGAGCCCAGGTCGGATTGAGCTGATTTTGTGAGAAGGTCGGCAGTGCTAGGGTGCACGAAATCAAGACGATGTCAGGGATGTGGAATCAAGTAGAGAAATTTGATGGCAAAGAAAATTTCAGCGTGTGGCAGTGTGTGGTAACAGATGTGCTTGTCCAGCAAGGGTTAATTGATGCTCTTGAGGGGACCAAACCGGAGAGCACAACCGCTGAAGACTGGAAGGTGATGGAGCGGAAGGCTGTCAGTACAATTCGACTATGTCTCTCCGATGAGGTAAAGTACTCGGTAATCAAGGAGAATTCCCCGAAGAAATTATGGAAGAGCTTAGAAGAATTGTATATGGCAAAGTCGCTGACAAATCGGTGGGTGCTGAAGCGTCAACTATTCAGGTTGCGCATGGAGGAAGGCACACGATTCGTTGACCATCTAAATGTCTTCAACAAACTTGTCACGCAGCTGGTTAGTGTGGATGAGGAAATTGAGGAGAACGATAAAGTCGTCATACTGGCTTCATCCTTACCACCATCATGGGAGCAATTGGTGATGAATATTCTCGTCGGGAAAACTACTCTCAACTTCAACGAGACAGTTGCATACCTGTTGGAAGCGGAGTCCTTGAAGAAGCCACAGGAATCTTCATCCTCGGGTGATCAAGCATTGACTGTTTCAAGTGGAGCAGGCAAAGTCTTGAATCGCGGGAAGAAGAAAGGCAAGAGCAAGGGCAGCCGTACATGCTATCTTTGTGACAAAGAGGGTCACATGATAAAGGATTGTCCAAATTTGAAGAATATGAGAGGAGCATGCTCGGTGGCAAGTGAGGATGAAGGTGATATACTTATCGTCAGTCAACCAGGGACTATTCATGATTGGATATTAGATTCAGGGAGTTGTTTCCATGTATGTTCGGCAAGGGAGATGTTTGACGAAGGATCTCAACGCCCGGCGAATGGAATTGTTCACTTGGCGGATTGCAAGGAGTATGCTGTCACCAAGGTGGAAACAGTTACATTGGAGATGCATAATGGAACACATTGCACACTCACGGGAGTTCGGTATATCCCGGGTTTGAAAAAGAATTTAATATCTGTAAGGTTGCTAGAACTCCAAGGTTGTGGCTTATCACTTCGAGGTGGAGTTATGCGAGTTACTTGCAAAGGGCAGGTAATCATGAAAAGTATCTGGATTAATGGTGGATACCGAGTGATAGGAAATCTTAATGGCGGTGCAACCATTGGGAGATTTGGTAAAAATCCTGATCAGGAGAAGGAAGCTGTCTCGTCAACAGCAGGTACTCAAATCTCAGTTGCAGTCAAGTGCAAGGCGGCAAAGGTGGTTGCAAAATCTAACAGTCGTAGAGGTGAAGCTGCAAGCTGTTGGAAGAAGGAAGACGTGGTGGGACCGACGACCACGCAGTACCGGCGAGCAGTTGGAGCTCAGAGGCGGTACAAACCTATGGCATGGAGGGTCATAGGAGAAGGTGGTGTGGTTAACCAAACTACACAACGAAGGAGCTCTCAGGTGGAGGGTCCAGGCGCTCCAGCCGGGACACTCACACGCATATCGTGGTGATGTGCATGAGCCTCTGTGGTGGGGGCACTCTTGTGGTGGGAGTATAAAAAAAGAAGCCGATTTGGAGCGAATTCTTGGAGGAGCATGATGACTTCAATGGATTAGAGTCAAGGTGGAGATTGTTGTATTGTGACTCAAATCCTACTTGGATTAGGACTCAATAGGGGTGTGCTTTAGGACTTCTAGTTCTACTAGGACTTGAGCGATGAATCCTACTAGGAGTAGGACTCCTACTTGCATGTATGGGGCTTTGAAGGGGACTATATAAACAAGGGGTAGAGGCTCTATCAAATCAATCAAGCCAAGGGCAAACACCAAGGTCTCATCCAAGGCTTGTGAGAAGCAATTAGGAGCGCTCAAGAGGAATAGGCTAGATAGTTCTATAAGCACTAGATTCTTGTATGAGGCAAGAATCCGAGGGTCCTAGAGGGTCAAGTAGAGTTGTGAGTGAGCGGCAATCACTTGTACTCTTTCGGAGTTGTGCTTAAAGAATTTGCGGTCGGCTTCGCCAAATCCTATTATCTTGTTGTGGTTGCTTCAACGTCGTCAACTAGGGTTTTCTACGAGATTCGTCTACTTCGTTCTTGATACTGTGCAAGCTCGTGTCGTACTCGCAATATCCTTTCAAGATCTGAGGGTTGCTGCGCATAACGAGGGGTATCAGATTCTAACAACAGTCCCTGACTACAAATCCCCATCCTCCTCGGATTGTGGCAGCATAGAGATATGCAATTTTTTTTCACTTGCATTTGCTTTGTTTCGTGCAGAGCCACAGACCACCATCTCCAAAGTAGCAACAACACCTTTTCTATGCCTTTTGTTCTAGTTTCCAGACCATCATGAATGGTCTCCTTCCCCGAACAACGTGACTCCAGATCAGTAAGGATGTTGCTTATGTTCAGAATCTCCCAACATCGTTCGACTTATTTACGTTTGAAGAGAAAAAAGATGGCCCCAGACCCCAGTCCTCATCCAACCTTTTGCACAGCAGACATAGTATCGAACTCAGGATTTCGGCGCGCAGGGAGACTGATTTGAACTTTGGCGATCCGTGTAAAAGAAAAACAGTCGTCAACCAGCCCAAAGTAGATAGAAAAGCCGATAAACAACGAAGTTTGGTAGCCCACCAAATTCGGCCCACGCAGTAGCTTTTGGCACATTAATTACGGCCCTCCTGTTTGGCGTAGATTCGAGGAGCTTTTACCACTCCAACAGGCTGGAAAAGCTAGAATCTCCTCCAAACGAACCTGTTTTTCCCAAAAGCTAACATTTGGCCTGCAACTCTAGCTTGGAGCGAGCAGCTTCCCGAGCTTGTGCGAGTGAAGGATATGAAGGTCCCCTTAAACCTGAGAGAATTTACCCGCAATTGCCACTAGTATATATTCCCAACCTTCTGCTATCCAGCCTCTTCTGCCGCCGCCCTGAACAGATCGAGGGGTGTGCGTCTCGCACCTCCTCCGACGCCCCCTCACTCCCTTCGCCTCTCCGGCCGACGCCCCCTTCGCTCGCTCCCTCCGTGTCTCCGGCCGGCGCCCCCTAGCTCGCTCCATTCGCGTCTCCGGCCGGCGCCTCCTAGCCCGCTCCCTTCGCGTCTCCAGCCGACGCTCCATCGCTCTCTCCGCAACTCCGGACGGCGCCTTGCTCCCCACTGCAACTCCGGCCAGAGTGTGTAATGCCCCATGGTCATCCGGTGGCGTGAAGGTGTTGGCGTAAAGGCTGGGTGTGTGTTCTCTGTTAAGAGGCAGATTTTTGTATCACGTTGCGTTATGTAAGTGGGCCCGGAGGGTCAGTGTCGAGAGGGAGAGATAAGACCTGTGTCTTGTATGTACGAGAACAACTCAACTCGGTTTTGATTTCCAATTCACTGAATTGATCTGGGGTTCAGGGTTCCTCGACCTTTCCTTTATCGAATCCAATTTCTCTGTGTGATCTCACGTCGGTGGCCAAGGGGCATTACAGAGTGGTGATTCTGAATACTGATTAGATGTGGCAAGCAGGGTAGCAGTCGAAGCTTGCTGCTCTTGGTGGCCGGCGACGTTGGGATCTGATTAGTTTGTTGGGGAGCTAGATTGCAATAATGGAGGAGGCTAGGGAAGATGGAAGGATCACGCTGCTGTTTCAGGGACTTTGGTCGGTGATTGTTTTCTCATCAGATCGGAGCTCACGTATAGGTCAAGACAAGAAAAGGGAGAGCGATTTATCCGGCCAGTTTGTGCCGCTAGAAGTATTGCCGTGGAGGCGAGTGCTCGGGAAGGTTATGGAATCGAAGATGTTAGGGTCGATTTTACAGGACTGATGATCCAATATTTTGTTAAGTAACATGTTTCAGGTTTCGGTCTTTAGAGATAGTCTCGTTACATCCTTGTTTTATTATGAAAAACATTAAATATTAAACCATCAAATAAAATAGTATTAACCAAGCTATTCACGCCAATCAGCACAATTCACAAGTAATTCTCGTACTAGCAGCTTTTCAAACCAGCGGCTTTTGGAGGAGCTCCAGGTAGCCAAACAGGCCAGGGCCGCGTCGGATTTGCTTTCCTACCATTGCTCGGTTTATTCACGTGATCCCGATCCCCCCACCACCAAAAAAAAAAAAAAAGGAGAGCCGTCTTCCCCTCCCCGCCTCCGGCGGCGCCAACTCGATTTCTTCCCCTCGCGCCCTCTTTAGCTGTTGCGGGTTCGAATCGAACTGAGAGCGCGCGCGAAGCGCGGAATAGAGAGATCAAGAGACAGAGGGCGGGACAGGTATATTACAGGAGATACAGTCACTGAAGGACAGGAACTCTCGCGCACAGAGATAGTAGGGAGGACAGAGGTCGGCGGCCCGCCCGCCCGCCGCCTTTGTGCTCTAGATACCAGGTGTCATGGGGATGCTGTCGCTAAATCGCCTCATGCTCAAGCAGGAGCGGAGGCGTCGCCGGCGCATCCAAGCTCGCAGTAAGTCGCCTCTTCGGCCTCTCCGTTAGTCATCTACATTTTGTTTCTCGCTTGGGCTGAGTTGCGGCTTCTATGTTTCTTCCATTAAAAAAGATTAGCCTTTTATGGTTTCTGCTGGTAGCGCTTCGTGTTTACTCACTATTTTCCCAGGAAAAAGATATTCCTTTTTGAAGGAGAAGCAAACTGGTTCCATCTGATTGATTTCAGCCGGCTATACGATGTTGTTTTTTTCTATGAAAACTTACTTTGGTGGAAGCCTGAATACCAAGACTGCTCCTTTTTCTTTTTCCTGTTTTGAGTGGAGTAGGACTTCAACCGGAACCATTTTGTATTTATGCTCAATGTTTTGCTGAAAATACTTATGGTCAATTGTAGTTTTTCTCTTGAATTAAATGATCTTAATTTTATATGTTTCTATTTTGCAAAAGCCAGATGACAAAAACGAATTGAATTGTTGTGTGCACATTTTGTATGCTTGAGTTGGTTGTTTCCTTCGGTTAATATCTGTAATATTCAGTAGCATGCATGATGTGTTGCAGATGGGTCAATTACTGATGACCATTCTCAGTCTGCTGAAAGATCGACATGTTCAGGGCCACATCTTCCTGAGGTATGGCACAAAATCTTGGTGATAGATTTGGAAAGCTTATGCGACAACTGTACCTAACTCCTTATTGATGGGGCTATTCTTGCTACATAATTTTTTTTAACAGATCTTGTACTATTTATTCATTGTCATCTGTGACGTATAGTTGCTTGGGACAAAAGGCTATGTTGTTGTTGTTGTATCTGTGAGTATAGTTGGTCCACAACCTTACTTATATATTGACTTTCTTCAACAACGGAAACATGATATCACTTATCATGACAGTGAAGGCTAAGCTCTTGCTTGCTTGGTGCTGATACTAGTTTAGTTACATTGCAACCATTAGAGAAGTATTTTATTTAAAATACACAGACGTAACAAATTTGGGCTCCCCCATGTAGAAAAGATGAAAACATATAGCCAAATATCATCTTTCTGTAACTTGATTACCTATCTAACTGCGAGCAGATTGTCACTAGTTTTTGAAAGCTAGCTTGAAAGCATTTTGGCAGTCCTTGTTATACAGTATTACCTAAAGAAGATGGTCAAGGAGTTAACCGAATTGCAGATTTCATTTTTTCCCAATGATACGTTCCACTTGTTCCTTGTAACAGAAAATAAGCCATGGCGACAGCTGAGAATTTCTGGTTGAACTTAAACTGAACATATTTTCGAAGACATGGTTATCCTTAAGCCAAATTGCCCCAATGAAAGCATTATGATAAGCATGCGACATTGCCCCTCTCTGTTTTGTTTTCTTCGGATTATAAATAGCAGTTATAAGATTGTATCAATCTTCAATTTATTGCAGCCATATAGAGTCTGAGAACACTAGTGGTAGAAATTTTCCTGTGCTATATATTAGTGTGCATGATTAAGACCAAAGTACCTTGCCGCCTCTTGACCATTATGCCTTGACTTGATCTGTCATAAGACTGTCACCAACAATGTTAGACCATGTGTATGGGCCTGCTTTAAAACTGTGGTTGTAAGCATATTCGAACTTTGAAGAAAAGGGAAAGTGGTCACTGAAAACTTAAGCATTACTGCATTAGTGAGGTACTTCACATGTGCTGCAACCAAATTTCCACGAGTTCAAAAAAAAAAAAGTTCTTCCTGTGCAGATCTGCAGTGGCTGATCATTGTTGATTTCCCTAATATTTCCTTGTAAGTGCAGTGAATGGCTGATCAAACTGTATATTCTTGTAAGTGCTTTCTCTTAGTCTGTTCGCCCATGTTAGGTACCCTGGTTTACGCCATGTATCTACTGTCTAGTATCTTACACGGTAGCTGTTAGGAAGGCTGTTTAAGTGAGTACATTAAATCTTGATGTCATTTCTGTCTTCTGCTATGGTGGCTTACTTATTGCACTATTGTTCAAGGCATTATTCCTTGGTTGGCACAAATGCACAGAAACATGTCTTGTGGTCTCCAGGCTTAACTCAAATATGAACAGATTACAGATAAAGAAACCAACTGCTTGGTGATTCCAGTTGATCATGTTGATTAGTACGGAATATATTTTTTTTTTGGGAAAACCACAAATAGTACTATTACAGAAAATAGGAAGTTCTGTGCACATGCTAAACTTCACTAACACTAATTGCATTCCAAACATAAACAGATCATCCGGAATTTACTTTTTTTCTCTCTGTATTTAATAAATAATCAATTAAGAGATAGTTTGCCTTTACATTTCAGTGTTCATCTATTCTTTCCATGCTTTGTGCAGGATATATGGTGCCTTATTCATTCTCTAATGCCACTGCGTGATTCTGCCCGTTCTGCTTGTGTATCTAGCACATTCCTACATTCTTGGAGATGCCGCCCCATTCTCACATTTAACGAGGAAACACTAGGCTTGAAACAGAAGGAAGGCCAAAAGAGTGATATAGCAAAGGCTTTTGCTAGTAGAGTTGACTGCATTCTGAAAAATCACTTAGGTACTGGTGTGAAGATACTCAAGATTGTAATCCTTGATTATTACAAAGTCAATGCTTGTCGTCTAAATAGTTGGCTCGAAAGTGCTATCAGACCTGGTATTGAAGAAGTCACCCTTTTGCTGTCTGCAAAACATAGAGCGGAGTACATCTTCCCGTGCTCAATCTTTCTTGATGGCTGTGGAAATTCTATTCGATATCTTCGTCTCTCCTATTGTACCTTGCGACCAACGGTTGGATTTGATTACTTGAGAAGCCTAACAAAGCTGCATCTGTTTCAAGTGCGTATCACTGGGGATGAGTTGGGGTGTCTTATTTCCAGTTCTTTTTCTTTGGAGAAGTTGGAACTCAGGTGTTGCTGGGAGCTCTTCTGCCTGAAGATACCATTCTGGCTTGAACGGTTCAGCTGCCTGAGAGTAGATGAATGCAACAAGCTGCAAGTGATAGAGAGCACCGCTCCAAACCTCTCCACTGTTGAATTCTTTGGTGAACCAGTACAGCTCATATTTGGAGAATCATCACAAGTAAAGAATCTAATGCTGGAGTATTCATTTGAGCCCAATGCTGTGAATTATGCCATTACCAAGCTTCCTTCCATCGCACCACATCTTGAAACTCTTATTGTATACTCGACTTATGAGGTATACTCTGAATCTTCACAATTTTAGATACCATAACATACAACTCTGCTCAGGAATGTAATTAATTTGAGATATCTTTTCTCAGAGGGTTAATGCACCAATTGTAGCTGACAAATTCCTCCACCTGAAGCACTTGGATATTTATATTGGTGATGATGATGATGATGAGCCTGTTGCCTTTGTCTATGATTATTTGTCCTTAATTTCATTTTTGGATGCTTCTCCTGCCTTGGAGAGTTTCACCCTGAGTGTAAGTTACTGTTCAATGTTCATCCTGCAAATGTATCTAATATCTACTGTGAAGAAATTTGACTTAAATGACAATGATGCTGATCCTATGTAGGTGGATCCGGATGACATGAAGCATGATTCGGTTTTTGGGGATACCTCAAGTATAAGGCAGATTCCTAGACACAGGCATGACAGGCTCAAGAAGGTGCGGGTGAACGGCTTTTTCTCAGCAAAAAGTATGTTTGAGCTCATATGTCATATTATCGAGACTGCAACATCGCTTGAAAGTCTCATGCTGGACTGCATATATGGCGAGGAGACGGGTGGTGGTACCGTTAGGTGCTCTGCTAGCAAATTAGGTAAGTGCAAGCGCAGAAGTAAGCGTATGGTCTTGGAAGCGCATAAAGCACTTAGTGTCATCAACAGATACATCGTGGGAAGAATCCCCTCTGCAGTGAAGTTAAGTGTTGGGGAACCTTGTAGCAGGTGCCATGCTATAGATGCGGAGCTACTGTAATTTAGCTATGCGATGTTGCATATGTTGTGTCACTGTTCTGTGTTTGTGTCATCAAATATTAATTTTACAACTATGCATATGTTGCCGCTAGTGCTGTTTATCACACGGGATACTGAGAAGTGAGAAAACCTCTGTTTGTAAGCGTGGACTCGAGAAACAGGCGGAACAAACGTGGAACAGCTAATATGAGCGAGCGGGCCGGTTCGGTGCCCATCGAAACCGGCTCGAGCCACCCACGAGGACAGCGCGAGGCCACCTCCTCCGGCCTTGGGCACTTCACGCGAGCCGGCTTCACTTGTATGCACTCGAGGCAACGGCTGTCAGTCTGTCACAACGAGCGGCATTCTGGAGCGGTGGCCGACTGCAGCGCCGGTGAGTTGCTCCGGCTGCCGGCGGGAAGGCGGCAGCGGCGCCAACGAGTTTAATCAGCACGGGACGGAAAAAAGCAGAATTGGGCGGCCTCCACGAGGCCTGGATCACCCTGACTGGGCGAGGTCGCTGCCTCACCGGCTTACCGGCACCCCCGAGCACTTGCTCCACAGCGGCAACCGCCCTCATCGCCGTCGACGTGGTCCTCCTCTCTGCCTGCACGTGGCGGCTGCCTGGTGGGCCGGGCTTCCTGATGACGCAACAAGTCGTCAATCCACCAGGCCCAAGTAGGCCCAAGGTTTGTCACCTGCCAGTGGGCCCGGCCCCATGGAGCTGGATTCTGGAGCTGGTTGGTTGTCCTCGTCGTCCCCTCCCCGCCGCCTCCGGCGGCACCAGTCAACTCGGTTTCTTCCCCTCGCGCCCTCTTCAGCTGTTACGGGTTCGAATCTGACCTGAGAGACAGATGGCGGGACAGGTAGATTACAGGAGAGGAGATACATGCACTCAAGGACACCAACTCTTCCGCACAGAGAGATTGTAAGGAGGACAGACGTCGCCCGCCCGCCCGCCGCTTTTGTGCTCTAGATACCAGGTGTCATGGGGATGTTGTCGCTAAATTGCCTCATGCTCAAGCAGGAGCGGAGGCAGCGCCGGCGCTTCCAAGCTAGAACTAAGTCCCCTCTCCTCTCAGGTTCTCGTCGTCCATCTGATTGATTTAAGCTGACTATACGATATACCAAGATTGCTTCAGCCGTACTTATTTTGTATTTATGCTTAAGTTTTGCTGAAAAAACTTATAGTCAACTGTGTATTTTCTCTTGTATCGAATTAAAAAAATCCAAATCCTATATTTTGCAAAACGCCTGATAACAAAAACGAATTTAATTGCTGTATGTGCATTTTGTATGCTCGAGTTGGTTGGTTGTTTCCTTCGGTTAATATCTGTAATATTCAGTACCATCCGTGATGTGTTGCAGATGGGCCAATTACTGATGATCATTCTCAGGCTGGTGAAAGATCGACATGTTTAGGGCCACATCTTCCTGAGGTATGGCTGAAAACTCTGGTGACGGAAAGCTTATGCGCAACTACACCTAACTCCTCTAATTGATGGGCCTGCTCTAGCTACATAAAAAAGTTGTGAACAGATCTTGTACTATTTATTCATTGTCATCTATGCCGTATAGTTGGTCCACAACCTTACTTATATATTGACTTTCTTCAATAACGGAAACATGCTATCACTTACCATGACATTGAAGGCTAAGCTCTAGCTTGCTCGGTGCTGATGCTAGTTTAGTTACATTGCAATCATTAGAGAAGTTTTTATTTAAAATACACAGACGTAACAAATTTGGGCTCCCCCTTGTAGAAAAAGATGAAACATATAACCAAATATCATCTTTCGGTAACCTGATTACCTATCCAACTGCGAGCAGATTGTCACTAGTTTTTGAAAGCTAGCTTGAAAGCATTTTGGCAGTCCTGGTTATACAGTATTACCTAAAGAAGATGGTCAAGGAGTTAACCGAATTGCTGAGTTCATTTTTTTTTCACAATGATACCTTCCACTTGTTCCTTGTAGCAGAAAATAAGCCATAACCACACCAAGAATTTCTGGTTGAACTTAAACTGAACATATTTTTTTCAAGACATGGTTATCCTTCTTAAGCCAATTGCCCCAATGAAAGCATTATGATAACCAAAGATTATGATAACCATGCTTCATTGCCCCTCTCTGTTTGTTTTCTTCGGATTATAAGTAGCAGTTATAAGATTGTATCAATCTTCAATTTATTGCAGCCATATAGAGTCTGAGAACACTAGTGGTAGATATTTTCCTGTACCATATATTAGTGTACATGATTAAGACCAAAGTACCTTGCCGCGTCTTGACCATTATGCCTGCGTGACCTTGCATGAAAATTTAAATGCTGAGCAATGGATCTGTCATAAGATTGTCACCAACTAACAATATTAGACCATGTGTATGGGCCTGCTTGAAAACTGTGGTTGTATGCGTATTCGAACTTTGAAGAAAAGGGGAAGTGGTCACTGAAAACTTGGTTATACTTCACATGTGCTGTAACCAAATTTCCACGAGTTCAAAATAAATAAATAAATCAGTTCTTCCTCTGCACATCTGCAGTGGCTGATCATTGTTTATTTCCCTAATATCTCCTTGTAAGTGCAGTGAATGGATGATCAAACTGTATATTCTTGTAAGTCCTTTCTCTTGTCTGTTCACCCATGTTAGGTACCATGGTTTATGCCATGTATCTTCTATCTAGTATCTTACACGGTAGCTGTTAGGAAGGCTGTTTAAGTGAGTACTTTAAATCTTGATGTCGTTTCTGTCTTCTGCTATGGTGGCTTACTTAATGCACTATTGTTCAAGGCATTATTCCTTGGTTGGCACAAAAGCACAGAAACATGTCTTGTGGTCTCCAGGCTTAACTCAAATTTTAATAGATTACAGATAAAGAAACCAACTGCTTGGTGATTCCAGTTGATCATGTTGATTAGTACGGAATATATTTGTTTTGGGAAAACCACAAATAGTACTATTACAGAAAATAGGAAGTTCTCTACACATGCTGAAACTTCACTAAACTAATTGCATTCCAAACATAAACAGATCACCTGGCATTTACTTTTTCTCTCTCTGTACGGTCCAATTTATTTAATAAATAACCAATTAAGAGATGGTTTGCCTTTACATTGTAGTATTCATCTATTCTTTCTTGTGCAGGATATATGGTGTCTTATTCATTCTCTAATGCCACTGCGTGATTCTGCTCGTTCTGCTTGTGTATCTGGCACATTCCTACGTTCTTGGAGATGCCGCCCCATTCTTACATTTAACGAGGAAACACTAGGCTTGAAAAAGAAGGAAGGCCAAAAGAGTGATATAGCAAAGGCTTTCGCTAGTAGAGTTGACTGCATTCTGAAAAATCACTTAGGTACTTGTGTGAAGATACTCGAGATTGTAATCCTTGATTATTACAAGGTCAATGCTTGCCATCTAAATAGTTGGCTCAAAATTGCTATCAGGCCTGGTATTGAAGAAGTCACCATTTTGCTGCCTGCAAAACAAATACCAGAGTACATCTTCCCGTGCTCAATGTTTGTTGATGGCTGTGGAAATTCTATTCGTTATCTTTATCTCTCCTATTGTACCTTGCGACCAACGGTTGAATTTGATCACTTGAGAAGCCTAACAAAGCTGCATCTGTTTGAAGTGCTAATCACTGGGGATGAGTTGGGGTGTCTTATTTCCAGTTCTTTTTCTTTGGAGGAGTTGGAACTCAGGTGTTGCTGGGAGCTCTTCTGCCTGAAGATACCATTCTGGCTTGAACGGTTCAGCTGCCTGAGAGTAGATGAATGCAACAAGCTGCAAGTGATAGAGAGCACCGCTCCAAACCTCTCCACTGTTGAATTCTTTGGTGAACCAGTACAGCTCATGTTTGGAGAATCATCACAAGTAAAGAATCTAATGCTGGAGTATTCATTTGAGCCCAATGCTGTGAATTATGCCATTACCAAGCTCCCTTCCATTGCACCACATCTTGAAACTCTTATTTTATACTCGACTTGTGAGGTATACTCTGAATCTTCACAATTTTAGATACCAGTGTTATGACATGCAACAGTAGTCATGCTCAGGAATGTAATTAATTTGACATATCTTTGCGCAGAGGGTTAATACACCAATAGTAGCTGACAAATTTCTCCACCTCAAGCACTTGGATATTTATATTGGTGATGATGATGATGAGCCTGTTGCCTTTGTCTATGATTATTTGTCCTTAGTTGCATTTTTGGATGCTTCTCCTGCCTTGGAGAGTTTCACCCTGAGTGTAAGTTGCTGTTCAATGTTCATGCTGCAATTGTATCTGATGTCTACTGTGAAGAAATTTGACTTAAATGACAATGATGCTGATCCTATGTAGGTGGATCCGGATGACATGAAGCATGATTCGGTTCTAGGGGATACCTCAAGTATAAGGCAGATTCCTAGACACAGGCATGACAGGCTCAAGAAGGTGCAGGTGAACGGCTTTTTCTCAGCAAAAAGTATGTTTGAGCTCATATGTCATATTATCGAGACTGCAACATCACTTGAAAGTCTCATGCTGGACTGCATATATGGTGAGGAGATGGGTGACGGTACTGCTAGGTGCTCTGCTAGCAAATTCGGTAAATGCAGGCGCAGAAGTAAGCGTATGGTCTTGGAAGCGCATAAAGCACTTAGTGTCATCAACAGATACATCGTGGGAAGAATCCCCTCTGCAGTGAAGTTAAGTGTCGGGAAACCTTGTAGCAGATGCCATGCTATAGATGTAGATCTGCTGTAATTTAGCTGTGCCATGTTGCATATGTTGTGTTGTAAGTTGTAACTGTTCTGTGTTTGCGTCGTCAAACATTAATTTTACAAAGTTACATATGTCGCTAGTGCTGTTCATTGTTGTGTTCATGTCATATTACACCCATGTGCTTTGTTGCATATTTTGTCAACGTTGTCGGCAGGCAGGGTGCTACTGAGAGCACCTGACCAGTCGGTCAGGCCTCCGTTCGCAAAACTTGGTCAACCAGCATATAGCTTGTCCAGTGTAAATGCCACCATAACATGGAATTCTACTCTGCGTGTTTAGATTACATAAAAGCGTCCCTTTTCAAGAAAAGTTATCAACCTAGAGAATTGTGTCAGTTCATTTATATCTCTATACACGCTTCCATAGAAACAATATTTTTTCGTACTTTTCACCCCTTTGCTTCCATCTAAACATACCCGAAAATACTCGGCAGAAGGAACAAAGTCTTGTACTGGAAATTATCTAGCATGTAGCCAACAGATTCTATTTTACCAGGTTAAAGAACAGCAGTTCATGAGACTGTCTGCCATTTTGACCATCTAAATTACCAGTACAAGAGCAAGCGACAGATCACAGTAATCAAAGAACAGCAGTTCACGAATAGCTTCTTCTCACACCACGTCTTTAACCAACCTAGCCTTTCTTCATTGCCGATGAGTAGAGGTCACCCACCGGTAGGACGTACCACCCATACCTACGACCATAGTCAGAAATTGCCGATTCCTCCTACAACGGTTGAGTAGCATCTTCTCACTTTCACCATCACTTGAAGAAGAATCTGCAGTTTCATAATCTCCATCAGCGTCACTTTCCTCATGTCCAAGTCACAAACAGCCATCACATTTTGTGTTGTCCTGCCCTTGCGGCACATTGCTCAATGAAGGCCATCCTCCCTTCAGGTGTGGATGTGCCAATGAAGAATTCCATAATGTCATCATCTTTGGTGATCCTGTGCACAGCAAACCACAACTGCCTGTTAGTCTCCTGAACACCGCACTCTCTAGCCAATTGCTGCACAAGCCTAATCTTCTCATGTCTGCAGTTCACCTTCAGCTGGGCCATCTCATGCTTCATTTCCAAGTGTTTTTGCAGAATCTCATTCCTCTCAGACTGAATCCTAGCATTCTCGCTCATGAACCTGATCATGGCCTTCACAATCATCTCACTTTCATCGTCTCTGTCTTCGTGACTTTCACAATCTCCATCATCGTCACTATTGCAGTATTTGTCAAGATAAATGGCATACAACATCATACCAGCTAAAAAAATGCTGTCATCATCATCAAGAGCAAGTCTCCAGATTTCCAAATCATTGTCAAGAGCAAGTCTCCAGATTTCCCCATCATTGTCAAGAGCAAGGCTCTAGATTTCCTCATCACTTGACTCGTCACTTGACTCATCAGATGTGTCCACATCCATTGCTGGTTGTTTATCCTGCCATAATACGAATGACAGACATAGTTAAATGACATATTCAAATGCATATTTGAACTAAAAAGTGGCAACTACTTCATGATTCAAGTGATGAGTCGAAATGGTAAATTCAGATGAGAAACATATTGGAAATGACATGGTTCAAATGACAGTACTTCAAATCACAAACTTAGTTCAAATTACACTCTTAATACAATGACATACTTAAGACAAGAGGTTCTAGTTGTTTACCCCGGCATACTGCTCAATGAAGGCCAGCCTCCCTTCAGGTGTGGATGTGCCAATGAAGAATTCCTTACTGTCATCATCTTTGGTGATCTTGTGCACAGCAAACCGCAACTGCATGTTAGTCTCCTGAACACCACACTCTCTAGCCAATTGATGCACAAGCCAAATCTTCTCATGTCTGCATTTCACCTGCTGGGCCATTTCATGCTTCATTTTGAAGTGTTTCCGCAACATCTCATTCCTCTCAAACTGAATCCTGGCATTCTCGCTCATGAACTTGTTCATGGCCTTCACAATCATCTCACTTTCATCATCTCCGTCTTCATGACTTTCACAATCTCCATCATCGTCACTTTCCTCACCCCAGTCTTCACTTTCATCACCTCTGTCATCACCTTCATTGCTGATTGTGTTGGCCAAGAACACAAGATGATGCATCTGCAGCAGTGTGCTCAAACATCACTTCAAGGTTGTCCAGACACTCCGGTGGTCCATTCTTTAGCTTCCTCCATTCAGCACGTCCCTGAAAACCAAATATCATAGACATTAGTGTTCCTATCACTTGCTGTCTTTGCTGAAAACCAAAAGCCAAACGGTAGGACAAGTAACCTTGCAGAAAAGAACCTCTAGTTCAATTGCGCAACACACTCTTCAACAAATGCTTCAGGGCCAGATAAAATGAAGCACAATTGGCAAAACAGTCTAGTCCTGAGCGAATTCATTGTTTTGTTCTTTGTTTTCAGTAAAAAAAAATAGTGACAAGGGATAAATAGTGATAAACTGATAACAAAGTGGGGTGCCTGGTGAAAAATAGTGATAACAAAATAATCTGTAATATGATCGAGAAATGGACAGCAGAGCCATTGAGTACTTTCGCTAACACGTACTTGGTATTTCCTGTATGCTCTCTGAACACACACTAATCTTATCCCCACAGCAACCAACTGAGCCAAACCCCCACCCAGTCGGTTACTACAGCAAGCAAAGAAGACCATAGAGCTAAACAATCACATGAATAATCACAGAGCTAGGCATAGTCCAATCACATGAGCAATCACAGATCTAGGCATGAGCAATCACAGATCTAGGCATGAGCAATCACACGGCAGGCACTAGAAATGAGCATTTCACCTGGGATTCAGACCAAGCGCACCATCGTCAGCGTATTGGCCGCCAGCCGCAAGTCCTGCGCCTCCACCAACGGCACCACGCCCACCAACGGGAGCCGCATTGGCTGGCCGAGGAGCGCGGTACGGCCTCGCCGCCGTGCCAGCGGGGGCGCGGCGCCATCCGGTGCGGGTCGCCATGGCGGCACGGGCTGTGCTGGCAGCACGAGAAGGGGCTGCGCCTCGACGGCCGCCGGCGAAGTCCGCCTCCCCAGCCGCGCCGGCCGACGCCGAACTTAACCACTCGCCGTAGGGCAAACGGAGAATGGAGGTCAAGGTCCAGCTCCTCCACTCCACCGGATCCGCGTCGAGGAAGGACTCCACCAACGCCACCACGCCCACCAACGGGAGGTCCTCCTGCCACTGTGGGAGCCGCATTGGTTGGCCGAGAAGCGCGGTACGGCCTCGCCGCCGTGCCAGCGGGAGCGCCGCGCCATCCAGTGCGGCTCGCCATGGCGGCACGGGCTGAGCTGGCAGCACGAGAAGGGGTGGCGCCTCGACGGCTGCCGGCGAATGCTGCCTCCCCAACCGTGCCGGCCGACGCCGAACTTAACCCTCCGCCATACGGCAACCCGGCCGACGCCGAACTTAACCCTCCGCCATACGGCAACCCGAGATGGAGGTCTAGGCCCATCTCCTCCATCCCGCCGGATCCGCGTCGAGGAGGGACTCCACGCCCGCCGGGGGACGAAGCCGCCGCGGTGTAGCCGGGATTGGTGGGCGGCGCGCCGAACAAATCCATGGTGGCGTGGTTGGTGGGCGGCGCGCCGAACAAATCGAATGGTTTCGGCGCGCTTGAATTGAATTGATGGTCTCCAGAAGAAGGTTCTGGTCTGCTCCTCGTGCGGAGCCCAGAAGACGGCCCATTACTACAAGCAGAAGACGGCCCATAAACTACAAGCAGCAGTGGCCCACTACTATCAAACCCTAATAAGCCAGCGACCCCGTATATAGAAGGCAAGGCAATTCACCTCGCACCCGCCGCCGCCTCCGCACGCCGCCGCCGAGGAGGAAGAAGGAAGAAGAAGCCCCCGCCGGCCAAGATGAAGACCATTCTGGCGTCGGAGACGATGGACATCCCGGAGGAGGTCACGGTGAAGGTGGCCGCCAAGGTGGTGACGGTGGAGGGCCCCCGCGGGAAGCTCACCCGCAACTTCAAGCACCTCAACCTCGACTTCCAGCTGCAGGAGGGCGGCCGCAAGCTCAAGGTCGACGCCTGGTTCGGCACCCGCCGCACCATGGCCGCCATCCGCACCGCCATCTCCCACGTCCAGAACCTCATCACTGGCGTCACCAAGGGATACCGCTACAAGATGCGCTTCGTCTACGCTCACTTCCCCATCAACGCCTCCATCACCAACGCCAACACCGCCATCGAGATCAGGAACTTCCTCGGAGAGAAGAAGGTACTAATACTACCGCACCTTCCTCCCGTTTTTCTTTCACTGGTTGAAGACTCTACACTTGCGCAGCGCGTTGTATACTGTTGCCTTAGGATCACGCCATACCATGCATGAATGAAGAGTGTTGAAATGTAGATGGTTTCAAATGTAATAATGCTATAGTGTTAAATTCGCAAGGGTCTCATTTTTGCTTATCCAAATTAGTGGTAGCATCGTGCTTTGGCTGTTCACCCTTAGGCTTAATAGCTTGTGACCCTGGTGCTGTTATCAGGGTGTGTTTGGGAGGGCTTCAAAAGCGGCTTCGGCTCCGGCTTCAGGTGAAGCCCTCCCAAACATGTTCTTTTGCAGCGGCTTCAGGGATGAAGCCGGTGGTGAAGCCCTTTTGGGCTTTGCCTGGCATGGTGAAGCCAAAAAACGTGGCTAATCACAATTGAATCACATCCTCTGCTGCTTGGTACCTCACTATCTATGATGATTGATGGACAACCTCTGGGTTAATGCATACTCTGATTGGCTGGCCTAGTTGCGATCTGTAGATACTGGTGTACTTCATGTGATCTGTATATTGCATATCATGCATTCGATTGGGATGTTCTGATGTTTTTTGTTTCCTTGCATAGGTGAGGAAGGTTGACATGCTTGAAGGTGTGACCATCCTGCGTTCTGAGAAGGTCAAGGATGAGCTCATCCTCGACGGCAACGACATCGAGCTCGTTTCTCGCTCTGCTGCCCTCATCAACCAGGTGAATGAAACTACTGCTATTGCTTTGTGACGAAACTACTGCTGTAGATTTTGTCAAAGTTATATGAATTGTATTTTGTACTATCCTAGAGCTTTATCCCAGTGTGTCTTACTTGGGTTGTTTTGGCTGTGAAACAATGAAATGTCTATGGGCACATCACAGTTTCTAGTTTGTGTTGCTAGTGCTCTCAAATATAAACTACAACTGCAGTCCCACACTGAGATGTTGTAAGTATGGTTAGCCATCTGTTTTATAATTGCAGTTGCTAGCTTTGATTCTGTATTGTAACGAATATAGCATTTTAAGGCTCTGAGGACCCAAGTTCTGGTAATCTTAGTGCAACCTTAGGTGGAAAAGCTCATGCCAAATCACCTATATGATATATTTGTAAAATAGTAAATATTCATGTCGCCTGTCATGGTATTTTTGTTCCAGTAAACAAATCTTTCTTATCTTTATTTGATTTAATCCATGATGTGCAAGAACAGTCTGGGCACACATCGTGAATTTACAAGTATTGTTGATTGCTGTTCTATTACTCACATTGCTACTGGTGATTGTTGTCCCACACTCCCACAGTTCATGTTACTGAATCAATCAAGTTATCTGTTTTTCTACAGAAATGCCATGTGAAGAACAAGGATATCAGAAAGTTCTTGGATGGTATCTACGTCAGCGACAAGGGTGCCATTAACGAGGAGCAGTGAGCGTCATTCATCTACTGAGTCAGTAGCTAAAAATGCCTGGAGACGGTGAAGAATTGCTGTTTCTGTCTGATGTGTTTCTATCATCCTTTGGGTTGAAATTTTCTGAGAGTGAATTTTATGCTGGGTTAGGATGTGTTATGGAGCATGCTATCTTATCCTACATATCGTTGTCTAAATTTAAGAGTCTGAACCTTGTTTATCATCCCCTAAAGATAGTTGACTGCAAGCATTCGTGGTTGAAAAACGAAGATCAGAGTTATGTGATTATTTTTTATTCAAGTGAAGTGCTACTGAATGATCTTTTTCTGAATTTGAATTTACATTTAAACCCTGAAAAGGCTTAGATGATGCTATGTGAAATGGACCATCAAGCTTATGACGTATCCTGCCTAAGGAACAGCAATAATCTGTTGATCGAACAGTGAACACTAATAAATGCTTTACTTTGGTGATCTTTGAATGGAAGCATTAGCGAATTTTTCATATTTGGGGTGTGAGCTTGTTATGTGTGGCGGTAGTTCACACCTAGCAGTAGACGAACACTCGTCTCCTTCCAAAGTTCCAATGTTACTTGATTCAGGTTACGGCGAGCCTCATTGTTCCCGGCCTCAAACTTTCTGAAACTGTGACCAACACCGTATCAACGCGTCATGACCAAAGAATGGAAAGCACATGATAGCATAACATGAAGCAGGGAACTGAGAGCGTGTCAAAAGCCACTGTTCACTTCATCAGTAAAAACCATTGGAGAATAGTATGGGCACATAATAGGGCACAGATCGTAGGAATGAATATAGCATAATCATTGCTTCTTGTTCCAGTATCAATTTCCATAAACATAAATTGCAGTAATGCCGAACCGCGCAGCAAGGAGCTTAGCAGAGCTAGCTGAATCTTACATATAATATGGCAAAGCAAATTTGGCAGCAGTTCTACGAACAACTGAACCCATTTTTTCAGGCTTTATGTACAGGAGCACCTATTACGGATATACTAACGGTGGCCGCCGCGCCACGGTTCCCTTTCTGTCGATTAAGCACCAGGTGATCGTTTGCAGGAGCTCTGGTCACCGAGTCTGTTGGCGGCCTGATCCCATGCTGAGATTGTTCAAGCGCTGCTCTTCATGCCGTCAACTGCGTTGCCAGAGAAAGCCCAGTGTGGCTTGGCCAGGGTGCGCTTCAGAGCCTTCACTGACAGTGGGCTGTCCTTACCCTGCTCGTCAAACAGCAAATGACCAGTTAGGATCACACGATATTTACAATAACTTCGTATCCACGTTAAGGAAAACATTGTAAAATGATCCGAGTATTTACCATGAGGCAGGTTCCCTGCTTGACGTTGCAGATCGGGTAGTCATGGGGGCAGCAGCTGTAGTGATCGTCGCAGCAGGTGGCGCCCTCGAGCGGGCAGCAACCCCAGGAGAAGCAGTACTTGCCGTACTCGTAGATGCAGCAGCAGGTGGTGCTTTCGGGGCAGGAGTAGTAGTTGTCGCAGACGGACGGCGGCGGGGTGGGGGACGGCGGCGTCGGGCCTGGGTTCGGGGGGTTGGCGCCCTTCTTCAGAGGGTACGACGGCTCCACGGCGATGCCGCACTTGCCGGAGGACGCCTTGATGTTGCGCTCCATCCGGATGTAGCCGGACTCTCCCCAGCTGCCGCCCCACGAGTTCTTCACGATCCAGTAGTCCTTGCCGTTCTCTGTGCCGTAGCCGACGGCTGTCACACCGTGGTCTAGTGCTGTTCCACATCTTCCCGTGAAGATACCCTGGGAGATCGGGAAATGATGATCAGTAGGTGGCTGATGATTCATGGAAATGGGAGTGACAATGAAGGATGAGATAGAGACAAATCTTCGCTGTCAATGCATTTTGTCTGAAAATGCCAATTTAACTTTATCACAAGCAAAGTCATTCAGAATATTCTGTTCAACTTTACTGGAAGTGGATGATGGCTCACACCACTTCCTCCACTATGGTACTTAACTTTCTGAAAGTCCTTAGAAAACACAACAAAGCTTTTGTGTAACCATTGAAAATGCTTCACAAAGAGGGGGCAGTACAGTCTTAATGAAAACGGCGGAGCATGATTTGTGCAGAGTGGTGGGGCGCTGAAGAACTATTGTATGGCATTTGGCAAACGTTGCCTTACTATAGTCTGGATCGTATAAAACTAAGCCAAGATGCGGACAAGGTATCATAATTGGTGTAGTTGTTGCAACTTGCAGAGTGAAAGCAGAACCATTCCTTCTAGTGAAAATGATCTTGGCTAAAGGCGACATGAAGGACACAATTTTAAAGCAATTAGGTGACTCCTAACACGTGCATATCTTGTTCAAGGTTGAAGCTCTTTATTTCTCTCTGTCACAGAGATACCAATACCATCAACTTACTGCCACCTACTGATAATCAGATAGTAGATGATTTCATAGTTTCATCTCTGAACTGAACTACATGGCAGATGAATCCAAAAGCAAGGTTAGTGATAATTACCGAGCTGTAGAGCTGGAATGCTCTGCCGCTAGCCTCAATTGCAACACTGACGGGCTGGTTTGCAACGGCCTTCTGCAGACTCTTCTCGCTGTTCACTGGTACGTCTTCATAGCTGTCGATCGTAACAACCTTTGCGTTTTTCTGCGATCAACCCAACACGTAAAAGCAATGGTAAGCGAAAATTGTTGCTGGTTCTTGGAGGTTCTAGGGAAAACCATGTAGGCGAAAAATACCCTGTTGACATCACACCGGGTGTCCCTGCCCTTGTAAGGATAGTCATCCTCTGTGTCAATTCCACCGTTGTTGATGATGAACTCAAATGCATAGTCCATCAGACCTCCATTGCACCCCTGGTTGTATGAAGTGTCACAGTCGACAAGCTCCTGCTCAGACAAGGAGATCAGGTCGCCCGTAACAATCTGGTTGATGCCTTCCACAGCCGCTATTGTTGAGAAAGCCCAGCAACTCCCTAGAAGAGATAAACAAAGATCAGATTTCGGCATCAATATCAGTGTTTTAATATAGGCAAGTAGTAACACAAAGATGCAAAATAGAACTAGTGAAAGCTACTTACAATACGATGGAAAATATATCTGTGCAAATAATATTAATTATTAAAAGAAGAAATTAGCGGTGATGAATAGGAAAACAGAGAGAGACAGGTGACCAATAGGAACTCGAAACGGTCTCAAGAGCCGTGACGAAAGTTGTTTCCAAGAGCCTATCTGGAATCATGAAGTGAGCTAGGCCATTAAGAGAAAAGGTACTAATGGGTCCAGCAGCCCTACCAGCTTGACAATGACCTCTATTAGTGTTAAGATTTTTTTCCCCTATTGCTCCTTCAAACAAGGTCACTGGAGTTCACAAGGAGCAAGGCCAGTGGAGTCCACGTTCGATGAACCTAGTTACAGTATCCGTCCCCTTTCATGCAAAGCCATAAAGATGAACACAATTAACATCAGTCCTCCTACCTCCTACCCTTTTTATGTACTATTTGGATTTCAGTTATAGTAGTCACACACAGCAGCAAGTTATAGTAAAAATCAAATTCGTTATACAAGGTTTGCAGGTACTATACCATCCCATAAATTAGCTCTATAATTGAGACAAACTAGTGCCCAAACTAAAATATTTTGATTTTGAAGAGCTTTGTTTGCTATAGCTTGACTCTCGAGTTCGAATTCAGTAGCATCCTAATATTTGTAAACTCCATCCATTTGACGCGTGACTAGCTAACTGCATAAGGTCGCCGTTGACCTTCAGGTAGAAGATACAAGTCACTTTATGTTCATGTGCAGATACTACTGCAAGTGACGAATTAACTTCAATATTTTCCATCAATCCAGGATTACACAAACAAGACCGGAGAATCTTTTCTTGTTCTCGAATTAAAAAGGTACGGCACCTTTTAGTTTTAGCAGCAGGAGAGCAATAAACCAAAAAAATTAACAGAGAGGAGGGATTAAAATGGATAAAGCTTACCGCAGCTGCCCTGGTCCTTGACATCGACGACGGCGCCCTTAGCCACCCAGTCGACGGATTCCGGCAGCTCCTCGTTGTCCCCGGCAAGGTACCTGGCGCTGAGCTTCCTCTCCCTCTGCGGCTTGTTCCTTACGCCGAGGTAGGTGGCGCGGTACTCCTCGTTGGTGAGGTCGGCGAAGCGGTTGAGCCCGAGGCGGAAGGAGTGGACCCCCGCGTCGGCGGCGGCGTTGTGGGCGTCGATGTAGCGGAGGTTGTCCTTGAACACCTCGTACCGGCGCTCCTCCTCGCCGATGGCGTTGTAGGTCTTCCCGTGCGTGACCATCCACTCCGCGTACATCCGCCGCGTCTCCTCCTCGCTGCGCTCCCCGTAGGACACGATCGACATGTCCGCCGCCGCGGCCAGCGAGACCAGCAGCAGCAGCGCCGCCGCCGCGAGCGACGCCGTGGAGTAGGTACCCATCCCCGCTGCTGCTATGAGAAGACGATTAGCTGAGGAAGAGGAGGGAGCAGGTGGATGAGAGCAGCGGAGTGAGAGAGGAAGAGGAGGTGGAGGCCTTCCTTTTGTTTCCATGACGGGCTGGTATCGGGGTCGCTTTATACAAGTGGGGGCAGGGGAGTGGCGGGCCCAGATTCCACGATTCCTTTGGGTTTTTTATTTCTATCTCTTCTCTCTGCGGCTATTATTTTGGCTATTTTTATCTACTGGACCAGCAGGATATTTTTTCCCGTTTGATTTTATTGCTCGTGGGGCCGAGGAGGTGGCACGGACCGTCGGACGTGGACAGGTTGGATTGGATTGAAGGCGGCGAGCAATAACTTGTCTCTCCTTTTCTTTTCTTTTTATTTTTACCCTGGTGGGTAGACAATACTGCTTCTCTTGGCGTGTTGCTGTGAAATTTGTTTAGTAGCTTAGTCCAAATGGTAATGCGAGATTAGCCACCTTTTTTTGAAAAAAAAAATAGAGAGACGTGGGGGGTGTCGTGTGGATACAGACATGGAGGAGCACTGGAGAAGGGTGGTGACGAGGCTCTAACGTGGAGCTGGTTGATTTTGAC
This sequence comes from Urochloa ruziziensis, assembly GCA_015476505.1. NCBI lineage: Eukaryota > Viridiplantae > Streptophyta > Magnoliopsida > Poales > Poaceae > Urochloa > Urochloa ruziziensis. The sequence goes on along the minus strand of CM027125.1, from coordinate 52,951,795 downwards.
TGTGAGAGTCCGAGACCATTGTTTCATTATTTCTTTTCACTAGTAGCTTATTCATCAATCCGATCGTTTTTCAGCCGCTATTGTTTAAGAACAGCTTTAACTATAGTCATTTGCCGGACACACCAAAATAGGGAGGAGAAAACGATGCCATCTCTGACGGGATTGGGATTAGCTGAGCGACCCGGTCCTGAAACAGGAAAAGCGTTACGGCTGATCCGTGTCGGAGTGCACTTCCTCCGTGTTGATACTGCAGGGCAGTCAGGCAGAAAATTTTCGCGCAAACCGGTAAGCGACTTCCTTCTGGTCGGTATGGCCGCCGCATGGCACGTCGCAAACTCGCAACTCGCAATAGCTTGCGCACACTAAACTTGTTGCAGTAAGGTATGGTCTCTCCTACGGCTACTTGGCTGTCATGGTAGGAGGAGAAGGCGGCTAAGTGGAGGGAGGAGGGCCAAGTAAGGAACCCAACCCGGCCGGCTCTGCGCCGAGGAACGCGACGTGCTAACCACTGTAGAACGAAGAGAGCAGCAGCAGAAGACCTCCTTTCCAAAAAAAAAAAAAAAAAAAAAAAAAAAAAAAAAAAAAAAAACGGATGGTCCAGGCCGGCAGGCCCCCCATCTAGCCGGCCATTGGATGGGGAGGTCATGGAATCCGGTGGTTGATGATGATGATGGAGAGAGGAGATGAGCGCCGGCGCCCACACGCGATGAGGGACGGATTCCTCACGCGATCGTCTGTGGCGCAGATGGACACAGCGGGCCTGCGGCACCCGCAGGATATCCGTCGTCCTCGTGAGCGTCCGTGCTGTGTGTGCTTGCATGATTGTAGCATCTGCACGACCGCACACAACGAGCGTGCTTTAAAATTGGTTACTGCAATCGCTAATGGTACCAGCAAGATTACTATAGTCGTGTCAAGGTCTGAATCGGCATGTCATGGTCGAAATTGCAAGCTCAATGTCAATGCTAAACAGCCAGTTCTGTTATCTGTTTTTCAACCACAACGAACTTATTCTGTCTTATTCTATCTTTTCTCCCTCATAAAATAGTATTAAAATAGCTAAAATCAGCTACAACTAGCGAACTTATCCACCAGCGGAACTGGCCGTTCTGTAAGCCCTAAAACGTGCAAGAATAACACAAGAGTTGCTATACATGTTGTTGGTTACTTGTTGTTTTTTACCACGACTTCTCCACGATTATGAGTCCACGCCTTCATGGTTGAGCCACATTTTTTTAGACATAGTATAAACACGGATGCTCTTAAATTTGAGGCCAAATCCTAAATTATGCACACTCTAGAACGTGCAAAGCCGGTGCAACAATACGAATAAGCCTTGATATATCATAAACTCATTATCTAGAGCACAAATCTAGAAATATATCCATTTCCTACGAAAGGAAAGGAAAATTGAAGTTGTAATAGTAGCAAACTTTAGAGAAATATCATCTTAATGAGAAGAAGGAAGCTAGCATCTGTCGTACAGTTTGGTTGGGGGCAACAACAGCGACCACAAGCCATAGTGCCGCAGCAACAAAGCACGCCGTGGAATCTTTAAACAAACGATGCGGCTGCATCCGCAATTCCGCATGGGTGTGGAAAAACAAAAGGCCGTGTCTGTTCGTCGGGACGTGGGCGGGGAGACGCCCGCGGCGGGCATCGGTTGGCTGAGGCGTGGAGCCCCCGCACACCGGAACCGTGAGAAATCGGGAATCCTCACCTCCCCCCCAGACCCGCCGGAGAAAACGAGAGCCCTGAAAGGCGACCGGTCACGAGTCGGAGTCAGCGAACCAGCAAAGCACGGCACCGTACCCATGTCCATAGAGGATTGGCCATGCCTGCACAGTGCCCCAGTGGAGGTATGGCCAGTGCCATGAATATTCTTGTACTGTAGAACAGAGTTTTGATTTTCCTTTCTTTTTCTTTTGCTTGCGTTTATCCTGGCGATGATAATATTTTCAGTAGCAGTTTGTCTTTATTTTAATCTTGCTCAATATCTAGTAGTATCTTATTTTATGTCACATTTTCTAAACAGACAACGCAACATGGTTCGGGTTACGTCTGTGATAAGCGTGTCAGCGGCCGCTGCATGGCTTATCAGTGGCAATGAATAACCAGGAGCTTTTTTCTGCTAGTAGATATTGTTTGATGTCCCTGTCCACTTGCGAAAGAAGCTAGCACCACCACTGCCGTAAGGAGCTGAGGCTTGAAAATTGGAAGCATAAAAAATACAGACAGAGGCAATGCCTGTCACGGCAGTCGGCACTCGGCAGTAGCTCGGGGGTAGGGCCCAGCCGCCTGCCGCCCGAGCGAATCACATCCCTCGCTGACCACTCGCTATCCACGCGGGCACAGGAAAATTGCTCGCCGACGCCTACCAATTGATGCAATGCAACCAACTGCTGCGGGTTATCTACTGCCATGCATGGTGCCAACAGGTAACATCAAGGCCTCGGCTGCAGCTGCTTGCCCACTAGGCGTCTGTCTGATCTGATCATCTCATCCGGTTAATCCTGGCGGTAGGGGAGAGGCCAACGGAACTTGTGGGCGTGAACGTATCGGCCGGGTTGCCTGTCCCTCAATGCAAGTAGGAACGCCCATGCATGTGTCCGGACTAGGCATGTGCCCCGGCAGAGCTGCAGACACAGGTCGTCGGCACTGGTAGATTTGTTCAAGACAGATACGAGAGTACTAGCTGCGCATGTTACTTCAATTATGCGATCGACCTGCGACGTAGAGCCGTGACCCGTGGAGCGAGAACCATGTGTAACCATAGCTGCCGCTGGTGCGTGCCGTAGCGTGTACCCGTGCCCGGGTCGTCAAAGCCACAGTGCCCGGCACGCAACCTCGTGTTACTCGTGGCCACGCCACTCCTACGAATCAGGGAAGCGATGGATCGGATCGGACCCAAGGGACCATGAGCCATGGAAATTCCGGGCGAGAACAGGAACAGGAAGACGATCGATATATATGGTTTTCCGCGACGATCCCCATAATCAGCAACCTCGCGTCTCACGGCACACGAGTGCATGCACGACGCGCGGGAATGGGCACCAACGTTTGTAGGCTGGCGCGGCGGCTTCTTCGTGCTTCCTACGTGATTCCCCCAGCGTTGCGTCGCGTCTGTGAATTGGAGACCCTTTAAAATCATTGCAATTTTTTTAGAACTGCTGACTGATTCGAGCTGTACGAACGCGCACGGATATTTTGGTGCTTCCTACTAGTAATTTGCTATCATATCCAAGGCAGGTGACGAAGGATTACTAAGTCCCGACAGAGATTGATCGGTGCTTCACCGATTTCTCAGGCTCGCTTGTACTGTCGAGAATTTCAGACGGTGAACCCGTCGATGCAGAGTACGGACAGAAAAGGGGGCACTAGTAAATTTAGCCACTCGACGTTGCCAAAAACGTCCAACTACAAACAGGCCATGTCCAGATATTGGGACTTCCCGGGGACTCCGGATAACTAGAATCAGGTCCAGATAATGCCAGCGCGCGGTCAATTTCTTTGAAAGTTTCTTCTTCTGGCTGCTCTCGAGCAAAACGTACCCAATCTCAAGACGCTACCATGCCTCATGTCACTGGTGAGCTATCAAAGCTATCACGGCATCCAGTCCAGGAATGTTAAATTCAGAATCTCCAGTAGTCGCTACGCCTAACTACGATAGCGTACAAACGCAGCTTAACACAGTAGTGTCAGGTGTGAAACCCACTTGAGGTTGCACGATACCTCCGTTACGGCCAAAATAAAGCCAAGCAAGCATGCTAGAAAAAAGATCTGGTTTTTTTTCTCGACACGAAACGTCACATTATCGACGCCTTTTCCTGTTGCTTTCAGGTATTATTTTCACTCTTCCTTCCCTTTCCTACCAGACGTATTATTACCGAACATGATGTGAACTGCGTAGCCAAGTTACGTCTCGGGATTATTCCTGACATTTTTTTGAACTGTGCGATTTTATTTTATTTTTTGCTTCCTTACCGTTTCGATTCGACGATGTTGTCTGATCGTTCTGCAAAAAGGTTTCAGAACCTTTGGGAAATAGAAAAATAGGAACAAGGGAAGGAAAAGGTAAACGATGAGCTGTGGGCTGTTTGGCCCATTTAGTAGACGGCTGGGCGCTCTGGATCACGTAGCCCAATATGGTTTAAGGCCCCGTTTCTTTGTCTTGGAGGCTCCAGTTTAAGGGCCTGAGTAAAAGAAAGACTCTATTTAGGCCTGCTTTAGTAGAGCGGGCTCTCGATTGCAGTTGCAGCAACCTCGGTCGGCCCGACTCACTCCTAATAAAAAAGATGCTAACGGCCCAAGTTCATGCATCCTCCCATCTGGACTGAACATATTTTTGAGCTATCATCAGTTTTGGAGTTCAGAAATCAGAACTCTCCTGCCGGCTCCGAAAAAAACAGGACTGTAATCGGAAAGGAATTCCTTTAGAAGGACACGAGTGAAGCATGAGTTTAACAAAAAAGTGATTCAGTTGTGTGAAGTAGACATCGATCAACACCTAGGAGACCTCTGACAGTTAAAAACGAAGCTAACAAGCTTCGGTAGCTTGTACCTTACATGTTCAGAGAAGTTAGGAACAACAAGACTAATCGAGCACCGCATACATACAATTCATGCGACGGAAACAAACAAGATGTGATAAAGTGAAAACTGGATCATCATTATTTCATACAATTGTACAACCAATGCTTTGATTCCCAAACCACAAGACTTTCTGCAAGTCCCTGCTCTGATCTATTTTACACGAAAACAATATGCCTAAAATGCTATTCTACATGAAAAAGGGGATGGGAGGTATGGATAATTAAACTTTTTGTCTATTTTTATACGTTGATACAGAGCGATTTAGATGAACAACGGTCCAAGTTACATGTACTGATGGTGACTTTATCTGTAGAGTCCAAAGAAATGAGCTGCGCTGAGCTGGCTTCTGTTACTTTGGCAGCGGTTGGCACCGACGACGCATAGACGGATGCACCAGTGGGGAACTGGAGACTTTTGACAAATCCTGGGAGCAACAGCTGCCTGATTTGCTCTGACTTCTACTGTCCACAAAATTTGGATCTCTAGTGCTGATCTTCAGTGCTTGCTAGAGTTGTTTCCTGCAGTGGCATCTCTGGTGTGGCAGTCTCCTTATGGGAACCGGTATTCAGCTGAGGAGGATCAATTTTCCATCTGCACCAAAATGTCACGTAATTAAACATCTACTTACACTGACAGTTGAACACAGTTTGGTACATATATGATCTCTAAAGCCAAATTTAAAATTGTTTGGCCTTTTCAATTCGATTAGGTGTGCGTTGACCAAAGTTCAAAACTCTTTTCACATGGCAATCAGGGATGCCGACGACAATTTCTAGTCTTCCCCCTAGACACTCTAAATCTTAAAATTTAACTTGTGTACACTTCAATCAACCAAACACCAAAGTACGGAGTACATATCAAATTACTAATGACGTGTATACAAAATTGTACATAAAATATTTCTGCATCAGTGATTGAGAGAATATGTTAATTGAAGTGATGGCTATGAATATTTAGAATGACCTGGCTCTGCTTTTGACACAACGCATAGGACAGCTAGATTAGGTGGGCATGTGGAGCAAATAGAGAGAGCCTTTTGGAGAAAGTAAGGTGGATGCAATAATATAATCCTTGGTGATTAAACAACACGCACCACGAAGATCATGAAATGATTTGATTGGAAATAAATATTTTGTCTAGACAATGTTTGTGCTGCTTGTCGATTATACAGGTCATTGTTCAACTTATACTAAAAGAATCCTAGTATCATGGCTGGATTTAGGGAATGCTAATTCAGAACTAGTGCCACTCTACGAGGAGAAGGCGCACGAAGACGAGAGAAACAGGAACCGACACAGGCTCTGTTTCATGAAAATGGCAACCACCGGCCGAGTCAGGTTGCCGAGACAGAGATAGACAGATCGTCATCTGTACAGAAAGTATGCTGTGACAGTGCTAAGGGTACTCTTGTTGCAGCGTACTTAAAAGATGTCCCTGTTATGCTCGGTCGGCATGTGATTAAGGCATACTACTACACGAAGGGATCGCCCCCACCCTACCAAACAAATTAGGAACACCATTACCATCATCCCCAACCATAATTTGCGCAACCAAACGTACCTCGTGTCGCACCACGAAACAAAATCTGAGATCTAAGCATCCAACTAGCTCTTTCATTTTTGCAAAAAAAAAGAAAAAGAAAGCACGCAACTAGCTATTTCATTTTTGCAAAAAAAGGAAGCATGCAACTAGCTTAGCATGGGCAATTAATTATCACGCACTAATACTAATTGCAGACAATTTGGTAATAAGATTCAAATTCCAAAGCTGGTAGCAGGAAAGTCTCCGGCGAACTTACTCGTGCGGGAATTTGATCTCGTGGAGACTGTCCGACCGGAGCGACCACGCGAGCGCCGCCTGCGCGCAGCCGGCGAGCGGCTCGACGCGGGCGGCGTCGGTGACGAGCGCGAGCGGGCTGGCGGCGCGCGCGTCGGCGTCGTCGATGGCGGCGAGATCGCGCACCCAGGCGGGCCTCTCCGTGGCGTCATCCCACAGCGCGCGCGCGCTCACCACGAAGCCCGCCCACTCCAGCCTGCTGGACAGCAGCATGTCGCTCCGGTTCGCCGGCAGCACGGTCTCCTCCGACACGTGGTATCCCACCAGGTTCCCAGCGGCGTCGCACGACGGCGCCTGCAGGAACGACTCGCTGGCGCCGTCGTCCTCCCCCAGGATGCCGACGGGCACGGTGCCGACGGCGTCCACCTTCTGCGCCTCGTCGAACAGCTCCGTCCGCAGGATGCTGTTCTCGTCGGCGAACACCACGATTCCATCCATCCGCTTCGCCCGAATCTCCCTGCGGCGCATTCATCCATAATTGAATTGATCAGCGGAGATCTAAATTATGAGCGAATTGAATTAGATCCCATCTCGGCGTGGTAGTAGTACCTGAGGGCGTGCATTCGCAGGGACGCGGTGGATTCGCCGGGTGCGGTGACGTGGAGGAAGTCGAGGTTGGAGCGGGAGAGCACGGCGGCGACGGCGTCGGTGCGGTGGCCCGGCTCGACGACGATCCACACGAGCTGGGCGTCGACGAGGCGGAGCGTGTGGGCCAGGGATGTCAGGGACGGCACCTGGAGCGCGGAGGTGGTGGTCGGGGTGACGGCAATGACCGGCCTGGGCGGGGCGGCGCCGCGGCGCTTGGTGGTGCGCTGCGCGTTCTGGACGGCGGCGAGGATGCGGTGGGCCTTGAGGAGCTCGTTGGGGTCCGGGTGAGGCCATGGGCGGACGCGGATCGGGTGGCGCCCCACGAAGACGGGGCCATGGTGGTGGTGCGGCTGGTGCTGGGTCGCCGCCGCCGCCCCGATCTCGGCGGCGACAGTGGTGGTGGTGGTGACGGTAGTGGTTGTTGTCGTGGTGGTGGTGATCGTGGCCGTGGCGTTGCCGCCGGCGAGCATGACGGGCGGGGACACGAGCGAGACGAGGTGCGCGGCCGGGTTGATGGGCGGCGTGGGGAGGAAGAGGAGGTAGACGATGAGGCGGGAGAAGCGGAACCCCACGGCCATGGATGTGGCGCAGAAGAGCGCGTGCAGCAGCAGCCACGCCGCCGGCAGCGACGGCTTCGCCGGCTCCGGCGCCGCGTCGGGGGACCCCGCCGCCGCGGGAGCCAGGCCCGGCCACAGCGGCCGCAGCAGCGGGAGCTTCATGCCGCCTGCGGCCGAGATCCCGCGCGGCCCTCTGTCTCTCACAGCCCTTCGGCGCGCGTTCACCGCCGGCGATCTCGCGGCCTACTACGCGCTATGCCAGCGGGCGGAGGCAGGAGTCCGTCGGCGGAGGGTGGTGGTGGGAGGAGCGAGCTGGTGATATAAACGCGGCTCTGTTTCACTCGTCGCGAACGCTGGCGCCACTGCTGCTAGGGGCCTTGGCTAGGGGTGTGGTGAGGGGCTGAGGGCGATGCAATTATTAGAAGGGGAGCGCGGCAGCGGCAGCGGGGAATCGGAAAGGAGGAAAGGGCAGCAGCGGCTGGTGGCGGATGGTGAGGTGGGGAAGGGCGGAAGGCCCCCTGGGAATTCGGCAATTGGCAGCGCGGCGCGGCGGGGAGGGGAGCAGCCAGCGCCGGTCTCCGGTGGTCTGGTGCGCCAAGACGGAGCCCGGACTGGAGGGAAAAGGACGCCCACGCCCCAAGTGGGTGGGTTGGCAGGCTGACGGTGGCCTCCACAAAGGCTCGGAATATTTCGGCCGTTAGGCGCAGGCGCTGACAGGAAAACACGCTTTCATCCACAGCTCCCTCCCTTCCTTGGCGATGTTTCGTGAAATTTTTTTGAGTAGGTTCACATGCATGGCATATTAAATGTAGTCAAAAAAATAACCCATTATATGGATGGAGCGTACTTCGCGAGACGAATCTAATGAGCCTAGTTAGGTCGTGATTAGACAATAAATTGCTACAGTAAACATGTGCTAATGACGGATTAATTAGACTCATTAGGTTCGTCTTGCGATGAACTGACATAATCTGTAATTGATTTTGTAATTAGTCTATATTTAATACTTTAAATGTGTGCCCGACATACTGTAAATTTTTTTCGCGAAACATCTAAACGCGACCAGTCTTAGAAAAAAGCCGTTTACTGTAGTACCAGTACCGTTTTTTAACCGCCCTTGCCAGTCAAATTATTGGGTTCTAAAATTGGTTACTGCGAGTAAAAATAAACGCCATTACTGGGATCAATGCTTCCTATCCTTGGTTAGTGGAGAGCACAACAGGTGAAAGCATGAGGCACGACAATGACATGAGGTGGTCTAGAACTGTGATCAATGTGCGTGATGCGGTGGCAGGCTGGCAAGCTCCTGCCGCGGTGTTCTTCATTCTTCTGGAGCGACGCGCGAACCGACCGACGGCGCGCCGCGCTCCGGCAACTCGCAATAAATCCGGTTCGTATTATTACGCGTTGTCGCCGTACGCGCTGCCGCCGAACTCGAGCGCGCCATCATCTGCTGCCTGCCGCGGAGTACGTGCAGCAGCTCATGGAAAAGCGTCAAGCAATCCGACCCGTCCAGGACACTGGGCGCGCCGACACAGGACGCGCTAGACACGGCGCCCGCAATGTCAGTCAGATCCTGGACCTGAATGTGAATGTGGTTGGCGACGCGTCGAGCCCATTCCCGGCTTTCCATTCCTAGGATTTACCGTGCCTGGAGTCTTTTTTTTTTTTGAGATACCGTGCCTGGAGTCTGATCATTTCTCATCTTTTCTCAACAGTTTTGAGCTTCATGCGGAAATAGCCGGGTGATCAGCTGATCCTGCAGCGGCAGAACTTGTGGTGCTGGGTACTGTCAAGTGTAAACTGCTAGCGCCCGCGTGCCCTTTTTAAACTGCCGGGGAATTTCCTTGTCGCTTGCCCTGGCCTTTACGGAGTACACAGGAGATATGGCACTCACGTGCGAGCCCACGCGCCGTAATGCTCTCCAGATCCATGCCAAATCGAGATTTAAGAATAAATGTGGCAACTGTAGCATGATCTGCGTGTCATTTACCACACCTCTGCTAATCTCCATTTCTTTTCCAGGTAGGGGAGTCCAAGATCTGCTCAGGTTTCAATGCTGGCTGGAAGCCCGGACGAGGCCGTCGCCCGTTTTTATTTCCATCTGTTTTTTTTTTCCCTCAAAAGCACAAGAGCATGTTTGCCAGATTCGCAGTCCGAGACTGAAAGAAACAAGTTGCAAACGAGGTCGAGATCTCCTTCTGGGAGACAGGAGCCAGTTACCCTGACTGTCAGGAAAACTGCCGCCGCTCCATTAATTTCAGAACAAAGTGTACGGCGATCGGATGGATGGATCTCTTGCAAGAAACAGCTTGGAAATGCGTAGAGGAACAGGACAGTAGAAAGCTCAACAGAAAAGAAAAAATAAATAAATGGGAGAAGCCGAAGCACACGCAGTGTGCAAACGACATGGGAGCTTGCTTCAAGAAACGAATGCTGGGCCGGTACAGATCGACCCGAGTCCGGCATTAGCTATCAAGGACTGTTTGCACACGCGTCTGTTTTGATCGACCATTTGTCAACGGTCTAGCACACCAGCTCCATCAGGGTATATGGTACAGACAAAATCTGCAGTGCAAATGGACGAAGATGACACAACATGGTTTGTAGTCTTTCAAATGGGTATCTTCTCCTTGCTACACATGTGCAGGCCGGCCAAGGCTTTCGTTGGTGAATACTGCATCTGAACTGCCAGTCCTCCGTCTAACAAACAATTCGTGGTAGGAGTAGACCAGCAAGCAGGCTAGTAAGCATTATTCTTAATCCAGCACCAATTGGATTTCCTATTCTTCTGTCCTATTGTTAAAACTGGAGTATATGTGCATTTCGAGGTTCGAACAGTTCTTTTCTGGTGGAAGTCTGAACATATGTTCTGCCTACTCCGACGTACTGACCGTTCGGTGAAATGTACATGTACATAGAACAATTTTTTTCTTTGTATGACCATATGAGTAGCCATTGCACAATATAATTCATAGTATGACCGTATGAGTAGCATGCGTCACTCACTAATTCTTTTTCTCTCCTTTCTGACATCTTTTTAATTGTTTAGGATGCCATATGCTCAAGTGCTCAGCATAATTACTGGCTAACAGCTAGCTAGCTCATGGGATGGGATTAATCATTTCCTGACGAAAAAGCGACGTTTGGGTTGCAATTAGGTGGAGTCCTTTGTGTCTCCATTCTCTTTCCCTTCTTCTGACGCCGCTGATGATCTCCATGCTTTTAAGCATTAACTAATCCCCGTTACCTTCTTTAGGCACCACTGGTTGGAGTAGTTGTTGGGGGCGTCCTCGCTTACGCTAAACGCCGGCCATGCCCAGCCAAGAGATCGATCGCAAAACGCAATGCTTTCGCCTCAAGGGAACAGAGCAAAACAGGAGGCTGAGCCTATACGTGTGCAAATGGAAACTGCAAATTCTTGCTGTGCAGTTACACTTACTGCGAGGAAGTGAATAAGCAAAGCAACGGCAGCTAAGAGTAAAAACAACCATCTGCCATTGAATTCTCTATGCCGGGCTGCCGGCGGTGGGAGCCGACAGGGAAGGGAAGCAGCGGGGACAGGTCGCTCGAGTAATCTTATCCAAGGGAGCGTGTTATTTCCCCAGCAGAAAGGCGGTTGTTTGGTACTCCCTTTGGCCAGTCTTTGCATCCTGAAACGAGTCGCTAACCACCATTAACTATTTCTCTGTACTGATCACATGCTCTGATTGAGCCTGCACATGTCTGAAACTGTGGTGGTGTGGATTCTGCAGTATGCTCGTCTTCATGGACGCTTCTGCATGTTAGTACATTGTTATGAAACGACCTTTGTTTTTGTTCAGAGAAAAAGGGTGCTTTCCGTTCCAGATTCCATTCAGTGAGTAGTAATCGGCAATTTTTTCTGGTATCTTGTGCAATCATCACGTAATCTTCAGCCTTTTTGTGATGCGATTTTGCTGTAGACTTTGTTAGAAAAGGGCTGTGGTGATCCATGCTTAAGCTTCAATCCTCCATATTGGTGTGTTTCCATTTGATGCGATTGAACCAAAAATGGAAACTACTAGTTTCATCAGACACACCAAAAGATGGGAAAAGTATCATTAGCTACGTTTTCAAGTGATACTGAAGGGGTCTCAATCGAATATAATGATACTATGCTTTGCTTGTAAGTATAGGGACATTGGCGACAGTAATATCAGTTGATTGCAAGAAACCGCTGAATTCAGTGCTTAAGAACATGATATTACTGTATTCAGTTGATTGCAAGAAACAGCCGAAGGTACCTGAATCCAGTGCTTCTACAGTGACTCGTCTGCTGTAAAAAATTCTCACTGCTGGACGAGTGCAATTCGTGTCAGCTTGTGTCCATCATTTCAATCAAGGTAAAAATTGTGCTGAACTTGTCTGAAATTGTCCCTGAGAAAGTTTGGAGTCCAATTCTCTTGTCTGAACATGTGCTCCAACAATTCGTACAACTGAAATTGTCCCTGAGAAAGTTTGGAGTCCAATTCTCTTGTCTGAACATGTGCTCCAACAATTCGTACAATTGGCGCACAATTAGGGGTAACTACTAACTCCAATTTTAGTCTCATCAAAGGACACATCAAACTTTAGCTCCAGTATTAAACCAGACACTTATTTGTTACTGTGCATGTTCTTTTCTTGACAGTCCACCAGCATAAACTAGAGGACAGCAATCATTTGGGGTCGTAGTACTCCCCCACTGAGCCCATAACCAACTTCTTTGACTTATGGGCAACTCAGGCCAAAACTCCAGCTGTGCATGAAACATGGCCCCTAACATTAGGCCACTGAAGACCTAAGCTTTGGATTGACGTTACATGTCCCTCTTTTGCCTGGGCATTTCATTCCTGCTCGGATCATGTTTCATGATCCTGGACCATTCTACATAAATACCTTGCATTGCAGAGGCTTATCAAACATATTTTCTCGGTCAGGATATAGTGGTGAAAGCATGAGTAACTTGAGATGTAGATATATGAATATCTGGATTCCAGAGTTCAGACTGAAGAAAGAATGCTAATTTTAGCGCAAGATAACAGGGTAGTAGTTCAGCTACCAGCTCTGCAATGACCCGATGGCCCGAGCTCCGGGCAATTCCCCCACATGGTTCACAACTCAACTCCAGCGGCGAAACGTTCTGCAGGGGAGGGGAGAGACCAGCTGCCGAGCTGTACTGCTTTCTGAGGGTATCAGTTGAGGAAGGTCCATGCCTTTGCTTTGGGTTGAAACAATGGCGAGAAAAGGGTACGGGTACAACTAGTCATTGGGAGGTCCTGATCAACGGTGATGCACGAGCAGACGCTTAAAAGTAGGGGAATGGAAGATTCCTCCTCGCCCCAGAATGCCGGCCGGCGGCCACATGGGTTGCTGCCTCGCTAATTTTCCTCACGAAATGGCCCATCTGATGCCATGAAACAATGGGGTTGGTCGAGTCAAATTGTCGGCGTATGGGAATCGGGCACCGCATGTTTTCTCGTCTTCCTGAGATGGCTGTTTCTCCTGTGTGTTTTTCTTCTTATTCACAGCTTCAGAAAGCCAGAAGCCATCTGGAAAAGAGTGGTGAGTAGTTGAGTAGGTCGCGTTCTATTTGATTTGGTGAATGCATGACACATGTTATTCTTAAGGCATCACCTTTCAGTGTAATCAAGTTAGTAGATTGTAAATCAAACTGAAAATCCTAGCAGTTGTAGTCTTGTACAGTGTCATGACATCTCTCTAAAAGGGCAACAACAATGACGAACTAACCTCAAAGTCACCTTCAGTGTAATTAAGTTAGTAGATTGCAAATCAAACTGAAAACTATGTGTGTAATACTTGCAGTTGCAGTCTTGTACAGTGCCATGGCATCTGTCTAAAGGGCAAAACAGTGAACAACTAACCTCAAAGTAGCTTGTTTATTCAATTAGGAGATGCCAGTTAGTCTGATTCATGAGTTAGCAGCTACACCTTAAAGAGCCAAGCCACTTCAACAACCCCCTCTAATATGCTATCGAATAGCTTGCTTAGCTAATTATGTTGTTTGCACGGTGTAGTACGAGTGGTAGATGGGAGTTAAGCATGTGCCATTAGTTGGTCAGCAAACGTACATTCAAACTCTGAGAGCGAAATTGAAGGCAATCATTTGTCTGTAGAAATGGTGGGTTGTAGTCACTGATGCTTCTAATTGTTCTGCAGACTATAGAGAATTAGTGCTTTTGCTTATGCCTTCTGCAAGTACTCCTTACAAGAGCTGCTAGAAAAGCTGAATATTGTTTTACTGAAAGCTCAAGTATCTGCTCTGGAGCGCTCGATATTACCTTCTGTTTAGCTCAGCAACGTCAGTCATGACAATCCGCCAGAATTCAGCTCAGCAAAGCTTCCGAATCTCCTGCACCAACCCCTCCAAATCAGAGTACGAGCTCCCGCCTTCCTTCACCGCGCGGGCGGCCTCGACCGCGAGCTCCTTGGCGCGCGCCCTCATGTCGCGGCCCTTCTCCGTAGCCGCGTCGCGGAGCACGGCCACCAGCTCGCCAGCGTCGGGGACGAAGCCGATGCCGCCCGCGCACGCGCGCACCGCGACGCTGGCCTCGTCCACGAGCAGCCGCGCGTCGAAGAACTGGTCACCGGTCATGGGCCACGCCAGCACGGGCACCCCAGCTGCCACCGCCTCCAGCGTCGAGTTCCAGCCACAGTGCGACATGAACCACCCCACCGCCGCGTGCCGCAGCGCCGCCACCTGCGGCGCCCACCCGCGCACCACCAGCCCGCGCCCGGAGACGCGCGGCTCGAACCCTTCCGGTACCACGGCGCCGCCCACGGCCCACACGAACGGCACGGCGCTGCGCTCCAGCGCCTCGGCCAGCGCCGCCGCCGCGGCCGGGGTGAGCACCGCCTGACTCCCGAAGCACACGTACACGACCGAACCTTCCGGGAAGCCGTCCAGCCACGCCATGAGATCGGCGGCCCTGACAGCTGCCTCCCCGCCGCGGCCGGCGGCGGCGTCCGCGTCCGGAGCCACGGGGCCCACCGCCCAGAGGCGCCTGAAGCCCAGGTCCTCGAGTGGCTGGTCCAGGTACCTCCGCTCGAGCGCCCTGAAGGTGTTCGACACGAATCCCCAGCTCTCCTGCAGGTTCCAGAGGAAGGTCTGCCTCACCGACTGGGCGACCTGTTCTTCCAAATTCCCCGCCATGTAGTTCATGTACATCATCATTAGCTCCCTCCACTGGAACGACGGCTCGCCGGGGATCGCCGGGAACGCGACGCTAAACGTGTCGTCGCTGCCCGGAGGCCGCCTCACCAGACGGCGGAAGATCGAGTGCATGACGACGGTGCCGAGGGCGCCGGACGGCGAGAACACGATCCCGGCGGCGCCGATCTCGCGGGCCAGCGGCTGGGCCCATCCGCAGAAGAAATCGGCAAAAACGGCGACGACGCGGTCGGGCTGCGCCCTGGCCCAGGCGAGGACGGGCTCGCGCAGCCCGGCGAAAGCGTGGATGAAGGTGGGGAACTCCCCCGGGCCGCAGCCTTTGGTGTTCTCGAGGCCCGGGGGTAGGGCCGGGTGGGAAGGGAACGGGAAGGTGACGGCGCGGACGGCGGCGGGGTGCGCGGCGAGGAGAGGGGAGAGCAGTTGCAGGTTTGCTGGGGTGGTGACGACCGAGAGGCGGAGGCCGCGCTCGGCGAGCAGGGCGACGAAGTCGAGGAGCGGCAGCGCGTGGCCCTGAGCTGGGAAGGGGACGATGAGCACGTGCGGCGCCGGTGCGGGGGTAGGTGCTGCCGCCTCCATGGCTGATTGGCTGAGATCTAGGTGAAGGGGGCCGGCCTGCCGGGGGAAGTGACGAGGGTGTGTGGCTGGCAGTAACAGCTATGGGTGACAGTAACGTGGATAACATTTCTAAAAGGGAACCACGATCATAGAACCGATTTTTCGTGGACATGAAAGATAGTTTTCAAAAAAAAAAATTCGGCCAGATATGGATAACCCGATCTGTGCGCGGACGAATAATAGAGTCAGTTTATTGAAATTCGACCGATGTAAATTATTACCTCCGTCTCAAAATAAATTGAATTCTTGGATTGAACACGCAAACTAATTTTAAATGTAAAATTACTAAATTATCTTTTGTCTTTTTTAAGAAATGTCAATATCTAGATATTGGTTTGTCTTTTAATAGAGAAACTTTCTAAGACTATTGTCTTTTGTGGTTGGTCGGTCAAAGTTGCAATTTTTTGTAAAACAAAATTCAAATCTTAAAATTGATTTTATTTTAGGACGGATGGAATATCTGGTATTTATTCATGCCTACCCCAAAAATTTATTAAAAAACAGAAGGCATCAGGGGGCGGAAAATAGAAGACAAGCCGGACCAAGAAGGGCCTGATGAGGAGGACACAGGCCCAGTCAAGTTCTTTTCCACCAAGAAAAAGGCCCAGCCAAGTCATCATTTTGACTAAAAACTTGAATCTATTTGGCTGAGGTTGATCAATGACTCGCATTTCCTGTAATTTTTTAAAGACTTAATGTCGTTTTCACACATGCTTCACAACTAAAATCCAACAACAAAACCTTTTATGTATTGTAGTCTTTTTTTTGTTGAAAGTTGAAAGAACAACAACGCGTGCGGGCACATCGGCCCCAGACGCGGCCGGACGGAGCTCGACGCCGCGTGGGACGTGGGGGAGGGGACGTGCCGTGCTTCGAAGGCGGCCGGCGTGGCGTCGCGAGGAGCCGGCCGCGTGCGACGAGCTCCGCCGGCAGACCCATTGCCCGCGTTGACTTGGGCCGGAAGATGCGTCGTCAGATGGCGTGCGAGCCGGCGCCCGGCGGCGACCCCCCTACGGCCGACGGATTTCGCCGAGATGGGGTGCGGGCCTGCGGCATAGCATGCTCGACCAGCGACGCCGCCCCACGGGGGAGCTGCTCGATCTGTCGTCGGGCCGCGCCTCCCGTGCGTTCGGCAGAGCTCGCCGGCCAGCGGCGCCGCCCCGCGGGGGAGCTGCCCCGCCCTACCGGAGCTCGCTCTCCACCGGTGGCAACCAGGCAGCGGCGGCCGACCCCTCTCTCTCCCGCTCGCCGGCCTCCCTCTTCCCCCCTCTCTCCTTGGAAGATACTCCAGGTGGAAGCTCGTGGGTCCCGCGCTGACGTGTGGGACCAGCAAAAAAGATGGGATAGAAGAGGGAAATAGGAGATATCGTTGCATCGTGATGCTATTTAGAGGATATAATTTTTAGAGGAGGATTGAAACATTCCTTTAAAAGATGATATTTAGGTATACCGTTGCACGTAACCTTATCAGCCAATTAAACGCCCGGATCTTCTTACTTTCTCTGCAAATAGTTATAGAACGTAGTTCAATCAGTACGATCCGCTTGAATTCAGCAAAGTTTTCGAATCTCATGCACCAACGCCTCCAAATCAACATAAGAGCTCCCGCTTTCCTTCACCGCTCGCGCGGCCTCCGCGGCGAGCTCCTTGGCGCGCGCCCTCACGGCGTGGCCCTTCGTCCCGACGGCGTCTCGCAACACGGCCGCGAGCTCACCCGCGTCGGGCGCGACGCCGAAGCCCCCCGCGCACGCGCGCACGGCGACGCGCACCTCGTCGACGAGCAGCCGCGCATTGGCGAACTGGTCGGCCGTCATGGGCCACGCCAGCATGGGCACTCCGGCGGCCGCCGCCTCCAGCACCGAGTTCCAGCCGCAGTGCGTCATGAACCACCCCACCGCGGCGTGGCGCAGCGCCGCCACCTGCGGCGCCCACCCGCGCACCACCAGCCCGCGCCCCGCTGCCGCGGCACGCGCCTCGAAGCCCTCGGGGACGACGCGGCTGCTGTTCCCGGCGCTCACGACCCAGACGAACGGCACGGCGCTGCGCTCCAGCGCCTCCGCCAGCGCCGCCGCCACTGCAGGCGTCAGCACCGCCTGGCTCCCGAAGCACACGTACACGACGGAGCCTTCCGGGAAGGCGTCAAGCCACGCGCTGAGATTGGCGGCCGCGATGGCCGCCTCCCCGCCGCGCGTGCCGCCGGGGTCCGTCTCCGGCGCGACGGGACCCACCGCCCAGATTCGCTTGAACCCCATGTCTTCTAGCGGCGTCTCCAGGTACCTCCCCTCGAGCGCCCGGAAAGTGTTCGACACGAACACCCAGCTCTCCTGCACGTTCCAGAGGAAGTTCTGCCTCACCGATTCGCGGACCTGGGAAGCCTGCTCGTCCTCGCCGGCTTCCAGGAACCACTTGTACATCATGGAGATCTCCCTCCACTGGAACGCCGGCTCGCCGGGGATTGCGGGGAAGCTGACTGTGAACTCGTCGCCGGACTCCGCAGGCCGCCTCACGAGGCGGCGGAAGAGCGAGTGGGGGATGGCGGTGCCCAGGACGCCGGATGGCGTGAACACGATCCCCACCGCTCCGAGCTCGCGCGCGAGCGGCTGCGCCCATCCGCAGAAGAAATCGGCGATGACAGCGACGACGGGGTCGTCGTGCTGCGACCGTGCCCATGCGAGGATCGGGTCGCGGAGCGAGGCGAGTGTGTGGAGGAAGACGGGGAAGTACTGCGGGGCGCAGCCCTTTGTGCTCTCGAGGCCCGGGGGCAGGAGCGTGCCGGAGGGGAACGGGAGGGTGAGCGGGCGGACGACGGCGGGGTGCGCGGCGAGGAGTGGGGAGAGGAGCGGGAGGTTGGCCGGCGTGGTGACGACGGTGAGGCGGAGGCCCCGCGCGGCGAGGAGGGCGGCGAAGTCGAGGAGCGGCAGCGTGTGGCCCTGCGCGGTGAAGGGGATGACGAGCACGTGCGGCGTGGGGGTTGGTGCGGCTTCCTTCTCCATGGCTGCTTGTGAGAGCGGTGGCACCGGCCGGTTAGCCGCTGGCAAGCCTTTCAAGTTGCAAATGCGAGCGGTCTGATTTTAATTCGCGTGGTCACCAAACCACTTGGAAAATGGCAGTTGGATCGCGATACTGTACGACGGCCCGCTCTTGTGAGATGGGCCGAATATATGACGTGTGACCCATCCGGCCCACTTGAAACGGGTCATCCAGCATTCCAGCTCATCTCCAACTACCCCACCGGCTTCCTCCTCCGCTCGCCGTGGCCGTCGCCGTCCTGGGCTGCGGCTGCTTCGCGCTCGTCCCTGGACCGCGCGGAGGGAACGGCATGGAGCTGAGCAGAAGCATTATCTCAGCTCCACTCCCGCAGCCAACGCTACGGCCGGCGCCCGCCCCCCGCCTCGACCGCCGGCTTCCTTTCGGAGCCTTCTCGCCGCCGCAGCCGCTTTCCAATGTGGTGGGTGTTTTCCGTTGCATTTGCTTGATTGATGGGAGTAACTACGGTGATGGGTTCAGCGACTTGGTTCTCGTCCGTCTTCTGCAGCGAGAGCATGGGTGCTGCATCAGCAGGGCGCTGCGGCCGCGGCAGGACTGGGTGGAGGGCTGGGTCCGGAGCAACGACACACTGGTCCGGAGCGTTCCCATCCTCGTCGGCGGCGCGTCCCTTGTCGCTGTCCTCCTGAACCGTGCCGTTTCTGGAATTGCCGCCGTCGCCGACGCCTCCAGGTCCGCCCGCACTTTCAAATCCATAAATCACTCGTTGCCTAGCACCTGCAAACACCACGAATTTGATGAAATTTGGGAACACTAATCGTTTGTTCCTTATCCCTAGCTCGCAGTCGAGGGCCGACATTTTAACCCTTGCTCTATCCGTAACTGACATTCTTGCCGGCCTCGTTTGGTTGTCCATCCGGCCCAAATCCATTTCACCGGTCAGAATGTTCAGAATTAAGTTTGAACCACACATTCCTTATATGCTGAACCCCATGCTCTGATTTCGTCGTGTGATTCCTCAATTTTAAATTTGATGCTAGGTGGTTCCTCGAGGCATAGAATGCAAACGAGTTGGTCCTGGTGTATCAAATTCTGCTCTTCATGAACTACTTTGGTAACTGCTCTAGTGATACAAAGAATTTCTTCTTATTTTACTATTGAAAAGCAACTATAGTTCCGAGATATAGACATGTTGCTGAAAAATTCACCTGAGATGCCACTGCTAGGTGATTACCCATGTGCTAATAATAACAGCCAACTACCTGCCAGTTAATTTTGGGCTCTGAAAAATTGCATGCATCTTTTCAGTAGTATAATTCTGAAAAATCTCCCCTGATAGTCAACTGTCATTTGAGATGGGGATCTGAATAATTGCATACATCTTCTTGGTGAAAACAATGCTTTTGGGTAGTAACTCTGAAAATCTCACCTAATGCGCCAACTACCAGGTGATAACCCATGTGCTAATAAAGTAATGGTAGACACCTCCATGTGAATTTCGACTCTTAATAACTGCATGCCACTTTTCAGTAGTAACTCTGAAAATCTCCCCTGATGTGCCGCTATCAGGTGGTGACATATGAGTTAATGATAGTCAATTGTCATTTGAGGTAGGGCTCTGAATAGCATACATATTTTTAGTGAAAGCAATGCTTTTGGGTAGAATCTCTTAAAATCTCGCCTAACGCACCACTACCTCGCATAACACATGTGCTAATGATAGTCATCCGCGGACTCTGAATAATTGCATGCCCCTTTAAGTGAAAGGAATGATTTAGGGTGATTGATGATCATGTCGTACTCCGCCTCAGACTGCAGGTTCATCAGTTATAATGCTGTACTAGTTGAAATATATTGGAGTTTACTAAATCTGCTCTGATAACCATTAACTTGCCCTCACTGGCTTGTTTGAATCCACGACTTCATTTATGCAGTTATACCAAGGGTTTATGCTATGATGTTAGCTATTGCTTATTTTTCTTACTAATAGGGCATGGGATTCCCTCACTACTGCAACTTGTTGCAAATCACTAGTTGCTGTGTATGGAGGTAATTGTGTTCTTCAAATTGGTGTTGCTGCGGGATCTCCAGAAGATGGTAATGCACTTACTGTGGATGCACAAAAGTTCATCCAAGGCTCTCTTTACAAAAGTGCCATGGAATCCAAGAAGCGTGAGTTTCTCTTGTTTTACTTGGAGGCTTTTCCATTATTTCAGAAATTTCACCACACTCTTCTGGCAGAATCTTACCTGGCAAATCTTGCTTTGTATCCTGGAAGGTCCGAGTTGCCATTCTTGCCTGCTAACACACAGGTGCTGATACACTTTATTGTAGAGATGATGTTACATAGAAGCATATATTTGAGCAATCGATGCTCGTTCTGTCATAATAGCTGCTGCTTATTATTCTTATTTAAAGAAAAGCTGAAGGCACAATGCTTTTTTTTTTGTGTGAATTGGAGTGTATAAAAGCCTTCTTTTCATGTCTACAGTCTGGTACCAAAATTCAGATGGAGGGATTATCTGAAATTTGTGGACCAAAATTCTTAAGTCTTAATACATTTTTGTTCTATAGGCCCTAATATTACAACCAATTGGTGATAAGGGAATTGCAGTTGTTGGAGGCGATACTATAAGAGGGTTCACTAGTATTGATCAGGTATGTTATTTTTGTTTATTATGATATAGTTTTTTTTTTTGGATTTCTGTATGAAAAATACTCTAGTTTCTTTTTTCCCTCTGAAACAAAACCCCTGCAGTAATGTAGTAGTGTACTCTGAAATGTTGGCAGTTGCATTCTTTGAATTGTGTACTAACTAGTAACTAGAGTACTGTTTAATTAAATGGAGAAACAATGTTATGCTTTTTTGCGAGAATTGGGAACTGTACTATCTGCAGAATGCATTCTTGTAAAAGTTTAGCTTGCCATTGGAGGGTGACCCATCATCCACTTGTCCTTCCTTGCAGGCATGGATTGCAATGATCGCTGACAAGTTGGATGCCACATTGTCCAAGTCTTTTAACTCTTAAGCACATGTTTGGTTCACCATCGCTTGTCTCCTGCAAGTGAGGACATCGCCGTTGGCTGACGTGATTTCATCAAGCATACTTATGGACGGCTGGGCGCTGAATAGCCTGAACCAGGCCCCTTACAGTCAAAGTTCCAAATAGTGCGTGTCTGGTAGTGGCGAATTGGTAAAGCTAACATGTTGAGATGGGTTTGACCATCAGGTTTAGCATGGCTTGGTCACAACACTGGGACTGCTGTCTAAAGAGCTGATGGTTAGCTCAAGCCTCAGTGTCTGATAACACAGGCAATGGCTTTACGTGTGTTTGCATCCATTACTTTTTGAGTACATGCAATGAAATGATAAATGTCTTATGAGCTGTTACAATGTAACTCACAGAAGCATATAATGTAAGAGAACAGGATAGTGCACGGCAAACGTCGTGAACAATGATTGCCTGTCTTTGCTTTGGTGCAAGCTGAGGCGACAGTGAATTCATAGTCTGCGGGACACCAAAACCTTGCCAAAGGAAACACGATGCTCTTTCATAACAAGAGCAACTGTCTCTACGCAATTAGTGAAGAAATTGGTTGAGCCGAACCCTTACCATCTTCACCTCAAAGAAGTCAAAATGGAAATGCTGAGGCGACTGATCGCATACAGATCCGTGAAAACAAAATTTACTAACGACAATCATACTCGGCAAACCACATGCCCAACTACGTCAGTCTAATCAAAGAATGCCCCCTAAGCAACCAGTACAGCTGATGCACGCGCCGCACAAGATCAGCAACGGATCATGAGATCAGACAAACGGACAATATTTCTCTCGTACATGAGGAGCAATTTGGTTTCGCAAAGCTCTGACCAAACTGTTCAATCAACTATCTTTCCATGCCAATCTGTAACGAGTAGATCCCAGCATCTGGTACAAAATGCTTAATTCGACCACTGACACCTGTGCCTAGTTATCATGCTTCTTACTCTTTCTTTTCTTCTTTTGCTTATCCCCATCGGCATGCTCTTTCTTTGGTTCCGCGTCATTCGTGGGGTCTGGTCTCTTCTTTGAAACCTCAAACTGATTGGGCTGGGAACCATATACCATCTTCCGGACGTAGAAGCCCACTACATCTCCATTGTCACGCTTCATCAGCACATGCTTTTGAAGTCGCCCACCAGAGTCCTACAGGTTTCCAGCCATGTAAAAAAATGCAGATGGTTAGTTGCCCAATGATGATCAAACCAATAAGATGCAACCAAAACCAACCAATCAGTGGCATGCTCCTCATCTATTCTACTTTGAAATGATCAAGTGGTCAAGTTCTCATGTGTACCTTAGTCATTTGGCCATCCAGTGCTTCAAAAGCCTTCTCTACCTCATCTATCTCACTGAACAAAATACATGTAGAATAAAATTCACCTCGAACTCTTGAATCAATCTGGAAAAAAAAAGTATTCTATGAGCATATCAGTGCATATATTAGGTGAACAAGTAGCAAGACTTTTTAGAATACCTTGTCATCGATACTGGGGCTCCCAGAGAAAACTTTGCACAGTTCTTGACAAGGCAGGTTCACTGGTATTCTATGAGCAAGCAACTTCAACGCATCAGATTCAGTTGCCTAGGAAATCATCATAAAGAAGTCAGGTGGCATCTGATATAGTAATGGTGAGATTTTTTAAGAATTTCTCTTCTTATTTTTGGCACATACACTGCTTGTGGCCACTTCAATGGGATCGCTAAACCCATGCTTAAGCTTCGCGAGAACCAGATTCATTGCAGCTTCTGAGTCCTTTAAGCAATTATGTGGTGCACCTTCTTCTCGAACAGAATACCCCAAAACAGACTATAGAGGGATAAGGAATAAAAAAATTAGGCTTTCCCTCAACAAAATAAAAAATTAAGGCATCGTTACTAGTTATATACCGTGATATATCTTTGAAAAATAAGCCAGTTAAAACAAAAAAAAAGTTAACTATGAAAGAAAACACACTGCATAGATAGGGTCCCTCTCTAAAAAGCTCAGGTCTAACAGGGAAGACAAAGTGGGGGTGGCAGGCCCTTTTATGAATAATGTTTTAACTGGCACCACTTGAAAAAAAAATGATCTCCTGGAAAAGAAAAATAGATGAGAAAAATAGAAGCTATGCTGTGACTCACACTACCTTACACAAACTGTTTAAGGAAGCTGATGCAGTAGTAGGTAAATTTGCATACTTAAAGATGTATGCTGTATCAATAACTTGAGAGTAATCAATCTTTAAGGCTGCAAAAAAGAAAATCATGGTCGAAATTGAATTAAATGTTGTGGAGAAGCAAAAAAAAAAATGAAGCACGTACAAGTAAACACAAAGGACATACTGCATAGCTACATCAAATAGATCAGAAACAAAATAAACCACACCTTACCACATAAATCTCTATATAAGCTGTGGCCAATCAAAATCTTCCTTTGGACAAGATCCTCTTCAGTGATTTCTAGAGAAGGAATATAGCCTCCATGAGATAAAATCAAAGAAAACGCTTAAGAAAGTTAAAACACAATATACCTGAACATCAACTAATGATGTTGTGACTCCTTCTAAATCCTTCTTAGATACACCGGTGATTTGTGTTCTATAGTCAGTAATAGCTTTAGAAGGATTTACAAGTACATCCACCTTCACCTGGAAAAGAAAGTGAAAAGATTAGTGAGTTCAAAACAAAGATGTAAAGCTCTGGCATGATTCAAAACCAAGAACATCCATCCAACCAAATATGAATTGTGCAATGTTTAGAAACTTTATAAATCCAGCTAACTTTACAGCACTGTGATATTGTGATAAGACTTTGTTGAAGTACTATGTTGTGAAATAAAAAGGTAATAATTAAAGCACCAGATAGCTCTATGAATATTAACAAGCTTCTGTAAGAAAATAGTCTACTACCTCCAGATTATTGTCTACAACACATACTCGGACCACAGCCTCCGTGTCATCATGGCAAAGGACCATCTCACAGTCAATTGCCAACATATCAGTCGAGCTTACCAAACTAGATACTTCTCCTATCCGCAACACTTTCCATCCCTGCAAATACCAGTAATAGCTGGTTATGGAGAAGTTTCAAATTTCTTCACTATCAGAGAAGTATAGTATGAAAATATAAATGATTAATACAATATAGAGATGAGAGTATAAATCGGTCTTCTTTTTTGGAATGTTGCCTAGCTTTTTTTTAATAAAAAATGTTGACTAGCAAAAGCACGTCTTTTGTGAAGAGCCCAAGGCAACTTGCTACTGCAAGATATTGAGCTGAACTATTTAAGAGTTCGGCACGAAATCATGAATGAGTTATACAAGGAAGATCACCAAAGAAAAGTGCAAAACTAACAAAGGGGCTTAATCATCGTTTGCAGAACAGCATAAGCAGATTAAAAGGCTGGTACCTCTTGGTACGATGGGAAGCAATAGTTTTTCCTGTACTCTGGGTGCTCTGCCGTCAGTTTGAACAAGTTTCTGCATTGTCCATGTACATCAAAACAAGTGTTGATCAATTGATGTTTGATACCCACTATGTAGGTTCTATTCTATTCTAACTCGGAAAATCCAAAACCATGGTCTAGTACACACAATACCTGCTGGGGAGAAACCTTGTCAGGAAAATCGTTCATGTACTGCTGAACAGCACTTCTTTCCATTTGACGCTTCACCAACTTGCCAAAGTACTGGAACGAAAAAGGTTGCGAGCTTCAATTTCTCAACAGCAGGAGCAGGACCAAGGTGCTTACAGGCACTAGCTGCAGTGAAATCAAACATACCGAAAACTGAATAGAAAAGAGGGATCACCTTTTGGAAATCCTTGGAGAAGGTCTGCAGGAAGCCGAGCAGCACATCCCTTGAGCGCTTCCTGGGGTCGCTTACCGAAGCCCCAAACTTCTTGTCGTTCCGAGCCAGGAAATCCTTCCAAGCCCCATCGGAGCCTTTCAACCCGTTCTTCTGAGTGAACCTCACGACCTCAACGAGCACCTAGCATGGAGGGGAAGCCAGTCAAGTGGTAAGCAGAGTAAGGAGACATGTCCGGTTTTGGATGCTGATGGCCGTACCTCTTTCTCGGCGGCGGCGAGCCGCTTGGCCATCGGACCACCGAACGGAGAGCAAAAGCAAGGCTGGTTTGGAGGAAGAGGAGGCTCGGCGGGTGGCTGCTACGGGCTGAGGTCGCGCGTTCGCGGCGGCGGCGGCGGCGGTCGGGGACTCGGGGGGTTCGGCGGCACGGGGAAAACGGCCGCGAAAACCCTTCTTCGCGGCTGCGGAGCCCATATCTTAACCTGATGGGGCCTGGTAACTCCAGGGCCCAGCTGGACTAAGTGGGCCGCTCTGATTTTTTGGCTGGATTGGAGGAGAGATGTATTTATGTGGGCTTAGCCCATACAAGGGCCGGCCACGCCAGTAACTCTGGGCATATTACCCGCTACCCATTACCCGAACCCAAAATACCCGGACCCGATATTTAGTTTGGATATTAGATCCAATTACCCGAATTTATATTGGATAGTTCGGGTAACTGGGCTACCCGAACTACCCGTAATAGGATTTGTGCTTTTTTATCTTGTCAATTACTCAAATGTCTTTATGAATGTGTCGTGGTTTGCACTTGCATGTTGCATTTGCACAAGACATCAAGACTTAAGTATCTAGTATATAGTATATGTTGAGTACCAATATATTTGTGTTATTTCATTATTTGATTGCATCCTGACTCCTGTGATCTTATATATTTCGGGTAAATTGGGTATACCCAAACCCGAACCTGAAATTACGGGTACCCGAAATTGCGGGTAGCATTTTTTTTTGCAATCGGGTAATGATTTCATACCTGAAATTTCTAAAACCCGAACTACCCGACCCGAAATAATCGGGTAACCCGAACGCCTAGAGTTACACGCCAGCATGAACACTCAAGAGCCCCAATGATGTTTGGGCTCGATGAACAAAAAATTCAGGTGATGAATCCTCCTAATCTCATTTTCTTCTTATTGTGGGGGAAGGGTGTTAATGTAATCTTTAAGGTGGTGATCTAGTTCGACTTGAGTTCGATCGCGTTCCAGCTGGGCTTTCTTTCCCGTGACGACGCTGCGCAGCTCGAGCGGACGCGATGAGTCAGGCAGCGTTCTAGAGATATGATCACGCGGGCGGGGTAGGCAGGGCGGCAGGCCGAGGCCGCCGCTGGTGCTTGAGCTGGACTCCAAATCCACCAGCCTACGACGACGATCACCTCTGACGTCACAGGCACGATCAAATCACATCCGGTCTGAAGGAATATCAGATCGCACCACCAGAAGGGGGCGCGCGTCTGAAACTGAAATCTGCCTAAGCTCGGCCGCGTGCTCCCAATTCTTAATGCAGGTGGCGCCCGAGCCTGGCCAGATAGCGGCTGCACTGGAAGAACGGTCGCGATCCAAAAGTCAGAGGCCTAGCAGACACGAGTTTTTCCTCTCGCTGCAACTGGTAGCTGCAGGTGGGCGTGGGGCCGGGGGTGGGCGTGAGGATTGACCGGTGGTTTGCCGTGTGCGTGTAAAAAAAGGCACAGGGCAAAGATTCTTTGCTGTGCGCTGGGGAATAATGCACACGGCAAAGGTGTGCCGCACCAGGAGCACATGGCAAACATTTTCTGCCTAAGCAAAAAAATTAAAAAATACCAAACGGATTAAAAAAATAATCAAATTTGGGCATGAACCTGTCTAAGGTGTATGTAAACTATAAAAAATGAGTTTGTTAGAAAACAAAATTTCAATTGTCATGTTGCTTCAAATCACAACATCTCTTTCACAACTCTTAGGATCTTCTCCCGAGAAGCTTCGGTTTGTAAAGAGGCAATGCGTCAACTTGCTCGAAACCTTCTACATTTTTACCATAGCCTCTACGTATGAAAACATGACATCACGCCAAAATTTATAATTTTTTTGACCTTTTTTGTATTTTATAAAATTTTTAAACGAACCGAGCCCAAATTCGGGCACACGGTAAGCGAGCAATATATTCAAAATTTGATTCCATCTAATGGACATGGCATCATATTAGTCTTAAGAATCTGAATAACATTTTTCCGAACATTACATTATATTATTCGAAACACTTACAATTCAAATTTGCCGTATCGACAAAATTAAAATAATGATATAAAATGATTAAATATAGCAAACAGACCGGAAAACATGCACAAAACTAACATGAAACAATACATGGACAAAAAGTTAGCAAAAAAATTTTAGAGGCAAAATTCAAATTTTTTGCAGCCTGTTTGCCGTGTGCCTGCCTGTGGCACACGGCAAACAGGGTACTTTGCCGTGTGCCTGCCTGTGGCACACGGCAAACAGGCCACGTTGCCGTGTGCCAGTTGTTTGCCGTGTGCCACGTGGCAGGCACACGGTAAACAGGTTTGTTTGCCGTGTGCCCGCGAGCCGTGGGCACACGGCAAACACGGGATTTCCCGTAGTGGATACAATTGGAGTCTAAACGGAGGAGCTATGGCTGTGTAAGGATTGAATATGCTAATTAAATTCTGAGAAGGGGTTGACATTGGGTGGAGGTTTTCTCGTGCCTGTTTGCACGTGGTTTGATCTAGATGGGTTTGGGCCCGTCGACTAGTATCTGGGCTAATGAAGTTTAATTGGGCTGGTGGAGGGAAAATAACAACAGGAGAGGGAGGGAGAGAGATACAACAGAGAGGGATAGCGGGTGCGGACAGGAACAGGGACGTCATCCCTTTCCTCCCGGCGCCGCCATGGCAGCGGCAGGAGCTCACTGGAGCTCCGCCGTGGTGGTGATTCCGGCCACCGTCTTCGAATCTAGGGGCATGGGAGAGAGAGGGGACGAGGGGAAGCACGTGAGTGGCTCACCTCGACGGGGAACGCGCGAGGGGCTAGTTCTTGTGTGGAGGAGCAGAGGGAGGGATTGAGAGTGAGATGGAGAGCTGGTGGTGCGGCGCGGCTCGGTGAGCTGGGGATGGTGGAGAAGGGCTGCTCGGCGTCGCCTTTTATAGGCAGAGGGAAGGGGAGCCCGCACTGTTGGTTCGTCCTGCGTGCAGGGAGACGGCGGAGTTATGGCGCAGCAGGGCAGTGGTGCTCAGCGGCGTGGGTGGAGCAGCGGTGGTCGGCTTGCTGCGGCGGTGGTGCTGAGGCGATGTCGGCGTTGACGGCACGCGCGGCGAGGCACAGTGGCGGAGCTAGAAAACAAAATAGAGGGGGTGCGGCACCTCACAGTATAAAGATATTCGATCGCAATAAAAATTAGATGCGTTAGTGGTTATAAATTTTTTGTGTGGGTGTGGCCGCACCCACAGGCTTCAACGTGGCACCGCCACTGGCGAGGCAGCAGGCTGGCACGCTTGGATGCGGCGGTGCGAGCAAGGTGGGGGCACAGCGTGCTGCTGGGCGGCAGCGAGCGGTCGTGCGCGGGGCCAGGCCGTCGCGCGTGCGGAGCAGAGGCGAGCTCGGCAGGGGGCCCGGGTGTGGTGTGCTTGCACGCGGAGGGCGAGCATTGCGAGCTGTTGTCTGTGATGCTTTGTGCGTGCGTGGGATGCATGTTGCGCTGCTACGTGTGTGCTGAAGCAAGAAGAAGATAGCAATGAGATGACAAGCTTTGCACATGGTGCTCCATGTTGCGACTCGTGCGTATGAGAACATAAGAAGAGGGAGATTAGCTGCAGATTAGTGGTGGCTTAGGAATAAAGAGTAGATTTTAGAGAGTAACCGGATGGTGCATGTGCATGTTCTATGTGGTGCGTGCTGTGTACAGACAAGGAGGATAGGATGGAAAGAGAGGGTAAGCACGCTTGCATGCGTGTGAGTGTAAAGGTATTAGGAGCAAGGAGAGAGATTACAGAGTGGAGGGATGTACTAGTGCAAGGATAGATAAACTAAGGAGGAGTAGGCATGAGATGGATTTTTGGATAAAAGGAATTGAGGTCGAGAATTATTTAGCAAGGTTTTGGAAAACGAATTTTTCATGAGTGACTTAACTTGGTGAATTTTACGGATGTTACACAACTGCAACAAGATAACCCCAAACAAATATTTTATATGCATCTCAAGTGAGGCTGCAGTACTCAAAGTCAATATGAGTTCATGACATGACCATTAAGAGTAAATGGAATGATCGTTACAGTAATTAGATGCCAATAATCAAGTGGACCACAAGTCCAGAACAGTAATACGATGACTAACATCCACTTTAATTTTTGCTGTCCAACAATTTTTAACACAAACACACCACATTCAGTAGAGTTATTTACAAAAGTTCAAAGTACCACATAAAGCTTGTATCTTCCATAATGCAGTCATGATCAATGGACTCCTTCAGAGTTTGCATCATACAAAATCCTCACTGTAAGTTGACACCTTGAGTTGGCAATCTGATGTGTGGTTGTGCGCCAGCACTTGTTCTGAAACACCATTATAGTGCCAGCAGTTCAATACATGTGAGACAGTAAAACAAGCAGTATTATAGCGCCATCAGTTAAACACTTATCTGACAGCAAAACAAAGCCATCAAGGGAACACTTATTAGACAGCATATAAGTGAGCATGCATTTTGGACCTAATATCTCAACTTAAGTTCACAGCACCACATCTCGGAGGGGATCTCTACGCCGAGCTCCACATGCTGAAGCCGAACAAACTTCTCTGCTGCAACGATTAAACAAACCTTCTCCAACTGAAATTCATTTTTACTCAACTGTGGCATTGCAGTATTACTTTACAATGTATTAGGAAATTCCTTGCAGTGAACTTGAAGCCAGTCAGGTACAAATTGAAATGTTGCGAGAGAAACAACAAAACAAGATGCTAGTAATCTCAGTTGCGATTTCATATAGGAACCAAAAGTCAAATAATGGTGTATAGCATTGGTCAGGATTGAGTGTAGCTCTCTTTGTAGCTACAAAAAGTAATAGAGGTTTTTTCCTACCTCTGATTTTTTAAATAATGCTAGCTGGAATTCTTCCTGCACGGTAAAATAATGGAAAGATTAAGCACTCTATAGGTTTTATGTCCACAAATTTAGTTTCTAAAGGCATCAAGCTCTTCTTTACCTTTTCATTTTCTTTTAAACAAGATGCCATCAGATTTTATATGTAGTTCTGTGTCTGTATGAGTACTTAACACAACAGTTCATAAGACGTGTTTTACAAGTTTCTCATACCACCATAGCATGAGCTTCAATCCATTTTACTTCTACACCAATAAATAAGCTAAATGCTACCACATCAGTTGCATTGTTATTGGCTCGGTCTCTATTATTTGAAAATGGAGCTAGGGTTTCTACACCAATAAATAATCTAAATGCTGCCACAACAGTTGCATTGTCATTGGTTTGTTTTCTATCATTTGAAAATGGATCAAGGGTTCTTAAATATTAGCAGCGAAGTAGGATCCATAACTTTGTATTGGGTACTGTTTCAATTTCTTCCAAGATAGTAGTTCTATTTAGATCATAAATAAAGTTCTGTCATGCAATACAACAGCAAGCCTGCACATAATGTGATAGCTATTTTACTCAAAAGAAAACAACAGCTTATGCACGATAAAACAAGTTTCGCAATTCGTGCACCTGGGAGAAATACCAGAGGCACCTGCTTACCGGTTAATTTTGACAATGGCAAGAAGGCTTGTGCCAAATAGCAATTCCATAATGTTGAATCCCCCAAGATCTGCAAGCACACGGAAGTTTTATGCCTCAGTATCTTATAATAGTAGTACTATTGCAGAATACAGAACAACTATCTCCACAATAGAATAATCAGTTGATGTCCTTACATAAACAAATTGGAGAGTTGTTTGATCTTTTGCTAGTAGGCAGTAAGGCTAGAATCATAACAGGCAAATAGCCAATGCAACTGAGTTCTTGCTGTCGAGGCGAAAGACGGTCAGGCGCTTTCTTGAGCACTATATTATATCATGACATCTGCTCCCAATTGAGGACCTATTTCCTAACTGCACAAAGGCTAATTATTAAGCAATTTTCAGTCATCTACAGCTACAAGGCTACAACAAAGCAGTAAGCAATTTTCAGGTTTTCATTTTTCATAGACTGAATCAAACTACAGCCCTGTACTCTATCCGACAATATGTGTCATCTACAGCTACAAGAAATGAAACTTAACAGGACACTTTATTTTAGTATTCAATTGCCTTTCTTCAGTAAGTCCAATTTCAGCATATGCACCATGTTCTTATACTAATTTCAGCATTCTTCTAATCCATCTGTTTATATTTTCGCATTTCATACTTGCAATTTGAATGCTTAGCTTACTAGAGTAGTATCTTGCTAGGACTGGTTCTAGGTTGCAAAACTCTTTGAATTTGGGTGCAAACGATAGAAAAATCTTAGTTGCACATCTAGATAGTATGTCTTAGATTATGTTTTGTGTAAATTAGTGGAAGCCGTAGATCTTATGGTTTTAAGTTTGCCTAATTCACCCCCTCCCCCTCTTAGACTGCGAGCACCGATTTCGATTCGTTTCAATAGGCACTTATGTAAAAACAGGTGTCGTAGCCACCACTGCAAATAGCATTTAGCCATCCGCTTCCCTCCAATGCCGCCATGCCACTAACTCGTGGGAATGCATTCAACCAGGTGCCGTACAAGTCACATGACGAGCTAACTTGCTCCCTGCAGATCACATCTAAATCTAGCCACTCGACTGAGCTTCGACCGTGGGGCCATGGGCTCGATGGATCTGTCTGGCGGTTGCTTTTGTAGGCAGTACAGCCGAGATCTTGGCCAGACCTAGCAATATCCATAGAACTATGGATGGCAGCGGACCGGGTAAAGTGCGTGTAGAGTAAATGTCTGTCCGTGAGAATATCCGATACCCCAATTCTTACCTTTATCATCAAATCCTAAGAGGCAAGATTTTTATATCCGTGCCCGTCGGGTACCCGACGGGTTTTGGCTACCTGTCAAGCCTAGTCATGATAGCACAAATAACATATTATCCTAACTGTAGAAATAAGTTAATACAACTAGTAAAAATAAGAGAACTAAATACTCTATTAGATATTTGTTGAATTCAATTCATGGTCTACTTTCTCCTTTGCATAATTTTCTATTAAGTATTTTTATATTTCCATTTTAAGCAAGTATAACAAGTATTGACACTATAAAGTAAAATTACACTCTCATATTTCAAAATTTTTGCTACCTCACGTATTAGTTATTGTAGTTCACTCAATAACATAAGAATGAGACATAAATATTACAAAGACGTGAGTTCAGAACGTCACAATACTTATATTTCGGGTATCCATCGGTTACCTGCGAAATAAGATTGGATACCCGCGTCCTGCCCGCAAGTGATAATTCATGCCCAATACCTTTACCCGTCGTGTATGAAACCTGCAGGTACCCGTGCCCACGGATAAAATTGCCATGCCCTACAAATGACGGAACACTGGCAAGCGATCCATTCCTTGTCGCCTGTCGCACAAGCTAAGTCTTGGCCTGCGGGAAGTAAGTCAATATCCCATGTAAACCGTGATCTGCACCGTACGTAGTCATTAGCTTTACGTAGAACGTGTACCGTAAAGTGAAAAACGGAAGGTAATAAATCAAGATTTACAACTACCTTAACATTTTTTTTTGAAGCGGATTACCTACCTTAACATTTATTATCTATGTATACACGTACAGCCGATTCATGCAGTATATCATACACTGTCCAGATATCGTACCACACCATATAGATGACAGCACACTGTTCCATCGTACACTGTTCTGACTTGCTCGATAAATTATTACCTCGACAGCTACACACACATATATACATATATAATACATATGTATGTATGTGTATATATACAGATCGAGAGACTGAGAGAGAGAGCTAGTGTTATCTAGTACCCCCGAACTACTCTGTGGAGTACATATATACTCTTGTTGCAACCATGCATTTATTACTTGATTGATGCATGCATCGATCAGTCAACAAGTGGGTACGAGAAAATCCTCTGCCCGCGCGACAGGATCGCCTTGGGGTCGTACTTGCGCTTGCGCTGGACGAACCTGTCCCACCTGCCCGGCCCAAAGTGCCGCGCCGCCCACTCCTCCTGCGTCTCGTAGTGGGGCAGATACTGCGTGCACGGGATGCCGGCGTCCTCGCAGAAGCGCACGACCTCCGCATTCCTGGCCTCCATGCGATGGAGGTCGCCATCCGCCACCGCCGACCGCAGGATCCCCACCGTGTAGAACACCTCCTCCTCGCCGGGGAACACCGCCGACATGCCGCCGTCCCACTTGCCCCGATTCATGGGGTAGATGAGGACGGGGCCCATGGCGCGGTCGTGGCGCAGCACGCCGTGGAATACGCCCGCGGCGAAGTCCAGGATGCGGGACCGTGGGATGAAGTGGGTCAGCCACGGGTGCGGCACGTCCCAGACGCCCGCGGCGCGGAGCTCAAGCTCACCGCCGCGGACGCGGTCCAGGAACTTCACGTACGACACGTCCTGCACGAACGCAAACCCCCGTGCGTACCGCAGCTCCCGCAGCATCACCTCAAGCGCCTGCATTGATGTATGGATGCATACGTACGTGCAAAAGTAATAACTGATCAGTAATTAGTAAACTAAAATAAAAAATTACTCCCGATGTTGATTAATAATATATGTACAGCAATTAATGCGTGTCACACCTTGTATGCTCTTGCTACTCTTTTGAATGCTTTCGCACGTTAAAATGGTACACGTACGTGTCAAGGTTTCATATGTCAAACTTGTTCAACTAAGTTTATGAAAAATATATATTGTATAAAGGGTAATAATCGGTAATTAGTAATCTAATTACTTTCATCGTGCCAGGATCTGTGAGTACATGTCAACTTGCAGCGCAAGTTGGCCCGCCATGGATTGTGGGTCCCTTTCGACGGAATACGGTGGCCGTCCCAACTGATCAATAATGTAGCTAGTCACTAGTGGATATAGCTTGTACCCCAGCACGGTAGCTGCTGGTACAAAAAGATTTGCAAAGAGATCAGTGTTAGGGTTGCAGCTGCTGCTTGCAGGCTAGCTATAGCTTACTATGTGAATGCTTGCTGTCATAGGGGTGGGAAATGGTACAGGGTTATCCGAATTCATATCCACTAAAATGTAAATGTGGTTATCCGTATTTGCATCATATTTCTAATATGGATACTATAATAAATGTATCATAATTCATTTTTTCTCTATTATTTTTCCAAATCCAGATCCAGATATCCGACAAATTAGCCATATCTGTGGAGAATAAAGAATGATTATCTCAATGACTAATGATATTGATTTTAATATTACAAATGAAATATAAAAATTAAGTTTAATCAATTCTAATAAATTAATGAAATTAATATAATATATATTTCAAGTAAATATATTATGTTGATTTAGTCATATATTTTGTTGATGTAAATTATTTAAAAATACATCAGTTTATTTAG
Source organism: Urochloa ruziziensis (assembly GCA_015476505.1). Lineage (NCBI taxonomy): Eukaryota > Viridiplantae > Streptophyta > Magnoliopsida > Poales > Poaceae > Urochloa > Urochloa ruziziensis. The sequence continues at coordinate 52,916,975 of CM027125.1, read as the reverse complement.
TTATTGATGAAAATATTTTATACACGAACGCAAACCCTAGTGCGTATCGCAGCTCTGGCAGCATTACCTCTGGCGCTTGCATTGATTTATGGATGCGTACTTACGTGCAAAAGTAATAACTGATCAGTAATCAGTAAACTAAAATAATTACTCACGAATTATTAGCCACTTTACTTTTATCATAAGTCAAACTTGTTCAACTTTAACTAGATTTATGAAAAATATAATGATATCTGTAATACCAAGTAAATAGAATACCAAAATAAATTTAATGATGAATTCAATTAAATTGATTTAATGTTATACTTGCTGATGCTTTTTTATAAACTTAGTTAAAGTTAAAAGGTTTCACTTAAGACAAAATTAAAGTATTTAATAATTAAAACCGAGGGAGTATATACCATAGCACACTCCTGAGTTGTTTTTCATTATGGATAAGTATCGCGTTGTCTATTAAGATTCAGGCACTATTCCATGCATGTCTGCGCGCTAGGGAGGTCAACTATGGATTTTCGTGCTGGACTGCTTGCAACGGTGCCTTCCAAGGAAAAGCCGTCCCAAACTGTTCAACATTGCAGCTAGGCGCTATTTAGTGCATAGAGCTCGTACACCCGGCCAGTATTGTAGGTGCTGGTGCAAACAGATCTGTAAAAAGATCAGTGTTCCAGGCTTCCAGTTGCTGCCGTCACACTAGCTGTGTAGTATTGGTCACAATCACATGTGGAGGGGTGTAAATCATCCTCTAGTTCACTTGCTAGCCGAAAATTCATTTCTAGCCAAGTTATACTCCACGGGACCACGGTGGCCATGACTTATTATATCCTTACTAACCTACTAAAAAATTATCAAAAAATCCTGTACAGATGTACGAGCCACAATTAAGCTAGATGTAGCAAAAAATAGATTTTCCATCACTTTGTTATATATTTTCCTTTCTATTTACTGTGTCGCTGAAAATAGAATAGATATTATGAGTATCTTAAAGTAGAGCTTGACTCCACCAAATTGGAAATATATACAAAGTTTTAATCAGCCAACTAATATCACTTGCAATATTCTTCTGGTATGAGCTATCGCGAACTAAGTGTAGCTCAGTTAGTAAAGTTTGTGGAACCTGTCTCATTCGGAATTCGAGCCTTCGACTCAGTATGGGTGCTCGTAACTTTTTGGATTTATTTCAAAATTAACGCCACTATTCTCTTAGTGGTAGACGATATATCCATCCACTGCGAGGATCTATCGAGGTGAACATAGCGATAGGGTTGTGTGCAACTATTCATATGGTGCTTTGTAGAAAGAAAAATCTAAACATATGTTATATTACTACTATATAAAAAATAAAACGGAAGTTAGGTGTGTATATATGTAACTTATGGAAAATTAATTTGGCCAAAAATATCATTTTGTAAAATTCCTACAGTCTAAACGGTATTTAAATTTCAATAGCGAGCATGGAAAGTTAGGCGTTTACTTTCGATTTTGTGAGAAAGACATAAAGTGTGTACCCGCACTACATGAAGCACCATATGCTTCCCCTAAGCCTTTAGCTTATATATATATGCAATATGTGGGCGTGTGGGTGATGTGTGCTTAATTATTCGCAAAAAAGGGCTTGAGTATCTTAGAAAATCGTGCGCATGCAAAAGGCCTGGGAAAGATGTGCAGGAGACCGACAAAGCCAGGCCAAGTACGATGTTGGCGATGCACGACTGTTCATGTGTACATATGGCTGGCGTATGTACACATGTAGAAAGTGGTGGGTAGGCAGTACACTACGGAAAATCCCGTGTTTGCCGTGTGCCTAAGGCTTTACCGTGTGCCACTTCGCGGGCACACGGCAAACAAGCGTGTTTGCCGTGTGCCTGCCCACGTGGCACACGGTGGCCCGAGACAGGCACACGGCAAACAGTCCGGCACACGGCAAAGCGGCCTGTTTGCCGTGTGCCACAGGTAGGCACACGGCAAACAGGCTGGAAAAAATTTGAATTTTGTCTTTAAAATTTTTTTGCTAACTTCTTTGTCCATGTATTATTCCATGTTAGTTTTGTGCATGTTTTCCGGTCTGTTTGCTATATTTAATCATTTTATATCATTATTTTTAATTTTGTCGATACGGCAAATTGAACTGTAAGTGTTTCGAATAATGTAATGTAATGTTTGGAGAAATGTTATTCGGATTCTTAGGACTAATATGATGCCATGTCCATTAGATGGAATCAAATTTTGAATATATTGCTCGCTTACCGTGTGCCCGAATTTGGGCTCGGTTCGTTTAAAAATTTATAAAATACAAAAAAGGTCAAAAAATTAAAAATTTTGGCGTGATGTCATGTTTTCATACGTAGAGGCTATGGTAAAAAATGTAGAAGGTTTCGAGCAAGTTGACGCATTGCCTCTTTACAAACCGAAGCTTCTCGGGAGAAGATCCTAAGAGTTGTGAAAGAGATGTTGTGATTTGAAGCAACGTGACAATTGAAATTTTGTTTTACAACAAAACTCATTTTGTATAGTCTACATACACCTTAGATAGGTTCATGCCCAAATTTGGTTATTTTTTGAATCCGTTTGATATTTTTAAAATTTTATTTTTGTTTAGGCAGAAAATGTTTGCCGTGCGCCCCAGGGGCGGCACGGGGAAAACAACTCTTTGCCGTGTGCCCAGATCCAGGGCACACGGCAAACAATTTTGAAATCCAAAAAATTAAAAAAAAATGTTTTGCTATTTTATTTTACGTTTTTTTCGGGATCAAAACTTTGCTGTGTGTCGCTCGTTGCCGTGTGCCAGATCGGGGCTTTGCCGTGTGCCCATGATCTGGCACACGGCAAAGATGGCTTTGCCGTCGTAGGGTTTGCCGTGTGCCATTTTGCACACGGCAAAGGGCTTTGCCGTGTGCTTTTATGGCTCTGCCGTGTGCCAGTAGTAAGACGTACGGCCGGTCATTACCATACCTTGTCAACATGTGCGGCGGACGTGTCACCGGCGCCGCCGTAGTACGCCGCGCCCTCGAGGCAGTAAAGGACGCCGCCGGCTTCATTGGCTAGCGCGGCGAGGCGCGCATCGTTGGCATCCGGGAAGAAGGACGACAACGACGGCCTGCTTGCGAAGAGGCTCTGGTAGTCGGTGAGGACGGAGCCCTCGACGTAGTCCATGAGCCCTGCCAGCGCGCCGTGCTCGCTGATGAGCCGCTCCTGGTCGCCGGTAAGGGCCGCGGCGTTGGCGTAGAGGAGACGCACCCACCGCACCCTCGCCGGCGCCAGCGTGAGCGGGATCCGCGCACGCGTTATGATGCCGAACTGCCCCAGCCCGCCGAGCGCGGCGTCGAAGAGGTCCGCGTGCTTCTCCTTGGAGCACGTCACCATCTCCCCGGTTCCTGAACATTCATCCATTCACGCATGCGATGCCCATACTATGTCACTCCTGTGCAGCGAATGTACGTACGTACCTGTGACGACGTCGAGTTCGTGGACGTTGGATATCTGCGGGCCGTGGCGGAAGGCCTGGCCGCTGATGCCGGCGTTGGAGAGCGTGCCGCCCACGGTGAGGTGGAGGTAGTCCGTCCACGAGCGCGGCGTGAGGCCGTGCACCAGGGTGGCGTGCAGCACGTCCACCCACAGCTGCTCGCCGCCGGCGTCGATGTAGCGCCCGTCCACCGACACGGCGAGGCGCCCGGAGGAGCCGGCCACGCGCCCCAGCGACGCCATGTCGACGACGACGCCGCCAGGGGCCGTCGCCTGGCCGCGGGTTGAGTGGCCGCACCCCCTCGCCGACACAGGGAACGGGGAGGCGCTCGCGCTGGAAGCTCGCAGCAGCGCAGCGATGTCGGCCGGGCACGACGGGTAGAACACGGCCGCCGGACGGGCGCCTACCACGGACACATTGCCGCCGAAGTCGGTGGACGCGAGCGCGGTCGCGTCGGCGTCCGTGAGGATCCGCCCTGAGGTGGTGTCGGCGAGCACGCGGATCTCGTCAATGACGGACGTGGACGAGGTGGTTGGCGAGGCGAGCGTGGCAAGGAGGGTCGTCTTGACAAAGAACAGTGCCGCCATTGCGGTCATGACTTCACTCGTCTCTCTGGACCTCTAACCCCTCGTGCTTTGGATGGAGAGCGGAAGGCCAGCAGGGTGAGCTCCTATAAATAGCTAAATTCATCGTGCCAGCTATTAGCTAGCTGCATCCTGCCCGCGTACCAACGGTGGCACGACACGGAGACTTGTCAAGAAAACGACAAGTTCCTAATACATCCGGCCAGCAGGGACCAGGACGAGGGCACCACTGCTAGCTAGAGAAACCACTAATTGCATCGGATCATTCACACCGGCTCGAAATTGAGCCGCTTCCAATGACTCATTCACGCCGGCTCCAAACGAGACGTTTCGAATGACTAGTCATTCGCGCCGGCCTGAAATTGACCCGATTCAAATGACTAGTTATTCGCACCGGCCGAAACTGAGCCGCTTCGAATGACTGGTCATTCGCACCGGCCCGAATTGAACCGCTTCGAATAACTCTTCATTCGCACCGGCCCAAACTGTTCCGCTTCGAAATTTGTACGTTTTGACGAGATCTACAACTTTGTAGTTGAAAGTTTTTTTTATTTCAAGTCATTTAGAAACCCAAAACTGTTACGTCCTTGTTCCCGGTCTTGTAACTTAAAGTTCATGTTTATTCTGAATTTTATAACTTTTGTATACGGTCTCAGATGGAAAGAAGGGTTATACAAAATTTGTATATTTCGATGAGATCGACAACTTTGTAGTCGAAAGTTTTTTGATTTGAGGTCATTTAGATATCCAAAACTTCAATCTTCAGTTCTATTTTTATTTGCGTGAAATACCATGACCGTAGCTTGGGGGTGGCCTCCTGGGCTACAAAAATAATATTTTTTACTATTTTTATTTGCGAATTTCTATTTTTACTATCCGTGCCGGTGTGAGATCTACAGTTAAAATAACTTGTCAAACGAAGCGGTGAAATAACCGACGTGGATAACCGTCTCATTTGCATCGCCTTAAGGGAAGTGATGAAAATAACCGTTTCGAATGAGGTTTTCGCGCTGTTTCAGATGATGATCTCTGCAGTAGTGCATAGGGCAGAGCTAAGCCGTAGAGGAGGTACCGATGAGCAGTGCCTCGACATGGCATATATGCATGCAAAAGATGACCAGGCATTTGTGTTTTAGGCTTTGCCCTTCGAATCTTTTAGGTTTGAGGACGATGCCGAATGGAACAAAAAACGCAGAAATGAGCACGCACACAGCACTGACGGCGCTTTCAGAAAGGCATGTGACATGACTCCAACGGATGGACCTGTGATTCTTGGCAAGCTTTTATAAGTCACCAGAATTTTGTAACCAGTATTGGGTAGACAAAGGCCACCAGCACCCACGTGCTGTGCAGCATACTAGGATTAATTAGGATCAGTAGTGATCAATAGACACCTTTTAGGAAGAGACGCCCTTTCGTATAGACACCTCTTCTAGAGAGACACCCTTTCATAGAAAGGCACCCTTCGGGGCACCCTTTGGGCTTGTATATCTATACTATAAGGATCCAACAAAATTGAAACTTTTTTCACCTACAAAACCTACCCCATACCCCTCACGTTGGACCCACCCGTCGGCAATTTTTCTCCATCAACGAACGAAAACTATCGCCCACCCCCGTTATTTTTGTCAAGCGGCCGCGCCCGCGGCTTTTCTTTTGTCACCGTGGAGCTTTTTTATGCATCTTACCCACCGGTCCTTCATGGCCAAGAGACTCGCCACGCCCGCAGCCAACAATTTCGCCGCTGATTACCGCAAAATCAAACCCAATTAACACAAATCATGCCCCCCTACTATATCCTGTTGGCTCCCTTCCTTGTTAGACGCGTCCCCGATCGCACTCCGATCTCCCACGATTCCCCTCGATGGCGACGCCCCGCTCCACGAGCCCCCGTGCCGACGCGCCCCTCGACTCGGCGCCGCTGCTCGGCTGCACCACCGGCGCCAGGGCGGCGCAATCCGGCAGCCCTCCCTCCGCGGCGCCACGCGTCTGCTGGGCCGCGACGGGCGGCGGGCAGTGCAGGAGCCGTCGGTCGGCGGAGCACCTCGAGGAGCGGCAAGCGGACTGGGCGTACTCCCGCAGTCCCGCCCCGGACGCCGACGTCGACTTCCCTCGCTCCTCCGACGACTCCCCCTCGGCCTCTGACCCCGCACCCAGGTCCCCTCAATTTTCAATTAATAGTGCAGGCTTATTGTTTGAAAATACAAAGTATCTTTGTTTCAAACACATGAAGGTGGAATCATGAGGTAGATGCTGAAGTGTGATCAAGCTCTTACGGTAGACTATCACATCAATTTTTTTTTTTTTTTTTTTTTTGCATTCGTTCTATTATGAAACAATCATACTTTTTTGCTTAGCTTCTTTCCCATAGCTTTGCTCAACAATCATACTGAGAATTGCAGTGTTTCAAAAATATTTCTTGTTGTATATATGAACTTTGACTGTTATAACTTTTCATGTTGCTTGGAGATCTACACTGCATCGTGTTGTAGCAGTTGGAAGAGAGAGGTATTCGGTGAGTGTATAATACCTACTGAATTAAAATTGCCTATTTATAGAATTTTAGCTCCCATTTAAGCAGTAAACCTTTACACAAGTCTTTGAACCCATTTAAGGAGCAGTATGCCTTCATGTTCAATGTCCTGAATGATATTGCTTTGGCTATGAATACTCCTTATTGATAAGGTACCACTTGTTTTTTTTTGTAGGTTATATGCATGTGGCATTTGCTGGTTTGGTATGGTTTGGGAAAAACAATTCACATGCAAACATTGGAGGAGCCGTTCACAATAAGTGAGAATTAGGACTGCTATAGTAAAGTTTAACTAATATTTTTCACACTGACCGCTAGAATTTCTAATTTCTGCAATGTAAAAAGCTGTGAAGATTTGATCAACCAAATCAAGATGGGAGTTCTTTCTCATGATGGCTACATTGAGAGAAAAGGTGTCGACGGCGTCTTCACTCTGGCATTTCATGAGGTAGATGCTGAAGTGTGATCAAGCTCTTACGGTAGACTATCACATCAATTTTTTTTTTTTTTTTTTGCATTCGTTCTATTATGAAACAATCATACTTTTTTGCTTAGCTTCTTTCCCATAGCTTTGCTCAACAATCATACTGAGAATTGCAGTGTTTCAAAAATATTTCTTGTTGTATATATGAACTTTGACTGTTATAACTTTTCATGTTGCTTGGAGATCTACACTGCATCGTGTTGTAGCAGTTGGAAGAGAGAGGTATTCGGTGAGTGTATAATACCTACTGAATTAAAATTGCCTATTTATAGAATTTTAGCTCCCATTTAAGCAGTAAACCTTTACACAAGTCTTTGAACCCATTTAAGGAGCAGTATGCCTTCATGTTCAATGTCCTGAATGATATTGCTTTGGCTATGAATACTCCTTATTGATAAGGTACCACTTGTTTTTTTTTGTAGGTTATATGCATGTGGCATTTGCTGGTTTGGTATGGTTTGGGAAAAACAATTCACATGCAAACATTGGAGGAGCCGTTCACAATAAGTGAGAATTAGGACTGCTATAGTAAAGTTTAACTAATATTTTTCACACTGACCGCTAGAATTTCTAATTTCTGCAATGTAAAAAGCTGTGAAGATTTGATCAACCAAATCAAGATGGGAGTTCTTTCTCATGATGGCTACATTGAGAGAAAAGGTGTCGACGGCGTCTTCACTCTGGCATCCCGTGGGGTGAGACTGGTGCTGAGTATGTTGTAGAGTCCACCAGTGTCTTCGCTGACAAGGACAATGTTGTGGCTCACTTGAAGGTATAATTGCTGCTTTTACTGCTGGTTCCTTAGGCGGTTGTATCGCAGGTGTGTTTTTTCCTTGTGACTGGTAGCGAGGATCCTTTTGAGCAATGAGATGACATGCCATTCTAATACATATCTTACAAAATGCAATTGATAGTTCAAGGTCTCAACGTGTACAGGGGAGTCGATGGTGGTGGCAGCTGGCACATGGCAGGCATGATAGATCCTTCTGATTTCTGTGGAAGACTCCCATGTCTGCCAAGGCCTTAATTCACACCCGAAACCAATGTTGTCTCCTTTTGTTCTAAAACATTCAGTGCAAATTCATGAGGTAGCCATTTAGTTTAGTTCTCTGTCGTAGGAACAAAAGGCCTTATTGTTAAGGTGTGTTTGTTTTCATTGACACCTAATTTTCTTGTTTTTCAGATTGTATTTGGAGGCTACTAAAAAAAGAAATAATTGGAGGTATACCATCATTTTATTCACTCCTCCTAGCTCTGAGTAGGACAGTTGCATAACTTGCCTACTGGTTTCATTCTAACCATGGCACCACTTGCATAACTTGCCTACTTATTGAGTCGTAACTATGAAGCTTTTCCTCGGCGCTTCTTACAAGCAGTAACATTTCTTAGAATCATGGGTTAAGGAGGAGCCTCTGGTTGCTATAACTACATGTCTTCATACATTGTCAGACATGAGCAAACTCGTAAATACTACCGATAAAGTATTTGCCACATTGCAAGGTGTGATGACAAGTTTCTCACTTAATGTGAAAATATTGTATGGAACTGTATATAAAGCTATAGTCCATCTATGCTTTTGCGGTCACTTCCTAGAGAGTTATTTGCTGCTGGTCTCATATTCCTTCTTCTCCTTGCAGGTCATCATTTTGTATATTGAATTGTTGAAGGAGAGGGTATAGATAGGGTGCCAAGACGAGTTGTGATACAGAAGTGGAGCCAGGACATTTTGATTCTTTTTTTAGTGCTTTTCTTTATAAATGTATATTTACATGAATTGCTTTTCTGAAATCAATGGAAATGGGTTGTGTTATGGATTTCATCATCATAAGTGTTTTATATTATTTTAATTCTATAAATTTTATTTGTTATCCCTCCATTGTAAATACAAGGTCTGTCTTTTAATCCATGATTGTTAAATTTTTATTTATTAAATTTTTTTCAATCTTGATTGTTAAAGTATTGAAACTTTGTTTCTCATATCTTTTAATCCCTCCATTTGTATCCTTTTTAATTTTTACGAATTTGGACTGAATGTAATGTTTACAAATTTATTTCTTTTAAATCAAGATTTGTTTCGATTTTCTTTTTATAACACGTGCCTGTGGCACGTGCCACCCTACTAGTATATGTAACACACAACACAATAATCAATCATCAGTTCCATTCCATTTTCATTCAACACGTTATCACGCACTGTTTGCTCTACTCGCCACTGAGTCGGCCACCGCAACACTCGGAACGCAGAAGACAGACGCACGCACTTGGGAGTCTTGCAAGATCGGAGAAGAACGCCTAACTTCTTCACCGGCTTCTCAGGCATGACGTCTCTGATTATGGAGCACTCCGGTGACAAGCAACACGCTGCGTCACCATCTTGCCGGAACCACCCACTGCATCACTTCTTCTCGAAAACCGGCCTCACCAACAAATCATGGATGATGCCGGCTATCTGCACAGACGCCCCTCCCTGCAGACCTGCACCACCACTACTACACAAACCCTCATCACAACCGGTTCGCAACCCCTATCACAACCGGTTTTGGGAGGCGGATGAGATAAAGCGGCTGTGATAGTCCCCCCTATCACAACCGGTTTTCAAAAACCGGCTGTGATGACCCCCATCACAACCGGTTTTCGAGGGATGGACCCCATCAGCCACTACCCACCGTCCCGCATTTTTCGCGGAAAAATCGCGGTCGGCGGGATTCGAACCCGCGACCTCAGCTTCGTGCGTAGCCTCCTCTACCACTGCACCACTAGAGTGTTTGTGTCTATATACCATTTTGATTCCCCTCATATTAATGTTTTCTGAGTGTAAATTGCTTATTTGAGGCTCTAAATGACTTCAAATAAAAAAGTGGTGAACTACAATGTTTCATAACTTTTCAAGATCTACAACTTTCGTTTTGGTCAAAAGTTCATCCGAGGTCGTTTACAAAATTTGAATTTTCAAATTTGAAAAATTCAAACTTAGATTCAGTTGACAAGATGACTTCAAATAAAAAAGTGGTGAACTACAATGTTTCATAACTTTTCAAGATCTACAACTTTCGTTTTGGTCAAAAGTTCATCCGAGATTGTTCACAAAATTTGATTTCGTTTAGCCCTTCAAAAATGTGTTAGTAAGAAAAACCGGTTGTGATATGCCGGCCGACTATCACAACCGGTTTTTGAGAAAAACCGGCTGTGATAGGGGGCATCAAAACCGGTTGTGATAGCCCGTTTCTCAAAACGATCTCGGCATTCACCGAATCAATGAACAACTGCAGCGAACTGATTGATCAACAATTCTTTCTTTATCAAGATATGGCCTCTTTGCCTCAGTTTCCTTCTAGAAACAATAGTTCTTTCTTTATTTTCTTTCAACAGTACTAGAATTAATTAGTCTTCTAGTTTGCTTTTTAATTCCGCAAGAACAGCTCGTTATGTTGTTATGCCCCCATTGAGATGCCATTGTATATATTTGTGGTTTGAAATTTAATTTTTGTACGTTACAATTGAATATCGTATGATTGTTTTTGCTATTTCAATCAAACCACTTTTGCATCACATACGAGTTATTATCAACAATTCTTTGGTTATTGGTTAACATAATTAGAAATTGCAATAAATTATATCTTGCTTATTTTGATTAATGACATAAGGTAATGGAGTCTAAGACACTGGCTGCGTTTAATTCATGTTTGAATTATTCTGCCCAGAGACCGGGTCTTAGCAGTGATTCATCACCCATTACTGAGAGGTCTACATCTTGTTTTACTGAAAACTTGATGATTACCTACGCCATGTTTTTAATCAAAATAAAGGTTTTGGATAGATCCTTGTGATGATTACCATTTTTTTATCATATTATTGTTGATAAGTACACAAAGTGGTAGAGTTCTAAGCATTGGCTGCGTTTAATTCACTTATGAATTATTCTGCCTAGAGACCGTGCTTAGACTGCAATGATTTTGCCTACCATACGATCTACTCTTTGTCTTAACATAGAGATTATCAAATTTGTGTTTATTAACATTTATGATTTATTGTTTGGTCTACACATTCACGTGACTACCGATAATACTCCAAAACTATGATAAGATATAAATTAAATTTTAACTATTACATATACGTTGCAGTTTTTGCCATGCTAATTTTTAATTTACCATAAGGTAAATTAATTAGTATATGATTGATCATGTAGAAATATGGCTACTAAAGAATTCGAGGAACTTAGTTTGAATAGAAGAGAATTATGCCTCGTGGACTTGATCCAAAGCGTGGAATTTTGCACCACAAACTCTATTTTTCAAGAGATGAAATATTTCCAAACCCTTAAGAAAAAGGAAGGAAATATTATGACCATTGCTGGTCAAGATGCAATAATAGCTGGCTTAGGCCAAGCCATTATTAATCTCTCTATGGGTACACAAATTTTACTTGAGGATGCCTTATTGTAAGAATGGTCTTCATGTTGAAACACATGAAGATATTAAAGAAGCATTCCTTCTTCTAACTAAACTTATGGGATTTGGCAAAAAAATTTGTGAAAAAATTTTCTTCACTCCAATCTGGATTGTACTTTACTTACATAAATCCTATAAGAGTATTCTACTTATAAGATAATTTTTCAAAATATCGATGCATTCCAAAATTGGCATGATCGACTTGGACACCGAGGAATTGGGATTATGAAAAAATTATTAACAATTCTATTGGTCATAGCTTACATTCTCTGAATTCTCAGTTTTTATGTGCACCGCATGTACCATAAGAGAATTAATTTTAAGGCCCTCTTACCTTAAAATTTCATATGTGAGCCACTCAAGTTCTTGAACACATTCAAGACAAGCATATGTCTCTATTTGGCCAACCAAATAGACCATTTAAGTGCTTTTAAAAAATGCTAATTGATGCATTTGATAAATAGTTCCACATGTGTATTCCTTACTCATAAGGTGTCATAATTTTACCAAATTTATGGATCGGATTTTTTATTTGAAGCAACTTATCCTGGATACATGATCAAATCCATTCATTTGGAGTTATTTGGTTTTGGGAACTGTAGCACTAAGTATCATCCATTATGGGTTAACTAAAAATCTCTTATTGAGATAATTCATTTGCATGACCAGCAAAGAATTGAAATTTACCAATATCTAGTTGGTACTATGCGGATTTACACACCGCATAATTAATCCAAATTCATTCAACTGCAATCATACGGCTCCCTCCGTTGCAGTATGTACGTGAAAATTTGACCTCAATCATATATTTCCCGTTGCATGTTGGTTATGTTTTGCATATACCAATATCACCACCTCAACATACATCTAAGAGCATTAGAGGCCAACAGAGGGTATTATTATCCGTCGTTCAGATAATACCTAAGGTATTCTATGGGGATTTGTATACATGCTCGTATGTTGATCATATTTTGAGGACGATTTCAGGCATTAGGGGGAGATTAATACCACAAAATAGAATACCAGGAATCAGAATGTTTATCACATTGAGTCCTCACACCCACGTACCAAAGAATATCTGAACCTTAGTTCAGAATATTTTATTTGTAATACATTACAAATAGCCTACCAGATGCATTTGCTAATCAAAGTATCATCATATCCAATTCTATGGATAAATATACCAGAAAGAGTGAAGGTACCAAATAAAATCACTCAACTCCCAAATTAAAATAAGAGGGGGAGAAGTATGGTCATTTGGGATATAGCTTATTACAAGCATCCGCGGAACTGGGGGAGACGTCCTCCAACATAATAAATGCAAAAGCAACATCATACATGTTGTTTAACACTTCATGGATATTCAAATCCAAAAGCCTATGAATGTTAGCATTCTAAAGCCCAGTATAAGTGCACATAATTTTAGACACTAGGTCATTGAAACAACCTAATTCCATTGTTGTGGGAAATGACATGGAGTTTTAAAAGGTTATTATTTTCACATGCTATATTGATTCAAAGTCTACAAATTGTCGACATATACTCCTTCTCAAGATTGCCATACACCTTGAACTGGATCCAGACCAAAAGTCCTAGGCAGAGTGTCTCCACACTCAAATTGGATCAAATTAAAGGTGGCAATTAAGGAGAATTGCTCTTGTTCAATAGTGAGAAGTATTTACCATAGATATTGTCCATCAATATCAAAATAATATTGGATAATCATATCCATCATCACTTATGGTCATTCAATCCCCAAAGATGGATAAATTACCATCTAGACCCTGGGATAACAACTACAGTGCCATAAAAGCGCCCATATCTTGCAAATTGTAGAAGGCCAAATATTGTATTTGCAGATAACTTACTATAGCTCAAAATGTGCAACTCCTTCAAACCATTTGGCATGAGTCAAACTGGATATCAATAGATATATTATGGCACCAAACATCTTGATTTATTCAATCAAGATATAACCATAGTGATTCTAAGTTACTAGCTAAATAATCCCCATATTGCTAGAACACAAACTGATATCATGATGGTATAGTTCTAATGGGAGTCAATAAACTCTAACAACTACATCCATCTATCATTCTAAAACACCACTTATGTGAACCAAGGGATGGACAGTACCGTTGTGCACATATATACCTAGGGCGATGCTGTCTGCCTAACGTCTGAAAATGAAGCCAATTATAGTCGATATACGGCAGCCATTTTCAGTAGTTGTAAAAGTTATAATTGTAACTTTTCAGTATAACTTTTATCAATTAATTTTTGCAGACAAACTTATCATGATAACTTTCCAGCTTAACATATTTTCTCGCAGTACTACTTTTGCGTGCAACCTTTTGTAGACAAAAAATTTTCCAGCATAATTTTTTTAGCTGAACTTTTACAAAATAACTTATACATGTAAGATTCTTCTGTTCCATGTCTTCATAAACTTATGCACACTACTTATTTAGCACGAATTTTATGCATACAAACTTTTCAAACATATAAATTTGATTGAGCATACAGAAACAGATTGAGCAGGATAAATATGGAAAAAAGAAAATAAATAAAAGTCAGAAATCACATTCGAATTCATACTTATGAGCCTAACTATCCACATTCTAATGACCCTACCTATCCATGCTAATCACTAGTTGAAAACGGGAAGATGAAACAGGAATGAGAGGACGGCTTATCTTGGATTGGAAGACACGTGACGTGTGCATCCCATACTGAAAAACGCGTCCCCTGTCGACCTCCCATGTTGGTTCTTTATTTTAATTGGAAGATAAAATGGCAAAATAATGCCAAAGATTCAACTTATATTATTTTTAACACAGCAGAAGTTTACTGAGCTTTAAACTTAATCTTGTGGATGTTACCCATAGAAAAAAACTTTAAGAATAACTACTCTTCCAATCAAATCTTCCCGTTGGTTCTAATTTAATCGGAAGATACAACATCTTGCAGCGGAAAAATAATTCTATTTAGAAATAATTCTTTCTTATATACATTTCTTTGTACTCATCTACTCTCTAAACAATTTATCCTATTGGTTTAAAATTGAATAGAGATCAAATTCTAGTCAAAGCTATGCAAAAAAAAAAAAAAAATCAAATAATTGCCTCTGAAAAGGATAAAATTAAAACAAAAGCTCTATTGTTCATTCAGCCCGGGGAAAAATGGCCCAAGGCCCGCTCGTGCCACGCGTCCCAGGCCGCAACCTGGGCCTGGTCCGGGATTTCTTTCTCCCCTCCTGGGCCAGAAGTCAGCCCAACCATCGCCGGTCGTTCCTGGCCATTGATGCTGATAGGACGGCTGCCTGGCATTTTTGCCGGATCAAAACCAGCTGCCGGTTGACCTCCCCCAAAACCCTAATTATTCTTTCCTCCCCTTCTTCTATTCTCCCGGTCCGATCCGGCAGCGCCGTCGGCGACGCTCCGCCCACCAGACCCTCTGGCGTACCCGCCGCGCCATGGTCTTGCCACGGCCGGACGAGCCCGAACCGTCCCTCTCTCCTTTTTCTCCCCTTTCTCTGCTCACTGCTGCACCGTCTGTCAAGGGATGAGCGGGTTCGGCCCCCATGGCAGCTGGAGAAGGGTATGGCGCCGCCGCGGGTCCCCTCACCGGTGTGCGTGTTCCCCGGGAGGGAGAGCGCGTCACCGTCGAGCGGTTTCGCAACGGTGCCCTGAGCCTAAGCCCTCGTGCCGACGAGGCGGCATTAAGCGGCGGCTCTTCTTGTCTCCCAGCGCGGCGTCGAGGCGACGACGGCGGTGGTGACTGGCGACGAGGAGTCCTGGTAGGTCCTTCCTCCTCTCCGTCGGTTTTCATTGAATCTTATCGTTAGGGTTACGGTTTGGGTTGACTTTCTGCTTCTTCGATTTGAGATCGAATTTCTTATTTTGTTCTTCTGCCCGGCTAGATCTACACGCTAGTCTTGCTCTTGATACCATTGTTAGAAAACTTGAATCTCTAGGTGTAGAACTAGCAGGTTGAAAACATAAACTTGAGATTACTTGGGTATGTACCTCGTCCACTACTGCTGCTGACAGCCATGGTGAGGACAGCGCAGTGGCGGCAATGTCGGTGATGTAGAGGCGACGGCACGGTGGCGATGCAGTGGGCCTTCCCTCCACTTCAACGCCCCTTAGATCGGATCGGCTAGGGTGTTTCGGGGTACTGGAGTATGACCATCTTTGGATGGCGTGCCCGGTCTATACCCCTCTATCTTTATATTGGCGCTACGTGGAGGGGGGCCCACTGCTAGGTATGGCAGGCGTGCCCCCGATCAGGGCACGTGATGGAGGTGGGAGACTCGGTCCTTTGACCGAGTAGGAGATCACAACTAACACATGGCTGACTACTTCACCAAGACGAAGTCCCTTACTGATGACATGGCAGCCGGTGGCAACCCGATCGATGACGAAGAGATGATTGGACACATTCTTACTGGCCTCGACTACAACTGTAACCTGGTGATTTCAGTCATCACTGCATGTGTTGAGCCCATCAATGTGGCCGATCTGTACAGGAAGCTTACCTCCTTATCCATTAGATGTTGCTGTTAGGGTTCCAAAATTTTTGGGAAAAAATGGGGACTTATGAGGTGGATGGATTGTTAGGGTTCCAAAATTTTTGGTTTGAGAGGAGTGGTGTTATAATGATAGGAGAGGGAGCACAATTTGTAGAACTGATTGCTCGCTCATTGGTGGCAAAGGATTGCAGGGAGCGGACAATGTGGCAAGTGGATGACACAGTAGGCGAATGATGACAATCGGAGGGCAAGGCTGGCTTAGCGGCAAGATGATGATGTGGCAAGATGACAATCGCATCACAGGATGGCCTCAGTCATATAATGTACGGTTGCCCTTGTGGACTTTTAGCAATAGAGAAAATGAAGTAAACTTGTCCAACAGGTTTTTACCGAGATAGAACCACTATAGGATAAGGTAGCATAGTCAAACTTGCCCAAATATTTGCATTTGCTTCATTTACGATTTTGCAATGATTTTTTACAAATAGTGAAACTCGGTTTGACAATTTAATCTCTCATTAGCAATTCTTTTTATAAAATCTTTAAAAATGTTAAGATTATACTCCTAAAAGCATCTAATTCGGTAAAAGCCACAATAGCGTATAATTCAGTGAAGGCCACATTAGCATCTCCCTATTTTTGAAAACGTGTTGAATCGGTCATGTTTGTGCATAGGGTGGGTATTTCCAACAGAGTTAAGTAGGTGTGTGGGTATTTGCAATAAATAACTTATATAAGATAATGTCAACTTGAAGTAGCTTATGGAAGTGTTTATATAATTTTACCTTGTCGTTAGCCTGTGTAGCACGTGAACTTTGGGGAGAGCGTGTAAAGAACCAATCCAAACCTATTGTGTCTATTCTATCTGGCACGCGCACATGAATACTGTTTGATCCATGCAGATCGAATTGGTACCGCAGGATCTTTGGAAGAAAGATCACTGAACATGTAATTTTTCAAAAAGATCCCCGAACATGTCAAAACAAAATGCTTCCCTTCGTGACTTGGTGAGGTCCTCAGTATGAGATCCTGATATGAGTGCAGAATCAGCAACCGATCCGTAATGATACATGCCTGCCAGAATAGCAGATGCGTGATCTTTTACAAGAACCTCCTTACACTACTTTTGCAGGTACATATTTCTGGATGTACGATACAGGTGCCATGGATATGTGGTTGCGACTTAGAGACTAAGAGTACTATTACAAGTTGCTTTGTTTGTTCACAAGTCCTGGCTATTATACACATACACATGTATATGTATATATAATATGTATGTACATGTGTCAGGAACCAAGCAATCTAGGTAACTCAGCATATAGTTGTGCACATGTACTGGAATTATATTTTGCATGGTAGCGGAGGAGCTAGCTAGTGCTAGTACTGAGCAATGAAGAGACATATCAGACTAATTAATATGTAGCCAGGTTGGGGTCGTAGCTACTACGTTTATAATATGAACGGCAACACAGGTACGGAGGTTGGAGAGACAGAAACGAAAAGAAAGGTTGATGAATTGGTTGTTGGCCGCTGGCTCCTGCCAGGTCGTCGCTTAACGTGGCTGTTTGTCACATGGATGGATCATATCATATATGCATGCACTGTGCACGCACTGATCTGAAAGGCGGTTGGTTACCAGGGCAACCAGGCACGTAAAATGGAAGCTAGCGTATATGGTCCATGATGTCGACGGATCATATCCATGCATATGCAACCACCGATGGACAAGCACGCCGGATCCGCGTCCAAATTTGGACGGATCATATCCATGCATGTCGCACGTACGTGGCGGGCGCAGGCAAGCCGAGGCCGGCCAAGGCCCTCCTCGACGCGCGGCCTCGCCGGCTGCCACGATCGGATACGTCGTCGTCGGTGGCGTTGGCAGCTCAACATGGAGCCCAAGTTATAGCTAGCTTGTGATTTCATTGCCATATACGCGTAGGCCGCGCAATTCGATCTATTTCGTTTCTTCTTCATATTTTATCTTAAAAAATATCCAAGACAATAAGTTTGATTTAATTTAGGGGGCTGGCTTTGTGTGGGAACTTTGGTTTATTTCAGCTGGGTGTTCCTGGTTTGTAGCTAGTGTGGAAAAACTGATTACAATGACTAGATGCGATACATTTGCACGGGCTAGCTGAGCAAATGCTATCTATCATAATTTGATATACATAATACATGTTCCTAAATGATGTGCGAATAATACACGCAAATAGATCGAGAGAGTATTAGAACATAGGATGGTCTGGCGTCATGGAACATACTCCTTATATCGTTATGATTATAAGTTGCCTCCTAGACATTTGTGCTAGCCTGGCCCCTCAACGTTGCATATAATAATTCATATGTCACACTACTAGGATGGACCGCGCGCGCCTGCTCTAAGCGCTCGTATTCATGCATCGTGGTGAGGAAGCGGGGGCAGGGGCAACGGAACGACCATGGCGTCTCTTGACGGAACGACTGGCGAGCAGCAGGCTGCAGGCAAATCCAAGGAGTGCCGCATCCCGTAGGGGTGTTAATGGAACCTGGCGGAATGAGCTCTCTGAGCTGATTTGTCGATTGCGTACCACAGCGAACGCCGCAGGCAGCAGGTGCAGCAACAGATCAGTAGAGCATGGAGATTGTAGCACAGAATGAATTCACCAAAAAATAGTGCCGAGTTCAAATCCAGAAGCCCAATCCAGAAACGAAGCAAACATTATTGTCTGGTTTTGCGTTGGGAGCCGTATGCAGGTATGGAGGGAGGCAACGCGCGCGACGAAGGAGGCCGACAGCTTTCGTAGTCACGCACCCTGCATAACGGCGATGGCACACTACTACCATCGCGGTCCTCATGGATCAGATCGCTGCCGGTGATGACCTGCTTTGACAACAGCATCGTGTTTCTAGATGGGAAAAGCTAACCATCACAATTGCGTTTTGTTATGAAGCCAACACACTGATTTTTCGATCTGCCCTGTAATCTTTCTTGTCCGTTGATCAAATGTGCTATTTGGCGTTTTTTAATATGTTTTTCGTTGTGTGGGTCCCACCTGTAAGGGCTATTTGGCGTTTCCATTTTTTTGTTGTGGGTCCTACCTGTCAGTTTTTTTTCTATCTGGTTTGGTTCTTCCGTTCACCTCCATTCCTGGTCCACGAGCACAGCCTCCCCGTCGAGATCTCCTCCCCGTCCCGCTCCCTCAGCCCGCCGTGCCGCCACCGGCGATGGCCTCCCGGAGCCCGCCATGCCGCCGCCGGCGATGTCCCCGGAGACCGATGCGCCGCCGCCCTGTCCTCGCCCCTGGAGTCCGCCCCGTCCCCACCCTCGGCGTCCATCACGCCGTCGCCCCCGGAGCCAGCCCCGCCGCCGCCCCGGACTTTCCTCCAGCGCCTCCCCGGAACCCTCCCCGCCGCCGCCCCTGGGCCCACCCCGCTTCCATCTAGGGTTCATTTCTGGTTGGGTGATTATCTGGTGCTTTCGTTTTCGCTATGGATTCATGTTGGTTGTTGCGATTGCTTGTTGTTTGCATTGGTTGATGTATGCGCTCGCATTTGAGTTTGTTCACTAGCCGATTTATCTTTTCCCGGATCGATTTGCGCCTGATTTGTGTTCTAGGGTTAGCTTCCTCCCTATCCTGCAAGGCTGCACCAGTTGTTGCTGTGAGCACCCCCGTTCATGGAGATTTTGATGTGCAGCTATTTGATTTTGGTCGATTTCTGCTCTGACTTTGTGGTTTGTAAGCTTAGATTGATGTATGGGCTCCTAGTTGCTTATTGCGCATTGTTTTCTGTATTTTGTGCTGTGCAAAAACTGTGGTGCAATTGATTGAATATAGATTATACTTGGCGTACTCTAGGTGCTGCAACATTAAGACATTAGAAGCAACTATTTATTTTGAACTTATATTTAAAACATTTGAACTGAGGTATTATTTAAGTTAGCTACTATTCTTTTATCTTCAATGTTAGTATGTCACGTGTGCTGAGAATCTTGCTTTGGTCTTGTGAAACACAGGTAAGGTTTTTTTGAGAGAACTAACCTTTAGCGGTCCAGCCATGTCTATGATACCAATAAGCTTAAGTGCAGTAGATTCAGCATGACTGAGGTTGATCTGCTGTCATGCCACTCAGCTTGCCCTCAGATAGATTGATGTTGGTTTATGTCTCTAAGAACTTGTAGCTATTGTAGCTTAGCAAAATATATTTGTAACTAAGAATTGCGGGGGAGGGTGCTCTGAATTTGCTAGAATTAAATGTGATTTATGTCTCTGAATCCAATCAATTGCTGGTTTTTATTTATTTTTTTATGGAATGGAGTGCCCATGAATTGATAAGGTTGTGATTCGAATTTTTTATGAACTGGAGTTGATTTGATAGAGTTTCACCAATTTGGAGTAGTGCTCGTGGTGTTCTGTCCCTGTGTTATTTCTCATGTCTCTGTAAGTGCTTGTGCTTCCCTTGTATTGGTTACAGTTCCTATGGTTTTGTGACTATGGTTTTGTGACTTGACATCTCATTGTTGTGTCGCAGGTGAAGTACTTGCGAGAGCCGGGCAACCCCACCAAGTGTAAGATCCCACCCCTTTTGTTCTCGACAATCTGTCGGTCTTATGTTTGAGGCCTTTCATTTTCTTCTAGTGGTTCGATTCAGTTCTGATGGGGTATCTGTGTTATCTATGCAGCAGTCAAGGTCATGGGCAGCCAACGTGTCGTTCTTTGAGACTTGTTTCTTCTTCTAATGCTAAGAAGCGTCAGGTCAGCATTTTACTTCATACAACCAGTGTTTTTTTTTTGCTTTTAATGTTAATGCCAGTCCTTATAAGTACAAGTGAAAGAGTGCAATGCTTTTAATGTTATTTCCCCATCTGCATTCCCCAATTCTTGCATTTCACAATCAATAGTTGTACAGATGCCAATTTAAAATTCACTGTCAAATACTAATTACGAAGTCGTCATTTCAACTTTGGAACTTCTTAAATTTGTAGATTTAATTTTTGTGCAGTTTAACCTTCACATTGAAATCTTATAATATGCAGTTTACCTTTTTTGTTTTATGCAGAATTTGCATCTTTCAGGGTTCTGAGCACTCCCATTAAATCTGCAATTTTACTAACTATAGAAAAAAAAGTTTGTTAAGCTTAAATTTTCTTTTACCTTTGGTATGTGAAGAATTTGCATCTTCTAGGGTTTCCGAGCAACCCCATTAAATCTGTAATTTTACTAACTATAGAATTTTTTTATTCATCTTAAGTTTTCTTTTACATTTGGTTCTTGCTGCATTTTCATCTGCCGGGTTTCCGAGCACCCCAAATAATCTGTTATTTGACTTTCTATAGAAAAATATCTGTGCATCTTAGTTTTTTTCTTCCCTTTGATTATGCTATCTTTTGGTTTTCAATTTGCTTGTGCTTTGTTCTCACTGAAACGTATTGAATCACTTTAGAATTTGCATCCCATTAGATTCACTTTTTTCATTACTTCCTCTCTTTGCTTAATCTTTTAGAACGATTGTCCCATTTTTATCACTTTGCACATATTTAGGCAGTGTTTATGTGTAGTTCTTGCCTTGTTAATCCACCACCTGACAGGTTCGTTCATTACTGTTCTAAATCATTGCAGCTACAGACCATGCATAGCTGCCTGCAGGGTCACAAGTCTGCCCATGTGCCGGGAACAAATCATGGTCGGCGGCTTGTCTGGTTGGTGTTTGATGCCTGTTTGGTCATCTTTGGTTGAGGCTCTCTTGCTATGATAAGGTAATAGTGTGCTTTGCTTTTGGTAACTTTCGATTTGATTCATCCGTGAATCTGATGGCGAGGCGCTGCTGCCGTTGGTCTTTGTTCTCAACTCAGGGGATCAGTTCCAAAAAGGATGGTTATTGCTCGAAGAACTGTTCATTTCATCTTGTATTTTTTTTGGTCTAGTTTACTCCTGTTTTTTTTGTCTCATCAGAGAAAAGTGATACAAACAGTGTCTGTTTTTGAGCAGGATGGCATTATATGACGATGTTAATCACCATGGTTGAGATATGAGTTTAGGTAAAATTCTTCTCACTATTCTTTTTCTTTTTATTTCCTGCCTTTCGAATATACTGGCATTTCGCCATGGTCCATGTTGTTTGTACAATTTTTTTTTTGTCTTTAATTTTTTCTCAGGGAAATCATCTATGTTCCGATACATTTCGCTGATTTTATCTGTATCACTTTTGTTAGTTTGCAGCAGTCTTTGTTGTTATCATAGCTCTATGAGATCTTTGCTTTCAGTTGCACATAGTTTTTTCTTTTTTACAGCCAAGCATTAAATTGATCTTACATGTCACTTTATTTCACAGCAGCAGAACGTAGTTCTTACTTGTGTTGTTTACCTCTACTCCTTCAAACAGATATTGTTGGGATCAAGTACTAGACAGGAGTACTTTCTCAATGGCACAATTCTGCAAGGTCATAACTTGGTATTTCCTATGCCTCTTACATATGTCAAATTGTAAGATCTTGTTGTTGTCATTGGTCTTTGAATCAGGTTCTTTCAGTTGCACAAATTTGGAGGTTGTCATTCTTCTCTGAATTTTTCTAAGTTCTTTTCCTTTCTTCTGCTTATCATCTTATTTCTGTGATTCCATACTAAGTTGGCCTTTGCCATTGCTTGGAAACAGAAGTGCTTACAGTTCCTATGTTATTGTGACTTGCTGCTCGTCTGTTCTTTTGATGTCATTGACATGTCACCTTTGATGTCACTCACATCTAATTACATATCATTTATGTTAAATGCAGGTGCTCAATACTTTCCTAGCATGATCATATTATTTGATATGGAATTGTTGATGAATGATCCTCACCCAGCAGGTAAAGTTCTTCTCACTCTTTCCTGTGATGCACTTGCCAGTCTTCATATGTGCAAATGCCAGTCAGGCCTAGCTTATATGCCAATTCAAATTTCACTGTCAATTGCATGTTAGAATGCTGGCAAATTAGATTTTGACCTCTTGTAAAATTGTTTGGTCTAATTGTTATCATTCATTCTTAGTTCATTTATGTCATTAATTATTTATTTGAAATTTGGTATTTCTTAGTTATATATCTCTCTCATTATTTCTTAGTTGTATATTCCTAGGGTTTCCTAGCACTCCAATTAAAGCTGTAGTTTTCCTAACGAAACCTGCAGCTAAGCTAAGCTTATGAAGCAGCCCTTCTCTTTATACAAATCACAATTTGGCTCTGTTTTTTGCGTTCTGATCTGGCAGTCAAACGTTCGTATGCATTTTCCAGTTATCTAGTGGCCATGGCCATGTGATTTGTATGCGAGATTGTGTCTGCAATATTTTCGTTGTTATTTCTTTGAAGCTCAAGGCAAAAGTTTCTGAGTTTCGATCTCTATGCGCCTATTTCCCCTCTTTGTTTTGGCCAGTTGCTTTTGTATCGTCTCTGCTTGCCCTCCTTTGATTTGCTTCACCAGCCGCAACAAAAAGGTTATGCTGTATTTATTGAATAATCTGGTAATACCATTTTAGTTGCTGCTATATCATGAGGACCGAGAGGTATTTTCAGTTTACTTCATTTGTTCATCATTTTGTAGTTTTGCTCTTAGTCTTAGTTTTCATGTTTGTGTGTACAAACGTCAAGCCTATGGTTCCAGTGTTTGTTTTTTCAAAGCTCTGTGCACAGTTTCAAAAACCTCAAATGACAGTCAAAATTTGCTGAAATGGCATATGTCATATGTCATATCTTTACTGTTCTTTGCAAGGTCATAATCTGGCATTTGCATTTTGAGAAGGTATGAAGCAGCCAACTGGTTATGAAGGACATTAGTGAAGTGTATTTGACATGAGTGAAGGTCAAGCTACCTATGCTTTCTGTTGCGAAAGCCAATCTTTAGCCAACCATTCTTCTCACTTCCATTATTGATTTGTTTTGCAACCCTTTGTAAGTTGACAGATATATCTTCTTGAAATGACAGTGAGGTTCATTTCATTTGACAGTAAAAATTTTCACTGTCAGATCTGTATTATTGAATTGTCATTTCATATATAATATGATTTTTTTTCCTATGGTTTATCATGTATGATTATTACATATCTCAGTGAGTTCATGTATGATTATTACATATCTCAGTGAGTTCAGATCATAATATCTAGGTGAGGTTGTTAGCATGGTAAGTTCCTTCTGACTCTTATCCTTTCTCTCCTTTTTATTTGACCGTTGTATGACACCAGCAATTGTTATGTTTCCCAGCTACATCTGGTGCAAATGCCAGTTCCAATTCTTCTGTAAAAATCTAGGCATGGGGCTGGCAAAAATATTCAGGTAAACTGTCATTCCCTATTCCTTTTCCTTTTGTTTCATTTGTGCAGTTTTGCCTTCATGCTGCAATCTGTTATCTTCCTTTATCTTTTTCATCTTCCAGGGTTTTCGAGCACCCCAATTAAATCTGTTATTTTACTACCTATAGCAAAGATTTGTTAATATGTCTTTTTACTTTAGACATCTGTTCTATTTTCCATTTTTTCTCCATTTGGTCTCTGTATTTTCAATCATTTAACTAGGTTTTTCAGTTGTTTTGCTTCTTTATGTACATATTTCCCCTTTTTTAATGTGTAGGTGCATTTCTGTTCAATAGTCTGCTGTTCAATAGTCTCCATTTTGTTTTTTATCTTTTCATCAGTTTTTGTATTTCCTTCTGATTGCCTCTCTTTGCTTTATTTGCAGCAGCACAACCAATAGGAGGGATCGTGTGGTTTGCAAGGTTAGTTCCGTCTGACACATATGTTTTCTCTCATTTTTTTAGCTTGCAGCTATATTGCACCTGCATTTCTTATTTTTTCCAACCACCTTTGCTGCAAATGCCAGTTCTAATTTAAGCTAGTACCAGTTCAAAATTCACTGGCATAACCATACTAGTTTGCTGGCATTTCAGGATCAGACCTCTGGTACTGCGTCATTTTGCATTCTCTATCTTCCAAATCATTTTATATTATTACTTCATGCTGCAATCTGTTTTCTGCTTTTATCTTTTTCATCTTCCAGGGTTCATGTATGCGCTTGCATCGGAAAGGGTAGTTTCAAAAGGTTCTTGATCTCTTAGATGTCATATTCTTCTTTCATTTGCAGATTATTCTTCTTGCATTTGCTTATTAGTTCATGTATGCATTTACTGGTTCTTGCATTTGCTTGTCACACTTCCTCTCTCTAAATTTTACGTCCTTTTTTCCTTAGATGTTCATGGTTTGCCTGTTAGTTTCTTATAGTTCAAATGTCAGTCACTGCTTCTGTCTAAATCGAAGTTTTTGGCTGTCAAAATTATGCATTTATATTTTCATCTAACCTTTTTATAATTTTATATTGCATTTTCATTTCTTTCATTATTCTGTCATTTCAGATCATAATTTATCTTGCAGAATTTATGTTTCAAAGTTTCAGTATGAGGTTCTTTGTTGCATATGGAAAATCAGTGTGTTAGCTTCATTACATAACACACTCTTTTTGGTTTTTGATTTCTAGTGTATTTTGTGTTGTTTATATGCATAGGGAAAATCATTGTGTTAGCTTCATAACAGAACACACTGATTTTGGTTTTTCTGTACTAGTGTGTTTTTTCTAGGCTCAACACACATGTGTTGGCTGTGTTATGAAACACACTTATATGGCATAGACACTTCCTTCTAGATTGGTGTAGCCACGGTCACGAACCTCCTGTTGACACTAATTTGTGTCGTTACACAGAACACGCAACATGTGCCCTCGACGGTGAGCGCGATGCGCAAGACACGCCGCCGAGGGACTTGGAGCACCGAAGAACACCGCACCCGGGAGGGACCCCGTCAGGGTGAGGCACCAATGGCGTGCCCTAGGTTCGTAGATCACCGTAGAGACGAAGTACGAACAGAGGTTTAAAGGTTGGAAAAGCTAGGGTAGAGAGAAAAACAAAAAGAGTAAAAGTAGTAGATTGATAATTTGATTGGTTCTTTTGTAACACATCTAGTGTTTAATCAAACTAAGTGAGCGGTTAGCTTCTTAAAATCAAGTTAATTAGGGTTTTAGATCAGCCACACTTAGGGTTTAACCAGAAAAGAAATAACTAAGGGTTCATGTCCCAGGCACTTGAAGCTTTGACATGGTTTGAATTTGAATTTTCACTTAACAACTTAAAATTCAGCCAATACAAAAGTTGTTCCATTTTTACTAGAACACAACTTTTTCAATTGATGGTTTTCAAAATTCTGAGTGGAAGATGCCTTTAAACTTAGTCAAAGCCAGTCAAACTCTTTGTATTCACGCTGTTTTGGCTGTGTTCTACCGATATTTGCCTCACGTTCCAGCACGATCTAAATACTTTTCCTAGGGTCATCCTTTACAAAAGTAGTAGCCTGTAGTTTGGTGATCAGGTTTTGTGTTTGGAGTTTTTGAGGTTTAGTTCAAATATCCGGAGTTAAACTGAGCCACAACTGGCCCTCTCGCACGGCACATGCGCCCATGACACAACGTTCGCGCTCACGGCGCTCACCGCCGCGCCACGCAGCAGAGCATCTCTGCCCCACGCGCCACGACAACCCAATCACTGGCGAACTTCCCCGCCACAGCACGAGCACTAGCGCTCTGCCCAACCACCCCGCGCGATGTTGGGTATGGAACCCCAGTACCCGTAGAGAAACCACTCGAAGGATGGAAATAAGAAGTCGGACTCCTACTAGGACTCTACTCTGTAATCTTACTAGGACTCCAACATTGTAACCGACTAGTTCCCCGCTCCCTAGGATATATAAAGGAGGGCAGGGATGCCTATATCGGTAGAAGACATAGAAGGCCAAGTCTCTCAACAGAGAGATACACAATTACACCTCATACGCAATACAAACCACCAAACAGGACGTAGGGTATTACGCTATCTCGGCGGCCCGAACCTGTCTAAACCTTGTGTTGTGTAGCCATTGCGTTCCTGATCTCGACGAAACCCCACCTCAAATCTACTACCTCGGAGTATCTCTCGGTAGGATCGACGGTAGAACACCGACATCTGGCGCGCCAAGTAGGGGTTCATCGAAGATCCCTTGGTGAACTCAATGGCGTCTATCAAGCTCGGATTGGATTGCTCAAGACGGACTCGAATCCAACGAGTAGTTTGGTTCAAGCACCCACCCACCCTAATTCCCATGATCAATCTACTCGATGAGAAGTGGTGATTGCTCGCGCAGTCCATCCAGCGACTCAGCTTATCTTTTCGTCAAGCAGTGACAAAGTTGATTCAAGTTTCTGCGCAATTTCACAAGTTATGCAGCTACGTCAAAACCAAGGCAGATAATTACTCGGCGAGTGGTACTGTGGTCTTGGCGATAGCATGTCGGCGGCAGATAATTACTCGGCGAGATACAATTTTATGCGCTTGACTCAACATGTCCCTCTGTCTTGTGTCAAGTTACAGCGGATTCAATTCCGTGACCTCATCAGATTTGGCAGGTTGCGCCGTGTCCGTTCCAAGATCGACAACGGAATCGAGTTCCCCTCCGATTCGGAATTGACGAGTTAGAACCGCCGCCGCAACAATTTCAAGTCGGAGTGCGGCTTCCCCCGTCCACGAATAAACCAGTTGGACTCTTGATCAAACAGCAGGGCACACTTGGCTCCCAAGGGCTGAAGACAGAAGTGTTACATCCGTGTCAGACAAGTCAAGGGCAAGGCAAAAGCAAGCACAAGAAACTTTGGCTGCTGCACGTCCATCCGGACTCAAAATTCCATTGGTTATGTACATATGCACGGAAGGCCACCAGCAGATCTCGACCGGCCTCGATGTATGCGGGCTGAGAGGCCATAACTTGCCAGCGACTGCTTCAAGCTTGCGTTGCCGCCGACATCAGTTACTCGGTTCAACTAGAAACTACTCGGCGACGACCCTCCCGCACTCAAACTAGTCGGAATCAACTCCGACTAGTCTACTTCATCGACAAACAGCGACGAATCAAGCTATGTTAGTTGTTTCAATTACTTTTATTAAATTCTCTATCTTGTTCTAACAAGATTGGCCCCGCCGACTACTTTGTTCGGGTATGCCTCTCAAACGATATTTACGAAGTTACTCTCGGAGGCTACGCCGACTTCTTCGCGCACAATACGCGCTCTTGCCGACTGCTTTATAAGTCCGCGCACTCTTTGTCGCACAGTCGACTCCTTATTTCGCTGATTTCTCTTAATGGTCGTTATTCTTCTCGAGTAGCAAATGCTTTAATCCGTGAAACCTTAACTTTTCAGTAAGTACCTAACCGACTCATACAAAACATGAGCGACTCATACAGAATTATGAGATAAGGCAGTACGAGACCAGGGTGATTAAACGTAACCGGTCGACTACTCGGGAGAATACATGGCCTAACAAGAGCTCAGCATGCCCAAGGATTGGCGCTCTATTCTCTTACTGGATACAATGATATTTCACAATATGTACAACATAATGTGTTAATTGTCTTTTTTCAGGTGACAACTCTGTAGGCCGCGCAGCGTGCCATCACATCTTCGCCAGCTTCCATGCTCGGGGGCTAACGCTTAAATTACAACTCGGTTCACCATCAGGCTTACCTAGTTGCCTTTCTCCAGCATATTTGAGTCGCCAAGTACCAATGATGGGGCCACGACTACATTGGCACCTGACTCCTGTTTCTAGGGATATCGCGGCGTGACAAGTCAACCACGACCTCCTCTGTTTTGCTACTCTATTGATGGTGGCTATTTCAACTACATACTACTCGACGCATCTCCGTTGGATCCTATGCTCGGGGGCTGGGTGCAAGAAAAGCACTCGATTGACAAAGATTTGAAGGAGGATTTGTAACCAGAATTAAAAGGCCTTCGGTATTTTGGGAAAAGAATATCGGTTTAACCACTATTCTGGGAGACGTCCTGGGATAAGCTGGTTTTTCTGATTTTTCTTAGAACAAGATTCGATGTGACCATTATTTCTAGGTGCAAATTACTACTCGGATGATGATCTCCAAGATGATCCGATGAACACTAAGCTCGCTGGACCCTTGAATTGGTTATTCTAAATCATTTCAAGGCTCGGGGGCTGATATGCTAATACAACAACTGCTGATTTTTTCAAGACGAAGAATGAAGATTCAAATCAAGACCCTCGACTTGATTCTAAGATTCAAACCAAGGCTCGGGGGCTACTTGATATCAAGTGCAATTTTTTTAAATTGCACATTTCTAGACAAGACAAAGATTCAAGATTCTGTGGACCCTCAACCTGATTCTTCGACTCAACCTAAGGCTCGGGGGCTACTCCATACGGAGTGCGACTTGCGCCGCACCCCATATTGAATATTGAAGACTACAAGTTGATCAAGATTTACGGGGCGTGAGCACCTCACAGCCTCGTGTCAACCAAGGACTTTCCAAGATCGACAAGACGAGTACTCGAAGAACTAGCAGAAGCTCAAGAAAGTACTCGAAGCACTCAAGAAAGTACTCGATAGACTTGGCAAGTACTCGGTTGATAGCAAGAACTTGGCAATGAAGCGCTCGGGGGCTTGTTGGGTATGGAACCCCAGTACCCGTAGAGAAACCACTCGAAGGATGGAAATAAGAAGTCAGACTCCTACTAGGACTCTACTCTGTAATCCTACTAGGACTCCAACATTGTAACCGACTAGTTCCCCGCTCCCTGGGATATA
Source organism: Urochloa ruziziensis (assembly GCA_015476505.1). Lineage (NCBI taxonomy): Eukaryota > Viridiplantae > Streptophyta > Magnoliopsida > Poales > Poaceae > Urochloa > Urochloa ruziziensis. The sequence continues at coordinate 52,887,294 of CM027125.1, read as the reverse complement.
TAAAGTAGGGCAGGGGTGCATAGATCGGTAGAAGACATAGAAGGCCAAGTCTCTCAATAGAGAGACACACAATTACACCTCAAACGCAATACAAACCACCAAACACGATGTAGGGTATTACGCTATCTCGGCGGCCTGAACCTGTCTAAACCTTGTGTTGTGTAGCCATTGCGTTCCTGATCTCGACGAAACCCCAACTGAAATCTACTACCTCGAGGCATCCCTCGGTAGGATCGACGGTAGAACACCGACACGTGAGCCCTCCTCCACATGGTAGGATACCCCGCGCCCAATCGCCGCCGCGGCGCCACAAGCCCAGGCCGTGCAAGGCATGGCCGCCCGACCAACCGCAGCGCCATTGCCCCACCGCGACCCGTCCGCCCAATCCTCGCACGCGACAAATAGGGGGTCCGCATGCTACCTCGCCCAAGCTGACGCCATTGCCGCTAGCCACCCGACTAGCACCTGCCGGCATTGCCACCGTGCGAGCTCCACCGCCCCGCGCGCGTAAGCCACTACCGGCTTCGCCCCGAATCTTCCCCGCTTCCCTCCCTGGCCGCACCTATTTAAACCCCCTGCCCATGCCTCACCGGTCGCCTCAACCTCCGCCACCGTCCGCCACTGGGCTGCCGAAGCACCACCACGACCGCCTAGCCCCGTCGCCATCCAAGGCCGCCAACACCTTCCCCTTAGCACCACTCCACCTCCCCAGCATCTTAAACCCTAGCCCCTACCACCGAGCTTGCCGGAGAAGAAGCCATGGCGGTTGCGCTGCCATTGCTCCACCGCCGGTCACCTCCGAGTCTCGTTCGCCCTCGAGTCTTGCACGAAACTAGCCCCTTGTGAGCCCCTGACACTCCCCGTGCGCTCCTCCGGCCAAGTCCGGCAGCCACCTCGCCGGAATCAAGGATTCTGACCGCCGGCGGCCACGAGGACCACATTGCATCGTTTCAAATCTTGTTAGGGTCCTCAATGTAAAATACAGGGACGTGTTTGTAAAGCCTAAAAAGATCTAAGGGGTGTTCTGTAAATAGATTCTTCAGATCTAGTTTCAAAATATGAAAACTTCTAAAATCCGTTAAAAATCACACAAAAATCAGAAAAATGCAAATTAAATTGTTCTGGTTTTCTAGTGATGAGTAGCATCTTTTATACAGGCATATATATACTTTTGATGCCTAGTTTTTCAATTAGATTTAAATTTCAGTTTGAATAGATTTGTGCATAGTTTGAAATCTGGAACTGTGCTCATGGTGATTTTTGAATATGTTGGTCCTTATGAGTTGCCTAGATCAGCGTAGAAAGGGTGCACAAAGATAGTCACTCTAAATTGAGTTACAAATTAATTTTAGTTTCTATACCAGTTTTGATCCATGTTTTGTTGCAATTAATCTACTTAGCAAATAATTCCCAACTTCTTGTAGTAGCTCACTAATCACCTAAAGTGTCTCTGGTCAATAGATGAACTTAGTTTGACATGTTTAGCTTACTCTTTTAAATACATGCACTAAAAAGAATCTTAATTATTTAACTAGATTCCCATAAGGGTTTGAGATAAAAATTGGGATGAGAGCTAAGTGTATCTAATGCTTGCTCTGGTAAATTTTACCACTCCATATCATGCCTGGTTATTTTTATTGCGATTTAATTGTTGTTCTTAGTAGTTTAGTTTCATAATGTTCTTCATGAATGGTATGTTGCTTCTGTTGATCTAATTTTTGGGCTATAAGTCTGTTATAACACTAAGATCACCCAGTAATTTTATCAACCTTAGAACCTATACCAAACGTTCAGAATTAATTACTAAAGTTTTACTAAATAAAAGAAGGGACCTAAATAATGAATGACCCAGTAAACTCACTTTGCAAGTCTGATAACACTCCACCCTAAAACCCCTCACCTGTCTAATGCAAAGAAATAAGTTAAGAACATGATGTGTACACAATCACCATCAAACCCCAAAGTACTCTAAATGAGTAAATACTCACTTAACTAAAGAAAGGGAAGGTTAGACAAAACTTATCTAGGTGAATGTGGCCGCTCATACCACCCAAGCTTATCGTGACTATGGCACGATAAATAACGCTCGAGAAATGAATAAACTCTTATGCATGTGCATTTCGTGTAGAATCCACTCTCACCGACGGTACTTACGAGCTCATCCCAACACAAGGAGAAGGACAGCCCGAAGGAGAACTGAACGCCGTTGACGCAAATCAAGACCCGGACCAAGTTCCGAAAGAGCAGCAAGCTAACCCTCAGCTTGAAGGCAAGCCCCGGAGCATAACCCAATTTCTAACTTATGCAACTATGTTATGCTTATGTTTGTGCATTTATGTTTCAGGAGTTGATTTGAAACCTTAGTTGCATGAACCTAGATATCTATGCTATGAAATACTAGAATGATAGGACGCCAGATGCCATGCTCTAAGGATATGGTAAAAGTCGAGTGATTTCCTGTCGCTCGCGAGAATTATAGGAGTTGAATGTTTTTCTTATGTTGAAATCATAAGGAATGACCGACGTGGATTTTTGTCATGGAGATAACCCGTCTGTGTATGAAAATTTGGCTAAGGTCGAAGGGTGTCGGTATTGCTGGTTAAGTCTTTGAACGTACTAAGCACATGCTGAAATTTGGGATCAGTAAGCTCAGTACCTGATTGTGACACCCTCAAAATTAAGTAGGAATTAATTAGAATTTATGTAGATTAATCCGTAGATTTATCAGAATAATTATGGAATTAAAGAAATAAATGTAAATAACAAACTATAGATAACTAAGGGAAAATAAAGGGATGTTTCTAACTTGAATGCTAAACTTGGTATCTAAAACTCTAGAATCAAATTAGAAAAGGTTTGGTTTAGATTTGAATACAAATTCCTTTCAAAAACCCTTTTAAATAAATAGAAAATCATTTAAAGTTTAGACGGGCCAAAACCCCCATTTCGGCCCAGTCCCTCCTTTAGCCCAGCCGCAAAGTTCACCTATCCCCCTCCAACTCTCTGCTTCGTCCGCTCCCGCTCCTCCCACGGCCTGCCCGCGGCCCGGTCCACCCACCCGGTCCTTCCCCGCTTCGCCTCCGCTGGGCCAGCCCAACTCCTTTTCCCCCCTCCGCCTCGGCCCAGTCCGCTCCGCCGGCCCAACTCCCCACGCGACGTCGGCATGACGTCACGCCGTCTTCCCCCTCCTTCCCCTTCCCCGCGCCGCGCCGGCAGCCGCTCACCGCCGCACGATCCCCGGCCGCCGGCTGAGATTCTCCCCCAGGGCGCGTGGCAGCACCGCGAGCTGCCACCGCACTCGCAGTGCGGCGCCGACCACCCCCCCCCGGCCGGAACCACGCCCGCCGCTGCCGTCACCTCCCCGCCCGGCCGGTTCCACGCGTCGCCGGCTCGACGACCGCCGGTGCGACGTGGAGGCCTCCCCGGCGCCTCCTCCCACTATAAAAGGGCGCATCGAGCCCCTCCTCTCCTCACCTTCCCGGAATCGAGCCCAAGGCTCGAGCTCCCTTCCTTCCCTGCGCCACCCCGCTGGCCAGCACCGCACCACTGCCGCATTTGCACCGCGCCACCGCCCGCCACCGCCACCGCGCGCCACGCCCCGCTCCACGCCTCACTGCGCCGCGCGTGAGTACAGCGCCGCCACCAGCGCCGCCGCCACGGCAACCGGCCGCGCACCCCCCCGCCGCACCGCACCGCGCCGCCATGCTGCGCGTCTCACGCCGCCACCGGCGCTGCCCGCGGGCCGCAGCGCGTCGCCAACCGCTCCCCACCGCGCCACGCTCCCTCCCGCTAACACCACCGGCACCGCACCACGCCGCTGCCGCCACCTACGGCTACCGCCGGCGCTGCCCGCCGCTGTGCGCCGCCAGCCGCTTCCCATCGCCGCCAACCGCTCCCCATCGCCGCCAGCCGCTTACCATCGCCGCCAGCCGCTTCCCATCACCGCCAGCCGCTCCCCCAGCGCTGCCGGCCATCCCCCCCCCCTCTTCTCCCGCTTCCCTGCTCCGCCGGCGAGACGGAAGCAAAGGAGAGGAAGAAGGGGAGGAAGACCCTGTCCTCCCCGCCTCCTTTCGCCGACAGGCGGGCCCCGCCCCTCCAAAGGCCAAGAAGGCCTGGCCCATGTGGACCGCTGGCCCACAGGCCTCCGGCCCACAGCCGGTCCGCGGCATCCCCTGCCCGAACCGCGAATGGGCTCGGACCATATGGACCGTGGGGAGACAGCCCTGGTCCATGAAGGCCCACGATGCCGGCCCGTGAAACAGTACCACTGGTGGACCCCTCTGCTGATGCCAGCCCCTTCAGAAATTGCTAGGTACACCCCGCACTTGTACCCCAATCTTCATTTCAAGCCCTTCCTCACTTCTAAAAATTCCCCAAAAATATCCAAAAATACTAGAAATATTTCTAAGCCTATTAGTGCCATCCAATCCTTTTTAGCAAGTCATTAGAGCCCAAATCCAAATAAGCTTCTTTCTAACCAATAGAAAGCCTCCCTCGGTGTACCCAGAAAATTCCACTTTCTCTGTCTTAGCCCGATAAATCCCCAGGAAATTCCCATAAATATTAGGAATTATTCTAAGCATTTTCATATGCTTAGTTTCCTAATATTTATCCTAAGCTTAGCCTTGCCACTAAACCACCCGAAACCCCGCCGTTACACCACCGTGTAAGCCCGAAACCCCGTCTAAATCCCCGTCGTCCAACCGACCGCCCATAAATCCCTAAGTTTCATTGAAACCCTAGCCATCATGCTGCCTAAGAAACACATAAGGGCTTTTCTAGAGATCCATATCAGTCATTTGGGGTTTATTCCCTAGAAATCCATATAAATCCCGGAATACTGATAATCATCGCTCCAACCATCGTCCAGGGAATTATTTAATAATTCTCTTGTTCTCATCCTTTAATCCATTAATTATATAAAATATAATTAATGGGTTATTAATCCAACCCTCGGCCTTTAGAAGGACCCTTCGAATCCCCGCCCTTCTTCCATTCCTTTTCCTTTTACGATCTGATTGATGTATTGTTATCCTGATTGTTATTTTATGTGTTTTATCGATAGCATGACCGGGCCCCGACGAGACGCCAAGGCTCCAGAAGGCCCGAAGCCCAGCCCGGTCAATATATGATGCACGCCTGCGTAAGGAACGACTAAGGATCGACAATGAAGGCAAGTCTCACAAATAATATCACTTTAATCACTAAAGTTTACTTTACGTGCAGCATAAGCTACAGGGGGCATGACCGGAGGGTATGCCCAGCATCGCTGTAGGCTTAGGATGCTGATTGGGAGTGGAAGGAAGATCCCAAGGAAGGGGATTCCGAGCCACTCTGATCCCAGCTAAGGACCGGTTCACGGGAGAGTCTTTCTAGTGCCCAGTACAACCTCGCATGCCAAAAAGGCATAGCCTTCGGGAATGCCTATTTATGTGAGGCCTTGATTCACAGCCCACCAGCTGAACCTAGTAATCCATCCCAAGGAAGCCGTATGATTGGCGCAGAATGCTGACCGGCGAACTGGGACCGCCCGGTGCCGGGTCGAGCACCCGCCAAGTCGGGAAACGGGTATACTGGAGACAGCCCCAGACAGAGGGCTGGGACTGGGCGGCACGGGTTGACTAGGATACAGGGTCAGAGACCCTGAGGGCCAGAGGCCCGATGAGCTCATCAGAAAACCCGGGTTGATATCTGCGAGGCGGATGCTTAGTAGCCCCTGTTTAGCCCCCAGTATACACGTGGCTGGACCTAGGGAATGCTGACCAGCGATGGTCACCGGTGGGTACGAGTCTCGTAGGTCGGCACCGCCGAGGTACCTGGCACGGGCCGACCGAATGCGAGGTAGATAAGTACGACCTCTGCAGAGTGTAGAATCTATCTGGATAGCCGCGACTCCGGCAAGAGTCCACTTAGTCAAAGCCCCCTGATGATTAGTTTTACTGTTTCTGTACGGGGAACCTGAGACGGCGAAGGTACCGTTGATCAGGTTCGGGATAACATATCGGGACTGGCAGGGAGGAAGTGCCCCTCCAGGACCAATCCTCAACTTTAATTTAATTTAACATATTATTGAATTTGTGGGATTTGCTGGGTATTCTTTTCAGAATACTCACCCTTGCTTTCATTGTCTTACAGGTTTAGACCTTCAGGGCGAGAAGGTGCTGCAGCCCATTCCGGTGGAGGAATGAAGTGCCTGCCCGCTCTCCGCTAGTTAAAAACGGTGTTAAAATCTATTTCAAATACACGTTATTTACCTTTCTAATACTAATCTGTGACAAGATCTGTATCAGCGACCGATCCAGGACCTGATACAGGTAATTAGGGAACCTTTGGATAAGGGGTCCCCACAGGGTGGTATCAGAGCCGTAAATAAATTCTTAATACCATATAAGACAGCCCATAGGCATTAGGAAGCCATAAACCCTGTATTCTGCTCCTATTTTTCGAAATTTCTTGAAAAATCCTTCGTCCATGCCCCTAAACTCCCTTTATTTCTTGTTTAACTCCAAATGTTACTCTGACAGGTATGGATCATGAGAATGAAGTCCGAAAGATGATCCGGAATATGGAAATTTTGAGATGAAGATTTGCCAAAGAGCAAATGCTGCCGGAGTAACTAGAGATCTAGTTGTAAAATGTTCTATTGGGAAATAAGCCTATGACCTCATAGTAACGTACTTTTGATTATGTAATGTTTGATGAAGCCCCGGATAATAGTTTCCCCCTTTCCATATAATAGATATGGATTTGATTGGTAGTTGATTGTAGAAATGCGTGGATAGAACCACTGTTTCCTTAAAACCTAAGGATTATCTATAGCCGTTGTCCTTCTAACGTCGTCAAATTCAAACAGAAGTCCAGAAATGAAGAAAAGTTTCTGGAAAATATTTTATATGTCGACTACGGAATACGGCATCTAATCCTCTTAAGTGGGGTAGGTTCCGAAGTTGCCAAGACCTTGTACTCGGAGAATCATACAGAAAGACGGTTAATGAAAGTCATAATATACGAACTCCAGGGAAATACGGAATAGTCACAGGAATAGTATAAGACAAGTCTATACTATGAAGGTGAAAAGGTTTGAATCCCTGAATAAACCTTGGAACTGAAACCTGTAAAAGTTGAAGAAACCAACACGAAAGATATAAGGATTTTCCTTAGAAATCCTATCCCGTAAACCATTAGTCAAGAAAGCCACCCTTTTCCCTGCCAAGATCAACTCCATCTACCATAAATATGTTCCGGATTAGCCAACAATTTCCTTAAATTAGAATTGGCCATATCCATAAACCTCTAAGACCCCCCCATCAATCCCTGTAACCCCCTCCCCTCACCCGCAATCTTTTCGAAACTCCTATTCCTAAACCCCAGTTTCAAAAAAAGCCGAAGAAATAGCCGAAGTTCTGCATGTGGAAACATGTGAGTTTCTTTGTAGAACTAGCTTCTTCTCATCACCACCATTCCCGAGCAAAATCACCATCGATTCCATTGAAAATTCACCTCAGTCCAATTCTACTGAGGTAATTGAAACCCCAATCCATCAAACATGCCAACCCGCAGACAAGCCGACGCATGAATAAGCGAAGGTCTGCCACCCACGTCTCTTGAGAAAAATTCCAACATCTTCTCCCCAAATAAACCCGCCCTTTCCCCAGACAACACCCACCTGGATCCCTGACTTTCCATAAACCTCTAAAAATTCCAAGGGGACCATGAATACCCGCCTTGATATCACCTTACGCTGCATATTCCACCCCAAGGCATTCCAAGAGGAAACTTGACTTCCCTCATTCCCAACCCAAACCAGCACTCCATCAAAGCACCCTGACCACCGATCACCGTACGAATCCAAAACCATTCCTTAGTAAGAAATCATCCTATTTCTTCACAGATCATTGAGACATGCAAGCTTTTCTAAGCCTGCCTCTCAATCCTCATCCGTCCATAAGAAGCTCATGACTATCCTCGAAATATCACCCCGTCCCGAACTTGATAATCGTACCCATTCATCCGTCTATTTTCCGCCATTAGGTATACACACCAGGTTCCACCGATCATTGAGGCATGCAACCTCCGTAAGAAGATGCTCCTCAATCTCCACTCCAACCACTCACAAACCCGCATCCACAATCTCCATAAAGATTTCCCTTGATGATAGCAACCACTCTAGATTCCCAGTCGATTCTCACAACCCGTCCCAACCCTATACACACCCAAAAAGGAAGCCCCCTTCTTGCCTAGCAACATCCCCACGCCAGGCCATACGGAAATGGCCCATCAAACTCATAACCCTAAGCTGACCACCCTATCCTTCAACCCTGTAAGGAACCTTCAGCTCCCGCCCTCCTCCTACAAAGAAGTCCATGGTGAAAGATCCAAGAAAACAAAGGATATAAGGAATGATCATAACTCGGGAATAAAATAACCGGGTGAGTTAACAAAGGAATCCCTAATCCAAGAAGTCCCCAGTAACCCCGGATAAGCCACCATGATCCACGGATATGATCAGGATCAATCGCCATGTAGCCACCTAAATTCCATAGTTAATGAACCTACCGACCAAGGAACCCTGAACCACTGAGCCCTAGCTACTTCCCTAGGGAACCCGAGATAGCTCGCTCCGGGTAGAAGAAATACAAGGAAGAAGTCTTGGTGGAACAACTGGATGATGTGGCAAAAGAATCACCACCCAAAATCCGGAAACCAAACTCCACTGAGACATGGTTAGTAAACCCTCCAACCAAGGGACTCTAACCATCCCGTCATCCTGGAAGGAGACACTTCTCAAAATACCAGAAGAATCACCATACCAAATTTTCTGGTAAGAAGTGGTCACCCAAGGTTACCACTCTTGGATGCCTTGTCCCGCCTGGTAACCCCGGAGTTTTTATTTATTAAAATCCTTTCAGGAAAGATCAGAGCAGCTACAATTCTAACGGCCATCAAGACTTCTCCCAAGCCCAGAAGGATAAAAGCGTCAAAAGAAAGAACAAAGAAAGGACGACGCCTACCATCGGGAAAACCTGGGGCAGAACTGATACTCTCAACGATGAAGAAAAATGATGAGAGTTAATCAAAAAGAGACCCAGGTAAAAACCATTTCCAGGACCAAGAATAGGACATGTGAAGGAGTAGTAAGATACAACATGGATACATCCAAGTCAGAAAAAAAAACTTGGATAAGAAATTTGGATAAAGCCCCTGAGGGGATAGGAAAATCCGAGATCTTCATTTCAAAAAGAAATTTGAAAGACCCACTGGGGAAAGAAAAATCTCGGATTACGATCAAGGAAACCCTGAGTTGATCCTTTTAAGTGGGGTAGTAACCCAAATGAAGAAAAGGATATTTAACCTCAAGAACTTGAGAGTTAAAACAACTCAGGAAAAGTATTTCATCAAGTTACCCCAACCACGGCAGTGATTAGTTGGATACATTCGGGAGTAATGGAAGTAAACATCGATGAACGTACTCCCGCATATGGAAATAAGAAACAAATCCTTAGAAGGAAGAAGAATTTGAAGTTTGAAAGAGAAGAAGAAATTCCTTTCAACAACTGTTGGAAATCCTTGTTATCGACTAGGGAAAATTAGGACAAAACCCTAGATCTTCTTTCTAGCCCTAAATCTCGGGACGAGATTTCTTTAAGTGGGGTAGATCTGTGACACCCTCAAAATTAAGTAGGAATTAATTAGGATTTATGTAGATTAATCCGTAGATTTATCGGAATAATTATGGAATTAAAGAAATAAATGTAAATAACAAACTATAGATAACTAAGGGAAAATAAAGGGATGTTTCTAACTTGAATGCTAAACTTGGTATTTAAAACTCTAGAATCAAATTAGAAAAGGTTTGGTTTAGATTTGAATACAAATTCCTTTCAAAAACCCTTTTAAATAAATAGAAAATCATTTAAAGTTTAGACGGGCCAAAACCCCCATTTCGGCCCAGTCCCTCCTTTAGCCCAGCTGCAAAGTTCACCTATCCCCCTCCAACTCTCCACTTCGTCCGCTCCCGCTCCTCCCCCGGCCTGCCCGCGGCCCGGTCCACCCACCCGGTCCTTCCCCGCTTCGCCTCCGCTGGGCCAGCCCAACTCCTTTCCCCCCCCTCCGCCTCGGCCCAGTCCGCTCCGCCGGCCCAACTCCCCGCGCGACGTCGGCATGACGTCACGCCGTCTTCCCCACCTTCCCCTTCCCCGCGCCGCGCCGGCAGCCGCTCACCGCCGCACGATCCCCGGCCGCCGGCTGAGATTCTCCCCCAGGGCGCGTGGCAGCACCACGAGCTGCCACCGCACTCGCAGTGCGGCGCCGACCACCCCCCCTGGCCGGAACCGCGCCCGCCGCTGCCGTCACCTCCCCGTCCGGCCGGTTCCACGCGTCGCCGGCTCGACGGCCGCCGGTGCGACGTGGAGGCCTCCCCGGCGCCTCCTCCCACTATAAAAGGGCGCGTCGAGCCCCTCCTCTCCTCACCTTCCCGGAATCGAGCCCAAGGCTCGAGCTCCCTTCCTTCCCTGCGCCACCCCGCTGCCCAGCACCGCACCACTGCCGCATTTGCACCGCGCCACCGCCCGTCACCGCCACCGCGCGCCATGCCCCGCTCCGCGCCTCACTGCGCCGCGCGTGAGTACAGCGCCGCCACCAGCACCGCCGCCACGGCAACCGGCCGCGCACCCCCCCGCCGCACCGCACCGCGCCGCCATGCTGCGCGTCTCACGCCGCCACCGGCGCTGCCCGCGGGCCGCAGCGCGTCGCCAACCGCTCCCCACCGCGCCACGCTCCCTCCCGCTAACACCACCGGCACCGCACCACGCCGCTGCCGCCACCTACAGCTACCGCCGGCGCTGCCCGCCGCTGTGCGCCGCCAGCCGCTTCCCATCACCGCCAACCGCTCCCCATCGCCGCCAGCCGCTTACTGAGGACCCGGTGTGTCCGAGGACCGGTGGATGGTCGCTTCCTGGTGTGATGAGTGATTGACAACGTGGTGTGGATTGACGTTTCCCTTGGCTCAAGTATTGCAGGTGTAGAATGCGGCTTGGTTGCATTGGTGCAGGTGAAGAACAGGCGCGAAAGGTCTTAGCCATGGCGGCCTCCGAGGAGCGGAGAGACAAGTAGGCTTGGTTCGAGGGACCCGGTGGCCGGTGGATCAAGTGCGGTTCACATGCTGGCAAGAACGAGCAAGGGGACGTGGTTCCGGTGCGAGGTAGCGGCTCACAACCGAAGCTCGTACGCGGACAAGAAGCCGGCGCAAGGTGGCGGCTAACAACCGAAGTTTGCGCGCGGGGTTTGGTGATTTGGCCACAAAATCATCGGTGGACGGTTTCCCTTGGTTTGGGCCTCAAAACCAAGGACCGAGGACTCGACGTGGCGAAGATGGGCCGTTGGGCTGCTGGGCTGTATGTACCCGGCAGTGCCGAGTTGAACAACTCGGCAGTGCCGAGTACATGCACCCGACTGGGCTGGCCCAAGAACGGCGTCGAGGAGCTTCGATCCGGAGGACACGCGGCGTGACTGCAAGGCTTGCGTCGGAGGGAAGCTAGCTTGCAGTGGAAGGTGCCCGAGCCGGAAAATATCTGAGATCAAAATGTCAAATTTGCCCCTGAGGGGTATGTATCACTTAGGGGTAGTTTAGTCTTTAGGACACCACCACTTGGACTACTAATAGGCCCCTTCAGGGCTGGTGGCTGTCATCTCTTTAGTTATCTTTTATTTGGCTTGTTTAGTTTTTCCTCTTCCTTTCATCCCCTCCACCTAGAACTACTTCGAATCATTCCTAGTTTGTATAGGTGAATTCATGGTTATGTGATTGAGATTGTGCTGTTCATCTTTGTGCCATGATTTGATTTCCCGAGCTCCTTTTTCCTTTTCTATTTTCGTGGGTATTTTTGGAGCTATTTTTGGGGGATTTTCGTTCTTCTCTATCTAGGGCGTTTTCTCTCGGATTTCTTTGGGGGATTCACGTATGAGTGCCTTGTGCCTCTTTTGCTGGTGATCCTTTGCCCCCAAGCGCCGAGAATCGCTTCAGATTTGAGATTTTCGAGATGAACTTGATGTCATGGTGTTCATCACGAGATCTGAGTTTCCGGGAGTTGTACTGAGTTAGAGGCCGAGATCTTTTGGGAAAACACTCCACTGGAGGTCTAGATCATCTGACCGAAATCTCGCCTCAAGAGCTCAAGCCGTTTGGGAGATCCATCCTCGAGTTGACTTTGGGGCTGTGCTGTTTGCGTGTACCCGGCACTGCCGAGTTGTGAAAACCGGCACTGCCGAGTACATAGACTCGAGGGGTGCTTTTGTGCTGTGTGTATTCGGCAGTGCCGAGTTCTGAAAACCGGCAGTGCCGAGTACACACACCCAGTGGCTGTTTCGGTGAAGTTTTTGGATCGAGGATTCTTTCTGTGTTTCCGCTGCATGTTTCTTGTTCCTAGGGTCAGTAGCATCTCAGTTGCTGCGTGATCTTGGCAAGATTGTGTCACGAAGTCCGGAAGTGATTTTGGGGTGAAAGCCAGATTTGGAAAAGAAATTTTTATCGGCTCCCATTCACTCCCCCCCTCTCTGGTCGCCGTTTCGGTCCTTCAATTGGTATCAGAGCCGGTTACGGGTCTTTGCGACTCTAACCAGTCTAAGATCCAAAGATGGCGTACCAAGATCGGGGTTCCGGGCCTCCGCACTTCGATGGGAAGAACTACCCGAACTGGGTCGCGCGTATGGGCGCTTTCTTGCGAGGCAAAGGAAAGTTGCTGTGGGATGTGACCAAAGATGAGAACTATGTCAATCCCACCAACTTAGATGCCCAGGATGCAAAGGATAGATTTGAGGCGAATGCCCGAGCTGTTGACTACTTGTTCCGTGCTTTGTCCGCCGAGGAGTTTGAGCGGGTTTTGGGCGAGGACCTAGCTAGCCAGATCTGGCAGAAGCTCAAGGTAGCCCACGGTGGTGATAGCCATGTCAAGGCTAGGCTTTTCTCGATGTACAGGAGAGAGTATGAGAACTTTGCTCATTTGCCTGGAGAGTCTGTTGATGCTTTGTTTCAGCGTTTCACTTCGATTGTCAACAACATGAAAGCCAACATTACCGTGCTCCCATACTCGGATCATGACCGAGCTATCAAGCTCCTGCAAGCTCTTGATAGATCCGTGTGGGGTGCCAAGGTTGAGGCGATCATGGAGTCGGCAAACTATGAGACTCTTTCTGTTGATGAGCTTTTCTCGAAGTTGAAGTCTTCCGAGGTGGACAGACAGTTGCTTGCCAAGGCTAAGAGTCCGACTGATCCCCATAGTCTGGCTCTAGTCGGTGGCTCTGGATATGGACATGCTAACACTCCTAGACACTTTGCTTTGTCTTCTCTTGTGTCCCTTCCAGATGAAGAGTATGAGGTGCTGAGCGAGGAGGATCTCGCGTTGCTCACGAGGAGGTTCGAGCGGATGTACCAGAACCGCAAGGGTTCGAGGCGTGCCGGGAGTACGTGCTACAGATGCGGGAAGATGGGCCACTTCATCGCCGAGTGCCCCGAGGAGATCAAGAACGACTACAACCGCAAGCACCGCCCGCGAGACGACCACAAGCACCGTCCCAAGGACGAGTACCGCGCCAAGAACAAGAACAAGGAAGAGAGAAGATCCAAGAACAAGCACGGTGGACACAAGAAGCACAGATCTCGAGCGATGGTGGCTGATGCGAGCGACATCGACACAAGCTCCACCAACACGTCGTCAAGCTCAAGCAGTGAAGATGAAGACCGCTGGCCGCCGCAAGGAGAAGAAGAGCTTGAACCGCAACTTCAACGGCATCTCCTTCGCCGCCGTCGACTACTGCACCATGGCGCACGACTCCGTGAAGAGCAAGGACGACTCCGACTCCGACTCCGAGGATGAGGTATTGACAGATCCCACCTCTTTGCGTCAGGAGATTGCTAGGTTAGAGCAGTTGGTCGATAACCGCGATGATGTGCTTAGGAAGACCAACAAAGAGAAGAGGGAGTTTAGGTCTTTGCTAGGAGAGTCCAAGGATAGAGTGGCTGAGCTTGAGACCTTGCTTTCTGAGACTGGAAAGAAGGCCATGGAGTTTGAGTCTTTGCTTTGCGAGTCTAGGGAGAGAGCAGCTTCGCTTGAGTCTGAGATTGCTGTTTTGAAAGATGCTCCTCTTGTGTCTGATGAGGTAGAATGCTCGTTCTGTGATGTGCATATTGCTGATCTTGTTGTGCTTAAGGAAAAACACATGAACTGCTTGGATGAACTAGAGAGTGCTAGAGTTGAGCTTGCTGAGTTGAAGTCTAGGTCATCCTTGCTAGGTGCTTGTACTTCTTGTCCTGCTTTGCATGCTCAGTTGCTTGAATCACGCACCATGATTAGTTCACTTGAAGCACAACTTAAATCACCCATTGCAAATTCCTGTTCTGCTTGTGATGTTGTTGCTTTAAAGAATGTTGAGCTAGAACAGTGTGTGAATAGATTGGAAGATGAGAATGATGAGCTGAGACAGTGTTTGGGTTGGTTGTCTGGTCGTGAGCCTCAGCTCAAGATGTTGATTGCGAGTTTCAAGAGAGCTGATGGTTGTGGACTTGGTTCTGAGAAGGTTGGTGAGAGTAGTGGTGAGAAAGAGAGAGATCCAGAGAGCTCCACCGCAAACATTCCCACAAACCCACCAAAAGCCATTCTCAAGAACACCTTCACACCCAAACCAAACCACCTGCTGAACAAGCTTGACACCACTCCAGATCCTCCCAAGTTTCCACCTAAGTCAGAGAACTTTCAGAGGAGAGTGACCTTTGTGAGGAGTGGGGTTTACCAGCCGAGAGAGAGGGCACAGCCGAGAGAAACCCCAAAGCCAAAGCCAGTCCGCTTCCATTGTGAGCATTGTGGAAGGGATGGTCACCTTGAGGAGTTTTGTTGGAGGAAGAAGAGGGAGGTGAGAAGAGAGAAGGAGGTGGGGAACAGGGACAGGTACTACTCCTCTCGTAGTGTGCCTGTGTCTCGTTCACCCTGGCCGAGAGGCGACGCTGTTGTGCGTACAGTTCCTGTGGTTGCTAGTCGTGGTGTTCCTGTTGTTCGTGAGTTTGCTAGGCGGCCTCCGTTTCGCGGTCAGTTTGGTTCAGGGAGGTTCGACCGTAGCTTTGAGGCTAGGAGAGAGTCTAGGCCACGTTTTCCCCCGCGTGGTGCTAGAGGTCCGATGGTGAGAGACGAGAGGGTGTCACGCAGTAGAGCTGATTTTGCTAACCCTTCTTTTGAGCAGATGGCCCGACACTGGTTTGACTCGTTCTGTGCTAACCCCAGTGTCGAGTCATTTGCTCATTCTCGTTCTCGGTTCTGATTGTGCAGGTGGGAGGCTTGGAGAACTTTTGGTTGATGGATTCTGGCTGCTCGAGACACATGACAGGTAATGGTAAGTGGTTCTCCAGTCTCACCCCGGTGGTGTCCAGGCAGTACATCACTTTCGGGGATAAGGGTAGAGGTAGAGTGTTGTCAGAGGGTGCTATTCAGGTGAGCGACACTTTCATGTTGAAGCGGGTTGCTCTTGTCAAGAATCTTGGTTTCAATTTGCTCTCAGTTTCTCAGCTTCTTGATGAGGGTTATGAGGTTCGTTTCAAACGTGGTGATTCGAAAATTCTTGATTCTCGAGGTGACCTTGTGTGTATGATCATTCCTGAGGGACAGATTTTTCGTGCTGATTTTTCTCGATCTTTTGGTCCTTCACGGTGTTTGATCGCTGGTACTTCTTCTGAGCTTTGGAAGTGGCATAGGAGATTGGGTCATGTGAGCTTTGATTTACTCACACGCTTGAGTGCTCTTGACCTTATCCGAGGATTGCCCAAGCTCAAGTTCGAGAAAGATTTGGTTTGTGCACCTTGTAGGCATGGAAAAATGGTTGCTGCTTCTCACCCACCTTTGACAGATGTTATGACTGAGCGTCCAGGGGAGCTTTTGCACATGGATTTGGTTGGCCCCGCTCGAGTTCGTTCAGTTGGTGGGAAGTGGTATGTTCTTGTGGTTGTTGATGACTTTTCTCGGTATGCGTGGGTGTTCTTTCTGGCGTCGAAGGATGAGACTTTTGATTTTGTTCGAGATCTGATTTTGAGGTTGAAAAACGAGAGTAATGGTGGTGCCATGAGAGCTATTCGTAGCGACAATGGTACGGAATTTAAGAACACTCGTTTTGATGCCTTCTGTCGTGATCTTGGTCTTGAACATCAATACTCGTCGCCATATGTTGCTTGTCAGAATGGTGTTGTTGAGAGAAAGAACAGAACACTTTGTGAGATGGCTAGGACGATGCTAGATGAGCATAGGACTCCTAGGAAGTATTGGGCAGAAGCGGTGAACACGGCTTGCTATGTGTCAAATCGGATTTTCCTTCGTGCTTTCAAGAAGAAAACTTGCTATGAGCTTTTTCATGGTCGTTCCCCCCGTGTGAGTCACTTTCGGGTTTTTGGTTGCAAGTGTTTCATCTTGAAGAAAGGAAATTTGGACAAGTTTGAGTCTCGTTCGATGGATGGAATTTTTCTTGGTTATGCTAATCATTCTCGAGCATATCGTGTGCTCAATCTTGAAACTAACCAAATCATGGAGACTTGCGAAGTCACCTTCGACGAGACCATTCCGTGTAGCTCTTCTGCTTTTGAGTGTGCAGGTGATGATGACTTGGGACAGTCCATCTTTGAGGAAGAACAGCCTGATGATGAAGATGATGAGGAATTTCAGGCACCGTGTGGAGATCGTGTACCTTCTACTTCCACTACTACCACGACGTTCGACGACGGCCCTTCTGCTACACCTTCGTCGAGTCGCGCACCAGATCGAGTTCAAGTGGAAGCTGATGTTGAGGGGGAGGCAATCTCGAGGCGAGAAGCTCCCCGGCTGGTACAGAGGGATCATCCACCTTCGAAGATCATCGGGAACATGGATGAACGCACTACACGGTCGAGGTCACAGAACATCTCTCATTATGCTCATTCTGCTTTTGTCGCGTCTTTTGAGCCCAAAAATGTTGGACACGCTTTATCTGATTCCGATTGGGTCAATGCCATGCATGAAGAGCTTGAAAACTTTGAGAGAAATCAGGTGTGGAAGTTAGTAGAACCACCTCCAAATTGCCATCCCATAGGAACCAAGTGGGTTTTCAAGAACAAGAGGGATGAGAGTGGTGAGATTGTGAGAAACAAAGCGAGGTTGGTTGCTCAGGGGTTTTCGCAGCAGGAGGGGATAGATTATGAGGAGACATTTGCTCCTGTTGCCCGTTTGGAGGCAATTCGGATCCTTCTAGCATTTGCAGTTGCTAAAGGGTTCAAATTGTACCAAATGGATGTGAAGAGTGCCTTCTTGAATGGGGTGATCGAGGAAGAAGTGTATGTGAGGCAACCCCCGGGTTTTGAGAGTGAGAGATACCCACACCGAGTGTACAAACTCCACCGAGCTTTATATGGCCTAAAGCAAGCACCCAGAGCGTGGTATGGTAGATTGAGAGGGTTCTTGCTTAGCAAGGGGTTTGTGATGGGGAAGGTTGATAAGACGCTCTTCTTGATGAGAAATGGCAAAGATCTTCTAATCGTTCAGATTTACGTGGATGATATCATTTTTGGTGGCTCTTCTCATGATCTTGTTGCCAAGTTTGCAGATGATATGAGCAGGGAATTTGAGATGTCGATGATGGGAGAGTTGCAGTTCTTTCTCGGGCTGCAGATCAAGCAAACCAAGGATGGGACATTTGTGCACCAAAGCAAGTACACCAAGGACATTCTCAAGAAATTCGACATGAGCGACTCCAAGCCGATGACTACGCCGATGAGTACGACTACAGCTTGGATGCGGATGAGGACGGAGAACCAGTGGACCAGAAGGAGTACCGGAGCATGATCGGCTCCCTCCTCTACTTGACGGCGACGAGGCCGGACATACAGTTCAGCGTGTGTCTGTGCGCTCGTTTTCAGGCTTCACCGAGGACGTCACATCGTCAGGCCGTCAAGAGGATTTTCAGGTATCTCAAGTTTACTCCTGAGCTGGGTCTTTGGTATTCTGCCGATTCCACTCTTGCACTTCATGGTTTTTCTGATGCGGATTTTGCTGGATGTCGTGTTGATCGCAAGTCTACTTCTGGTCAGTGTCAGTTTCTTGGATCGTCTCTTGTGTCTTGGTCTTCTCGCAAGCAGTCTAGCGTAGCCCAATCCACCACTGAAGCCGAGTATGTTGCTGCTGCTAGCTGTTGTTCTCAGTTGCTTTGGATCACATACACCTTGAGAGACTTTGGCTTAGACATGTCCCATGTTCCACTTCTTTGTGATAGCACCAGTGCCATAAGCGTAGCCAAAAATCCCGTGCTTCATTCCAAAACCAAACACATAGAAGTGAGGTACCACTTTCTGAGAGATCATGTGGAGAAAGGAGATATTGAGCTTGCCCACGTTTCTACCCAAAACCAGCTTGCAGACATTTTCACTAAGCCACTTGACCAAGTTACCTTCACCCGCTTGCGAGGAGAACTTGGTGTGTGTGCGGTTTTCTGAGCTGAGTTTTGGAGGCTTCTCTTGTAGCATATGTATATTTGTACCATCTTTGTATCTTGATGTATATTTTTTCTTGCTTTTGTATCTTGATTTCATCTTTTGTATCATATCTTAGGATGAGCTTCTCCTATATGCAGTGATTGGTACAACTTGCTACATTTTAGAGTTTAGGCAGGCTGGCTAGGGATTGATTGGATGGATGGCTATGCTCTTGATGGTCTTGATATATATTCTGTTGAGATAGTTTCTTTTCGAATTAAAATGACAAACTGAACTTAATTCCTACACCCATGAGTAAATGCCTTTGCATGTCTTGTTTGAGCCGAAATGGCTATATCTTGCATAAGATCATGTTAGGGTGTGATATTCTTTTCAATTGGGTCAAAGACCTTTGTCATTGTAAATGTTTAGCCCATGCTTTATCTTGTGGAGGAGCATAAGCTTCTTTCTGTCGCAAAGACGTTTCATGTACCATGCTTAACTTGAAAAACTTGAAAAATGAGATGTCTATGCATGAAAGAAGAAAGAATGAGAAAAAGATATTTTTGACGAAAATTATGCTCATGTCTCTATGCTTTCACCATTGCACACACTTGCACACATGGGTGCCAAGCGGTTGCATGTTGTTTGCCGGAGAAGTCTCCCATGAGAAGTGAACACATGGCTCCGTGCTTTGACATGACATGAGGTAGAACTTGGGCGTTTATGATGATCTTTTGTCAAGAATGCTTGTCCTTTCATGATTTTGGTGAGATGAAGTTTATTTTTGCTTAAACAATCCATGGTTAGGACTTTGCTCATGTGGTGACATTTTTGATAAAAATCCACAATTTGCTCATGGCTTTGTCAATTGGATATATGTCTTCACCTTCTTGATGGCAATGCCCGTATGACATGATGAACTAGCTTGTATGCCTCTTCTCTAACTTGCAGCACTTTGTATTGCTCATTGTATATTTGAGAAGCTTGTAGTTGCATTTTTTTGCATTTTTGCTGTGCTGCCTGTACATACTCGGCAATGCCGACTGGAGCAACTCGGCAGTGCCGGTTCTTGTGCTTATAGTTGCATTTTTGCATTTTCGTTGAGCTGGCTGTGTATACTCGGCAGTGCCGGTTTTCACAACTCGGCAGTGCCGAGTACACGCAACTCAGCGTCGGTTTTTGCACTTTGGGTTTTTCTGACCTTGATTCATGCATTGTCAACAAGGGGGAGAATATCTTGAGCATTTCTAAAAGAAGAGGGACAATTTTCTGAAAAGATTTTGAAAGTTTGTGCAAGATTGCATTTTCTAAAAGAGAAGCACATGTGAGTCGTTTTTGAGTGTTTTTCGCACGCACAAGTTCACTTGTTCAGGGGGAGTTGCATCTTTGCAGGGGGAGTGCTTTGAGAGTTCTGAAAAGTGAGTTGGAGGATTTGAAGTTTGAAATTTGTGTTTTGTGTTTTTGCTCTTTTGCCGATGGTGTTGAGCCCTTTCGCTTCTTCTTGAAGGGTCGGCGTTTCTGGAGCTTTCTCTTGCAGAGTGACTTTATTCTCGGCTTGTTCTTGCTTTTAGTCACTTGCTTGAGTCTTGTTTTCGATTTCTTTTATATTTTCTTCATATCAATGGTTACTATGTGTGTGTTGTCAATGCACTCATCAAGGGGGAGATTGAGGACCCGGTGTGTCCGAGGACCGGTGGATGGTCGCTTCCTGGTGTGATGAGTGATTGACAACGTGGTGTGGATTGACGTTTCCCTTGGCTCAAGTATTGCAGGTGTAGAATGCGGCTTGGTTGCATTGGTGCAGGTGAAGAACAGGCGCGAAAGGTCTTAGCCATGGCGGCCTCCGAGGAGCGGAGAGACAAGTAGGCTTGGTTCGAGGGACCCGGTGGCCGGTGGATCAAGTGCGGTTCACATGCTGGCAAGAACGAGCAAGGGGACGTGGTTCCGGTGCGAGGTAGCGGCTCACAACCGAAGCTCGTACGCGGACAAGAAGCCGGCGCAAGGTGGCGGCTAACAACCGAAGTTTGCGCGCGGGGTTTGGTGATTTGGCCACAAAATCATCGGTGGACGGTTTCCCTTGGTTTGGGCCTCAAAACCAAGGACCGAGGACTCGACGTGGCGAAGATGGGCCGTTGGGCTGCTGGGCTGTATGTACCCGGCAGTGCCGAGTTGAACAACTCGGCAGTGCCGAGTACATGCACCCGACTGGGCTGGCCCAAGAACGGCGTCGAGGAGCTTCGATCCGGAGGACACGCGGCGTGACTGCAAGGCTTGCGTCGGAGGGAAGCTAGCTTGCAGTGGAAGGTGCCCGAGCCGGAAAATATCTGAGATCAAAATGTCAAATTTGCCCCTGAGGGGTATGTATCACTTAGGGGTAGTTTAGTCTTTAGGACACCACCACTTGGACTACTAATAGGCCCCTTCAGGGCTGGTGGCTGTCATCTCTTTAGTTATCTTTTATTTGGCTTGTTTAGTTTTTCCTCTTCCTTTCATCCCCTCCACCTAGAACTACTTCGAATCATTCCTAGTTTGTATAGGTGAATTCATGGTTATGTGATTGAGATTGTGCTGTTCATCTTTGTGCCATGATTTGATTTCCCGAGCTCCTTTTTCCTTTTCTATTTTCGTGGGTATTTTTGGAGCTATTTTTGGGGATTTTCGTTCTTCTCTATCTAGGGCGTTTTTCTCTCGGATTTCTTTGGGGGATTCACGTATGAGTGCCTTGTGCCTCTTTTGCTGGTGATCCTTTGCCCCCAAGCGCCGAGAATCGCTTCAGATTTGAGATTTTCGAGATGAACTTGATGTCATGGTGTTCATCACGAGATCTGAGTTTCCGGGAGTTGTACTGAGTTAGAGGCCGAGATCTTTTGGGAAAACACTCCACTGGAGGTCTAGATCATCTGACCGAAATCTCGCCTCAAGAGCTCAAGCCGTTTGGGAGATCCATCCTCGAGTTGACTTTGGGGCTGTGCTGTTTGCGTGTACCCGGCACTGCCGAGTTGTGAAAACCGGCACTGCCGAGTACATAGACTCGAGGGGTGCTTTTGTGCTGTGTGTATTCGGCAGTGCCGAGTTCTGAAAACCGGCAGTGCCGAGTACACACACCCAGTGGCTGTTTCGGTGAAGTTTTTGGATCGAGGATTCTTTCTGTGTTTCCGCTGCATGTTTCTTGTTCCTAGGGTCAGTAGCATCTCAGTTGCTGCGTGATCTTGGCAAGATTGTGTCACGAAGTCCGGAAGTGATTTTGGGGTGAAAGCCAGGATTTGGAAAAGAAATTTTTATCGGCTCCCATTCACTCCCCCCCTCTCTGGTCGCCGTTTCGGTCCTTCACTTACCATCGCCGCCAACCGCTCCCCATCGCCGCCAGCCGCTCCCCCAGCGCCGCCGGCCATCCCCCCCTCTTCTCCCCCTTCCCTGCTCCGCCGGCGAGACAGAAGCAAAGGAGAGGAAGAAGGGGAGGAAGACCCTGTCCTCCCCGCCTCCTTTCGCCGACAGGCGGGCCGCACCCTCGAAAGGCCAAGAAGGCCTGGCCCATGTGGACCGCTGGCTCACAGGCCTCCGGCCCACAGCCGGTCCGCGGCTTCCCCTGCCCGAACCGCGAATGGGCTCGGACCATATGGACCGTGGGGAGACAGCCCTGGTCCATGAAGGCCCACGACGCCGGCCCGTGAAATAGTACCACTGGTGGACCCCTCTGCTGACGCCAGCCCCTTCAGAAATTGCTAGGTACACCCCGCACTTGTACCCCAATCTTCATTTCAAGCCCTTCCTCACTTCTAAAAATTCCCCAAAATATCCAAAAATACTAGAAATATTTCTAAGCCTATTAGTGCCATCTAATCCTTTTTAGCAAGTCATTAGAGCCCAAATCCAAATAAGCTTCTTTCTAACCAATAGAAAGCCTCCCTCGGTGTACCCAGAAAATTCCACTTTCTCTGTCTTAGCCCGATAAATCCCCAGGAAATTCCCATAAATATTAGGAATTATTCTAAGCATTTTCATATGCTTAGTTCCCTAATATTTATCCTAAGCTTAGCCTTGCCACTAAACCACCCGAAACCCCGCCGTTACACCACCGTGTAAGCCCGAAACCCCGTCTAAATCCCCGTCGTCCAACCGACCGCCCATAAATCCCTAAGTTTCATTGAAACCCTAGCCATCATGCTGCCTAAGAAACACATAAGGGCTTTTCTAGAGATCCATATCAGTCATTTGGGGTTTATTCCCTAGAAATCCATATAAATCCCGGAATACTGATAATCATCGCTCCAACCATCGTCCAGGGAATTATTTAATAATTCTCTTGTTCTCATCCTTTAATCCATTAATTATATAAAATATAATTAATGGGTTATTAATCCAACCCCCGGCCTTTAGAAGGACCCTTCGAATCCCCGCCCTTCTTCCATTCCTTTTCCTTTTACGATCTGATTGATGTATTGTTATCCTGATTGTTATTTTATGTGTTTTATCGATAGCATGACCGGGCCCCGACGAGACGCCAAGGCTCCAGAAGGCCCGAAGCCCAGCCCGGTCAATATATGATGCACGCCTGCGTAAGGAACGACTAAGGATCGACAATGAAGGCAAGTCTCACCAATAATATCACTTTAATCACTAAAGTTTACTTTACGTGCAGCATAAGCTACAGGGGGCATGACCGGAGGGTATGCCCAGCATCGCTGTAGGCTTAGGATGCTGATTGGGAGTGGAAGGAAGATCCCAAGGAAGGGGATTCCGAGCCACTCTGATCCCAGCTAAGGACCGGTTCACGGGAGAGTCTTTCTAGTGCCCAGTACAACCTCGCATGCCAAAAAGGCATAGCCTTCGGGAATGCCTATTTATGTGAGGCCTTGATTCACACCCCACCAGCTGAACCTAGTAATCCATCCCAAGGAAGCCGTATGATTGGCGCAGAATGCTGACCGGCGAACTGGGACCGCCCGGTGCCGGGTCGAGCACCCGCCAAGTCGGGAAACGGGTATACTGGAGACAGCCCCAGACAGAGGGCTGG